>CM034471.1:13379126-14034637 GCA_019925255.1 Litchi chinensis
ATTAGGGATTAAAATGAAATTTTTTTTATAGAATAATAATCAAAATAAAAGAAAAAAGAAAAATAAAAAAGAAATAGAGAATCTAATTAAATTGACGAGACATTCTTAAGTGATTATAAAATATGCCTATATATAAAATAAATTGCAAGAAATATTTCATAATGAAATAATAACAAAGTAGATTATTTATAATATAATAATAATAAAATAGATAATAAGAATATTTTCAAATTAAAAGTGATGATAAATTTCATATACTCATAGCGCACATAAATTTTTTATGCTAATATATCACTTTATTATATGACGTCAACTCGCACTTTGTATAGTACTCTGATAACGTTAAAAACAGTGCCAAACACATCCTAAAGGTGACTATATTTCAACCCCCACCATTCAAACTTGTGCTTGCCAGTTGCAGGGTCCCCATTCACAAAACAAAAAGAGAGAAAAGCGAGTCAGCAACCATTTCACTCCCATGGAAACCGAAGGTTCATCGTAAGTAAAACCAATCCGGGTCAATTTCATCACCCTTTTTAATCTATACAACGCTCCTAGTTTTTTGTTTGTTTATTTTTTTTTGTTTTGTTTGTTTGTTTTTTTTTTTGTTTTTAATTCTCTGTTACCAGTTTCGAGACGAGTGAGGTGCTGGCAACATTTCTGGCGTCAACACCGCTGCTGCCGGAGTCCTGGAAGCTCTGCAGCCTCGCCAACACGACACCCCACATGAGTTGTCGGACAGAACAAATCGGAGGCATCGGCTATCTGGCCTTTTCAAGCATGGAACTGATCTCCGAGTCAGACATCTGTGATGGGAGTCTGGTCCCTCTGGACACTGCAAACTTCTCTCCTTTACATCGTCAGATTAATGAAACCGAAGACCCCATTTTGGTTCATGCTGGTTTCTTGCGTCTCTTCTTCTCCATACACGCTTCCCCTGATTTCCAGACCCAGGTCAGTTCTTGTTTCTAAATTAAGTGTCTGTTTTAATGCTTCAAATTGTTGAAGAAAGTTAACTATAAAGGGATTTGGTATTTATACAGAAAGTGATAACTACTAAGAAAACAAGTTTTACACGGCAGCTTTTAACTTTAATTAAATCTTTTGTTGGTGTTTGTATCAATTAGGTGAAAAAGATTACTGCTTTATTGGTGAATTATAAACCTACCCACTTGCTTGATTCTAAAATTGATTAATAGTTGTTTTGGTTTTTTATGGTTCTACTTTTTGTATGTTAAGGGGTACAGATAATTGACGATGAGTCTATGTTCATTGTTGGTTAAGAAGACTTCAAAAGAAATTATTGTCCAGGTCAACTAAAGGCACCAAGGACCGCACTTTTTATCTTTTATTCTTCTTAGGTCATCAAGTGAATCTTGAATTTTGAAGTGTTTGCAGCTTTAAGAAAATGCATTCAGATTACCTTTATTCTTCAAACCAGTGGATGTTCTAACTGGTTAGTGAAAACAGATAAAAGTCTAGAACTGACCTTTTAACAACCCTTTTGGGAACTTTACTGTTTTTTTCTCTTTTTTTTTTTCCTTCTCTCTCTCCTGTGCTTTTTTATCTATGCTGTGAATGTTACAGGTTTATAATAGGATTCTTACATTGAGACACATGAGTTTAGGTTTGATTGGCAGTTGGAGAGGATAAGATGTGTATTATATGAAGACAACACTTGTATTTACTGACATCCATTAACTTCTAATAGTGGACGTTTAGTTTATTTTAAAAAATATATTTTTTTATAATGAATAAAATGTGAATTTTGGGTAAGTTTTGTAAGGAACTCACCCCTCCACCTCTGGCTGCTGCTGCATGACTAGGATCGATGAAGGATTGCAGAGAAAAAGGCCCTGCAACTAAAATTCGTGCATAATACTGGCTGGTCTAGACCCATGAGTGGTTAGTAAGAATGGTTGGACCTTGGGGTTTACTCCCTCAAAGTCTAAAGTTCAAACCCTCATAGGCACCTATATAGCCAAAGGCTATAGTTTATTGCTTTCCAAAGATTGTAGGGTTCAGTAAGGATTTCAATTTCGAACTTGAATTCGCTAAGCGATTTCGAAAAATTTTTGGATTATCAAAAAAAGACAAAAAAATGCTGGCTCATCTAGTGTGGTGTCTTGGATGGGTTTGTAAGTCTGTTGGATGGATTGTTATAGGTTAGATGTGTTGTTGAACTCTTAAATTTTAATGCGTAGAATGTCAAAAATTTAAATTATAAAAAAAAAAAAAAACCTGTAGAGTCGAGTTTATAATCAATAATGGATGTGGTTTGTTGTTTGGTATCACATAGATATATGATTTAGTGGAGGATGCGTGTGCGTCTTCCATTGATTCAATGGAGGAGGCACATGTCTCTTTCATTGATTTTAGTCAGCCTTCTTCATTGTGTTATAGTGGAGAAGCACCTTGTACTGTAACACAGTGGAGGGGGTGCTGGCATCCAGTGTGTTGACAATAAAGGAGGCACATCCTCTTGTAAAGTTAATGGAAGAGGATACAATTCGTCACTTCCTCCATTGAATCAATGGAATGTATGGGTCTCCACTATGGTTGGGTGGCCTTCATTTGTTTCTCATCATTTCTATTTTCTTTATTCTATTTTTTCTTTTCTTATATTTTTATATTCTCTTATGTTATTTTGTTACATGTAAGGGTATTTTTTGCTTTTGACAAGTCAACTTTGGTCAGCCTAAAGAAAACAAACGTCCATTAAGTGCAAGGGAGATAGAGTATCGATTGTTTGCTCTCTAGCTTCTCTTCAGCCTAAACTTAGGAGTCGTTATTGTGTTAATCTCTATTCTGAATTTATGATGTCTATTTTGTCAATGACCCAGAAGATGGGACATTTTTAATACCTGGATTAATTTCAATAATTATTTCTGTATTGCTGAGTTTCCTGCATTTCTTTTCCTCAGCACTGTTGCCAAAACTTGGTGAAAAATAATAATGAAAAGAAGTTGTCATTGGATTGAGAGACTAAAGAGGAAGATAGAAATAGCAAAAATTAATGTTGGATTTTGTGAAAGTTATTGATGCTTATAATGCTACATAAATAAAAGTTGGATGTATTGATAAGAAATGATTTTTTTTTTTTAATTTTTGTTGGCAGATAAGAGCTGATTTTTTGTTGGGTTATATTTTCAAAATATTTTATGATTATGATAACCTATGTTTTAAGGTTAAATGGGTAGAACTGTTACTTATTCTGTGTCTGCACAACTTTTTTGTTTTGGGTGCTGGCATTAGGCCAGAATACTATCGGGACCAGCTGAGATGAAACTCTGAAACACGGTCTGGATTCTTACTTCCAAACGCGGGAAAGGGCTGCTCACATAAAATGGGAAAACTATCCACAATTAGTGAGAGGATGCAGATTGAACCTATAACCTAATGCATGAATGGTGGTGACTATACCACTCTATCAACCCCACTTGCCGATTGTGTGTGCAATGTTTTGAAAGAATAAATTTGCTATTTTATTCAATTGTGACTCATATTTTTGTGAGGGAATATGTTTGTGCTACAAGCTGTCATTGTATGATAGTAATTATCTTTTCATCATTCTCAAGTAGAGAAAAACTGGTGTTAACAGTTCATTACTGCTAATAACATGAACTTGAACGAATATCACATGTGATTGAATACACCACATCTATGTCATGTGACATGCTATGAGCAGGCTTAGTAATGTTGATCAGATTAGACATTAAGTAATAATACTTAATTCCGAAATTTATAACATCAAGTATTGCCCTTTATTTTTCATCTTTGATAGAAACATTAAAGTATTCGTACAGATGCAAGAATTAACGAAGAAAAGCAAGTCAATTGTCATCACAGGCCATTCTATTGGAGGCACAACAGCTTCTCTCGCAACTCTTTGGCTTCTTTCTTTTCTCCAATCCATCTCTTCTCCTTTATCAGTTCTCTGTATCACCTTCGGGTCACCTTTGCTAGGAAATGAATCCCTTTCTCGAGCCATTCTTCGTGAAAGATGGGATGGAAACTTTTGTCATGTTGTTGCAAAGTACGACATTATGCCAAGGCTGTTCTTTACTCCATTATATCACCTATCACAATTACCATTCCTTCTTAAGTACTGGCATTTGTCTTTGACTTCTCCGGACTACAGAAGGCAGGCTCTTCAGTTACATGATGCTGCAAAAGCTGAGATATATAAATTCGTCTTGACTTACTTGGAACATATTTTGAAAGGTGAAGAAGGGATGGCTACATCAAGGATTTTTTGGCCATTTGGGAGCTATTTTTTCTGTTCAGAAGAGGGAGCCATATGTATTGATAGTGCAGGTTCTGTCATTAAGATGATGTATTTGATGCTTACAACTGGTTCACCTAGTTGTAGCATTGAGGATCATCTCAGGTATGGAGATTATGCTGGGAGAGTTTCTTTTCAGTTCTTGAGCCAAAGGAGCTTTATGCATGGAGATCTTCCTGAATCATGCTATGAAGCAGGGATTGCATTGGCATTGCAGTCCTCAGGAATAGCTATCCAGGTAATGCCTTGTATTTCAATGAATTGTACACTCTTCTTTATTAAACATAAGCCGGGAGTATTCCCATTAAAAGTGTCTTTTCACCTTTCATAAACACCAGATAGAAAGTATTTGTCATGTTTTGCAAAAATACTTCCAAGTAGTTCGCATATGATAAAAACCTTATATATAGAAAACAGTATTTATTAAATGTTTCTCCAAACGTTCTTAAAGTGCCACACTTAGGACAAACACAAGTTGAATGAACAAAAATATTTCTGAAGATACCGAAAGTAGTTTAGGCTCTATATTTGGCACGAATTTGAAACAAAATGAATTTGCTTTTTGAAGTTCATTCTATGGAATAAATCTTCAGGAACCAGTTGCAAAACTAGCCAAAGATTGTCTGAAAATAGCAAGGAGGATGGGTCGAACACCAAACCTAAATTTGGCTAATCTAGCCATCAAATTATCAAAGATCACACCATACCGGGCTGAAATAGAGTGGTACAAGGCATGTTGTGATGAGTCTGATGATCAAATGGGGTACTATGACTCCTTCAAGCTGCGTGGAACCTCAATAAGGGATTCCAAAGTCAATATGAATAGAATCAAGCTTGGCAGCTTCTGGGACAGCGTCATAAACATGTTGGAGAACAACCATCTCCCTCACGATTTCCATAGGCGAGGCAAGTGGGTAAATGCTTCGCAATTCTACAAACTTCTTGTTGAACCACTAGACATTGCAGACTATTACCGTAATGGGATGCACAGAATCAGGGGCCATTACATCCAGCATGGAAGAGAAAGGAGATACAAGATTTTCGATAGGTGGTGGAAAGAGAGAAGGGTTACCGAGGAAGAAAACAATAACAGAAGCAAACTGGCGAGCTTAACTCAAGATTCATGTTTCTGGGCAAGGGTTGAGGAAGCTAAGGATTGGTTGGATAAAATTAGAAGTGATAGAGGGATGGTAGCTTGGCCATGGAAGAATGTCGATGATTTTGAAAGGTATGCTACTAAATTGGTTGAGAGTAAGCAGGTTTCAAAAGATGTTTTGGCCAAGAATTCTAGCTATATTTTGTGGGTGGAAGAATTGAAAGAATTGAGATCACAGCAGATGCAATTCCCTGTTCAGTTTCCCAATATTGTGGATGCTGAATTAGTCCCCTAGAATATATTATAGATTGATGATGCCAAACTGGCTTGTAATATATTATCCGCAAATGCTGTTTGCAACTCTGGTAAATATGCTATAGATTAATTCCATCATTAGAATGACCAAGTGCTTCTTACAAAGCTATCATGTAATCAAAAAGAATGCTGGTTATAATTATGGTAGATATCAGCTCACAGTTGACACTAAGACATTCACCTAATTTTAGCTTTGAAGTAGTCTGTGATATGCGATCACTTTCAACAGTTTACAGGTAAGATTTTTGAATAAAAGCACGAGTATGGAGAGAATCCTCAAACTGAAAAACTAAACATTACTGTTTCGTTATCGATGTTCCAAACAGGTCCCTGGAACCATTTCCTTGCATCCAGCAGCCACCAGAGCATGATGAGACCCAAATCCACACCCAGAGCCACAGGTGCATAGTTGAAAGTGTCCCAAGAAATAGGGTAAAGAGTAGGCAAAAGAAAGACACAGCATGTATAACAAATCCACAGAAAGGCAGTCAAACATACTGGTCTTCTAGCTTTGCCCAAATAAAATGGCCCTGCTGTGAACTTGTTTTCAGCCATCACCATTCTTTCAAAGATTGGAACTGAATATCCACCAACCCATCGAATTGTGCATATTGAAGTTATGGCAGTGAACACAACATTCACTCTTAAGATTGGAAGTCCAAGAATTATGCAGATTGCTGCACACAACCACACTGCATTTGAAGGAACTTTGTGCTTTGGATGGATTTGTCGCCATATTGATGAAAACGGGATACCTTTATCTCTAGACAAAGCATATACCTGAAGCATAAAAGAATGCAGGTGTGGGTTAATAGGAACCAAATTTAGAGTTTATAAGGAACAAATTTATTAGAAATTCATGACATGTTTTGTACTACTTCTAGTATTGTGAAATGTTTGTGTTACAAAAGTCAAAAAACATTTTGTTCAGAGCAGTTTAAATGATTTATAGAGAAGCATTTGGTAGATAGTTTTCGATAAACTACATCTGAATCAGAAAAACAATTGTAGTACTTTTTTTAATGTTGGGCAGTGCTTTTATCTCAGGAATTTTTACTCAAAAAACACTCTTAGTCAAAAGCATTTAAAATGCTCTTTTAAAATTTTCCTTAACATCAATAAATCTTCTGGTTGAGAGAGAGTATGTGCCTATAACTCTGTGAAAAAGAGATAGAGAGGGAGAGAAGGAGATTGCTTACAACTCTGGCTGCACTTGTAGTGATTGAAAGGCCACCAAAGAAAAAAGAACCCCACCTCATATGATAAACAGCAAAATTATGGCTCCCGTTGAATTATGATACTTCCCATGGAATGCATCAGAGTATTTGAGCTGGCACAAAAGCTCCTGCAGTCTCATTGGACGGATCGAAGAGGTAACTAAAATCCTAAATGCAGAGTTGCCAAGTACATATCAGTTACACAATCAAGTAAAAAAAATAACAGAAGAATACAAATAAAGAGTGGCATACGTGAATGCTGAAAGTAAGGGCCAAGATGTAAGCCCATCCAAAAAATGAGATGATACCAATGCTAGAGAGGATTGCAATAACACCATCTTGTCTGCACCATTTGTTTCTTTAGTTAAATGTGCTGCAGCATCATATCCATATAATGAATTCTGGCTAACAAGGAAAGAAAGAACCACTGCATAAGGTTTGCTTGGTGCTCCTGTTGAATGGGGTGACATTTTAAAATGTGCGAACACATATGAAGCAGATTGTGTCTTTGGTGCAACCAAGGGAAGCATTATAACAATCACTAACCCTCCAATAACCTGCCCACATAGAAATTTAATAGTGAGTTCATTATAATATGATTGCAAAATTTAAAGAATTGGGTGGAAGCATACTTGTAGAATACCTGCCGCCATATGGAGATTATGCAAATGAAGTCAATTACTTCTAATGCAAAGGTGTTGAGCACTGCCCATGTAATAGCGAGACCAATATACATGCACAAAAATAACCATTTAGGAGCAAAATCCCTCCATCTTTGTTTGGCCAGTGCACGACAAAATGATACTTTGCACTGTTTGTGATCCTGCATAAGCCTTCCAAAACAAGTGAAACTTGTCAGAACTATAATCACAATTCCAAAACTGATAAGAATTTCAGACTAATGAAAATGAGTATACCTAGGTCCCTATGCCTGCAATGAGGCCCATGGTTTCAAGCCATTCACAGCACCAACATGCAAATGGACCGTATTTGGGGCCAGCTGAATGGGCAGCCCAGAAGTAAAGAGAACCACTATGTTCAGTTTACAACCAAGAGAAGACAATTTTCAAAAGAACATTCATTTAACTACTTCCCAAATCAGTTTGATGCATTTTTTATTCCAACAAATCTTTTTTTTTTTTTTTAATTTTCCTTTTCTGGAGGGATCGACAATCAGCTAAATACACTAATAGTGTATTCCTTTTTTTCAATTTAGTTTTTATAATCAAACTACATATCAATATATAAAATAAGGGTAGCTCTATTGACACCTAAAAAATTACTTCTTACATTCATTACTTATTGTGCTCAATATTAAGATTTAAAATTTTAATTTGTGTTTTATCCATCCTTTGTAATGTAAAAAAATATCTTAACCTAATTTACTTGTAACAAAGCTATGCTATATTTTAAGTCTATTTGCATTTATAAACAGTTTTTTCCTAAAAGTAATTGAAAAAAGAAAAAAAAAACAGCTTTTCCTTACAACAAAGAAACCGCCTCCTTGCTTTGGCTTTCTTCTTTTTTTTCTTCGTTCTTCTCCTTCATCTTCTATTGTTGGTTTCTTTGTTTCTTTTTCCATTTTTTTAGTTTTGGTTATTCTCAATCTAATTCATTCCTTTTTCTTGCTTTCTAATCAATGACATAATTTTGCAACAATGATTTTGTTACATATAAAATTATTATTTTTCTTTTTTTTAATTAATTACTGGAGAATCATTTCCTTAACTTCTTTTGGTTTCTTAATATTATTGTCCCAAAACAATTCTATTGTCAAAAGACAAGTAATTAAAATTGTTTGTCATGATAATTTTGAAGTTCTAGGTGTTGAATTGCAAGAGTTCCAACATATGCAATTGTTCATAGCACTCTTATTATTTACTTTAGTAATTTTTTGTTTTTTTTTTAAGTAGGCAGTTTTGGTTATTTATTTTAAGAGTTTAAAAGAATTCTATGAAGTTGAGGTTTTCTAATTGAATTAGTTTAGAAATTTTCAAACATTAAGATGGATGAGATAAGTTTACGATAATTAATTTGTTGAATGAATAAGTGTAAAATATAATTTTATTTTTTTATTTTAAATTATCTTGTCCTTATAAATGATTTTATATATGAATATTTTTATTTATTAAAAAAATTGGTGTGAGAAGTAGTTTTTTGGGGTGAGGCCTAAATTTATATACAGATATTTTTACTTACTAAAAAGAAATTGGGCGTAAGAAGTAGTTTTTTAGGTGACAATAGTCTCATCCATAAAATAATGAATGGTTGAAATTATTACATTTTTTACTCTCACACATCACTCATACACAAACTACCCTTATAAAAGGTTACAATAAGAACAAGGATAGAAGAGATCTCTACTTTTTTACAAGCAGTAGGTATGATAGTAGCAAACTAGTCATAATATCCAAACATATATACACACATATATATTTATTTATATGGAAAACTTTATTTTAGTATTTGAGATTTAAAAAATATCAAGTTTTTAAAGTTCTTTTGGAAATGGTTCTTTTATTTCTAACTTTTTCAAAACTTTTCAAAAATATCCAAACCATCAATCAACTAATGATCAACATTAATAGAATGAGTTAAAAAAATATTTTTGCTTTTGATGCTTGTTGGTGGTTTATAAATTACTGTATTACCCTTATAAAATAATGAATTTATAAATTAAATTGCTTAAAATGCCCCATGAATTTAAGTTCTTAGATAGCAATTTAAATTATTTAAAGTTATTGTTGACCATCAGTTGACTGACGGTTTGAAATTTTTGAAAATTTTTGAAAAAGTTAAAAATGAAAATAGTTGTTTCCAAAAGAACTTTAAAAACCTAACATTTTCTGATAACTCAGGAACTAAGATGAAGTTTCCCTATATATAAGTAAAAAGAAGAAGCAGGAAAAGAATTGATCTTAAAAGAGGGTATTAACATCCTCATAAATCACAGGACACCCTTCATCTTTTATGTTCTTAGATATGTAATGTAAGGCAAGTTTGGCAATGTCTTGCTCAATAGCTTTTCGATGTGCAAAAGTGTTGGTGGAAGTATAAATTTATGTGTTCGTTGGCAACTCTCTTTTTCTTCTTTCTTTTATTTTTTTCCCTTCTTCTTCTTCTTTCATCTCTTTCTCTTTCTTCTATTTTCGTCTTCAGGATTTTCTAGTTTTTGGTGGTTGGTGTCACCGGTGTTGTTGGCATCCCTCTCTAGACTTTTTGACTTTGACATTGTTATATGTATTTTTCGGACTCATTAAATGGGCTGGTAAAAGCCCAATTTAGACCCGATAAGAAGGCCCGATAAAGTCAACCCAGTCAAGGCCCATCAAACGAGGTCCAGTATCAATTCTAAGCCCAGCGAACTCTGCAGCTCGCTCAAGTAATTTCTTCAGTTTGCATCAACAAGCTTGTAAGTACATCCAGGCTATAGCTCGCCTCGTGCACAGCTCGTCTTTTAGCGAGCTCGAGCTCGAAACCGCCATACAGTCAGCAGCTCGCTCAAGAGTGTATTAAATGCAGTATCTTCTAGAATAGGCAATTACCTAATTCAACCATGATTCTCTCCCCAGAAACAGAAGTTAACTCAAATTCAAATTCAGTCAACATTATCTTAGATTTTATGGAAGCAGTTTCTTGATATTATTCAAACAGATTAGGAAGTGTAATTAATTCATGATTCTCTTCCTGATTTTTCTGATTTTATTTGGATTATTTGGAAAATGTAATTAATTAGGGATTCTTTTCCTGTTTTGTGGCAACCAGAATTATAACGCTTCTTCCCCTATAAATAGAGGTTAAAATCATTGTAATCGACACATAATATTGAATAATATACTGTCACTCTACAGAGATTAAGAGAGATAGTCGTGGACGTAGGTTTATTATTGCTGAACCACGTAAAACGCTTTGTGTTTCTTCATCTTGTTGGGTTTTTTGCTGTGTTATTTTCTTGGTTTTTTGTGCTTTCTCACATTGATTGCAGGTATTGGGCATTGATTACCTGTCGACTGAAATTCAATGTCGACATTTTAGCGCTAGAAGGAGGGCCCAGACTGCAATCTTTTTCATCTCAATTCATCGACTTCTGACATGGCAAAGACCAGATCAAACAAGTATCATGTTGATGATGACCAGACGGAGAGACATATGAACCAATTTCAGCAGAACATGCAGCCTGTGCAGGATGCACCCATGCATGCAGCAGGTACGTCCTATGGACAGGCACTCGGCGTCGTGGGAGGCATCCTCCCTCTGCCTCATCGTCAATCGGTTCCAATTGCCCCAACAGCTAAAAGGCAGAATGTGTTGCTGCAGAGGCAAGAAGCGTTGGAAAATATAGTTAGACAGCTCACAGAGGTCGTCAACATGTTGGTGCACGCTCAGGTTCAGAATGTACCTAGGGTTGAGATTCAAGCATCAAGGCACGTGCCCCAGCAGCATAAAGCGATGCAAGTGCCCGAAAGGCTGGCCAGGGAAGTCCCGCGACCTGCAGGCTCAGCTCGTTCCTCTAATGCGCACTCTAGGGCTGGAGGTTACCCTGTTCGTGAAGAAAGGAGGTCACGCGTCCAGCCAGCCTGGTAGTAAGGTTGAGCCAAGGTGGAAACCAACTAGCAGAGTTTGGGCACGATAGAGTCAGAGCTCCAGCTCGGCGAGTTGATGATGAACAAAAATAGGCAAGATCCCATCAGCCTGAAGGTCTGTTCGAGGAGGATGAAAGGTATGACCCAGAGCATCCGGCTCCAAGTCACAACCACAGGATGAGATACGAGCTCCGAGACCCACAAGTAGAGGAACTCCTCCAGAGGGTCCAGCAGTTGGAGGCACGACCTGGAGTCCCAAAGCAGCGTGGGAATTACGGGGAAAAGACCCCCTTTACAAGGGAGATTGAGACACAACCTCTCCCTCCGAGGTTTAAAGTGCCAAGTATTCAGCAATACAATAGGGATAGTGACCCCTATGACCATCTCGATACCTTTAACGTTTAGATGGACCTGCAAACCAGTAATCCTGTGGTGAAGTGCCGAGTATTCTCAGCTACTTTGGGAGATATTCCAAGAACATGGTTCAAGAATCTCCCGGTTCGCAGCATAGGCAGTTGGGAGGAATGTCAACAGAAGTTCGTTGGTCAGTCCAGGGCACTGAGAAGGCAGCTCGCACCATCCTGCCACCTAGCTATTATATTTCAGCGTCAGGGTGAATCGTTGAAGGAATATATCACTAGGTTCAGATGCGAGGTCGCAAATGTTGAGCATCCATTAGATGAAAGTATACTGACAGCGATCTCAACTGGGCTGCGCAAGGATGGAAAGTTATACGAGAGCATTTACAAGTCCCTAGTGAAGGATCTGGGAGAGTTCTATTAGCGAGTTGCGAAGGAGATTAGGTAGGAAAAGACCTTCGGCTCGAAGAAGCAGAATCAAAAGAATGAAGCGGGCAGTTCCAGCCAGCCAAAGAGGAGAAACAATGGCAGGAATGAAGAAGGAAGAAATAATGGCTCAAGTAACCAGATCGCTAAGAAAGCGAGGAGAGAGCCAAGGTATGAGCAACCTCAATGTCAAGGTCGTTATGAAGGATACAGTGTCCTGACGGCTTCACCGGACAAGATTTACGCTGCAGAGAGGAACAAGGAAGATTTTGGGAGGTCCAATCCTATAAGGGCTCCTGTTCAGCAAAGGGATCAAAGCAAGTTTTGTGCCTATCATAATGAGGTAGGGCATAGTACTTCGGATTGCTGGTTGTTGAAGAACGCCATTGAAAAATTGATCAGACGAGGTCGCTTGAGAGACTATGTAGCGAGACTCGCAGACTCGCGACCTTCACAATAATGACCTCAGCAGCAACAGCCAGCACAACAGCAGCCCCTACAAGCTCTTGAACCAGAGCATGAACCTGCGGTAAGAACCATTTTTACCATTCATGGTGGCCCCCACATCGCAGGTGATTCAAACAGATCACATGAGAGATACGTCCGAGAGGCGAATCATACTTTTTAGCTCAATAGGTCAAATGGATCGTCAAAAAGAGCAAAAATGACCTCGGATAAGATCGTGTTCACTGATGAAGATGCTAGAGGGGTGATCTGGCCTCATAACGATGCACTGGTTATACGAGCTAAAATCAGCAATATGGAAGTTAGGCGCATCATGATTGATACTGGAAGCTCGGTGAACGTGATGTATAGGAGCTGTTTTGATCAAATGGGGCTGCGAGCAGAACAAATGAGACCGTCCCCAAAGCCTTTATATGGTTTCACTAGAGATGCTGTAGTACCAGTGGGCTAGATTAAGCTGCCATTGACTCTTGGTGAGACAGGTCGTCAGGCGACAACTCTGACGGATTTCTTGATAATTGACTGTCCATCAGCCTATAATGTGGTCCTGAGGAGACCCGCCATGAATGAGTTGGATGTGGTTACTTCAACCAGAACTCTTACAGTCAAGTTCCAAACTCCGAATGGCATCGGATGTGTTCGAGGAGAACAGCACTTAGTAAGGCGCTACTATAAAGATGTTGTAAAGATGGGCATAAGAGGAAAGAATGTGAACGTGGTTTCGGGGGGCGAACCACGAACCATGACTGAGAAAGGAATCAGTCATGACTTGGACCCTCGCGAGGTAGATGCAGACCGAGCTACTGGTCCAATTGAAGAATTAGAAAAGGTACAAGTCAGCGAGGTAGATCTAGAGAGGTGCTTAAAGTTGGGAAGAGGATTAGCTCCAGAACTGAGAACCCAGCTCGCTGACTTCTTGAAGGCGAACTTGGATGTGTTTGCATGGAATCATGAGGACATGGTGGGAATAGATCCAAAGGTGATGTCTCACAGACTGAACATTGATCCTCACTTCAAGCCAATTCGCCAAAAGAGAAGAGTAATGACAGGGGAACGTTACTTAGCATTAAAAGAAGAGGTAGACAAGCTGCTGGCTAACAAGTTTATTCGAGTAGCTTACTACCCGACCTGGGTCGCCAACCCGGTTCTGGTGAAGAAGAAGAATGGGAAGTGGAGAATTTGCATCGACTTCACTGACCTGAATAAGGTGTGCCCAAAAGACAGTTTTCCCCTGCCAAGGATATATCAGCTCGTGGACGCTACTGCAGGCCACGAGCTCCTGAGCTTCATGGATGCATATTCGGGATATAACCAGATCCCAATGAAACCTGAAGACGAAGAGAACACCTCATTCATGACTGATCGGGGGTTATATTGCTACAAGGTGATGCCCTTCGGGTTGAAAAATGCTGGAGCAACCTACCAACGCTTGGTGAACATGATGTTCGAAGAGCAGATAGGAAAGACCATACAGGTCTACGTTGATGACATGCTAGTAAAATCCAAGCACGTAGGTGACCATGTTCGCGACCTGGGAAAGATGTTTCGGATTCTGAGAAGCTACCAGATGAAGTTAAATCCGCTCAAATGTGTATTTGGAGTAACTTCTGGGAAGTTTCTAGGCTTCATGGTCAACAGTAGAGGAATTGAAGCAAACCCTGAGAAGATCAAAACGTTGATCAACATGAGATCGCCAACCAGGGTGAAAGATGTACAGAGCCTCAACGGCCAGGTCACAGCACTAAGTAGGTTCATTTTGAAAGCTACAAACAAGTGTATCCCTTTCTTTGACATTTTGAAGAAGGCCAAGAGCTTCGAGTGGATTGAACAGTGTGAAATAGCCTTTCAGCAGTTGAAGGAATCCATGGGGCGAGCTCCACTCCTTTATAAGCCCAAATGAGGAGAAAAACTGATTTTGTACTTGGGAGTGTCACAGCAAGCTCTGAGTGTTGCACTTGTGAGGGAAGAAGAAAAGACGTAGCTTCCGGTGTATTATGTAAGCAAGTGGTTGCAGGATACTGAAACCAGGTACTTGCAGATGGAGAAACTAGCTTATTGTCTGGTAATCGTATCAAGGAAGCTGCGACCTTACTTTCAGGCTCATACAATTGAAGTCCTCACCCAGTACCCGCTGAAACAAGTCTTACAAAAGGCAGATATCTCAGGTCGACTGTTGAAATGGGCGGTGGAGCTCGCACAGTTCGACATCCAGTTTAAGCCAAGGATGGCCATCAAAGCTCAAGCTTTGACAGATTTCATAGCAAAGTTTACAAGACCTGTGGATGATGAAACTGAATCTTCTGAAGGTCCGGCCTGGGAGCTCTATGTTGATGGATCGTCTAGCGAGCAGAGGGCTGGAGCTGGAATTCTACTAATCAGTTCTAAAGACCACAAAATCCTTTGTGCTTTAAGGTTTGGCTTTCAGGCAACAAACAATGAGGCTGAGTATGAAGCTCTGCTCGCGGGTCTGTGTTTGGCTAAAGAGATGCGAGCTGAACGATTGAAAGTCTTCAGCGATTCACAGCTTGTTGTTTGTCACATATTGGGGGAATATCAAGCCAATGGACCAAAAATGGCCCTTACCTCCAAAAAGTTCACGAGCTGCTAGGTGCATTTTAGAGGTACGAAGTGAAGCAGATTCCACGAGCTCAGAACGTGCATGCAGATGCTTTAGTTCGCCTGGCAACCATCCGTGATGCAGACTTTCTTGGGGCGATCCCAGTTGAATTCCTACCAGCTCCAAGTACAGAAGAGAAGAATGTGATGATGGCAATATCTGTGCAGCCCGATTCTTGGATGAGTCCAATTCTCACTTATTTACAAGACGGAAAGCTGTCAGGTGACAAGCTGGAAACCCGGCGTCTGCGAGCCAGAACAGCCAGATATTGCATCTATGACGATGCGTTGTACAAGAAAGGGTTCTCAACTCCATTATTAAGGTGCATTGATGGCCTTGAGTGCGAAACGGTACTTAGGCAGATACACGAAGGCCATTGTGGGAACCACGTTGGGGGGCTATCTCTAGCTCAGAAGACACTTCGTCAAGGTTTCTATTGGCCCACCATGAGGCATGATGCCATCAACTTAGTCAAAAAATGTGACAAGTGTCAGAGATTTGCCTAGGTTCCACGAGCTCCACCAACTTATCTCCAACAAATGGTGAGCCCGTGGCCCTTTGCCATTTGGAGGATGGATTTGATTGGGCCTCTGCCAATGGCGCGAGGAAGATGCAAACATGCAGTGGTCGCGGTGGACTACTTCACCAAATGGGCAGAAGCGAAGGAGCTGACAGAAATCTCCATAACGAAGATCGAGAAGTTTGTGTGGAGTAATATCATTTGCAGATTTGGGGTCCCACAACAGATTGTGACAGATAATGGAACTTAGTTCAGTAGCGACCAGTTTCTTAGGTTCTGTAGCGAGCTGAAGATAGTCAAGAGCTTCTCAGCAGTGGATCATCCACAAGCCAATGGCCAAGTAGAAGCCGTGAACAAAATCATAAAGCAGACTCTAAAAATGAAACTTGAAGCAAAGAAATGAGCGTGGGTAGACGAGCTCCAGAAAGTGCTGTGGTCTTACAGAACTACAGCTCGCAGTTCCACAGGCGAAACCCTATTCTCAATGGTGTGTGGGTCTGAAGCCATGATCCCAGCTGAGTTAGAGGTCACCTTACAACAAAGAACGACCTTCAATCCAAATGATAATGATCAGCTACTCGCTGCAAACCTAGATCTGCTTGAAGAAGCCAAGGAAACAGTCAGGTTGAGAGTAGCTGTCTATCAGCAGAGAATAGCAAGATACTACAATAAGCATGCTTGGATTCGCAGATTCAATGTTGGAGACTTAGTTTTACGTTTCATTCTGCCAGGAGCCCGCAAGCCAAATGATGGATCCTTAAGCCCGAACTGGGAAGGACCCTATGTTGTCAAAGCAAACCTGAGGAATGGAGCTTATCGTTTAGTTAATGAGAATGGATCTTAAGTCCCTCGAGCTTGGAATGCCGAGCATCTCCGCCCTTATTATCAGTAGACTCTTTGTAATATGTAATTCAAACTAATTCTAGTTTATAAGCCCAAATGAGGAGAAAAACTGATTTTGTACTTGGGAAAGTCACATCAAGCTCTGAGTGTTGCACTGGTGAGGGAAGAAGAAAAGACGTAGCTTCCGGTGTATTATGTAAGCAAGTGGTTGCAGGATACTGAAACTAGGTACTTGCAGATGGAGAAACTAGCTTACTGTCTAGTAATCGTATCAAGGAAGCTGCGACCTTACTTTCAGGCTCATACAATTGAAGTCCTCACCTAGTACCCGCTGAAACAAGTCTTACAAAAGGCAGATATCTCAGGTCGACTGTTGAAATGGGCAGTGGAGCTCGCACAGTTCGACATCCAGTTTAAGCCAAGGATGGCCATCAAAGCTCAAGCCTTGGCAGATTTCATAGCAAAGTTTACAAGACCTGTGGATGATAAAACTGAATCTTCTGAAGGTCCGGCCTGGGAGCTCTATGTTGATGGATCGTCCAGCGAGCAGAGGGCTGAAGCTGGAATTCTACTAATCAGTTCTAAAGGCCACAAAATCCTTTGTGCTTTAAGGTTTGGCTTTCAGGCAACAAACAATGAGGCTGAGTATAAAGCTCTGCTCGCGGGTCTGTGTTTGGTTAAAGAGATGCGAGCTGAACGATTGAAAGTCTTCAGCGATTCACAGCTCGTTGTTTGTCACATATTGGGGGAATATCAAGCCAATGGACCAAAAATGGCCCTTCACCTCCAAAAAGTTCACGAGCTGCTAGGTGCATTTTAGAGGTACGAAGTGAAGCAGATTCCACGAGCTCAGAACGTGCATGCAGATGCTTTAGTTCGCCTGGCAACCATCCGTGATGCAGACTTTCTTGGGGCGATCCTAGTTGAATTCCTACCAGCTCCAAGTACAGAAGAGAAGAATGTGATGATGGCAATATCTGTGCAGCCCGATTCTTGGATGAGTCCAATTCTCACTTATTTACAAGACGGAAAGCTGTCAGGTGACAAGCTGGAAACCTGGCGTCTGCGAGCCAAAACAGCCAGATATTGCATCTATGACGATGCGTTATACAAGAAAGGGTTCTCAACTCCATTATTAAGGTGCATTGATGGCTTTGAGTGCGAAACGGTACTTAGGCAGATACACGAAGGCCATTGTGGGAACCACGCTGGGGGGCTATCTCTAGCTCAGAAGGCACTTCGTCAAGGTTTCTATTGGCCCACCATGAGGCAGGATGCCATCAACTTAGTCAAAAAATGTGACAAGTGTCAGAGATTTGCCTAGGTTCCACGAGCTCCACCAGCTTATCTCCAACAAATAGTGAGCCCGTGGCCCTTTGCCATTTGGAGGATGGATTTGATTGGGCCTCTGCCAATGGCGCGAGGAAGATGTAAACATGCAGTGGTCGCGGTGGACTACTTCACCAAATGGGCAGAAGCGAAGGAGCTGACAGAAATCTCCACAACGAAGATCGAGAAGTTTGTGTGGAGTAATATCATTTGCAGATTTGGGGTCCCACAACAGATTGTGACAGATAATGGAACCCAGTTCAGTAGCGACCAGTTTCTTAGGTTCTGTAGCGAGCTGAAGATAGTCAAGAGCTTCTCAGCAGTGGATCATCCACAAGCCAATGGCCAAGTAGAAGCCGTGAACAAAATCATAAAGCAGACCCTAAAAATGAAACTTGAAGCAAAGAAATGAGCGTGGGTAGACGAGCTCCAGAAAGTGCTGTGGTCTTACAGAACCACAGCTCGCAGTTCCACAGGCGAAACCCTATTCTCAATGGTGTATGGGTCTGAAGCCATGATCCCAGCTGAGTTAGAGGTCACCTTACAACAAAGAACGACCTTCAATCCAAATGACAATGATCAGCTACTCGCTGCAAACCTAGATCTGCTTGAAGAAGCCAAGGAAACAGCCAGGTTGAGAGTAGCTGTCTATCAGCAGAGAATAGCAAGATACTACAACAAGCATGCTCGGATTCGCAGATTCAATGTTGGAGACTTAGTTTTACGTCTCATTCTGCCAGGAGCCCGCAAGCCAAATGATGGATCCTTAAGCCCGAACTGGGAAGGACCCTATGTTGTCAAAGCAAACCTGAGGAATGGAGCTTATCGTTTAGTTAATGAGAATGGAGCTTAAGTCCCTCGAGCTTGGAATGCCGAACATCTCCGCCCTTATTATCAGTAGACTCTTTGTAATATGTAATTCAAACTAATTCTAGTTAATGAAAGCTTCCCCCCCCCCCCCCCCCCCCCCCCCCCCTCCCGCTTATGATTCAACTCATTTCACTAAGCTAACGGGCTCCGAGCTTCATAGCTCGCTATAAAAGAAAAGAGTCTAAAAAGCAGATGACTAAGTGTCTCTGCATAGCTCGCTATAAAAGAAAAAAGCCTATAAAACATATGACTAAGTGTTTCTGCATAGCTTGCTAATAAAGAGTCTAAAAAGCAGATGACTAAGTGTCTCTGCATAGCTCGCTAATAAAGAGTCTAAAAAGCAGATGACTAAGTGTTTCTGCATAGCTCGCCACAAAGAGCCTAAAAAGCATATGACTAAGTGTCTCTGCATAGCTCGTCACAAAGAGCTTAAAAAACAGATGACTAAGTGTCTCTGCATAGCTCGCCACAAAAAGCCAAAAAAGCAGATAACTAAGTGTCTTTACATAGCTCGTCATAAAAAGCCTAAAAAGCAGATGACTAAGTGTCTCTGCATAGCTCGCCACAAAAAGCTTAAAAAGCAGGTGTGACTAAGTGTCCCTGCATAGCTCACTATATTATTAAAAAGCCTACAAAGCAGGTGTGGTCGAGTCCCCTTGCATAGCTCGTCAACATTCCAAATTGTTTATATTACTACAATTTTATCAACTGTTGAAATAAGCGATTGCTTTGAATATTATCAGATCTTGAGCTCGTTAACAATTAGCTCATATTAAATAAAGATCATAACATATGATATAACAGACGTTATTGCTTAAATACATTCAACACAGAAGAAATAAAGGAATAATTTTATTGAGTTTAAAGTTCATTACAAATTGAAACAAAAATACAAGCATAAAAGATAAAGCTGCTAGTTCTGGGCTGAAAGGTCAGGTCCTAAAGGAGGATCTTCGTGAGGAAGAGAAGATGCAGTAGGAAGCTCGAGATTGCCAGCGGGCTCAGTTTGGGAGGTCGCACCAGGAGCTTCCTCTGCTGAAGGAATTGGATCAACTAAGGACGAGGTAGCCCTTGCTTTAAACTCCTCTACGATTTCAAGTCCCACGTCCCCAAAGATAGAAAAATTCATCTCCGGATGGGACTTCCACAGTGTGTAGAGAAAGTTACAGCCTATTTTTTTTTCAGCCTCGTCCTTTACTTCAGCAACCTTCATCTCTAATTCCTGAAAAGAGTGTTTGCAGTAGACCGATAGTTCTTCAAAAGCGTTGTCTGCAAGGCAATTGACGACCTCGGCTTCTTTCTTCATAGCTTCTATCTGCTGCTCCACAGACTCAGCCCGCTGAATCACTTCCCCCACTTGCTGCCTAAGCACTTCGGCTCGGCTTTCTGTCTCTTCAGCCCGTTTAGTTGCAGCCTCCTTAGCACGTTTAACAGCGGCTTCTACCTCTTCAGTTCGCTTCTCAGTGGCCTCAACTCGTTTCGCTGCAACCTCAACTTAACGATCGAGCACTTCAATTTTATCCTCTGAGGTTGTAGCTCGCTGCTCGGCCCGCTACTCAAATTGTCTCAACTCCTCTCTCAGTTTGTGTAACCCATTTCTAAACGAATCACGTTCGCTTCCCATTCTTCGCAGAGCTTCTTCGACAGTCTGTTTAGCATTATTTGCTGCAGCTAACTGTGTATCGTGGTCCTCGACAGCTTTTCGGCTAGCTCAGCCCGCTGATCAGTCTGCTTCAACACTTCTCTTAGCATGTCGTGCTCTTTTTGCATTTCCAGCAGAGCTTCCTCAGCGACCTGTTTAGCATTATTCGCCGCAGCCATCTGAGACTCAAAATTCTCTATGGTTCGCTTAGCCAAGGACGCTATCTCATCATTAGCGATCTCCAGCTCGCTTTCTAGCTTCATTATTCGATCTTCAGTAATTTTGGTTAGTCTCCATTGCTTCATTACAGTAAGGGCACCCTGAAAACTTTACGAGTTAATATGCGATAAAGTAAAAGAGGTCAGAGGATAAAGAAAAATGACTTACCAGCATAGAATGACGAGCTGCGAACTCGTCCAGCTCTAGGCCCTTAAGAGACTTATTCTCCAAGACTCTTGCATGAGTAAATATAATGGGTGTCCAATTGTCAATGAAGGAAGTCAAATATCTCCCCCCAGGTCCGAGCTCGGTTTCTGGTCTTATTGGGGAATAAGTCCTTTCACGCTCCGGGAGATCAGGCACATCGGTCGAGTAAGTACTACGTCGCGAAACAACAGTACGCCTAATTACATGCTTGCTGGTGCCAGCTCAGGTTGCTTGGGCTTAGGAGGAGCGTCCCCTTTTCCAGGTTGCGAGCTGGAAACCGAAACCAATTGAAGATCTGCAAAAGCATTTGAAAGTGGCACCTCGCTAGGGGCAACGGCAGAGGGAGTTTTTGCCTTAGCAGCAATCTGTTTAGGCCGTTTTGAAGAAGCAACTGGCGAGGTTGAAGCCTCAGCAGGTCGCTTAGCTGGAGTGGCTGAGGAAGTCGGAGCTTGGGTAAGTTTCTCAACTGGAATAGCCAGAGGAACTGGAGTTGGGGCAGGTCGTTCAGAAAGGCACTCCAAAAGAGTAAGTTTCTTCCTATTGGTTGGAGTTCGCCCAATGGAAGGAGTAGAAGCTGGAGAAGTAGTTTTTTGAGATGCACCCACTGCTGGGGTGCGAGCTGGAGCTGGTGTTGCTTCAGCAGATGTTGGAGCTGTTGAAGAGGCTGGAATCCCGACAAGTTGATCAGAAGGGAACTCCAGCAAAGCAAGTTTCTTCCTTTTAGCCGAAACTTGCCCAGTAGAAGAAACATGAGTTGAAGAATTAGATTTTTTAGATGCACCCACTGCTGGGGTGCGAGTTGAGGCAGGCGGTGGAGCCTCGGAGACAGTTGTATGATATGGGGAGGGAGACGAATCTACCTGCACGACAAGGGCTGTGCGAGCTGGAGTAGGAGCTGGAGAAGTTGTTCGAGATGCACCCTTTGATGAGGCGCGAGATGAAGCCGATTTTGCCTGAGCTGGGGCGCGAGCAGGAGCACCTTAGGTAGAAGCTTTCCGAGTCGAAGAAGGTGCCCGAGTTATTCCTACTGTTTGTGTAGAGACAGGTTTTGGAGGTCGAGGAGCAGATGTATCCCCTACCTGGACTGGAACTTCAAGAACAGAAGGAAGTCTAGGGTTATCACCTATGTTGCCTATGTCCTTTTCAGGCCGCAAAGGTGGAGTTTCCTTAGGAAGGGCAAGGTCGTAGGCACTAAGAAAAGCATCGCTGAACTTGCTGCTGATACTCGCTTCCTCCGAATTCGTGAGCGTATTAAGAGCTCGTTTTTCCTCGCTACTGAGAGGAGACTCGTCCATTTTCAGCACTGTAAAGCAAAACATTTAAAAAAAAAAAAATCTGCATACCTGGTTCCAGAATGAAGCAAAAATTATGGAGACCCGTGAGAGAGGGGCAGGAGACGTAGAACCAGCTCGTTTTGTACGGTCCAACATTGGACTTGCCCTTCACATCGCCTTGGGGCAAGAGATCTTTATATTTTGACGGACGAGCTGTAAGGTAATAGATGTCGTCGGGTCTTTCTCCCTCTTTTGTGCCTATAGCCTTGAAGCTGTAAAATTATTATATGATCTTTGGGGTTGGGGGAGGAAGGCCGTTCCTGAGGATGGCCAGAGCCAGCGAGGTTAACTGTACATAAGAGTTTGGTGTCAATTGGAAAGGTGCGAGCTTAACCGCATTGAGGAATGCAATCAAGTAAGGAGAAATGGGGAATCTTAGTCCTTGCTCGAGATGTTGGGCACTGACAGCGACGTACCCCCTTGGTGGATAGCATGCATGGTTTTTGAGAACGGGTATCAGTGCACGATAACCCATAGGGATGAGAAATTGCATAATATGCCCTGCCACCTCCAGGAATTCCAATGAAGAGGGATGGTGGGCAAATGTATCCCGAGCTTCTCTTTTCTTCCTAACATGTTCTCGAGCTTCGTCTCGCTCATGAGCCTCCCTGCCTCGAGAAGTTTCCCTGCTAGCTCCGCTTGAAGACATCTGTATGATGAAGACATGTTCAGATCACAGCAAGCAAGTTATTAAAATACTAAATAATTTCTAAGTGTCCTAATTTGCAGGTCGCTTATGCATTGGGGGGCTCGACCTATGAATAACGACCTGTGAGAGCAATCTGCGAGCTAATAATTTACAGGAACCTAGTTCTACAGTTCGCATGCATAACAAGTCACAAACAGTAATGAGATCGCTAATAAGCACGTAACAAGATCAAATTAACAGAAGTTGAAGAGTTCTGTCTAGCAAGGAACTCAGAACAACAAGGTTCAATAATGTCCAAAAAGATGCGATAACAACATGCCATATTCGAACCGTTTCGGACACGACAACTAACAAAGCATAATATGATGTAAACTCAGCAACAGTGATGAATAAAACGCGAGCACAGAAGTAACATGAACTCAGAAAAAATTAATCAAAAAGAAAAGCAGAAAGTTCAAAGAAAGGAATTAGATGTATTACCTTGAATCGCTGATGAGAGTGACAAAAAACGACGATTGGAAATACTGATTTCGTGAAAAGACGGTGAAGTTTTTTGAACTCGGTTGCTTGGTTGCTTAGCTGCTTTGATGGAAAACGACAGATAAAAGAAAGTGAAAAGGGCTCCATCGTTTTTTATAAGTAAACGAGCTCGAACCCCAGCCGTCAGATTTGTGTGCTATGTAACCGTCATAAATCCAACGATGCAACGTGAGGTACGGTTTTGTAATCATGGAGCCGTCAGTTGAAAGACGTGGGCATTAAATGCGTGTGTGAAAGACATGCCAGCGTCGTTTCAGTTACCTCATGCATGACTGCCACGTGTCAAAGTTGAAAAGACAGAATTTGAAATGGTGCAAAAACAATTATTCTAGTTGACGTATCAAAGAAGCCAGCTTTTCCCAACGAGCTCAAGCTCCCAGTTCGTAGAGCGAATTGCGAGCTGGGGGGCTGATTTTATATGTATTTTTCGAACTCATTAAATGGGTTGGTAAAAGCCCAATTTAGACCCGATAAGAAGGCCCGATAAAGTCAACCCAGTCAAGGCCCATCAGACGATGCCCAGTATCAATTCGAAGCCCAGCAAGCTCTGCAGCTTGCTCAAGTAATTTCTTCAGTTTGTATCAACGAGCTTGTAAGTACATTCAGGCTATAGCTCGTCTCGTGCATAGCTCGTCTCTTAGCAAGCTCGAGCTCAAAACCGCCATACAGTCAGCAACTCGCTCAAGAGCGTATTAAATGCAGTATCTTCCAGAATAGGCAATTACCTAATCCAACCATGATTCTCTCCCCAGAAACAGAAGTTAACTCAAATTCAAATTCAGTCAACATTATCCCAGATTTTATGGAAGCAGTTTCTTAATATTGTTCCAATAAATTAGGAAGTGTAATTAATTCATGATTCTTTTCCTGATTTTTCTGATTTTATTCGGATTATTTGAAAAATGTAATTAATTCGGGATTCTTTTCCTGTTTTGTGGCAACCAGAATTGTAACGCCTCTTCCCCTATAAATAGGGGTTAAAATCATTGTAATCGACACATAATATTGAATAATATACTGTCACTCTGTAGAGATTAAAAGAGACAGTCGTGGACGTAGGCTTATTATTGTTGAACTATGTAAAACGTTTTGTGTTTCTTCATTTTGTTGGGTTTTTTGCTGTGTTATTTTCTTGGTTTTTTGTGCTTTCTCACATTGATTGCAGGTATTGGGCATTGATTACCCGTCGACTGAAATTCAACGTCGACAGACATGGACCTCTGAAACTTGCTCCTTCCTCCTTCATCTAACAAACGTGAAACATCTTTTTATCATCTACACTAAAAAATTTAAAGTTTTATAAGTTGACAGGGTCATAAAAAATACCTCTGACAATCAAGGGCTTAACAGTCATGATCTTCCTGAGCTTGCCAAAACCATAATTATGTTGAGCTGTTGTGGTCCAACTACAACGTTGTCCTAGAGCTTCTCTAGCAACACCATATTTGCAAAGTTTTCTTTTTCATGTATTTCTTAGGTTTGCTAAGCTAGCTTTATGATGTTTTTATAAAAAAGTTGATAACTACAAATATCTCACCAGGTCTTGAGCGGGTGGGAAAGAAAGTGGTACCCTATTCTCTTTTGAAGATAAAAGAGAGAGAGTGTGTGTGTGTGTGATGAAACGTGGAAGTGTAATTTAGAAGACAATGCAAGGAAAAAAATGTAATCCTCTTTTCAAACAAATGTTAGGGTATTGAATTTTTGTACTGTTCACGCTTCGTTTAAAAAAAAATGTAAGTAGATATTCATTTAGGAAAAATTATACAAATTCCCTTGAGGTTTGGCAAAATTGTACAAAATTGACGATGTTTGGGTAACTCATACTAAACTCATAAAATTCCAAAACTCTGCATAAAACTTCCCTACTATTAGTCAACCACTATTAAATTATCATGGTCAACGATCAAAAATATAAAAAAAAAAAAAAAAAAAAAAAAACTAAAATACTTTTCAGGTCAAAGTTAAAGTCAACATTTTATTTTTTTATAAATTTAAAATTAATATAACATTTTTTTAATTTAATTAAAAAATTAAAAAAAAAAAAAGTCTCCATGTGAGGCCGAATGAAGACCACATTCTGTGGCAATGGAGACCCAAATTAAAAATCTCGACTGCTATTTTCAATCTTTGTTAATGATATTCATCAATAAACTTCAACCTATCCATTAACAAATCCAAATTTGCAACAAAACTACACCGTGTACAAGCAATAGATTTCCATGTATTTTCAAACATGGAAATCTCACCAAATTCCAAACTTGCAACAAAAAATTTTCTCTCATTAAACTCTTAAAACATAGAGCATCTCTCTGTTTTCTCTCATTGAAACTAAAAACCAAACACTTTTCTCTCTCATTGAAACAAAAAACCAAACATGGAAATCTCAAAACATCGTTAACACCGATCATCATCTAGACATCTTCAAAAAATTCAACACATTTTTTTTTCAAAAAAGAAAATACACAAAACCACAGCTAATTATGTTCATCTTCATCACCAAAACCAACCAAAACGACATTGACCTTCATCACCAAAACCAAAATTAGATATCTGTACACACCACTACTCGGAATCCCAAATCTGACCTGCTTCCAAATCCGCCAACCTCTTCTCTCGTCCTTCAAAGCACACCAAATCCAACCTCACCTTAACCATCACTACTGCCACAACTGCCTCCTCATTGACTTTTTCCCCTATTACCACCTTTTTTTCCATGCCTCTATAATCGACACTACAACTGTCTTGAGAGATGAAGAAGATGATGTTTTGTGTTAATGTTTTAAAACAATGACAAATGGGGAAGAAGAAGAGGTATAGGTCGGCAATGGGAAATAAGAAGAAGTGAAGGTCAGTAATAAGCAAGAAGAAGTGGTGGAGTTTGGTGATAGGGAAGAAGAAGAAAAATCGACAATTGTGGATGAGTAATAGAAGAAGAAAAAGTGGATGAGGAAGAAATGGATGAGTAAAAGAAGAAGAAATGGAAGAAAGAAAGAAAGGGTTAAAAGTAGGGAAAGATGGTGACCAGTGGGAGAAGGAAAGAGAGAAAATAAAAAGTTTTTATATTTCTTTTGTTTTCTAATTAAATTAAAATATAAATATTAAATTAGAATATTTATGAGCTATGCATTAATCATTTTTACCTTTAATAATTTTGACTTAACGGAGGTTGACTAATGGTTGATTAACAACAAGAGAGGTTTGTGTGGAGTTTTTGAAACCTCAGAGGAGGTCAGTGCGAGTTACCTGAATATCGTCATTTTTGTACGATTTCGCCAAACCTCAGGAGGATTTATGTAATTTGCTCATATATATGAATATATGATTGGTGCGCCTTAACTTTTAAATTATTAGACCTAATAATCTTAGTCATTCATTGCATTCTCTTATATATATATATATATAATTTGTATAGTTAGTGTCTCCTAACTTTTTAGAGTTAGGATGAACTAATGAAATTTATCTATTGTATTTAAATTAAATATGAGTAACAATTAGTTTTAAGAAAGAGAATATAATGGATTACACTCATAAAAACAATGAATATACAAGTTAAATTATTCAAAATGCCCTTAAATTTAATTTGTTAAATTACAATTTAAATTGTTTAAAGTCACTATTGACTATCAGTTAACTGAAAATTTGGACTTTTTGAAGAGTTTTGAAAAAGTTATGAATGAAAAGAGATGTTTTTAAAAGAACTTTAAAAACTTGATATTTTCTGAAACTTCGATATAAAATGAAGTTTAACCATATATAAGTTAAAAGAAGCGGAAAAGAATTGAACTTAGAAAGAGAGACAACCAGGAAAGCAAGAACATTTATCAACCAAGGTTGATGAGTCATTAATATTCCAACACACACATTCTATAAGGTGACCTATATTTCAACCCCTACCATTCAAACTTGTGCTTGCACTTATAGAGTCTCATTCACAAACCAAAAGAGAGAGAAGCAAGTAGGTAACCACTTCATTCACATGGAAACCGAAGATTCATTATAAGTAAAACCCATCCAGGTCAATTTTATTACCCTTTTTATGCATACAACTTACCTAGTTTTATTTTAATTTTTTGTTACCAGTTTCGAGATGAGTGAGTTGTTGGCCACATTTTTGGCATCAATGTCGCTACTACTAAAGTCCTAACAGCTCTACAACCTGGCCAACACGATTCTCATGTGAGTTTCATGATAAAACAAATTGAAAGCATCAGTAAGGGACCTCAAACTCAAGGTAAGGGGTTATGGTCTCATGTTTCAAAGCATGAGAAGGGGCATGTGGTTGATGAACATGATGAAATCAACTTGAATAGGAATCAAATGAGGGGTAATCATCAAAGAGATTGTAGTGAATGCAGTGATAAAAGCGTTAATAGATTAATGGTTTAGAGGAGACTGCCAAAGACTATTGGGCTTTATGAAGAATGTAAGTTTGATATGACCAAGAATAAGGATTCTAGGGAAGAGTTTCATGAAATTGGTAGAAGGCCTCACAATCGAATATCTAAGGTAGAATGACATATAGACCATTGGGGTTATAAACCCAAGTTTGAAGATGATAAAAAGGAGATAGACATTATTGTTGGGGACTAAGGAAGTTGAAAGTTTATCTTCCTCTCTTTCATTAAGCAAACGCGCGCGAGTGGTTAGATAAAGTGCAACAATATTTTAAAGTTTATAATGTTGCAAGGGAAGATAGGGTTTCAACGGCTTGCATGTATCTTAACAGTAAGGCTAATAGTTGGTGATGTTAGATTAAAG
Source organism: Litchi chinensis (assembly GCA_019925255.1). Taxonomy (NCBI): domain Eukaryota; kingdom Viridiplantae; phylum Streptophyta; class Magnoliopsida; order Sapindales; family Sapindaceae; genus Litchi; species Litchi chinensis. Next base: position 13,407,401 of record CM034471.1, read on the forward strand.
CCCAATATAATGATGATGATGATGATGGGAAATACTTGGGATGGACGGCATTTGAAAATGAGTTTTTGAATCAATGAGAGCCATCTCCGATAGTTAACCATAATGGACAGTAAGCTAAACTCAAGCAAGAGGATAGGATTCAAGACTGCATTGATGAGTTTCATCAACTGCAGACTATGGTTAGGGGTTGGTCTAAAGAGACGTTGCTCGGCACATTCATAGAAGGCTTAAAACCATGCTTATTAAAGGGGCTTAAGTTGAAGCAATCATAAAGATTACCTAGAAGCTTTACAAATTGTCAAGATCTTGGATGACAATTACAATAGGAAGAAGCTGACCAAGGAGAATAATAGAAGTAAAGTTTTTTACGGATTCACAAAACGAAAGTCCTTGGAAAGATAAGGAAGTAACATAGGAGAATTCTAAATAGAAAAAGGAAGAAATCAAGAAGCTTTCGAGAGAAGAGTTGTAAGAAAGAGTAAAAAATGGATTGTGTTTTAAATGTGGAGAAAAATAGGACAAGGGTCATTGCTACAATTATGATCAGGTGTTAATAGTAGCTAAGCCAAGTGATATTGAGGTTGGAGATGACAGTAATGGGAAGGAATCTAGAGTTCAGGAAGAGTTTAAAGTGACTAATGTTGTTGAAATTGAGGAAAAAGCGAGGTTATCTCTTGATGCCGTATCGAGAGCTTTGACACCAACGACTATAAGGCTTATGGTCATGATTGGTGCATTTGAAGTGTCTTTACCAGTAAACTTTGGATCTTTATAAAACTTCATTAGTGCCAATGTTATTACAAAGGTGGGGTTAAATGGAGTTGTTTGTAGAGCTAATTCTTATAAGGGTGGCCAATAAGGACAAGCTCATATATGTAGAGGTGGTTCGAGATATGAGGATAAATGTGCAAAAAGTGCAAATCGTGGTTGATTTGCATGTTCCACTAATAGTATGAGTGGATGTGGTGCTTGGTAGTGCATGGTTAAAGGGTATTAGAAAGGTACTCATTGATTTTGAGGGTAAAATGAGAGCTTGGACTGCTTTTTCATCTAAGGAGATTAAGCAGGGCAATGGTTTTATGATCGAAAAATCATACAAGAAGAATTACCAATGCTGTGTAATAATGAATGAAGGGGACAAAGTTGGTGAGGTGGAAAAGAGGTTTCCAAATCCTACCCTTAAGGACAAGGGTATTTTTGAAGAACAGGAGAATGATGAGAACCTCGACATTGGAGTTTCACTTAATTTGGGATTTTTATTTTAAGATTATATTAATTTAGGATTAGTAATTCATTTAAATTAGAATTAGTTATATCATTTTCTATTTTAACTAATATATATCTTTTTGTTAATTTAGAATTTGTTTTGTTTTAAGATTTTATTTCTTAAGGAAGTGGAAGTTATGTTTCCTAGAAAAATTAAAACTAGTTAGCTATAAATAAGAGATTACTTTAGGAGGTTATGTATTTTTTTGGATTTAAGAATTATTAATTAAAATCCTGCTTCTTGGTGAGGCGACTATTGTGTTGTTTTTGACTTTTCTAAGTAAATTTACTTAGGATCAGTTGGGTTAGATTCAAGTTATTTCATTAGTTTGATTCTAAATGACTTTGGTTTTTTTGAGATATTGTGCTTGGATTTGCTTAAGCTAAAGTTAGGATAGTTCATTAATTTAATTTTAGAAGGTCAATTTGTCCAATTCTGTGTCAATTAATTCCAAATATATATCTTGTTTGTGGCATGTTATTGGGTGGGAATAGACTTGTTGTTGGATCTAAAATTAGATCTTTAATCATGCGCTTTTTCCTCTTTTACACTTTTTTTTGTCAGCTTTCAAATTTAAGAAAACTTTTGGAGGGCATGAACAAACTCAATCGCAAAATGCAACAAATCAACATTGGATTTTCATCATTGCATTTCTTTTTTGCCCTTAAATTGCAACATAACTAACACAAATTTTTCGTTTCATAAACTGCAATAATTTGTTGAATATATATGTATTTTCTTTTAGTTTATGATGTATTTCTACTGTACAAATTGGTGTACAATTTTATAGCAGAAACACTCTATTTGGTATATTATCTTAAAGATATTTAAAAAATTATCAATTTCTAAAAAATTAGAGATTCAAATGAAATTTTTTCGAAATTTTAATGCAAGATTACCATTTTAATCTTCTTACCGTCAATTTAACCAATGGTTGACTAACGATAGATATTAAAATGATGAATTTTTTATAAATTTAGGGATATTTGGTATATTATTTTAAAGATATTTAAAAAATTATCAATTTCTAAAAAATTAGAGATCAAAATGAATTTTTTTTTATTATATTTATATATTTAAATATAATAAACTTAATTAATTTTCAAAAAACTTAAGGGGGACACGTGTCCCCCAGGTGCAATATCACATCCCGCCCTGCCTAGTCACCCATTAAACGCTGCATGTCGCCTCTTTCCAAAAAATTTAAGGGAAAACTTACGCATGAAAGCCGCGATAACGTCCACGTACCCTATTTCAACGCCCACCATTCAAACTTGTGCTGGCCAGTTGCAGGGTCCCCATTCACAAAACAAAAAGAGAGAAATATTAAAGTGTTATAATTTGGGTTTTGATTCCGAATATAATATTATAATTTATGATGAACTAGTTGGGTGTGCATATTAATAGATTTATTTATTTTTTTATAATTAAATGGATTATTCTTTTTATGTAATTGTATAGATGGATATTTTATTATTAATAAAAATTTTCATCAAAATATGGGTGTTGTGAGAAACTTTTTGGATAGCAATAGAGCACACTTATAAAAATAACGTTATACTTTTCAAAAATTTATCCAAAAATTTTATCTAAATGATGTAACAAGTTTATTACATCATTTAGACAATAAATTTTTTAATAGTATAGTATGATTTTATTTATAATAGTTTGACCCCAACCTGTGCCTACATTCACTCTCCAAGCTTTTTCAAACTTGAGTTTTTACAACCCTATACAACAAAATGGATACCTCACCACAATGGCACCAAGTGATACCCCCACATTGGTATTTACAATCCTCAAAAGTGTTTCTCACACTCAACGAGTATGTCTCAACCCTTATAAACACAAATACAATTGAATGGATGTAGAGAAATCTAGCTCTACAAAACTATATGAAAAAATTTAAGCCCAGGTTTATGAATAGAAATTTTGTTTCAAGAATCTTTATAGCTCTTAATGATGATGTTGAAGCAGTTTACTACTATGAAGTATTCTGGACGAGCTGTAAGCTTGTATCCATTAAAAAGATTGAAAAACTAGCTTGTTTCAAAAAAAAAAAAGCCAATGGTAGTATTTTTATGCTTTACTAAATGCCTTGTTGGACGATAGATTATTATGAATATGATATATTATTATGCATTGTGGGTTGATTTTTCATGTTTAAATAAAAGTTTCAAAGTTCCAACCAATTTATATAAAGTTTAAATAATAGGGTAAACATGATTGATGGACCCTGAGGTCTAATTTAAATAATTTGAGTCTAGCCATTTAATTACTCATGCAAATGTCAAAGCGATTACGATATATTAGAAAAAATAAATTTAGAATTAGTCTTGTTTGCTTCAACATTCAATAAAGTTTTCCTTTGATGTTCAAAACTATAATTTTTAAAAGAAAATTTTCAATTTCATTTTAAGGTATTAGAAACTATTAGGATTTTAAATGATTTTAGAAAACAATTCCCATCCTCCTAAGGTTTTGAAAACATTTCAAAAAGTTCGTCCCGTCAATCAATTAACGGTCAAATCAAGTAAAAAAATGAAAAAGACTTAATTACTTCTCACCACTTAAAACGATCGTTATCCCCTAATGAAACAAAAATATTACAATGTCATCAACTAATAAAAAATTGACACGTGCACAATGATATGAAATCATATATTTTTTTAAATATGATTTTTTTTTAAATTAAACAATAATTTAAAAAAAAATCATTTTATTTTTAAAATATGGTTAGATCATTCAAAACGAATCCAAATTGTTTAAATGATCTAGTTGTCATTATCGCCTTTTCCCTCTCTACTCCTTCTGTTTCTCTCTTGTCACTGTTTTGCTCTCATATTCGCTTCTTGTTAGGGGTTCTTGAGTTGGTGTTTAGGGTTTGACAAATGCGGTGTTCTGGGTTGGGGTTGATAGATGTGGTCATTAGGTTAGGGCTGCGGAGGAGTTGGTGGGTCTTTCGGTGCTAGCGAAAGCCAATCTAGTTGTTTTTGGTAGTGGTGTTTTTTCATTTTTTCTATTCAACTAGTGGTATTGTTGTCGGATTCAAACTTTGATCAATCAAAGGGTTTTTCTTTTTTTTTTTTGGTGGATCGCTAATGAACCCTGATGAACATTTAGATTGAAACGCAAATGAACATTTGGGTTAGAACCCAAATGAACCTCTAGGCTTATACCTAGATGCTGAAGATCTATGTACAAACCTAGATCTTTATTTATATTCGAACCCAAATGTTGAAGATTTAAATCACTATATATTAGAACAACGTTGTTAACAAATCGATATAGTAAAAAAATTTTACTATTCATGAATTCACTATTCATATAAATAGTAATCTCATCAAAAATTACTATTCACGACTCACTATTCACGTGAATAGTAACCTTACCCAAATAAATTGCAAAATTCACAACTTAGCTTTGATACCAATTTTTAGAAGATAAAAATTTCAAAATACTGGATTAATGAAACGATAAAATAATGTGGAAATAATAATAAAGCAAAAAAAAAAAAAAAACACACACACACACACACACACACAAATTTTACATAGTTTGCATGAAATAGGCTACATCCATGAAGCTACTGCAGATCTTCAATATAGAGAGAAAAATAGCACATGTTTACAAATACTCAAATCCTCGTAATGCAAATCTTAATTACACTCAAAACAATAACAATTCTTTAACACTCAAGAAAACTTCAGTTTTTACACAAAGAGTTACACAACTCTTTTTACTAACAATTTTAGGATGATTGAAACAATGAGAGGTGAAGTCTTTGACATAGACACTTCTAAGTTTTTTCTCATTATTTATCATTGATTGGTTTCTTTTTTAATTATGGATCAAATTGCCTTACGGCCTCAAAAATCTCCACAGTCAAAATTGGATTTTCTTATTTCTTAATTTTCAAAACAAAGAGTTAATGACTTTTCTTATTTTTTCATTGCCAAAAAGAATTATTATTATTATTATTTTAGGAATCCATTCCTTTTAGAAGTCCAACACTCCACAAGATTTCCCTTCAACTGACAAAGTAAAAACTGTTATTCTCCGTCATAATAGTTGTGGCCACCAAATATTTTAACGGTCTTGGCCAAGCTGGGATTTGAAGTCAAATTTTCCAGTCATTTGTTTTTTAATTTGGAAATTAAATTTTCATGTCATTTGGTTCCAACAAACTTACTCACATTACCACCGGGTGCCCAAAGGCGTGAAAATGTCAAATTGTATTTCTCCAGTACTCTAATAATCTTTTAATATTAATATTAATCTTTTTTAGCTGTTTTCTTTTGTTTTATTATCATGAATTAGGGTATTTTGATCTTTATTAACTTTTCATCACGGTTGATTGCTAGTTTTTCATTGAGAGAGACTGATTTAATAAATTTTTCAAATTATAGAGATCTAACATGACATCCGATAACATGATATTATCATTTATACGGAAGACACAAACTAATAAGATTATTTGAATTAAATAGTAAAAAAAAAATTATATGATTGTAATTAAAAAATATATATAAATAAAATCTCTTATATCAGATTTGTACTAATAATGTGTTACAAAATAAGACCTAAAAATAATGAATAAAGAATAATAACCAAAATTAGAGAAAATGAGAAAAATAGAAGAGAAATGGAGAATCTAACTCAATTGATGAGATATTTTAAATGATTACAAAATAGGAATAAAATGGATTGTTTTTATAATAAATTAATAATAAAATAGGTAATAAAAATATTCTCAAGTTAGAAGTGACCACGAGTCAATGTACTCAGTAAAATCTGTTAATCGTGTGTAAAAATGGTCCTCCACTCACCCATCAAGCCAAACTGCATCATCACCTTCCATCGCTAACTCACCCATCAGCCATCAAAACCAGACTTCACCATCTCGCTGGCCTTCCCTCTCTTCTGCCTTGACTGCTTCGGCCTAACAGTGGAGCCGGCTCCGTCCGACAGCACTGCTGGAGGCAGAGATCCGGTGGCCGTTTACTGACAATCGAGGCGGTTGAGACCTTGACGGAGAGGCAGAAGGTGAAGATATCATTTGTGGATTTTTTTCCTTCTTTTTCTTTGTAATTTGTGGATTTTTTGATGATATAATTTGTGGGATATGTATTGATTTTGATTGAAGTGGATGGCAGTTTGGGTTGATATTGTGATTAATTGTTAGGGTTTTTTTTTTTTTTTGGTGGTTTAAATATATTTTGAAGGTGAATTGAAGGTGAATATGAAGATGGGTCTGCTTGCGGCGGCTTTAGAGCCAGCAGAGATGGAGGCCCGGGGAGAGGGGGCAGTTTTGGCGGTGGCGGGGGAAACTGGAGGCGGTCGCGGTGGTGGTGGTGGTGGCATCCGTCACGAAGGACCTCTAGCATAAGTTGTGGGTCAGTGTCCATTCTTTCTTTTAACTCTTTTCTTGTTTGCTTGAGAAAAATGTATGAAGTAGATATAATAATTTGGTTACGTTATTGAAAACAAAGATCAAATATAGGTTCTATTTAACGAATTGGTTTATGTTTGATGGCTTGAATTGGTGGAGAATATATGTGTTGTTTGATTGGTAGCTTGGAAGTAGTTGTTTTATTTGTGAAAATAGCTGAAAGATGATGACTTTATGCTTTCGAAAGCAGTGAAATCGCATTAACAATGCCCTGATGGAATAGCTACTATGATTAGTTTTGTTTAACTTGCAGTGATTTGTGTGTTCGTGGATTGTTATGGTGTTATAATATGGCTTTTTGGTGTATATCTTGCCTGAATTTTGAAAAGATATTTTAAAAATAGATTCATCATTTTGTTATTAATTTTGAGCTTTTTATGTGTATTTATTGATTGTTTTTTAGTTTGCTTGTTTCTGTTTATGATATGAGTTGTTAGGAATATTGGTCATAACCAAACAAGCTATTTGGATGGATGTTTATTGTTATATTTTATTTTTGGGTATTTAGAATTTTCGAAGTTAAAACTTATGTTTCAGGGTCCATTTTGTACTGTTGGGTCATCTGCTAAGCTTGGAGATGGTTGTCAGTTATATCCTGGAAGTTATGTTTTTGCTAATGCAGAATTGGGGAGCCGTGCATCTTGTTAACGTGAGTTTTGCTTTTGGTTTTACCTCCTTTTTTTTTTACTTTTAGTATGTTGAATGAGAGATGTTCATTTATGTAAGCATTTTAAAATTTGTCATGCAGTGGTGCTGTGGTTGGTGATGATCTTCCTGGGCAAACTGTCTTAGGGTGCAATAACATTATCGGGCAATGCATCATGCTGTGGTTGGTGTTAAATGCCAGGACATGAGATTCAAGGTTCATTTCTATTAGTTTAGATGTTAACTGATTTACCATGCGGCCTGATGGGTACTCGGTTGGATGTATGCTTTCTTGGAAATTTAGTTTGTCAGTCCGACTCTGCGTTAATGGCAATATTTAGTTTGCTCCCTCTTTATAGGGAACTGCTCTTGGGCAGTTTAGGGATGCCTGAAGCGAAGGGGGAAGCTGGTCCAGTTATATACCAATTTGCTTTTGTTTTTGACATTGATTATTACTTGAAACATTTTCCTTAGTTCTACTGTCACGTGTGGCTATCAGATGCTACTGGCTTTTGCTTGGATATTGGATAATGGTTTTCGTTAGGGTCTGAATATTGGTTTTTATTTGGACACAATTTGGACAAAGTCAAGGAATGAGAATTACATCAACTAATGTTTATAAATATCTTTTCATTGCCTGATTTGGCTCGCTATCAATGGATAATGTTAATAAATTTCTTTTCATTGCCTTTGAACTGATTCGGGTTAATTACTAACTCGAAGAAAAATTATAATTTCAAGTCAATCTACCTGAATGGGATCATAAAGTTAATTTGAATTGAAATTAACACTTCGAGCCAAAAGCATATCCTATTCAAGTTAGAATATAAAAGGATTAGTTATTATTATCACAATCTTGTCTCTTTATATCAAAGGCTTAATTATTGTCATACTGTTATTACTTTAATAAAAAAGGGATTAATAATATTTGTTTACTTCTTCAAAAAAAGAATATTTTTTACTTAAATTATTATTATAAGGTTTAATTGTAATTACAAAAAGAGATAAAAGTGAAGATTCAACATATTTTATCCTATAAATTAATAAATTTTTAAATGATCATAAAAATTATATTCAACATTTCATACTTAGAACAAACATAATAAAAAGAAATTTTATTTAAAGTTAAATTTAGAATTATTATATATTATGTAAAAAATATTATCAATTCAATAATTAAATCCAAATATTCATTCAATTTAAATTATAAATAATAATATTTAATTATTTCAATCTTAAAATTTATTTGATAAAAAATATATATAAATTTAATTACTAGTCACAGTGGTGGATCCAGAAATCTCTATTAGGAGAATATTTTTATATAATAATTATAACATAAAGAAACTAAATTATATGAAATGTTATTTATAATATTTCTTTCAATTATTAAAATGACGTTATATGAAATAAAAATAGTAAAAATACATAACCAATAGGAGATATATAATTTTACCCCTTAGAAGATTATAAATAAAATTTTTTAAAATAACATTCTTAATACAAATATAAAATCAAAAACATATCAATTGTGAGTTGATAATTTATGAAGTTAAAATATTTCAAATTGAAAGATCAATTTGTAATCATGAAAAAAAAAAAAAAAACAATATGTTTTGATAGGGGAACAAATTAAACCATAATGGAAAAAAAATTGAGGAAAGGTAACATGTTTTGGTAGGAAAATTGATTGAACTATGGTGGATGAAAGAAAGAAAAACAAGATCCATGCCATAAAAAAAATAAAAAATTATGAGACAAAGCAAAATTGGGAAACGGTCAACCAGAGATTCTGAGGCCCAGACGGCGAACTTGGTAATTAAATGTTGATTGTACTGATTGAAAGATAGTAAATGATCAATTAATGAAGTTCTAGGTTGGTACTGATTAATTCAGGTGAAGGAATGTCAGACTTGGCGGTTGGTTAGATTTAATAAGGAGATCAACATGAAATTAAAGAAAAAGAGAGGGAGAGAGGGAGAAGAAAACACAAGGATTTTTACGTGGTTCGGTGACTGCACCTACGTCCACGGCCACTCTGGAATAATTCCGACAGAGTGACAGTTCTCTCGTATGTTTTGCTTGTCTGTACAGTAAAAATGTCTCCCATATTTATAGAGGAGGGGAGATCATAATAAAAAATACAAAAGAAAGTTATACAAGTTACTGGCAACGGCTAGTTTCAGCTAATCCTGACATTGCCATGCTGCATTAATTGTAAAGGTAATGATGATTTCCTCCCTGCACAAGTCTGCATTAATTATACCTGAAGAGGTCTTCACTTCATTAAATGCTTCTGGGTAATTGTGTAGGCAGTTTTCGACGGAAAATCATGAGAGTTGGTAATTCTGACAACTTGCTATACACGGTATCTCCTGGGTAAGTCTTCTGGTCGGCCAGATGAAGCACACTGGAGGAAGGTTGTCGTGATCAGGAGGAGAGATAAGACGGTCTGGAGGTTTCAGCGAGCTCGCGACCTGAGCGACCTCGCGAGCTCCACGAGCTGAAAGCATTGGCAGGAGGCATCCTGGGAACTGTTGCTGGCTCGCGACCTGGACGGCCTCACGATCTGGGCTTGCAGCTGCTGGTTCCATCTCTGGACCTCCTGGGTCCTTGCTTCTGTTCAAGTTAAAAAATGTGTGTTCTGGGCCATATGGGTCGAACCAGAAAATGGGTATAACAGGTAACATATTTTGGTAGGAAAATTGATTGAACTATGGTGGATGAAAGAAAGAAAAACAAGATCCATGCCATAAAAAAAAAAAAAATTATGAGACAAAGCAAAATTGATGATTGAATAAAAAAAAAACATCTCAAAAAAAAAAAAAGCAACATTTGTGAGTGAATGAAAAAAAAAAATGAGACAAAGGGGGGTAAAAAAAAAAAGAAGACACGATGGGTAGTTCAACCATGGCTGCATTTAGGAAGGAAAGCAACCACAACCATCAAAACCTTTCAAATCTTATGATTCCATTTAATATTCTATTTATATAATATATATTAAATTACCAAGAAAAAAGATAAAATATAAAATCTCTTTGACGAGGTCAAAGATCAAACCTGTGGCGTCTACAGTAAAAAGGTCGACTGCTATTAGGGCTGGCAATTTGGAACCCGACACGACGGGTCGACACGAAACCAACACGATTATTACGGGTTAGGGTTGAGCATTAACGGGTTGGGTAAATTAACGGGTCAACCCGTTTAACCCGTTTAATTATCGGGTCGGATTCGGGTTCTATCTAACGGGTAACGGGTTGACCCGTTAAATAAGAGTAAAAAAATAATTTTATTTTGGAGGGGTAGTCATGTAATTTTAGTGGTAGATATATATATATCCTTCAAAGTTTAAACCCTAATATAAACAAAAGTCTCCAAACTTCATTTCAACACTTCATCCCATCACAAATTGTTATATAGTAATAAAATTTTATTGGTTTTGATAAAATATTTGTTAAACTATTTTTTTCATGTATAAATGTATAATTTCCTAATTAGTTAACTTTTAATTATTATTTTTTGACAAGTTTAGTTTGACGGATGTAATCAACGCTTGATATTGTTTTTCTATTATAAAAGACTACATAAAAAAAAAAAAAAAATTATTTTATTTTATTTTTTTAATATGAAGGATTATATTTGTAAAGATATTTTTATAATCATTTTTGTAAACATTTGTATTTTTATGGTTTGGATTGTATTTGTGGATAATTGTATTTTGTACGTCTTATGTATCTTTATTTTAATTTTGTTTTTTATTATATCTATATTAAAATTTAAATGTATTAACTATCATTAAATGAGTTATAAACGGGTCGATTAAATGAGTTATTATTTATGTCGGTTAAATGAATTATTAACATATCGGTTAAACGGGTCGTTAACGGGTTGACTCGTTAGTAACCGTGTCGGGTTCGGGTTGAGAGGGTTCAACCCGTTTCCTTATCGGGTCGTGTTCGGGTTGTGTTAAAAATTATCGGGTCGGGTTCGGGTTGTGTCCAACCCGACACGGCAACCCGAATTGCCACCCCTAACTGCTACCATCCAAGCCATCATGCGACAATGAAATGATATCATATTATATTGGAATAAATTCATTTTGGTCATTAATTTTTTAAAAATTAATAATTTTTTGAATTATTTTTAAGATAATATATCAAACATCCCTAAATTTATAAAAAATTCATCATTTTAGTCCCTACTATTAGTCAACCGTTGATCAAATTGACCGTAATAAGGTTAAAATGGTAATATTGCATTAAAATTATGGAAAAATTTCATTTTGATCCCTAATTTTTTAGAAATTGATAATTTTTTAAATATTTTTAATATAATATATTAAACATCCCTAAATTTATTAAAAATTCATCATTTTAGTCATGTTGACCAGTTTTTTAACAATTAATGTTAACATAAAACGCAAAATGACCAAACTACCCTTATTTTGTTGGAAGAACCTTTTTATCCATGATGCATTAAAATGTAAGACATTTAGAAGGACCATTATACCCTTCTAATTTATTTGTTCATTTTTTGATCTCCCAATTTTTGTGCTCCAATTTTTTACCTTCAGTATAGTATTCTTTTCAAATATCATCAACCCACAATAGTACAAAAAATTCAAATATGGCTCCAATTTTTTACCTTTAATATTCTTCTCAAATATCTTAATTTTTTTAGACCACACACGTGTTACCTTGAGAAATTTTAATGCAAGATTATCATTTTAACATTCTCATCGTCAATTTGACCAATTGTTAAATAACAGTTGGGACTAAAATGATGAATTTTTTTATAAATTTAGGGATGTTTGATATATTATCTTAAAGTATTTAAAAAATTATCAATTTCTAAAAAATTAGAGAATAAAATGAAATTTTTCCGAAATTTTAATATAAGATTACCATTTTAATCTTTTTACCGTCAATTTGACCAACGGTTGACTAACGGTAAAGACTAAAATGATGAATTTTTTTATAAATTTAGGGATATTTGGTATATTATTTTAAAGATATTTAAAAAAATTATCAATTTTTAAAAAATTAGGGACCAAAATGAATTTTTTCTCATAATATCTATATATTTAAATACAATAACCTTAATTAATTTTCAAAAAACTTAAAGGGGATACGTAAGCAATATCACATCCCGCCCTGCCTAGTCACCCATTAAACGCTGCATGTCGCCTCTTTCCAAAAAATTTAAGGAAAACTTACGCATGAAAGCCGCGATCACATCCAGGTACCCTATTTCAACGCCCACCATTCAAACTTGTGCTGGCCAGTTGCAGGGTCCCCATTCACAAAACAAAAAGAGAGAAAAGCAAGTCGGCAACCAGTCCACTGCCATGGAAACCGAAGGTTCATCGTAAGTAAAACCAATCCGGGTCAATTTCGTCACCCTTTTTAATCTATACAACGATCCTAGTTTTATTTTATTTTTTTAATTCTCTGTTACCAGTTTCGAGACGAGTGAGGTGCTGGCAACATTTCTGGCGTCAACACCGCTGCTGCCGGAGTCCTGGCAGCTCTGCAGCCTCGCCAACACGACACCCCACATGAGTTGTCGGACAGAACAAATCGGAGGCATCGGCTATCTGGCCTTTTCAAGCATGGAACTAATCTCCGAGTCAGACATCTGTGATGAGAGTCTGGTCCCTCTGGACACTGCAAACTTCTCTCCTTTACATCGTCATATTAATAAAACCGAAGACCCCATTTTGGTTCATGCTGGTTTCTTGCGTCTCTTCTTTTCCATGCACGCATCCCCTGATTTCCAGACCCAGGTCAGTTCTTGTTTCTAAATTACTATCGGCCAAAGGTTTTTGTCTTATTCTTGTTAGGTCATCAAGCGAATATTGAATTTTGAAGTGTTTGCAACTATAACAAAATGCATTCAGATTACCATTATTCTTCAAACGAGTGGATGTTCTAACTGGTGAATGAAGACAGATGAAAATTTGTAAAGTGGGGATTGGGGATGACAAAAATACCCAATCCACTTGCCTAAATCTGGTCCATTCAAAGCGAATTTGGAGAGGAAAGTAATTACTCATTTAGGGTATGGGTTGGGTTTAAGATAACTCTCAAAAATTTTAGGTTGGGTTTGAGGTAAACTTTCTTGCCTCGATCCGATCCAATAACAGGGTTTATATATAAATATTAAAAAAAACCTTAAACCTGCAATTGTGAATTAAAATAACTTATTACATGATATCTAAGTCTTTTACTATTAATTGTCTTGAGTTTTTATATGAATTTGAAATTATTTTAAAATGATCGTTGATATTATATATAGCCAATTTGTCTCTTTTTTTGTTTGTATATTGATCTTTTGATATTAATTATAGTATTAGTGACAAGATCCAAACCGGAATCCCTTAGGCTACTGTTCAACAGGTCTTGCCCAGTACTTTGACAAGCCTCCTTTAGGCCCTACTAGGCGAGCAAAAGGGATCTGCGGAGTGAACTCTTGTAGAAATACACTCCCCGTATAATTTCAATCACAACCCAACTTCATTTTCTAACAAACATACATCTTCCAAATTATCAACATTCTTAAAAATCCACAACCATAACCAATTTAAGAGAAACAATCTCACTAAACAAGAGAAACTACAACATTACATTTTAAGAAAACTTTACAAATTCATTCTATCCACAAAAATATAACATCATAGTTTAAAAAGGGTAATACCAAAAAGTACAAAAATTGATGCATGCAAATATTTCATATTCTGACAAAATGCAATATGGGTTCATGCGATGCATCCGTCGGGAATGCCCTTACCTATGTTGACGAAGGAGTTCCCTCTCCACTTACACTCGCACTAGTACCTGCAAAGGAAATTTTAGGAAGAAAAAGAGGAAACGGTGAGCTCATAGAAGTTCGGTGAGGAATTTTACACCTTTTGTTTCAATGGTTTTGCTTTCTTAAGTTATAAGGAGGCTATGCAATTTTCTCGATATAACGAGAATAGAAACACATTTCAAAGTGACTAAACTAAATCTCATGATTAACGATAAACTCATTTCTTCAAACGTTTCATTTCTAGATAAATTCTCAATGTTCTAAAAGCATCATTTGTATCTCTTAATTATTCTAATCACACAACGACGGAACTAATGTTGCAAGATGTGGCATGTCACGTGGCGATTTTCAACTGACACCAATCATGATGCTTCTGAGACCCCTCGATGATTACGTGCGAAATTTTTCTGCATCGTAAATCATAACGTGAGATAACATCCCAAGACTTTGCCTTATTCTGCGGGATATTCCTGTTGGGTCTAAATCTATAGATTTGAGGGTGTACTCATGACCTTTGAAAATTTATCTTTTACTAAGTGCATTAAACACCAAATAAATCATTTGTCAAAACTTTGAACTCAAAACTTTCGATTTTAAAGTTTTCCACAAGGTTGCTTCGTTAGCAATTACATTATGACAAATATGATAACATTCTCAACTAAAATCTTACATCATAATGATTCACTTATAGTCTAATAATAATAATACTTTACATATTATAACATAATGTACGTAAGCCGAGTTTTAGTACGTACCTGACTTCAAGGCTTACGGAAGGGCTTTATTGGGCTTCTCGGGCTCCACTCGCTTGCTCCACACCTACACATTGCTTTCTCATTTAGAATGTGCTCAATAAACTACACAAAACTATAAATAGTGTTTCCAATGCAACTACACAATACAATGCTCTTTTTAACTACAATTTTCTTATCTTGGTTCTAACTCAACCGGAACTTTAAAATTTCGATTTCTTTTCATGGATCACATTTATTATCACATAGGAACACTCTCACATACTCGAAATATTTTTTCGAAGCTCGAAGCGAAAATTGCCCTTTTTAGACTCCTTTTGGCCGAACCTATGCTAGGGAGCAATCCCTAGCTTTTCTTCCATCCATTTTTGCTCCAATCATTTTCCTAACTCTCATTTAAGTCATCCCATAAGCGAATTCGAAAAGAAATAGCCGCCGAGTGGAGGTTCCTAGCCAAAAACCCTTATTTTTCACTATTTTTTCATGCCACAATTAACCACTCTCATATTGTGTTCTCAAACCACTTTCCATTAAGGTTCCTAGACTTGTGTATGCTCAATTATGATCATATACCACATAAAAATGCAAAAAAGAAGTGGCATTGTATGATAGTTACCAATACCCTTCACCAAGCCTAAAGCAACACCTTAGGTTCTTTCTCTTTCTTTTTAATTTCTAATACTTCTATAGGATTTTCTAATCTCTAACATGCACGATTTCAAGTTCATTCTTATCAAAACTTAATAGCGTCACACACCCCTAGTGATGTCGTGACCTACACACACACAAAACATTTTGCTTCTTTCACTTTTCAAGTTTTCTTCTTGGTGACTCTCTCAAACATTTCATCAAACACCTTAAATGCAACCTAATTTGCTCAAAACAAACTTAGATCAAATTCTAGGGTTTTGATCACATAAACTACTATCCTAACCTCTTATGAGATTCCATCTAAATCAAGCTTTCTTTTTAGTGTTCTAGGGTTCAAATCTTGGTTTTAGATCCATACCCCTATCAATTACTCAACAATAATTCCACCCAACAATTAGTCACTTCACACAACCTATCTATCACCATTCTAAAACAAGGTCATGAAGACTTATCTTAATCTTGCTCAAACCTTGATTTACTAGTCTAATCCACTCTAAAATCTTGATTTGAGGCTTGGAGTAGCTTGGAATGACTTTGTCTTCACTCCCCTTTTTGGCCCCCTTCTTGTCGTCCCTTTTTCTCTCTCACAATGTGTTTTCTTTCAAATTTTTTCTAAGTGTTGGAAGACAACACTCATATATATATATATATATATATATATATTGATTGAAGAAATAACTACAATGCCATTTATCTAGTTTATATCACTATTAGTTCCCCATTTTACTCCTAAAGTTTTTCTAATTACTTATGATGATACTAAACTATAATACTCATGAAATTTTATATTTTACCTGATAATCTATCTACTAATATTAAGAAATCCACACTTAGGGATGGGGGCTTACAATTAGTTAGAAACTAAATAGCGTCAATGGATCGAGTTCGTGGTAAGTTCCTCCAATTAAGTTTAGATTTGGGGTGAAAAGTAGCAACTCATTTGAGGCATGGGTCGAGTTTGGAGCACCCTTCAGAAATTTTGGGTTGGGTTTAGTCAGGGCCAAACCTGATTCGATCCGATCTATTGTCATCCCATATTTATACTCTTTAAAATTTGTATCTATGCCACACCCCAAATTAATATTTTTTAACTGAACAATGCTCTTACAATCCGCCTCATGAGCCCAAGCTTCTTCAAAGTGGAATCGCGATCCCCATTTACCACATTGTGATCGCATTCCATTAGAGGGTACTAGATTAATGGCTAATGAAAGATTATGATCAGAAGTATTGTTTCTAAATGTGCAACTTGAACATTTCTAAACGCGTGCCTCCATTTAGAGTTTCACATCATCCTATCCAGCCTCTCTTGAATTAAATTCTCTCCCTTTTGTTTATTAGACCAGGTGAATCGGCAACCTCCGAAACCAAGATCCAACGACCCACAATATCTTTGCAGACGGTGCTGGAACCCAGTCACCGCCGTTTGATCTTCATAAGCTACATTTTTCCCCTTTTAACTGCTGTTCTCGACTTCTGAAGGTGTAGGTCGCCTCTTTAATTCTGAGGTTTTTCCCTCCCCAGCAGCCTCCTCTGAAGATTTTCTTGCCATTCTTTTCCATTTTTTCATACCTGAACCTTTGATTCCTCCCACATTTCCTTCAGCTTCATCCTGTCAGGTGTTATTTGTACTGTTAGATGTATTTAAAACTGAATTCTTCATCCCAACTCCAGCTTCGTCCATTCCTTTGTTCACCTTTGTTAACCTTACATCCCTTTCCTCATTAGAAGGATGCAGCGAATTAGACTCCTTCTCTGCTCTCTGCTCGATATCCCCTGAAACGTTCCCACCCACCCTTGTCATAGCTCTCGTCGAACCTTCTTTTAATTGATGTGAGAAATCACTTCTCGGTGATCAGCCTTTAGCTCTCTCAACCCTTGATCATATTTGAACTTTGTCACATCTACTGTTACATCCTTTTCCCCCACACACTCCCTCTCTACACACCCAATTCTACCACAATAGTAGAAAGATTAGGGAGTGTAAATTGCACATAACTCTTCTGGATCTCCCATCATCACCCTCAAACCTCTTTTTACGGGCTTGGTTATATCTATCTCCACTCTAATTCGTAAGAATCTCCCCATATAATCCCCATTAACTCCAGCATCCATCTCTAACACCTTTCCAATCTTTGATCCCAGAAACATTACCATATCCCTGTTCATATACATACAAGCTAGGGGTAGATTATGTAATTGAATCCAGAAAGGGGAAGTTTGAAACTCAGCTTCCTGCACCTTATCCGACCCATGAACTTCTTTGATGACAATTAGCTCCATCCCTACTTCTTTTTGAGTTCTCCATATTGCGGGTAAGGTTGAGTGAAAGGCCTCTCGATCGATTCACTTCTTTGTTTGTAATTCTTTGACACAACATATAAACAGTTTTTGTTTTCTAAGTTTATAGAAGAATTTTGAAAGGATTTAGATTTAGAGGGTGAGGAAACGATTGGATGAAGTCGAGGTGCCTGTGCGGAAGTATACCAGTTATCTTATCTCTGGAAAGCCAGAGTGAGTGGGTACTGTGCCCAAATCTTGTTCAAGGGGCTGTTAAATTGTTGTTGTGGGCAATAAGTAATCTTCTTGATGAGAACGTGAGCAATAAGATTAAGGGGAAATATTAATTTGGTTCCTAACGTTTAGCCAAATATTACTTTTTTACTAACGTTTGTATTTTGAATTCCTCTCATCCCTAACATTTTAGAAATATATCAATTTAGTCCTTCTGTCAGTCAAATGTTAGTCAACCTTAACAAAGAGATGGTTACTTTGGTCATTTTATCTTGAATGTATTTATATATATTTTAATGTATATTTAATATAATATATATTTCAATATAAAAAATATTTTTAAATTAATTATTAAAAAAAAAATAGTCTCCATGGGAGACCAAGTCTCCCATAGAGACCGTCCTGTTCCGACGAGAGGGACCAGAAAACTGGTCTCTCTCGCCAGAGTGGAGCCGGCCTGGTCTCCGCACGTTGGAGACCGATCTCCAGTGCACTAGTCTCCATCACCGGAGATGCGATGGAAGCCTCCATCGCATCTCCGACGATGGAGACCAATTGGTCTTCATCACTGGAGACCTGATCTCCAGTAGCTGGAGACCTCTCCAGCGAGGAGACCAACTGGTCTCCATCGCCGGAGACCAGATCTGGTCTCTGGCGATGAAGACCAGAGGGTTTCCACCATCGGAGATCAGTCTCCGACGGTGGAGACTAGATGGAGATGGCGATGCCATCTTTAGTTTTTTTTTTTTTTTTTTTTTTTTTTTTTTTTAATTTTCATATATTTTTTTTAATTTGCATAAACTTTTTTTTTTTTTTTTTTAGAGTTGGGAGATGTTTGGTTTGATGTTGATGTTTAATTTAGGTGATGTTAGTTGGATGAAAATGATAGAGATAATGATTTTGAGGAATGTAGAAGATGAAATTAGAGATGAGGAAGATGAAGGAAATTTTGTTTTTTATATTAAAAATATTATTTTTTAGTTAAAATATTTATTAATTGTAAATTTAATTAAAAAAATTGATTCAATGATGTGTCATAATTTGATTGGAGGTGGTCAATGACAATTTTGTAATAATAGAGATGATTATTTTGTAATTATAAATTTTTGAAAGGGTAATTACATCATTTTAACAATTTTAAATTATATCAAGGGTAAATCTGTCTTTTTATCATTTCTGTCATGTTTGACTGTTAATTTTTAGTTAGAGGGACTAAATCGATATATTTTCAAAACATTAGGGATGAGAGGAATTCAAAATACAAACGTTAATAAAAAAGTAATATTTGATTAAACGTTAGAGACCAAATTAATATTTCCCCTAGGATTAATTACAAAGGGTTAGAGAAAAGTTTTAAATTTTTATGGGGTGTGGATGGAAATATTGCCAAACAAGTCTGTAACTGACCTTTTATTTTTAACAATCTTTTTGGGACGGACCCAGCCTAGGCCCAAACAGAGGAGGTACCTGAGCTTTGTTTTTTTTAAATATTTCAATATATTATTATATATAATATTTGTCAGTAAGACTGACCGTCATCACGAGGTGGAGTTGTTGGCTTGAGTTTTGTGACTTGTTTTCCTTTGTCGTAAGGTTCGATTCCGACGGCCCAACACTATATATATATATATATATATGTTCTTTTTTCTCCAAACGTATAGATGTTATATATAGCTTTCATAGTAAATTAGAAAACAACATAAAAAAGTGTTGGTGGCTAGAGGTTTGGCCTTTTTTCTGTGTACCATTCAATCATCGACCATAACACATAGTAATTATTTTTTTTTTAAAAAAAATACATCGTGTATGAGTTCGAACCACGAAAAGAGATGATAAAAACACACTGTGAATTATTTTTCTTTTACATAAATTATTTTATATAATAAAATTCATAAGTAAAAAAACTCATATGAATTATGAGTGTTTTTATCTTTAATTTTTATTTTATTTTATTATAAGGTATCTCTCCTTAAATAATTATTATTGAGTTTCCTGCAATTTTTTTCCTCATATTTTACATTTTAAATGATCTCCAACAAACATTCAGCACTGTTGCCAAAACTTGGTGAAAATAATAACAAAAAAAAGTTGTCATTGGATTGAGAGACAAAATAGAAAGGGAGAAACAACAAAATTAATGTCTTGGTTTTTGTGAATGTTATTGATGCTTCTAATACATAAATAAAGGTTGGACATATTGATAAGAAATGATATTTTGTTGAGTTATATTTTCAAAATACTTTTATGATTATGTTAACCTATGTTTTAAGGTTAAATGGGAAGATGCAACATTTTGAAAGTATAAATTTGCTATTTTATTCAACTGTGACTCATATTTATGTGAGAGAAATGTTTACATTACAAGCTATCATTGTATGATATTAATTATCTTTTCATTATTCGCAAGTAGGATTAGGCTATGGCTGCTACATTTCTCTCCACTTTCATCACAACCTCTACTAACTACCCATAGTATACCTGAGAGGCTAGTGATAGGTGAATCCGGAAACTGGGGCTCAGACCGATTATAAATCTCTTATACATCTGCTCTTCGTCATCTGCAATAAAAGGGACAATCCGGATCAGTTCAAAAAACTTATTTTCATAATCGATCACGGACATTAATCCCTGCTCCAGTCTGAAGAATTCCTAAATTCGAGTATCTTTATAACTCTTCGAATAAAATCTATCAGTGAACTCTCTCTGAAATACTGCCCAAGACACCCCATCTGAATGTCGTCTCTCGAGAGCCTCCCACCAATCTCTTGCCCTGTCCTCCAGGAGGAAGGAAAAAAACAGGACTCTCTGATCATCCATGCACCCCATCAATCTGTAAATCTTGATGACTTTATCTAGCCATGATAGAGTGCTCTCTAGGTCGCCACTGCCATCGAATGGTTTCGCCCGCAGTTTACAGGCACGTTCAATCGAGCATTTCGATTCCTTGGGGGCCTCTCGCAGTTGTTTCACTGCCGCCAACAAGATCTAGGCGACCTGTTCTGCATTAAAATTGCCGCCGGCTGGTGTTGCTTGTACCAACGGTCTTGGATGGATCTCATCTACTAGGGCATTAACTGACCTTGTTGCACGCTTTACCTCCCGAGGGGAATGTACATCAGGTGTGGAAGCCTCAAGTGTGGCTTTGCGGGAACCCCTGCGACCTCGTCTATGCATCTTGCTGTAATTTCACAAAACGGATTTATGAAAACACTTGAAATTTTTAAAATAATATGTATGACAATTAATAAAAATTGTTTGGGTTGCTCATATTTATATGATAAAATATGAAAACATATAATCTATTTTCAAACTAGGCTTTGATACCAACCTGACGGGCCTCATTCCTATACCTTTATTTCTGTACTCTCAGTGACCCATCGGCAACCCCACAGTAGCCTCCCATAGGATATTCTAATCAATCTGGAAAGTTCCTATAAAGCTGAGTCGTTTACTTTACTGTAAATCTTTTGAAATTTTTTTATGGAAATTGGTGAGAAATTTTCCGCTTTTTAATAATTCTTTTATAAATCGATTTTATAAAAAATTTAACAGCATAACGGATGTATATTTGACTATGTCACCCTGCAAAGTTTATAGAAAATTTTATACACTTCTAATATCATTCAAATCTCAACTTTCGAGCCTCAGGCCCTTCTCAATTCAAACCATAAGCAATCTCAAACATGCAATTCAAATTCAGAAACAATTTAAAATCAAACTCAAGGGTTGTTCCAGATTCTGTTATTGATAGCTCTTACACAAGTTTTCACTTAAAAACCTCAACCAAAACTCACTCTTGCCTCTTCATTTTTTATTGATCTTGCTTAGGGACATTCTTAAACTTGTTCTTGACCTTTTAGTAGTTTGATTAGCCTTCAAAAATGTTGGAAAATTGGCTTGGACGAGCTACTGCCATGTCCCTGCTCTACACCCCTTTTCTGTCGAGAACACTCTAGCTCTCTTCCATTTTCCAACAGCTTCCTCCTATATTTATAGCCATTTCTCCCTTCAATTTTTGCCCTCAGAGTTTGTCACATAATTACCTTAAATGCCACTCTCTTATTTGATCAAAATAACCCTCAAATTCCTATGTATTCACACTAGTTTTGATAAATTTTTACATAAAATACCATTAAATTATTTCATTCACTCCTAGCTCCTCTTTTTTTTTTTTATTTTTTTTTTATTTTTTTTTATGTCTTTTGATCATGAATTTCATCTTATATCATTGATTAATCATCATATCACTTATCAGATTCGAATCCGTTTCCGATCGAATAGGAAATTTTACTAAAATTCAATTACGCGATTGGAGATAAAAAATTTTTTTTTATAACTTTATTAATTCTCTAATAAGGGCATTTTTGTACATATATTCACTTTATTTATACAAATTCTTCTCTACAATACGAAAATAAAAAAAGGATATTATAGATCATCATGATAAAAAGTCTCCAAACACTCTATTAAGGCTTCTATCAAATTCACTTTTAAGAAAAATTTTTGGATTCCTGAAGTGTTAATAACGATTTAATAGAAAGGCCATTATATGCAATGAAGAATCTAATCGATCTTTTATTTTTCCATCAATTATTTCAATGATTTACTGATAACTATTTTTGGCATTATTCAAGGCCTCTCTAATATATTGAGCTCTTCTTAGTTCTCCATATAACTAAGGCTTTGATGACTTTCGATCCCTATCCACTAGTCTCAACACTTTCGTCAAATGTGCAAAAACCTTTAAACAATTTGTCACACCATTCCAAAACCTAAAACTCATCACAGTTGAGTAGGCCAAATTCCCTTTAGTGCTTTGTGAGAATTTGTGCTTATCCAATTACTTACTACTAAATATTGTCTTCAAAGCAATTTTTTTATCTAACAAGGTTTGCAAAGTTAAGAAAATGGATGCAAATCTAGTCTTTTCCAACCATACAATGTCCCTCTTTTTGTAAAAGACCTCATCATTTTCAAAATTCTGTGATGAGCATAAATGAAAGTAATCATTCTAGTCAAGTTTAGATTGGTATCCATGTTCAACGTAACAAACAAAAATTAACAACCAGAGCTCTGATACCACTTTGATGAGAGAAAGTGCAACAATAGAATAAATAATGAATTAAACTTTCTTCTACTATGTGTAAATCTAATAGAAACCAATTAAATATAACACAATCCCACAATAATTATATGTAGCAATCAACTAACCAACTAATCTACACATGCACAAATAACATAATCTAATTTTTAATATGGAAAACCTTTTCAATTTGAGGAGTAAAAACCACGAGACCGTAGTCCATCAAAAAAAACTTCACTATGAATCAAATTGTGAGTTTGCAACAACTCCCTAACTCTATCAAGAGATTTAGCATAGCAACATCATCAAAAAATTCAATTCTTTGCAACAATCAAAATTTAATATCAAATAAGAGGAAAGAGATAGAGGAATCAAACTCAAGACTATTGTTCCAACAGTGTATCTCTTTAGAAGTACTCCGATCACAAATCACAATGTACATAATGAAGATCCATGTCTCATAAAGCATCTATCCAAATTTGAGTGTAATTGGATGACCAATGAAGGAGTTGGAGCCCTTTGATTAAGATTGCATAGTTTAGACCCTATCTTTCTGACTAGCACTATTTCAACAACTAAAACTCACCACAGGGATCTCCGATCTATGATAAAACCATTCAACCTCAAGAACTATAATTGTTTAAGCTGCTTATGAAAAATCACCTCGATTGGACAATGTACAAAGGAAAACTTGCAGTTATAAAAAAGTTGCGTAGGGTGTTTCTATACTGTTTTCACCCCCTTTCTTCTTCAACCTTTCTCTCTTTCACTTCTCTTTCCCTCCCTCTCTCTTTTTCTTAGTTTTCTAGTCGTTGCCTCTCTCTTTTGTTTTTCACTCTCTCTTCTCATCTGAATGAGAAAATGAAAGTTTTTATACCACCTAAAAGGAAAACCTAATAGGCCTCTCACCTATTTTGATCAAATGAGCTAATTTCATGGGTTATATCCATATAAGAGAGAACCTAACCCAACAAATAGTCCATGTTATATGACATGCTATAAGCGGGCTTAGTAATGTTGATAAGATTAGACATTAAGTATTAATACTTAATTCCAAAATTTAGAACATGGAATATTGCCCTTTATTTTTCATCTTTGATAGAAATATTTAAGTATTCGTAAAGATGGAAGAATTAATGAAGAAAAGCAAGTCAATTGTCATCACGGGCCATTCATTAAAAAGTATTACTAAATACTTTATTGGACGATTGTATTGGTTTGCTATGAAAATATAAAGATTTAATTCTCAAACAAATGGCAACACCCCTCATTAAAAAGTACGGTTTGAAATTATCCTTTCGGTTCAATTTATTGAGAGGTCATTTGTTTTTTTGTCTGAAAATTGAATAATACTACTAAAGACTGAAGATTGAATAGTGACTGCAACTTGAAATATGAATAATATGTTTTTCTTTTTTCTTATTTTTGAATATGTTGTAAACTTGTTTATTTTTTTTTTAAATTTAAAATTATCTGAAAACTAGTAAGTTAACATTTATACCTTTTTACAATTTGTGTTAGGTAATTTTAATTAATTTAATACAAACATCTAAAAATAAATAATTTAACAAATTCTAAAACATTTGTTATGTACATTTAATAATATTTTATTCATAATTAAAATATAATTAAAAATATAGTAGTATTAACCATATTCATATATTTAAATATATTAATATATTTAAAAAATTAAAAAATAAATGTTTAAATTGTAAATTAAAATATATTAATTTAATTTCAAGATAATTTGGAATAAGATGTGCTTAGATTTTACTTTTCAAATATATTTTTTTGTAAGTATCTAGAGAAATAAAAAAAAAAATTGAGTAATATAAAATTAGGATGAATTTGAATTTATATTATTTAGGGGAGGATAGATTTGGAATAAAAAATTTTAATATCATTAAGTGATTTGCAATTAAGTGAAAAATTAAAAATTCTTACTTAATTTTTTCAATTATTTTTTGATAGTTTTACATGGTTTGATCACTTAAAAAAACAAACAAAATCAATTTAATAAATACAATTAAATATTATTAAGTCTTAAACAGAAAAAACAAACAATCCCTTAGAATCTTATAAAATCACACTACAACCCATATACTTCCATGATCTTACAATTATGCATACGGTAGATTATTATGCATTGTGGGTTGATTTTTCATGTTTAAATAAAAGTCTCAAAGTTCCAGCCAATTTATATGAGGTTTAAATAATAGGGTAAACATGATTAATGGACCTGAAGGTCTAATTTAAATAATTTGAGTCTAGCCATTTAATTATACATGCTTATATCAACTCAATTACAATATATTAGAAAAAATAAAATTATAATTAGTCTTGTTTGCTTCAACATTCAATAAAGTTTTCTTTCGATGTTCAGAACTATAATTTTTTAAGGGAAAATTTCATTTCATCCTTGAGGTATTGAAAACTATCGGGATTTTAAATGTTTTTGGAAAACAGCTCTTATCCTCCTAAGGTTTGAAGACACTTCAAAAAGTCTCTCCCTTAAGTCAACTGGTAGTTAAATCAAATAGAAAAATGAAAAAAAAAAAAAAAAAAACTTAATTACCCATTGCCACTTAAAATAACCATTTATCCTCTAATGAAATTAAAATATTACAATGTCATCAACTAATAAAAAATTGACATGTGTCCAATAATATGATTTTTTTTAATATGATTTTTGTTTTTTTTTTAAATTAAACAATAATTTTTTTTCTTTTAAAAAGAGCAAATATTCTTTTTTTTTTTTTTTTTAAATATGGTTAGATCGTTCAAAGCGAATCTAGATCGTTTGAATGATCTACTAGTCTCTACTGATTTTTCCCTCTCTGCTCCCTTTTGTTTCTCTCTTATTACTGCTTTTCACACTCATATTAAGTTTTTGTTAGGGGTTGTTGGTTTAGTGTTTGGGGTATGGGTCAGACAAATGTGGTGTTTGGGGTCTTCTAGGTTGGGGCTGACAGATGTGGTTGTTAGGTTAGGGTTACGAAGGAGTTAGTGGGTCTTCTAGTGCTAGTATAAGTCGATCTGGTTGTTTTTTATATATATTTTTTCATTTTTTTTGTTCAATCAATGGTATTGTTGTCAGATTCAAACTTAAATCGATAATTTTTTTTTTTTTTTTTTTTTTTTTATGAATTGTTAGTGAACCCAGATGAACATTTATATTGAAACTCAAATGAACATCAAATTTCGAACTCAGATGAATATATAGGCTTGTATCTATATTTTGAAGATATGGGTACAAACTCAGATCTTTGTTTAGGTTCGAACTCAGATGTTGAAGATTTAAATCCCTGTGTATGGGAACAATGTCGTTGTTGATGAACCGATACAGTCGAAAAATTTTACTATTCACGAATTCACTATTCATGTGGATAGTAACCTTACTAAAAAATTACTATCCATGAAATCACTATTCATGTCAATTGTAACCTTATCCAAAAAATTGCAAAATTCACAACCTAATTCTAATACCAATTGTTAAGAAATAAATCTTTTAAAATACCAAATTAATAAAGCGATAAATTAATGCAGAAATAATAACAAAATAAAATAGACACACACACACATACAAAAATTTACGTGATTCACCCAAAATATGTTACATCCATAGAACTGTTATAGATCTTTACTACATAAAAAAAATAACAAGTATTTACAAACACTCAAATCCTCACAACAGAGATCTCAATTATACTTGAAAAAATAACAATTCTCTAACACTCACTCAAGAGAATCTCATTTTTTATTTAAAGAGTTACATCATTTTTTTTCCTCTCAATTCTAGGATGATTGAAATAATGAGAGGTAAGGTCTTTATATAGGCACCTTGAGGCTCCTCATTAACTATCATTAATTGGTTTCCTTTTTAATCATGCACCAAATTGCCTTACACCCTCAAAATTCTCTACTGCCAAATTTGAATTTCTTTATTTTTTTAATTTTTAAAATAAAGAATTATTGATTTTTTTTTTATTTTTCATTACCAAAACATAAAATTATTAAATTTCTTTATTTTAGGAATCCAACGGGTCACAAGATTTCCCTTCAACTGACAAAGAAAAAACTGTTACTCCGTTATAAGAGCTGTGGTCACCAACTATTTTAACGGTCTTGGCGATAACGCAAAATCTACCTGTTGTCCGCCCGGCCCCACCACTCCCTGCCCGCAAAAAAAATACAGAGTTTTACGATCAAGTGTCGAGCCAACAGAGTTTTACGATAAAGTGTCGCTTTAAAACCACCCCCCACCACCACCACCACCCCCCCCCCCCCCCCCCCCCCCCCCCCCGGGTCTATAAATTTTTACTCCGACTCATGCAACCCCCAGAGTCCGCATTCTGGTTTTTTTTTTTGGAGAGATCCAGAGCCCGTATTCTTCACAAAACAAAAAGAGAGAGAGGAGCTAGTAGGCAACCACCCCCAACACAATACTCAAAGTTTCATTCAAACTTAGTGCTTGCACTTGCAGAGTACCCATTCACAAAACAAAAAGAGAGAGAAGCAAGTAGACAGCCACTCGACTACCATGCAAACCGAAGGTTCAATGTAAGTAAAACCAATCCGGGTCAATTTCATTATCCTTTTTTACCCATACAACTCATCTAGTTGTTGTTGTTGTTGTTTTTTTTTTTTTTTTTTTAAATCTCTGTTACCAGTTTTGAGACGAGTGAGGTGCTGGCCACATTTCTGGCGACAACGCCGCTGCTGCCGGAATCCTGGAGGCTCTGCAGCCTCGCCAACACGACACCCCACGTGAGTTGTCGGACAAAACAAATCGGAAGCATCGGTTATGTGGCCTTTTCAAACATGGAATTGATCTCCGAGTCAGACATCTGTGATGGCAATCTGGTCCCTCTGGACACTGCGAACTTCTCTCCTTTACATCGTCAGATTAATGAAACCGAAGACCCCATTTTGGTTCATGCTGGTTTCTTGCGTCTCTTCTTCTCCATACACGCTTCCCCTGATTTCCAGACCCAGGTCAGTTCTTGTTTCTAAATTACTATCGGCCAAAGTTTTTATCTTATTCTTCTTAGGTCATCAAGTGAATCTTGAATTTTGAAGTGTTTGCAACTATAAGAAAATGCATTCAGATTACCTTTATTCTTCAAACCAGTGGATGTTCTTAACTGGTTAATGAATACAGATGCAAGTATGTAGAGTGGCAATTAGGGATGACAAAAATACCTAATCCGATCCAACCCGTCCAAATATGGTCTATTCGAAGTGGATTTGGGGCGGAAAGTAACAACTTATTTAGGAAATGGATCGGGTTTGGGGCAAATTTCAAAAATTATAGGTTCGGTTTGGGGCAAACTTTCTTGCCTCAATCTGATCTGATAACCGCGTTTATATATAAACATTAAAAAAGCACTAAATCTGCAATTATGAATTAAAATAACTTATTACATGATATCTAAGTTTTTCATTGTTAATTGTCATGAGTTTTTAAATTGTTTTATAATGATCGTGGGTATCATAAGCAATTTATTTATTTATTTATTTGTGTATTGGTTTTTTAATATTAATTATATTATTAGTTAGAACTTAAATCATATTAATAGGTCGGGTTTAGAGTAAGTCCCTCCAATTGGATTTGGGTTTGGAGTGAAAAGTAATAACCCATTTGGGACATGGATCGAGTTTGGAGCACCTTTCAAAAATATCGAGTTGGGTTTGATAGAGGCAAAACCTAATCCGATCCGATCTATTGTCATCCTTAGTAATGATATCTACAACCCTTAAAATTTGTATCTACACTACACCCCAAATTAATATTTTTTAACTTAACAATGCTCTTTCAATCCGCCTAATGAGCCCAAGCTCCTTCAAAGTGGAATCGCGATCCCCATTTACCACATTGTGATCGCATTCCATTAGAGGGTACTAGATTAATGGCTAATGAAGGATTATGATCAGAAGTATTCTTTCTAAATGTACACATTGAACATTTCTAAACACGTTCCTCCATTGAGAGTTACACATCATCCTCTCCAGCCTTTCTTGAATTAAATTCTCTCCTTTTTGTTTATTAGACCAGGTGAATCGGCAACCTCTGAAACCAAGATCCAACAGCCCACAATCATTCCTCATTATTTAATATTTCATTGGAGTCCCCACCTATTAACCAAGGCTACGAATTAAAATCTTTTCTCAGTACTTGGTTCCCCATAAAAGCCTGTGAACCTCCAAAGGAAAGAGCCCAGTTTCTTCCTTTATGATTGAATCAATATGCCCAATAGAGAGAGACTGAATGGAGAGAGTAACTCATTCTTTCCAAAAGAGAGCCAAGCCGCCCCCAGATCCCATCCTGTCCACACCAAAAGCACCATAAAATCCTAAACTAAACTTGAGTTCTTCCACTTTCTGTTTCTCCTATCTGGTTTCTGATAAGAATACTATTGCGGGGTTTTCCTTGTGCAGTAACTCACGCAGGGCCCGGAATGTTCGGGGATTCCCCTGTCCCCGAACATTCCAACATAAACACCTCATTTTTGCAGGTGGTGCTGGAACCCAGTCACCGCCGTTTGATCTTCTTAAGCTACATTTTTCCCCTTTTTACTGCTGTTCTCAACTTCTGAAGGTGTAGACGCTGGTCGCTTCTTTAATTCTGAGGTTTTTCCCTCCCCAGCAGCCTGCTCTGCCATTCTTTTCCATTTTTTCATACCTGAACCTTTGATTCCTCTCACACTTCCTTCAGTTTCATCCTGCCAGGTGTTATCTGTACTATTAGAAATATTTAAAGCTGACTTCTCTATCCCAACTCCAGATTCATCCATTCCTTTGTTCACCATATTAACTGTACATGAAGGATGAAGCGAATTAGACTCCTTCTCTGCTCTTTGCTCGATATCCCCTGAAACGTTCCTACATACCCTTGTCATAGCTCTCGTCGAACCTTCTTTTAATTGATGTGAGAAATCAGTTCTGGGTGATCTGCCTTTAGCTCTCTCAACCCTTGATCATATTTGAACTTTGTCACATCTTCTGTTACATCCTTTTCCTCCACGCACTCCCTCTCTACATACCCAATTCTACCACAATAGTAGCAAAAATTAGGGACTGTAAATTGCACATAACTCTTCTGGATCTCCCATCATCACCTTCAAACCTCTTTTTAGGGGCTTGGTTCTATCTATCTCCACTCTAATTCGTAAGAATCTCCCGATATAATCGCCATTAATTCCAGCATCCATCTCTAACACCTTTCCAATCTTTGGTCCCAGAAGCATTACAATATCCCTGTTCATACACATACAAGCTAGGGGTAGATTATGTAATTGAATCCAGAAAGGAGAAGTTTGAAACTCAGCTTCCTCCACCTTATCCGACCCATGAACTTCTTTGATGACAATTAGCTCGATCCCTACTTCTTTTTGAGTTCTACATATTTTGGGTAAGGTTGAGTGAAAGGCCTCTCGATGGATTTACTTCTTTGTTCGTAATCACCCTGCGGAATTACGAGCTTTGGCACAACATATAAACAGTGGTTGTTTTCTAAATTTATAGAAGAATTTTGAGAGGATTTGGATTTAGAGGGTGAGGAAACGATTGGATGAAGTCGAGGTGTCTCTGCGGAAGTATACCAGTTATCTCTGGAAAGCCAGAGTGATGGGTACTGTGCCCAAATCTTGTTCAAGGGGCAGTTAAATTGTTGCTTGTGGGCAATAGGTAATCTTCTCGATGAGCATTGAGCAATAGGTTAAAGAAAAAAGGGTTAGAAAAGTTTTAAATTTTGTATGGGGTGTGGATAGAAATATTGCCAGACAAGTTTGTAACTGATCTTTTTAACAAACCTTTTGGGTTGCAACTGGATTTTTTTGAAAATACTTTAATATATTGTTATATATATATTTAAAGCGAGCTTAATCATTGTTACAAAGTGGAGCTGTTGGCATGTGCTTGAGTTGTTTTCTCTTTTGTCAGGAGGTTCGACTCCGCCAACCCAACAGAATATGTATGTATATATGTATACATATTTTTTTCAAACGTGTGTATGTATATATAACTTTCATAGTAAATTAGATAACAAGTATAAAAAAGTGTTGATGGCTAGAGGTTTGGCCCTTTTCTTTGTGTACCGTTCAATCCTTCACCATAACACATTATAATTATTTTTTTCAAAAAAATGCATCGTTTATAAGTTCAAACCATGAAAAAAGATAATAAAAATATACTGTGAGTTATTCTTTTGTTTTTGTTTTTTTCTTTTACATAAACTATTTTATAAGATAAAATTCACTAATAAAAAAACTCATATGAACTATAATTATTCTTCTATAAAATAATTATTGCTGAGTTTCCTGTATTTTTTCCTTGTATTTTACCTTTAAATCATTCAACACTGTTGCCAAAACTCGGTGAAAATCAATACAAAATAGAAGTTGTCATTGGATTGAGAGACAAAAGAGAAACAGCAAAAATTAATGTTCTGGTTTTGTGAAAGTTATTGATGCTTATAATGCATAAATAAAGGTTGGACATATTGATAAGAAATGATATTTTGTTGAGTTATATTTTCAACAAACTGTTATGATTATTTTAACCTATGTTTTAAGGTTAAATGGGAAGGTGCAAAATTTTGAAAGAATAAATTTGTTATTTTATTCAACTGTGACTTTTATTTTTGTGAGAGAATATGTTTGTATTACAAGCTATCGTTATATGATATTAACTATCTTTCCATCATTCTCAAGTAGAGAAAAATTGGTGTCAGTAGTGCATGATCACTAATAATATGAGGTCGAATGAATATAGCATGTGATTGAATAATACATCATATCCATGTCATGTGACATGCTATGAGCAGGTCTAGTAATACTGATCAGATTAGACATTAAGTATTAATACTTAATTCCAAAATTTAGAAGAACGAGTATTGCCCTTTCATCCTTGATAGAAACATTACAGTATTCGTACAGATGGAAGCATTAATGAAGAAAAGCAAGTCAATTGTCATCACAGGCCATTCTACTGGAGCCACAACAGCTTCTCTTGCAACTCTTTGGCTTCTGTCTTATCTCCAATCCATCTCTCCTCCTTTATCAGTTCTCTGCATCACCTTTGGGTCACCTTTGCTAGGAAATGAATCCCTTTCTCGAGCCATTCGTCGTGAAAGATGGGATGGAAACTTTTGTCATGTTGTTGCCAAGTACGACATTATGCCAAGGCTGTTCTTCACTCCATTATCTCACCTATCTCCTCAATTACCATCCCTCCTTAAGTATTGGCACTTGTCTTTGACTTCTCCGGACAACAGAAAGGAGGCTCTTCAGCTACATGATGCTGCAAAAGCTGAGATATATAAATTGGTCTTGACTCACTTGGAACATCTTTGGAAAGGTGAAGAAGGGATGGCAACATCAAGTTTGTTTTGGCCATTTGGGAGCTATTTTTTCTGTTCAGAAGAGGGAGCCATTTGTATTGACAATGGGACTTCTATTATTAAGATGATGTATTTGATGCTTACAATGGGTTCACCTAGTCGTAGCGTTGAGGATCATCTCAGGTATGGAGATTATGCTGAGAAAGTTTCTTTTCAATTCTTGAAGCAATGGAGCTTTATGCCTGGACATCTTCCTGAATCATGCTATGAAGCAGGGATTGCATTGGCATTGCAATCCTCAGGAATATCTATCCAGGTAAATGCCTTGTCTCTCAATGATAGTATTACTCTTCTTTATTAAACATGAGCTGGGAGTATTCCTGTTAAAAGTGCCTTTTTACTTTTCAAAAACACCAGATAGAAAGCATTTGTCATGTGTTTTGCAAAATACTTCTAAGTACTTCGCATTTAATAAAAAACTTATATTTAGTAAATGTTTCCTTCAAACGAACCTAAAGTGTCATACTTAGGACAAACAAAAGTTGAAGAAACAAAAATATGTCAGAAGATACCGAAAGTAGTTTAGGCTCTATATTTGGCTTGAATTTGAAACAAAGTGAATTTACGATTTGAAGTTCATTGTATGGAATAAATCTTCAGGAACCAGTTGCAGAACAAGCCAAAGATTGTCTGAAGATGGCAAGGAGGATGGGTCGAACTCCAAACCTAAATTTGGCTAATCTAGCCATCAAATTTTCAAAGGTCACACCGTACGGTGCTGAAATAGAGTGGTACAAGGCATTTTGTGATGAGTCTGATGATCAAATGGGGTATTATGACTCCTTCAAACTGCGTCGAACCTCAATAAGGGATTCCAAAGTCAATATGAATAGAATCAAGCTTGGCAGCTTCTGGGACAGCGTCATAAACAAGTGGGAGAACAACGAGCTTCCTCATGATTTCCATAGGCGAGGGAAGTGGGTAAATGCTTCGCAACACTACAAACTTCTTGTTGAACCACTAGACATTGCAGATTATTACCGTAATGGAAGGCACAGAATCAGGGGCCATTACATGCAGTGTGGAAGAGAAAGGAGATACAAGAATTTCGATAGGTGGTGGAAAGAGAGAAGGGCTACTGAGAAAGAAAACAATAACAGGAGCAAACTGGCAAGCTTAACTCAAGATTCATGTTTCTGGGCCAGGGTCGAGGAAGCTAAGGATTGGTTGGATAAAGTTAGAAGTGAAAGTGATACAGGGACGGCAGCTTCGCTGTGGAAGAATATCAATGATTTTGAAAAGTATGCTACTGAAATGGTTGAGGGTAAGCAGGTTTCAAAAGATGTTCTGGCCAAGAATTCTATGTATGTTTTGTGGGTGGAAGAATTGAAAGAATTGAGATCACAGTTTATGTAATTCTCTGTTCCGTTTCCCAGTATTGTGGATGCTGAATTAGTCCCTTAGAATATATATATTCTAATGATAGAATACATTATCCGCAAATGCTGTGTGCAACTCTTGATGATATCTAACTGGCTTGCAGTATTATCAGCAAATGCTGTTTGCAACTCTTGATGATGCCTTACTGGCTTATAATAAATTATCAGCAAATGCTGTTTGCAACCCTGGTACAAACGCTATAAATCAATTCTATCATTAGAATGCATAAAATACAATCGATTCTGACCCATTGGAAGTTGTATGCGGATCTGACTGATAAGGATTTGATTGGACCTTCTATTAGAGTGAAGATATTGTGATTGGTATTTAGTATAACTTATAAACAAATCTGGATCATACATTGGTAATAATGACCAAGTGCTTCTCACAATCCTATTGTATACTCAAAAGAATGCTGCTTATGATTATGGTAGATATCAGTTCACAGTTGACACTAAGACATTCACCTAATTTTAGCTTTGAAGTAGTCTGTGATATGTGATCCCTTTCAACAGTTTATAGGTAAGACTTTCGAATAAAAGCACAAGTATGGAGAGAATCTTCAAACTGAAAAACTAAACTTTGCCATTTTCATTATCGATATTCCGAACAGGTCCCTTGAACCATTTCCTTGCATCCAGCAGCCACCAGAGCATGATGAGACCCAAACCCACACCCAAAGCCACAGGTGCATAGTTGAAAGTGTCCCAAGAAATAGGGTAAAGAGTTGGCAAAAGAAAGACACAACATGTATAACAAATCCACAGAAAGGCAATCAAACATATTGGCCTTCTAGCTTTGCCCAAACAAAATGGACCTGCTTTGAAGTTGTTCTCAGCCATCACCATTCTTGCAAAGATTGGAACTGCATATCCGCCGACCCGTCCAATTGTGCATATTGAAGTTATGGCAGTGAACACCACAGTCACTCTTATGGTTGGAAGTTATGCAGATGGCTGCACACAACCACACTGCATTTGAAGGAACTTTGTGCTTTGGATGGATTGTTTGCCATATTGACGAAAATGGTATACCTTTATCCCTAGACAAAGCATATACCTGAACCATAAAAGAATGAAGAAGTGGGTTAATAGGAACCAAATTTAGAGTTTATAAGGGACAAATTTATTAGAAATTCATGACATGTTTTGTACTACTTCTACTCTTCTAGTATTGTGAAAAGTTGTTTTCCGTAAGTCAAAAAGCATTTTTTAAATGATTTATAGAGAAGCATTTGATAGATAGTTTTCTATAAACTACACCTCAATCAGAAATCACTCTTGTCAAAAGCATATAAAATGCTTTATTAAAGTTTCCCTAACAACAATAAATCTTCTAGTTAAAAACACAAGTATGTGCCTATATGTGTGAAAGAGAGAGAGAGGGAGAGAAGGGGACTTACAACTCTGGCTGCACTTGTAGTGATTGAAAGGCCACCAAAGAAAAATGAACCCCATATGATAAACAGCAAAATTATGGCTCCCGTTGAATTATGATACCTCGCATGGAATGCCTCATAGAGTATTTGAGCTGGCACAAAAGCTCCTGCAGTCTCATTGGACAGATCGTAGAGATAACTAAAATCCTAAATGCAGAGTTGCCAAGTACATATCAGTTACACAATCAAGTCAAAAAATAACAGAAGAACACAAATAAAGAGTGGCATTGGAATGCTGAAAGCAAGGGCCAAGATATAAGCCCATCCAAAAAATGAGATGATACCGATGCTAGAGAGGATTACAATAGGACCATTCTTGTCTGCACCTTTTGTTTCTTCAGTTACACGTGCTGCAGCATCATATCCATATAATGAATACTGACTAACAACGAAAGAAAGAATCACTGTATAAGGTTTGCTTGATACTCCTGTTGAATGGGGTGACATTTCAAAATGTGTGAACACATATGAAGTAGATTGTGTCTTTGGTGCAACCAAGGGAAGCATTATAACAATCACTAACCCTCCAATAACCTGCACATATGCAAATTTAATAGTGAGTTCATTATAATACGATTGCAAAATTTAAAGAATTGTGTGGAAGCATACTTGTAGAATACCTGCCACCATACGGAGATTATGTCAATGAAGGCAATTACTTCTAATGCAAAGGTGTTGAGCACTGCCCATGTAATAGCGAGACCAATATACATGCACAAAAATAACCATTTAGGAGCAAAATCCCTCCATCTTTGTTTGGCCAGTGCACGACAAAATGATACTTTGCAGTGTTTGTGATCCTGCATAAACCTTCCAAAACAAGTGAAGACTTGTGAAAACAATAATCACAATTCCAAAACTGAAGAATTTCAGACTAATGAAAATGAGTATACCTGAG
The DNA here is from genome assembly GCA_019925255.1 of Litchi chinensis. NCBI lineage: Eukaryota > Viridiplantae > Streptophyta > Magnoliopsida > Sapindales > Sapindaceae > Litchi > Litchi chinensis. Next base: position 13,443,691 of record CM034471.1, read on the forward strand.
TCCCTATGCCAGCAATGAGGCCCATGGTTTCAAGCCATGCACAGCACCAACATGCAAATGGACCGTATTTGGGGCCAGCTGAAAGGGTAGCCCAAAAGTAAAGAGAACCATTATGTTCAGTTTACAACCAAGAGAAGACAATTTTCAAAAGAATATTCATTTAACTACTTCACAAATCAGTTTGATGCATTTTTTATTCCAACAAATCTTTTTTTTTTTTTTTTTTTGTTTTAATTTTCCTTTTCTGGAGGGATCGACAATCCTCTAAATGCACTAGTAGTTTGTAGGTTTTTTTTTTTATTTTTTTATTTTTTTATTTTTTTTTAATTTAGTTTTTATAATCAAACGACATATCTACATATAAAATAAGGGTAGCTCTATTGACACCTAAAAAATTACTTCTTACATTCATTACTTATTGTGCTCAATATTAAGATTTAAAATTTTAATTTGTGTTTTATCCATCCTTTGTAATGTAAAAAAAATACCTTAACCTAATTTACTTGTAACAAAGCTTTGCTATATTTTAACTCTATTTGCATTTATAAAAAGTTTTTTCCTAAAAGTAATTGAAAAAGAAAAAAGCAACTTTTCCTTACAACAAAGAAACCACCTCCTTGCTTTGGCTTTCTTCTTCTTTTTTTTTTTCTTCGTTCTTCTCCTTCATCTTCCATTGTTGGTTTCTTTGTTTCTTTTTTATTTTTTAGTTTTGGTTATTCTCAATCTAATTTGTTAGTTACCGCTACACTCAAAAGCTTAAGCTGATAGAAAATGATCCAACTATAGTATTTAAGATTTGAGGTTGACACGTGACATACCCCTTCACGTGTAACGTGGACAGATGACAGATGACGGATACATGCTACACGCCCCCTAGCGTATAACATTTGTAACGAGATAATTTTGAGATAAAGGGGGGAGAGGAAATTTGAACCAGGGACCTCCAAGCTCTGATACCATGTTAGTTACCATTACACCCAAAAGCTTAAACTGATAGGAAAGGGCCCAACTATAGTATTTAAGACTTGAGGTTGACACGTGACATAATTCATTCCTTTTTCTTGCTTTCTAATCAATGACATAATTTTACAACAACGATTTTGTTACATATAGAATTATTGTTTTTCTTATTTTTAATAAATTACTGGAGAATCACTTCCTTAAATTCTTTTGGTTTCTCAATATTATTGTCCCAAAACAATTCTATTGTCGAAAAGACAAGAATTAAAATTGTTTGTCATGATAATTTTGAAGTTCTAGGTGTTGAATTGCAAGAGTTCCAACATATGCAGTTGTGAAGAGCACTCTCATTCTTCACTTTAGTAGGTTTTTTTTTTTTTTTTTTTTTTTTTTTTTTTTTTTTTTTTTTTTAATATAAATAAGTAAGCAGTTTTGGTTATTTATTTTAAGAGTTTTAAAAGAATTCTATGAAGTTGAGATTTTCTAATTGAATTAGTTTAGAAATTTTCAAACATTAAGATGAAGGAGATAAGTTTATGATAATTTTGTTGAATGAACAAGTGTAAGATATAATTTTATTTTTTTATTTTAAATTATCTTGTCCTTATAAATAATTTTATATATGAATATTTTTATTTATTAAAAAATTTGGTGTGAGAAGTAGTTCTTTTGGGTGAGGCCTAAATTTATATATAGATGTTTTTACTTACTAAAATAAATGGGTGTAAGAAGTAGTTTTTTAGGTGACAATGGTCTCATCCGTAAAATGATGAATTGTTAAAATTATTACATTTTTTACTCTCACACATCACTCATACACAAACTACTCTTATAAAAGGTTACAATAAGAACAAGGATAGGAGAGAATCTCTACTTTCTACAAGTAATAGGTATGACAATAGCGAACCAATGATAATATATATATATCTATATTTATTTAATAATATAGAAAACTTTATTTTAGTTCTTGAGATTTCAGAAAATATGAGGTTTTTAAAGCTCTTTTAGAAACAATTTTTTTCATCTATAATTTTTTCAAAACTTTTCAAAAATATCCAAACCATCAGTCAATTAATTATCAACATTAATAGAATGAGTTCAAAAACATTTTTGCTTTTGATGCTTGTTAGTGGTATATAAATTATCGGATTACCCTCATAAAATAATGAATTTATAAATTGAATTGCCCAAAGTACCCATGAATTTAAGTTCTTAGATTACAATTTAAATTACTTAAAGTTATTGTTGACCATTAGTTGACTGATGATTTGAATTTTTTAAAGAACTTTGAAAAAGTTAGGGATGAAAATAATTGTTTCCAAAAGAACTTTAAAAACCTAATATCTTTCAAAATCTTAGGGGCTAAGATGAAGTTTCCCCTTATATAAGTAAAAAGAAGTAGGAAAATAATTGAACTTAAATGAGGGTATTGACATCCTTTATCTTTTATGTGTTTAGATATGCAACTCTACGGCTTGTTTGGCAACATCTTACTCAATAACTTTTCGATTTGCAAAAGTGTTGGCAAAACTATAAGTTTCTGTGTTTGCCAACAACTCTCTTTCCTTCTTTTCTTTTTCTTCTTCTTCTTTCATCTCTTTCTCTTTTTTCTATTTTTATCTTCTACTTTTTCTAGTTTTGGGTGGTTAGTGTCACCAATGCTGTTGGCATCCTTCCCTGGACTATTTGGCATTGACATAAACCTCTAAAATTTGCTCTCTTCTCCTCCGTTTGACAAACATGAAACATCTTTTTATCAACTACACCCAAAAATTTAAAATTTTATAAGTTGATAGGATCGTAAAAAATACCTCTAACAATCAAGAGCTTAAAAGTCATGATCTTCCTAAGCTTGCCAAGACCATAATTAAGTTAAGCTGTTGAGGTCCAACTACAACATCATTCCATAGCTTCTTTAGTAGTACTATCTTTACAAAAATTTTATTTTTCCTATATTTCTTTTAAGGTTTGCTAAGCTAGCTTTATGATGTTTTTATAGAGAAGTTGATAACCAAAAATATGTCAACATATCTTGAGTAGGTGGAGGAGAGAGTGGTAACCCATTCTCTTTTAAAGAAGAAAAAGAGAGAGAGAGAGTGTGTGTGTGTGTGTGTTGAAACGTGAAAGTGTAATTTAGAAGACAATGCAAGGAAAAAAAATGCAATCCTTTTTTCGAACAAATGATGGGGTGTTAAATTTTTGTATAGCTCACGCCTCTTTTTAAAAAAATGTAAATAAATATTCATTTTGGGCAAATTGCATAAATCTCCTTTAAGGTTTGGTAAAATTGTACAAAATTGATGATGTTTGGTTGTATTGACCTCCTCTAAAGTTTCAAAAACTCTGCACAAACCCCCTTACTGATAGTTCACCACTATTAAATTGTCATAGTTAACAGTTAAAGATATAGAAAGACTAAAATACCCTTCAAATCAAATTTTAAGTCAACATTTTATTTTTTATAAATTTAAAATTAAAGTAATATTTTTTTAATTTTATTTTCAAACAAATGTTGGGGTGTTAAATTTTTGTACAGTTCACGCCTCTTTTTAAAAAAATGTAAATAAATATTCATTTTGGGCAAATTGCACAAATCTCTCTTAAGGTTTAGCAAAATTGTATAAAATTGATGATGTTTGGATATCGTATTGACCTTCTTTAAAGTTTCAAAAACTCTGCACAAACCCCCTTACGATTAGTCAACCACTATTAAATTGTCATAGTCAACAGTTAAAGATATAAAAAGACTAAAATACCTTTCAAATCAAATTTAAAGTCAACATTTTATTTTTTATAAATTTAAAATTAAAGTAATATTTTTTAAATTTAATTAAAAAACAAAAAAAGGTCTCCATGTGAGACTAGATAAAGACCACATTTTGTGGTAGTAAAGACCTAGATTATATATCTTCATTGCCATATTCAATCTCTATTGATGATATTCATCAACTAACTTCAACCTCTTCATCAATAAATCCAAACTTGTAACAAAACCACACCGTGTACAAGCAACAGATTTACATGTATTTTCAAACATGGAAATCTCACCAAATTCCAAACTTGCAACAAATTTTTTTCTCTCATTGAACTTTTAAAATATGGAGCCTCTCTCTGTTTTCTTTTATTGAAACTAAAAACCAAACACTGTTTTCTCTCATTAAAACAAAAACCAAACATAGAAATCTAAAAACATCGTTAACACCGATCATCATCTAGACATCTTCAACAAATTCAACACATTTTTTTTCAAAAAAGAAAATACACAAAACCATAACTAGTTATGTTCATCTTCATCTTTAACAAATCTAACCAAAACCATACCGACCTTTATCACTGAAACCAAAACCAGATGTCTGTACACACCAATATTCGGGGCCTCAAATCTGACCAGCTTCAAAATCTGCTAACCTTTTCCTTCGTCCTCTAAAGCACACTAATCCAACTTCGCTTTAACAACCATCACCGTCGCCACAATTGTCGCCCTCATCAGCTTCTTCATCTATTACCACCTCTTATTCTACACTTCCATAATTGACACTATAACTCACTTGAGAGATAAAGAAGATGATGTTTTCTATTAATGTTTTCAAATGGTGATAGATAAGGAAGACAAAAAGGTATAAGTTGATAATGGGGAAGAAGAAGAAGTGAAGGTCGACAATGGGGAAGAAAAAGTGGTAGAGGTCGACGATGGGAAAGAAGATGAAAAAGTGGATGAGAAAGAAAAAGAAGAATCGACAATTGTGGATAAGTAATAGAAGAAGAAGAAGAAGAAGAAGAAGAAGAAGTGGATGAATCAACAATGGTGGATGAGTGAAAAAAGAAGAAGTGGAAGAGAAAGAAAGGGCTAAAGGTAGAGAGAGATGGTGACCAATAGGAGACAGAAAGAGAGAAAATAGATAGTTTTAAAATATTTTTTGTTTTTTAATTAAATTAAAATGTAAATATTAAATTAGAATATTTATAAGCTGTATACTAACCATTTTATCCTTAACAATTTTGACTTAACAGAGGTTGATTAATGGTTGACTAATAATAACGGAGGTTTGAGTAGAGTTTTTAGAATTTCAAGGGAGGTTAGTGCGAGTTACTCAAACATCGTCATTTTTATACAATTTTACCAAACCATAGAGTAGATTTGCGCAATTTACCCATATATATATGATTGATGTGTCCTAACTTTTAAATTATTAAAACCAATCATCTTAATTATTCATTGTATTCTCCCATATATTTATATACATATAGTTTCTATAGTCAGTACTTTTTAACTTTAAAAAGTTAAGACGAACCAATAAAATTTATCTATTATATTTGAATTAAATATGAGCAAGAATTAGTTTTAAAAGAGAGAATACAATGGATTACACTCATAAAAACAATAAATTTACAAGTTAAATTACCCAAAATATCCCTAAATTTAAGTTTTTAAATTACTTAACGTCAATGTTGATTATCAGTTGACTAAAGGTTTGGACCTTTTTAAAGAGTTTTGAAAAAATTAGCGATAAAAAGAGTTGTTTCTAAAGAGCTTTAAAAGTCTGATATTTTCTAAAATCTCGAGACTAAAATGAAGTTTACCCATATATAAGTTAAAAGAAGTGAAAAAGAATTGAACTTAGAAAGAGAGATAACTGGGGAAAGCAAGAACATTTAACAACCAAGGCTGATGAGTCATTGATATTCCAACACTTACTGTTTTGCTCTTTAACACATCCTACAAAGTAGCCCATATTTCAATCCCTACCATTCAAATTTGTGCTTGCACTTGTAAAGTACTATTCACAAACCAAAAGAGAGAGAACCAAGTAGGCAACCACTTCACTTCCATGGAAACCGAAGGTTCATCGTAAGTAAAACCCATTTGGGTCAATTTCATTATCCTTTTTTATCCATACAACTCACCTAGTTTTGTTTTAATTTTTTGTTACCAGTTTCGAGACGAGTGAGGTGTTGGCCCACATTTTTTACATCAATGTCACTGCTGTCAGAGTCGTGATAGCTCTACAGCCTCACTAACATGACTCTCCATGTGAGTTGCATGACAAAACAAATCAAAAGCATTAGTATAGGATCTCAAACTCAAGGTGAAAAATTGCTGTCTTATGTTTCGAAGCATAAAGAGCATCATGCAATTGATGAAGATGATGAAATCAACCTGAATAGAAATCAAATGAGGGGTAATCATCAAAGAGATCGTGATGAATGTAATGATAAAAGCGTTAATAGATTAATGGTTAAAAGGGGACTACCAAGGTTTGTTGGTTTTCATGAAGAATATGAGTTTGATATGACCGAGAATGAGGATTTTAGGGAGGAGTTTCATGAAATTGGTAGGAGGCCTCGTAGTCGAATACCTAGGGTAGAACGATATATGGATCGTTAGGGTTACAAAACCAAGTTTAAAGATGATAGAAGAAGAGATAGACATTATCATCAGGGACTAAAGAATTTGAAGGTTGATACTCCTCTTTTTGATGGGGGAGATACGCATGAATGGTTAGATAAAATGCAATGATATTTTAGGGTTTATGATGTCGCAAGGGAAGATAGGGTTTCAACAGCTTACATGTATCTTGATAGTAAGGCTAATAGTTGGTGGTGTTGGATTAAAGCCGAATATGATGATGATTATGATGATGATGATGATGATGATGATGATGGTAAACGCATGGGATGGACAGCGTTTGAAAATGAGTTTTTGAATCAATAAAGACCATCTCCTATAGCTAACTATAATGGACAATTGGCTAAACTCAAGCAAGAGGATAAGGTTCGAGACTGCATTAATGAGTTTTGTCAATTACAAACTATGGTTAAGGGTTGGTCTGAAGAGACGTTGGTTGGCACATTCATCAAAGGCTTGAAACCATGCTTATTAAGGGGGCTTAAGTTGAAGCAACTATAGAGATTACCTAGAAGCTTTGTAGATGGTCGAGATCTTGGATAACAATTATAATAGGAAAAGGCTGACCAAGGAGAATAACGAAAACAAAGTTTTCTAGGGATTTGCAAAACGAAAGTCATTAGAAAGATGAGGAAGAGACAGAAGAGAATTCTAAAGAGAAAAAGAAAGAAATCAAGAAGCTTTCAAGAGAAAAGTTGTAGGAAAAGGTAAAAAAGATTGTGTTTCAAATATGGAGAAAAATGAGGCATAAGTCATCGCTACAATTCCGATCAGGCGCTAGTGTTAGTTGAGCCTAGTGATATTGATGTTGGAGATGACAGTAGTGGGAAAGAGTCTAGAGTTCAGAAAGAGCTTAAAGTGACTGATGTTGTTGAAATTGAGGGAGAAGCGAGGTTGTCTCTTGATGCCATGTTAGGACCTTTAAGACCAACGACTATAAGGCTTATGGCCGAGATTGGTGCATTTAAAGTGTCTTTATCGGTAGACTCTGGATCTAGATCATCACATAACTTCATTAATGCTAATATTGTTGCACAGGTAGGGTTAAATAGAGTTGTTGTAGAGCCAATTCTTGTTAAGGTGGCCAACAGGGACAAGCTCATATATGCAAAGATGCTTCGAAATGCGAGGATGAATGTGCAAGAAGTGCAAATTATGGTTGATTTGCATGTTCTACTAATATTACGAGTAGATGTGGTGTTTGGTAATGTATGGTTGAAGGGTATTGGAAAGGCACTCACTAATTTTGAGAACATAAGAATGGAGTTCAAGTTAGGGGGTAAAAAGAGAACTCGGACCGCTTTGTCATCTAAGGAGATTAAGCAGGGCAATGGTTTTATGATCGAAAAATCATACAAGGAGGATGACCAATGATGTGTAATAATGAATGAAGGGGATAAGGTTGATAAGGTGGAAAAGAGGTTTCCAAATCCTACCCTTAAGGACAAGGGTATCTTTGAAGAACGGGAGAATGATGAGAACCTCGACATTAGAGTTTTACTTAATTTAGGATTTGTATTTTTATATCATATTAATTTAGGATTATTACTGCATTTAAATTAGGATTAGTTATTTCAATTAATTTAGGATTAGTAATTCATTTAAATTAGGATTAGTTATATTATTTTCTATGTTAACTAATATATATCATTTTGTTAATTTAGAATTTGTTTTGATTTAGGGATTTATTTCGTAAGGAAATTATGTTTCCTAGGAAAGTTAGAACTAATTAACTATAAATAGGAGATTATTTTAGGAGGTTATGTATGTTTTTGGACTAAAGAATTATTAGTAAAATCTTACTGCTTGGTGAGGCAACTATCGTGTTTTTTTTGGCTTTTCTAGATAGATTTACTTAAGATTGATTGGATTAAATTCAAGTTATTTCATTAATATGATTCTAAATTACTTTGGTTTTTCTGAGATATAGTGCGTAGATTTGCTTAGACTAGGGTTTGGTCAATCCATTGATCTAATTCTAGAATGTCAATTTGTCTAATTCTATGTCGATTGATTCCAAATCTATATCTTGTTTGTGGCATGTTAATGGGTGGGAATAGGTTCGTTGTTGGATCTAAAGTTAGATTCTCAACAGTTAATCTTGTGCTTTTTCCTCTTTTACACTTGTTTTCGTCAGCTTCAAATTTAAGAAAACTTTTAGAGTGAGTGAACAAACTCAATCGCAAAATGCAACAAATCAACATTGGATTTTCATCATTGCATTTCTATTTTGCCCTCAATTTGCAACATAACTAACGCAAATTTTTTGTTTCATAAACTACAATAATTTGTTGAATATTTTTTTTTTCTAATTTATGATGCATTTCTACTATACAAATTGGCGTACGATTTTACTGACGGACCCCGATTCCTATTCTCCAGGCAACCCTCCCGGTATCTTACTGTAGTCTTCCGGTCGAAATTTCTTATGACTAAAAAGCTCTCGTGAAACTAAACCTTTTTAAGATTATATTATGAAAATCTCTTTTAAAATTTTATTTTCTAATGAAATTTAGGTGGGAACTTTTTCAATTTAAAATTTACACTTATAAACAGAATTTTATAAAAATTCTGACAGCACTGCGGCTGTTTTTTTTTAAAATACCACCCTGTAAAATCACATTTTAAATATTTGTATATTTCAAAATCATTCATTTTATCAACTATTGGGCCTCCGGCTCTGTTTCCACAAATCATAACCCATCCACAAACATTTATCAATTTTAAAAACAATTTCATGTCTCAAAACATGTCATGCTTGAATATATACATAAATAAAAAAAAGAGAATAATTACATACAAAATATTTCATATGATTTAAAAAAACATAACATCATACATGTGTTACTAAAAGAATCACAGTTGGACTCAACGAAAATCTATCTACTTCAGATGCGACGTCTCGGCTGCTGGAGTGTCTGCAATTATACCTGATCCTAAGAGGTTTTTATTTTAAAATAACAAACTAAGGTGAGCAAAATACGTTCAGTGAGTGTCATTCATTTCTATTCAAATCGATATTAAAAAATTTTCCTCCTTAAAAGCATTTATAAACTCATTTTGTCTATAAAATCATGCTGTGGAATTTAAATACATAATTCGAGAACCATAGACATTTCATAGCATGAATCATCATTTATAATATACACATATATTGTAAACTGATATTTAAAGCAATAACTTATAAAACAACTATAAATATCAACGACCACTATCACTTACTTTTCAAATAATGAAATGTGTGTAACACAATATCTCACACACTTTCATTCACTTTTCTTGTTATTAAAATATATCAATGATGACAATTTATATTTTCGAAAAACTTTTATTTAAAACAAGCCAACCATTGTCATTTTCAATTCACATGATATTCAAAAATAAATGTATGGCGGAGCAAAATCCTACATTATCTCAAGTCATGCCGTATGGCGGAGTGGAATCTTACATCGTCTCAGGTCATACGTGTCCGGTATTACGTAGTGGAATCCTATATCGTCTCAGGTAGTAAGCTAGCTTAAAACGTACCCTGCAGAGAGCGGAATCCTATATCGTCTTTTAGACGGAATCTTACATCGCCCTTGAGTACTCTACCAATATCGAAAATCACAAAATATATATCATATGCTATAAATCATTTCAAATACATGTTTTTTATTTCAAAACTCATATTTCATGAAAACTTTTAGTAATTCATGTAATTTGATTCTTGTTCGAAAAACTCGTTTTTTATATAAAAATCAATTTACAATCATCAACAACATGAATATATATATATATATTAACATGCAAATTCAATGTGAATAGAAATAATTTCATCTCAAAATATTTTTGTTAGGACATTCACCTGGATTACTAGCTCACTATTTACTCTAACCAACGAGATATTTCACTTTGCCTCCGAATAACCTACACATTTCCGCAATCTAATTTCAGACTACGCTATGACTAACATAATTCGCACGCACATACATTTACGCATCAACCAACGAAATACTTAACCAATCAAATATTTCGAAACACTTCATTTTAATTCGTTTTAGTTTTAATTACTCGTATTTAATATTCGTTCGTAATTTTAATTATTTAAATGCTATAAATATGTCAATTCGAAATTAAATTCACACAAACGAACTTAAACGAAAATTTCGAACTAACATTTGCTCACTTGACTGAATTCCATACATGGCCTTATCATCAATTTTTTTTTACGTTTTTACATTCAAACACATCAAGAATTCAACACTAATTTCACTTACAACCATTAAATATCACTTCCAAACAATTATGATATGTTAAATCACGAAATGACCAAATAGTATTCAACGATTTCGTTTTCAATTTCCAAGCTTATCCTAGCATTCAAAGTTCCCTAAAATTTCGTCAATCAATTGAAACAATTTTTAAATAACCAAAATACCCCTTCGTGGTTAAAGCTAGAATATATTCATTTTTGTTTTCGAAATCAATCTTACACCAAATCATCCACAAACCAACCTTCGTACTTACGAGGTGGTAATTCTTAAGACCCAATGATGCATTTACCAAAGAAAATCTTTTCGAAAGTATAACGAAATTTTTCGAAAACTAACACTTACCTTCCGAAAACGTTGGAAACACTTCTAAATGACTTCCACCTTCCTAAATAGGTCTTATTTTATCAAGAATGTCATCCCTTCCCCATGGAATACACTCGGCCTCTAACCCCCCTAGCTTGGCCGTGAGTCACTTTGACTTGTCTCACTTGTTTTCTTGCTTGATCTAGTTTGATTTGATGCTAGCTTCCTTGATTCTTGTTAACTCCCTTCAAAATCAAAAGATTGAGTGAGAAAGAGGGTGGAATCCGTGAACTAGAGAGAGAAGAGAACCGAGAGAGAGAGATATTTATTGTGAAAAAGATGAGTGGGTGAGGGAGATGAGCTCGTGAGAGAGACGAGGGAACCAAGAGAAGCTTGAGCTTGTGAGTGAGAGTGAGAGAGAGATCGTGAGATGAAGAGGAGGAGAGAATGAGAGAGAGCCTGAATTCGGGTGAGACAAGAGAGGAATGAGAGAATGCACTCGTGAAATGGAAGAAGAAGAAAATAAAATGAAATGAGTGAGAGAGATGGGTTTGATTGAATATGTGGTGTATAATTTTTCGTGCAATTTTTTTTCCCACTAATTTGATTATTTGATTATTAATTCAACACCTTATTCTTGTCATTCCATCTCATTTAATCCCTATCCACTTGTCATCCATTCACTCACACGCTTTACAAGTATCACCCAAATACGATCTCCTTACCACTTGAATTATTTTGTTATTCCAAACTCCTAAAATGCGTTTTTCGTATTCGTAATCCTCTAGGGTCCATCTGAAAATTTTATTAAAGTCTATTTTCAAATTTGAAAAATTCGTTAATATTTTACTAATTATCCAGGTCCATTCATTTTTAATAAATTTTAGGATTTCAAAATCATAAATTTATCCCGGACCCATCCGGAAATTTTTACGAAAATTTAATTACTTATCCCGATTTGAATATTTTAATAATTTTACTATTCCGTAAATAACGATAAAATTTAAGGGATTACCTAGATACCGGGAAGCATGTTACATTTACAACAGAAAATGCAACAGTCTGTTGTAGTTTCTTATAAAAAGAAAATGACTCTTTTCATTTATTTTCTTTTCAATGAGAAGGCAATATTAATTAAACATTTAAACAACTTATTTTTATTTATTCATATTCCGTTAAATCAATTCATTGTTCATCCATTCTTTACTCACATATTAAAGTGTTATAATTTGGGTTTTGACTCTAAATATAATAATATAATTTATGATGAACTAGTTGGGTGTGCATATTAATAGATTTATTATTATTTTTTTATTATATGGATTGGTTTTTTATGTAATTGTATAGATGGATACTTTATTAGTAATAAAAATTTTCATTTAAACATGGGTGTTGTGAGAAACTTTTTGGATAGCAACAATGCACCCTTATTTATAAAAATAGTGCTATATTTTTCAAAAATTTATTTAAAAATTTTACTTAAATAATATGGTAAGTTGATTTGTAACTACCATATTAATTTTGGGATGATATATTGATAATATAATAATTATATACAAGCTTATCACATCATTTAGATAATGAATTTTGGTAAATTTTTAAATTGTATAATATTGTTCTATTTATAATAGTTTGACGCCAGCCTGTGCCTACATTCACTCTCCCAACTTTTTTCAAACTTGAGTTTTTACAACCGTTTACAATAAAATGGATACCTCACCACAATGGCACCAAGTGATACCCCCACATTGGTATTTACAATCCTCAAAAGTGTTTCTTACACTCAACGAGTATGTCTCAACCCTTACACACAAATACAATTGAATGGATGTAGAGAAATCTAGCTCTACAAAACTATATGAAAAAATTTAAGCCCAGGTTTATGAATAGAAATTTTGTTTCAAGAATCTTTATAGCTCTTAATGATGATGTTGAAGCAGTTTACTACTATGAAGTATTCTGGACGAGCTGTAAGCTTGTATCTATTAAAAAGATTGAAAAACTAGCGTGTTTAAAAAAATAAAAATAAAAATAAAAATGAAAAAAAACCAATGGGAGCATTTTTTTGCTTCACTAAATACCTTATTGGACGATAGATTATTATTGATATGATAGATTATTATGCGTTGTGGGTTGATTTTTCATGTTTAAATAAAAGTTTCAAAGTTCCAACCAATTTATATGAGGTTGGAAACATTCAATAATATTATTAAATAAAAAATTATAGATTATTGAATGTTTTGTGAGAACCTCTGGGCGTGTACCCAGACGTTGAAGATCTGAGTACAAACTCAGATCTTTGTTTAGGTTCAGACCCCAGATGTTGAAGATTTAAATTAGTGTGTATTGGAACAATGTTATTGATTAATCGATATAGTCGAAAAATTTTACTATTCATTAAAATAGTGACTTACTATTCATGAACTCACTGTTCACGTGAATGGTAATCTTACCCAAAAAAATGCAAAATTCATAACCTAAATCTGATATCAATTGTTAAAAAATAAACATTTCAAAACACCAAATTAATGAAGTGATAAAATAATACGAAAATAATAACAAATTAAAACTGAAAAAAAAAAAAATTATGTGATTCACACAAAATAGACTACGTCTACGGAGTTACTGCAGATCTTCATTATAAGGAGAAAAATAACATGTGTTTACAAACACTCAAATCCTCACAATGCAGATCTCAATTACATCCGATAGAATAACAATTCTCTAACACTCAAGAGAAACTCATTTTTTACTCAAAGAGTTACATCTCTTATTTTTCTTATAATTATGGGATGATTGAAACAATGAGATATGAGGTCTAAATAGGCACCTCTAAGCTCTCTCTCATTTATTACCATTAATTGGTTTCCTTTTTACTTATGTATCAAATTGCCTTATGCTCTCAAAATTCTTTACTGTCAAAATTGAATTTCTTTATTTATCAATTTTCAAAACTAAAAGTTATTGAGTTTTCTAACTTTTCATTGCCAATAAGGAGAATTATTAAATTTCCTTATTTTAAGAATCCATTCTTTTTAGGAACCTAACACTTCACAAGATTACCCTTTAGCTGACAAAGAAAAAAGTGTTATTCTCTATTATAACAGTTGTGGCCACCAACAATTTTAACCGCCTTGGCCCAGCTGAGATTTAAAGTCAAAATTTCCAGTCATTTTTTGTTTTTTGTTTTTTTTTTTTGAAATTAAATATTGTGAAAAATAGTATTTCTCCAGTACTTACATTACCACCAGGTGCCCAAAGGAGATAAAACGTCAAATTGTATTTACCCAGTACTCTAATAATCTTTTAATATTAATGTTAATCTTTTTTAGCTGTTTTCTTTTGTTTTATTATAATGAATAAGGGTATTTTGACCTTTATTTACTTTTCATCCCGCTTGACCGTTAGTTTTTTTTGTGAGAGAGACTGATTTAATGAATTTTTTGAACTATAGAGATCTAATATGACATTTGATAACATGACATTATCATCTATACAAAAGACACAACTAATAAGATTATTTAAATTAAATAGTAGAAAGTAGATTATATGAATGTATTTAAAAAAAAAAAAAAAATCATATGAATGAAATATCTCATATCAAATTCGTGTAAATAATTTATTGTAAAATAAGACCTAAAAGCAATGAATAAAAAATAATAATCAAAATAAGAGAGAATGAGAAAAATAAGAGAGAAAGAGAGAATCTAATTCAATTTATAAGATGCTTCAAATGATTACAGAATAAGACTCTATTTAGGCAAATTGGGATAATTATTTCCAAAATTAAATAATAATAAAATGTTATTTTCATAATGGAATAATAACAAAATAGGTAATAAAAATGTTTCCAAATTAGAAGTGACCACGAGTCCATATATTCAATAAAATCTATTAACTATGCATAAAAAATGGGAAGAGAAAGATGAATACTAAAAAATTCAACACCCCGACATTTGTTTGAAAAGAAAATTACACTTTAATCCTCCACTCACCCATCAAAGCCAAACTGCACCATCACCATCACCATCCATCGTTAACTCACCCATTAATCATCAAAACCAGGCTTCACCATCTCGTTGGCCTTCACTCTCTTTTGCCTTGACTACTTCGACCTAACAATGGAGGTTGCTCCGTCTAACAGCACTGTTAGAGGTAGAGATTCGATGGCCATTTACGGACAATCAAGGAGGATGAGACCTTGATGGAGAGGGAGAAGGTGAAGATATAATTTGTGGATTTTTTTTTTCTTCTTTTTCTTTGTAATTTATGGATTTTTTGATGATATAATTTTGTGGGATGTATATTGATTTTTTTTTTTTTTTTTGTTTAAATATATTTTAAAGGTGAATTAAAGATGAATATGAAGATGGGTCTGGCTACGATGATTTTAGAGCCGGCAGAAATGGAGGTCGTGGGAGAGAAGGCCTTTTTGGTTGTGGCAAGGATAGACGAGGCAGTCGCAGTGGTGATGGTGGCTTCCATGACAAAGGGCCTCTAGTAGAAATTGTGGGTCAGTATCCATTCATCATTTTTAACTCTTTTCTTGTTTACTTAAAAAAATATATGAAGTAGATATAATAATTTGGTAATGTTATTGAAAACAAAGATCAAATATAGGTTCTATTTAACTAATTGGTATATGTTTTTGATGACTTGAATTGGTAGAGAATATACATGTTGTTTGATTGGCAACTTGGAAGTAGCTGTTTTATGGAAAAACTTCATTTTAGTTCTCAAGATTTCGAAAAATACCAAGTTTTTAACGCTCTTTTGAAAACAACTCTTTTCATCCTTAACTTTTTCTAAACTCTTCAAAAAAGTTCAAGACGTTAGTTAATTGACGGTTAATGGTGACTTTAGGCTATTTTTAACAACGTAAATTCAAAAACATTTTAGATAATTTAACTTATAAATTCATTATTTTATTAGATAATCAAGTAATTTACATAAAACTAACAACCATTATAAGTAAAAATATATTTTTTTAATTTTGTTAATATTGATCGTCAGTTGACTAACAGTGTTGGACATTTTTGAAGAGTTTTTGAAAAGTTAAGAGTGACAAAAATTATTTTCAAAAGAACTTTAAAAATCTGATATTTTTTGGAATCTCAGGGACTAAAGTGAAGTTTCTTCTTGTTTTATTTGTGAAAATAGCTCAAAAATGATGACTGTATGCTTTCGAATGCGGTGAAATCATACATTAACAATGCCCCAGTGGAATAGCTGCTATGATTAGTTTTGTTGAACTTGCAGTGATTTGTATGTGTTCATGGATTGTTATGGTGTTATAATATGGCTTTTTGATGTATATCTTGCCTGAATTTTGAAAAAATATTTTAAAAATAGATTCATCATTTTGTTATTAATTTTGAGCTTTTTATGTATATTTATTGATTGTTTATTAGTTTGCTTGTTCCTGTTTATGATATGAGTTGTTAGGAATATTGGTCATAACCAAACAAGTTATTTGTATGAATGTATATTATTATTTTTTATTTTTTGGGTATTTAGAGTTTTCGAAGTTAAAACTTATGTTTCAGGGTGTTTCAATTGGTCCATTTTGTACTGTTGGGTCATCTGCTAAGCTTGGAGATTCAGTTATATCCTGGAGGCCATGTATTTAGAAATGCAGAATTGGGGAGCAATGCATCTTGTTAACGTGAGTTTTGCTTTTGGTTTTACCTCATTTTTTTACTTTTAGTATGTTTAATGAGAGATGTTCATTTATGTAAGCATTTTAAACTTTGTCAGACAGTGGTATTGTGGTTGGTGATGATCTGGGCAAACTGTCTTAGGGTGCAATAACATTATCGGGCAATGCATCATGCTGTGGTTGGTGTTAAATGCCAGGACATGAAATTCAAGGTTCATTTCTATTAGTTTAGATGTTAATTGATTTACTATGGGGTCTGATGGGTACTTGGTTGGATGTATGCTTTCTTGGAAATTTAGTTTGTCAATTCGACTGTGTCGGTGGCAATATTTCTGATTAAACATCATTACACTTTATTGAACTGGATGTCTTCATTACAGATGTCATTGTACATGTTCATTGTGATTATAATATTTAGTAGTAGCATTTTGTTATATGTATTTTTCAGACTCATTAAATGGGCTGGTAAAAGCCCAATTTAGGCCCGATAAGAAGGCCCCGATAAAGTCAACTCAGTCAAAGCCCATCAGACGATACCCAGTATCAATTCTAAGCCCAGCTCGCTCTACAGCTCGCTCAAGTAATTTCTTCAGTTTGCATCAACGAGCTTGTAAGCACAGCCAGGCTATAGCTCGCCTCGTGCACAGTTTGTCTCTTAGCGAGCTCGAGCTCGAAACCGCCATACAGTCAACAGCTCATTCAAGAGCGTATTAAATGCAATATCTTCCAGAATAGGCAATTACCTAATCCAACCATGATTCTCTCTCCAGAAACGGAAGTTAATTCAAATTCAAATTCAGTCAACATTATCCCAGATTTTATGGAAGCAGTTTCCTGGTATTATTCCAACAGATTAGAAAGTGTAGTTAATTCATGATTCTCTTCCTGATTTTTCTGATTTTATTCAAATTATTTGGAAAATGTAATTAATTCGGAATTCTTTTCCTGTTTTGTGACAACCAGAGTTGTAACGCCTCTTCCCCTATAAATAGGGGTTAAAATCATTGTAACAGGGGATCATAAAACACATAATATTGAATAATATACTGTCACTCTGCAGAGATTAAGAGAGACAGTCATGGACGTAGGCTTATTATTGCTGAACCACGTAAAACGCTTTGTGTTTCTTCATCTTGTTGGGTTCTTTGTCGTGTTATTCTCTTGGTTTTTTGTGTTTTCTCACATTGATTGTAAGTATTGGGCATTGATTACTCGTCGACTAAAATTCAACGTCGATATTTTGGCGTTAGAAGGATGGCCAAACTGCAATATTTTTCATCCCAATTCATCGACTTCTGACATGACAAAGACCAGATCAAACAGGTATCATGTTGATGATGACCAGGCGGAGAGCCATATGAACCAATCTTAATAGAACATACAGCCTATGCAGGATGCACCTATGCACGCAGTAGGTACGTCTCATGGACAGACACTCGGTGCCTCGACAGGCATCTCTCCTCTGCCTCATCATCAATCGGTTCCAATTGCCCCAACAGCTGAAGGGCAGAATTTGTTACTGCAGAGGCAAGAAGCGTTGGAAAATAAGGTTAGACAGCTCACAGAGACCGTCAACATGTTGGTGTAGGCTCAGGTTCAGAACGTACCTAAGGTTGAGATTCAAGCACCAAGGCACGTGCCCCAGCAGCATGAAGCAATGCAAGTGCCCGAAAGGCTGGCAAGGGAAGTCCCGCGACCTGCAGGCTCATCTCATTCCTCTAATGCACGCTTTAGGGCTGGAGGTTATTCTGTTCGTGAAGAAAGGGAGGTCGCGCGCCCAGCTAGCCTGGTAGTAAGGTTGAGCCAAGGTGGAAACCAACGAGCAGAGTTTGGGCACGATAGAGTCAGAGCTGCAGCTCAGCGAGTTGATGATGAACAGAGACAGGCAAGATCCCATCAGCCTGAAGGTCTGTTCGAGGAGGATGAAAGGTATGACCCAGAACACCCGGCTCCGAGTCACGACCACAGGAGGAGATACGAGCTCCGAGACCCACAAGTAGAGGAACTCCTCCAGAGGGTCCAGTAGTTAGAGGCACGACCTGGAGTTCTAGAGCAGCGTGGGTTCTACGGGGAGAGGACCCCGTTCACAAGGGAGATTGAGATGCAGCCTCTCCCTCCGAGATTTAAGATGCCAAGTATTCAGTAATACAATGGGGACAGTGATCCCTATGACCATCTCGACGTCTTTAACGTTCAGATGGACCTGCAAACCAGTAATTCTATGGTGAAGTGCCGAGTATTCCCAGCTACTCTGGGAGATATTCCAAGAACATGGTTTAAGAATCTCCCGACTCGCAGCATAGATAGTTGGGAGGAATGTCAACAGAAATTCGTTGGTCAATATAGGGTACTGAGAAGGCAGCTCGCTCCATCCTGCCACCTAGCTACTATATTTCAGCGTCAGGGTGAATCGTTGAAGGAATATATCACCAGGTTCAGACGCGAGGTCGCAAATGTTGAGCATCCATCAGATGAAAGTATACTGACAACGATCTCGGCTGGGCTACGTAAGGATGGAAAGTTATATGAGAGCATTTACAAGTCCTCAGTGAAGGATCTGGGAGAGTTCTATGAGCGAGCTGCGAATGAGATCAGGTGGGAGGAGACCTTCGGCCCGAAGAAGCAAAATCAGAAGAATGAAGTGGGCAGTTCCGGCCAGCCAAAGAGAAAAAACAACGGTAGGAACGAAGAAGGTAGAAATGGTGGCTCAAGTAATCAGATTGCTAAGAAAGCGAGGAGAGAGTCAAGGTATGAGCGACCTCAATGTCAAGGTCGTTATGAAGGATACAGCGTCTTGATGGCTTCACCGGACAGGATTTACGCTGCAGAAAGGAACAAGGAAGATTTTGGGAGGCCCAATCCTATAAGGGCTTATGTTCAGCAAAGGGATCAAAGCAAGTTTTGTACCTATCTTAATGAGGTCGGGCACAGTACTTCGGATTGCTGGTCGTTGAAGAACGCCATTGAGAAATTAATCAAGCGAGGTCACTTGAGAGACTATGTAGCGAGACCCGCAGATTCGCGACCTCCATAACAACGACCTCAACAGCAACAACCAGCACAGCAGCAGCCCCTACAAGCTCTTGAACCAGAGCATGAGCCTGCGGTAAGAACCATTTTTACCATTTATGATGGCCCCCACATCGCAGGTGATTCAAACAGATCGCATGAGAGATACGTCCGAGAGGCAAATCATACCTTTAAGCTCAATGGGTCGGATGGATTGTCAAAAAGAGTAAAAACGACCTCGGATGAGATCGTGTTCACTGATGAAGATGCTAGAGGGGTGATCTGACCTCATAACGATGCGCTGGTTATACGAGCTAAAATCAGCAATATGGAAGTTAAGCGTATCATGATTGATACTGGAAGCTCGGTGAACGTGATGTATAGGAGCTGTTTTGATCAAATGAGGTTGCGAGCAGAACAAATGAGACCGTCCCCAGAACCTTTATATGGTTTCACTGGAGATGCTGTAGTACCAGTGGGCCAGATTAAGTTACCATTGACTCTTGGGGAGGCAGGTCGTCAAGCAACAACTCTGAAAGATTTCTTGATAATTGACTGCCCATCAGCCTATAATGTGGTCTTGGGGAGACCTACCATGAACGAGTTGGATGTGGTTACTTCAACCAGAACTCTTACAGTCAAGTTCCCAACACCGAATGGCATCGGATGTGTTCGAGGAGAGCAGCACTTAGCCCGGCGTTGCTATGAAGATGTTGTGAAGATGGGCGTGAGAGGAAAGAAAGTGAATGTGGTCTTAGGGGGCGAGCCACGAACTATGACTGAGAAAGGAATCAGTCATGACTTGGACCCTCGCGAGGTAGATGCAGACCGAGCTACTGGTCCAGTTGAAGAATTAGAAGATGTACAAGTCAGCGAGGTAGATCCAGAGAAGTGCTTGAAGCTGGGAAGAGGATTAGCTCCAGAACTGAGAACCCAGCTCGCTGACTTCCTGAAGGCGAACTTGGTTGTGTTTGCATGGAATCATGAGGACATGGTGGGAATAGATCTAAATGTGATGTCTCACAGGTTGAACATTGATCCTCACTTCAAGCCAGTTCGCCAAAAGAGAATGACAATGATAGGGGAACGTTACTTAGCATTAAAAGAAGAGGTAGACAAGCTGTTGGCTAACAAGTTTGTTCGAGTAGCTTACTACCCAACCTGGGTCGCCAACCCGGTTCTAGTGAAAAAGAATAATGGGAAGTGGAGAACTTGCATCGACTTCACTGACCTAAATAAGGCGTGCCTAAAGGACAATTTTCCCCTGCCAAGGATAAATTAGCTCGTGGACGCTACTGCATGCCACGAGCTCCTGAGCTTCATGGATGCATATTCAGGATATAACCAGATCCCAATGAAACCCGAAGACGAAGAGCACACCTTATTCATGACTGATCAGGGGTTATATTGCTACAAGGTGATGCCTTTCGGGTTGAAAAATGTTGGGGCAACCTATTAACGCTTAGTGAACATGATGTTCGAAGAGCAGATAGGAAAGACCATAGAGGTCTATGTTGATGACATGCTAGTAAAATCCAAGCAAGTAGGTGACCATGTTTGCGACCTGGGAGAGATGTTTCAGATTCTGAGAAGCTACCAGATGAAGTTAAATCCGGTCAAATGTGCATTTGGAGTAGCTTCTGGGAAGTTTCTAGGCTTCATGGTCAACAGTAGAGGAATTGAAGCAAACCCTAAGAAGATCAAAGCATTGATCGACATGAGATCGCCAACCAGGGTGAAAGATGTATAGAGCCTCAACGGCCAGGTTGCAGCACTGAGCAGGTTCATTTCGAAAGCTACAGACAAGTGTATCCCTTTCTTTGACATTTTGAAGAAGGTCAAGAGCTTCGAGTGGACTGAACAGTGTGAAATAGCCTTTCAGCAATTGAAGGAATACATGGAGCGAGCTTTACTCCTTTTTAAGCCCAAAGGAGAAGAAAAACTGATTTTGTACTTGAGAGTGTCACAGCAAGCTCTGAGTGCTGCACTGGTGAGGGAAGAAGAAAAGACGCAGCTTCCGGTGTATTATGTAAGTAAGCGGTTGCAGGATGCTGAAACCAAGTACTCGCAGATGGAGAAACTAGCTTACTGCCTAGTAATCGCATCGAGGAAGCTGCGACCTTACTTTCAGGCTCATATAATTGAAATCCTCACCCAGTACCCGCTGAAACAAGTCTTACAAAAGGCAGATACCTCAGGTTGACTGTTGAAATGGGCAGTGGAGCTCGCACAGTTCGACATCCAGTTTAAGCCAAGGACGACCATAAAAGCTCAAGCCTTGACAGATTTCATAACAGAGTTTACAGGACTTGTGGATGATGAAGCTGAATCTTCTGAAGGTCCGGCCTGGGAGCTCTATGTTGATGGATAGTCCAGCGAGTAGAGGGCTGGAGCTGGAATTCTACTGATCAGTCTTGAAGGCCACAAAATCCTTTGTGCTTTAAGGTTTGGCTTTCAAGCAACAAACAATGAAGCTGAGTATGAAGCTCTGCTCGCGGGTCTGCGTTTAGCTAAAGAAATGCGAGCCGAACGATTGAAAGTCTTCAGCGATTCACAGCTCGTTGTCTGCCACATATTGGGGGAATATCAAGCCAAAGGACCAAAAATGGTCCTTTACCTCTAGAAAGTTCACGAGCTGCTAGGTGCATTTCAGAGGTACGAAGTGAAGCAGATTCCACGAGCTCAGAACGCGCATGCAGATGTTTTAGCTCGCTTGGTAACCACCTGAGATGCAGATTTTCTTGGGGCAATCCCAGTTGAATTTCTACCAGCTCCAAGTACAGAAGAGAAGAATGTAATGATGGCAATATCTGTGCAGCCCAATTCCTGGATGAGCCCAATTCTCACTTATTTGCAGGATGAAAAGCTGCCAAGTGACAAGCTCGAAGCCCGGCGTCTGCGAGCTAGAGCAGCTAGATATTGCATCTATGATGATGCGCTGTATAAGAAGGGGTTCTCAGTTTCACTGTTAAGATGCATTGATGGCTTTGAGTGTAAAACAGTACTAAGGCAAATACACGAAGGTCATTGTGGAAACCACACTGGGGGGCTGTCTCTAGCTCAGAAGACACTTCATTAAGGCTTCTATTGGCCCACCATGAGGCAGGATATCATCAACTTAGTTAAAAAATGTGACAAGTTTCAAAGGTTTGCCCAGGTTCCACGAGCTTCACCAGCTTATCTCCAACAAATGGTGAGCCCGTGGCCCTTTACCATTTAGGTGATGGATTTGATCGAGCCTCTGCCAATGGCGCGAGGAAGATGCAAACATGCAGTGGTCACGGTGGACTACTTCACCAAATGGGCAGAAGCGAAGGAGCTGGTAGAAATCTCCACAACGAAGATCGAGAAGTTTGTGTGGAGTAATATCATCTGTAGATTCGGGGTTCCACAGTAGATTGTGACAGATAATGGAATCCAGTTCAGCAGTGACCAGTTTCTCAGATTGTGACAGATTGACTTTTGAAAGGTGAAGAAGGGAAGGCAACATCAAGTTAGTTTTGGCCATTTGGGAGCCATTTTTTCTATTCAGAAGAGGGAGCCATATGTATTGATAATGCAAGTTCTGTCGTTAAGATGATGTATTTGATGCTTACAATGGGTTCACCTAGTCGTAGCATTGAGGATCATCTTGGGTATGGAGATTATGCTGGGAGAGTTTCTTTTTTGAACCAAAGGAGCTTTATGCCTGGAGATCTTCCTGAATCATGCTATGAAGCAGGGATTGCATTGGCATTGCAGTCCTCAGGAATAGCTGTCCAGGTAATCCCTTGTATCTCCATGATTAGTATTACTCTTCTTTATGAAACATAAGCTGGGAGTATTCCCGCAAAAAGTGCCATTTTACCTTTCATAAGCACCACATATAAAGTATTTGTCATTTGTTTTGCAAAAATATTTCCAAGTAGTTCGCGTATTATAAAAACCTTATACTTGGAAAACGGTATTTCGTAAATATTTCCGCCAATCGTACCTAAAGTGTCATACTTAGGACAAACAAAAGTTGAACAAACAAAAATATGTCTGAATATACCGAAAGTAGTTTAGGCTCTATATTTGGCTTGAATTTGAAGCAAAATGAATTTACGATTTGAAGTTCATTGTATGGAATAAATCTTCAGGAACCAGTTGCAGAACAAGCCAAAGATTGTCTGAAGATGGCAAGGAGAATGGGTCGAACACCAAACCTAAATTTGGCTAATCTAGCCATCAAATTATCAAAGGTCACACCGTACGGGGCTGAAATAGAGTGGTACAAGGCATGTTGTGATGAGTCTGATGATCAAATGGGGTACTATGACTCCTTTCAAGCTGCGTGGAACCTCAATAAGGGATTCTAAAGTCAATAAGAATAGAATCAAGCTTGGCAGCTTCTGGGACAGCGTCATAAACATGTGGGAGAACAACGAGCTTCCTCATGATTTCCATAGGCGAGGGAAGTGGGTAAATGCTTCGCAACACTACAAACTTCTCGTTGAACCACTAGACATCGCAGACTATTACCGTAATGGAAGGCACGGAAACAGCCTCCATTACATGCAGTATGAAAGACAAAGGAGATACAAGATTTTTGACAGGTGGTGGAAAGAGAGAAGGGCTACTGAGGAAGAAAACAATAACAGGAGCAAACTGGCAAGCTTAACTCAAGATTCATGTTTCTGGGCCAGGGTCGAGGAAGCTAAGGATTGGTTGGATAAAGTTAAAAGTGATAGAGAGATGGTAGCTTGGCCATGGAAGAATATCGATTATTTTGAAAAGTATGCTACTAAATTGGTTGAGAGTAAGCAGGTTTCGAAAGATGTTCTGGCCAAGAATTCTAGCTATGTTTTGTGGGTGGAAGAATTGAGATCACAGTTGATGCAATTCTCTGTTCAGTTTCCCAGTATTCTGGATGCTGAATTAGGCCCTTAGAATATATTATACATTGATCATGCCAAACTGGCTTATAATACATTATCTGCAAATGCTGTTTGCAACTCTGGCACGTACGCTATAAATCAATTCTATCATTAGAATGCATAAAATACTTATCGATTCTAACCCATTGGAAGTTGTATGCAGATCTGACTGATAAGGATTTGATTGGACCTTCTATTTGAGTGAAGATATTGTGATTGGTATTTAGTATAACTTATAAACAAATCTGGATCATACATCGATAATAATGACCAAGTGCTTCTCACAATCCTATTGTATACTCAAAAGAATGCTGCTTATGATTATGGTAGATATCAGTTCACAGTTTGTCCTAAGACATTCACCTAATTGTAGCTTTGAAGTAGTCTGTGATATGTGATCCCTTTCAACAGTTTATAGGTAAGACTTTCCAATAAAAGCACAAGTATGCAGAGAATCTTCAAACTGAAAACCTAAACTTTGCCATTTCACATTTATACCAAACATGCATGCTTAATAATTGAAGGTTTGGGCAGGTTCTTCATTTTGGATGCGTCTGTGCTATGAAATGCCAAGATGCTTCATGAAACAAGCTAATTCAAATGCTGATCGGTTACACAATTTTGTTTCCTTTAATGTTGGATGTGTTGTAGATTCGTAAATTTTAAATATTAATCTTCTCTGCTTAATAGATTCACACATTTTTATTAAGCTTGTAGATATGATTGTCATCTTTTCAGCATGAAAAATGAGGTTATAAGGCTAGTAGCTAATCTATGCTATTTAAATTAATTTGCAGCCATTTGTATTGATTGATGTAACCGACTAAAGTTTTGCACATCTAGAAGATCCACACACATGATGCATTATATTTTAAGCACGACATCTAATGATCTATAAAGTACACTCCTTATACACAGTATCGTTGATGGTTCAATAGTGACGTGCACATGTTTCCATCCCATTCATTGTCTTACCATATTTGTAGTACCTTAAATAAGAAGAGTATGTATTGATCTTAATATATTAAATTAGGAAAGCCTCTCATATATGACATAGTCATTTTTATTACTTTAATTTGACAGCTAATTGAATCTATATGACATTAATATATTTATATCCTTCTTTTTTATCATTCTTGACGGATTTTGTGATTGAAGATGCATGTTAAACTGATTGATGCATAATGAAATTGCATACACTTGGAAGAATCAATGTCAAATGTTGGCGCACATTATTAAACTAGGCAAGTGGGTTTGAAACTTTGAATATCTTATTTAATGATTTATCATTAGTTATCATTTTAATATATACAATTTTTAACAAGATAATTTTTTTTTCTCTTTTCTTCCCTGTTGATTTGCTTGTACAGACCACAAAGCTTGCTCACAGCAGTTCTAGAGTAGACATCATATTACAATTAAGAGGGAATCAAATTTTCACACTTAGCCAAGAAAGGTTGAGGAGATGACTCCATTGATCCATAATTAACATATTTGAGTAATTAAAGGCATTTGGTTGCAAACTGAACTACAATTCAGGTAATTCGGTATGTTAATCATAGCTGATCATTTTCATATTAAATTATCACAGGGGAACGTTTTAGATTCCAAGATTTGTTGTTTAAGAAGTCTTTGGAAGGAAAGAAGAGAAGGAATGTGATCACAAGATGATTTTCGTGCAGCACTGTATTGGGAGATAAATCAAGATTTCAAACTTGTCCAATTGAAAGCATCACCAACTCACCTCATTCATTCATGAGTCAACGGAAAGTGGGAATGCTTGACAAGAGAATGTAGCTCTTTATTATCTCTGTTGTATATATTTTAAGTCACTAGCAGTTTTCTTATCATGCAGATTATATCTACTGTGATCAGAGCAAATCAGAGAAACCTTTGTTCCTTCAACAGAAAATTAAATCATTTCTTGTTGGTCTTTCATCCATACGATGTGTTCTAGTTTCTAATGGATTTTCATTAGGTTCAGTGTATTGATCGAAACTATATATATGTATTTGTTTTCTTCTTCAATTGTCTTGTTTTGCTTTGTAGAAATTGTTTCGAACAACATGTCAATTGCCTACATTCATCATGATCACCCAGGTTCACTCATCCTACACAAGTCTCCATTTTAGTCGAATCACAAAATATGTAATTAAAATTTTCAATAATAAAAAATGTATTTGATATTAACTTATATAACTAATTTTATGGAAGTTTGACTATTTTACTGGTTAAATAAAGTATCCCATCAATAATAACTTTTAGATTGATTGTAAAGATGATTATTGAAGAATATCTAAGAGTTATTATTGATAGTTAATTTTACCCAATCAATAAGGTAATCAAATCCAAGTTATAGATTACAATTTAGAAGCTCAAGCCACACTTACATAAGGGTTACAAAAACCAATGTAAATAGAAACTTAGGTGTTTCTTTTTTTCAAATAAATTTTTCACTCCCAAAATTTGAAAGACAATTTGAAGGTGTATTATCTCACAACACAAACAAAATTAACATGATCATACCATTATTGTATTATTTATGCACATGATCATCCAAGTCCGTGGGAAGACTCTATTTATATATATATAATACAATGATCACACAAATCCATATAAACAATCAGTTATTTTAATAATATAATGCGAAAAAGTGGTAAATATGAAATTACAAAAAATGCTTAAATAAAGTTATGGGCATATTCTTTTCAAATAAAAAAACAATGGTTATGGCCGAATTGAGCAATTACACCCTTCTAGTTGTAGAGGCCCATTTTGAATCCAGTTTTGGGTTGAAATGGGCTTTCCCCATTTGTCTAATGTTGGGTTGGATTTGAATCTACAATTCCATAGTAAAATCTTAGTCGAAATTACGTGCAAAAAATTAATTTTTAATTTCAGTAAAAATTTTGAATTCTAAATTATGAGAATATTGATTAAGATAATAAAAATATCATCAATATTTTCAAATTATCGGAAATTATTAAAATTTTTGTTATATCAGTTATTGAAAATATGAAGTGACAATAATAATGCATAATATAATATTTACTTGCTTTCTTGGACTTGACAGGAGGATAGAATGAGTATCACTACTTTGTTATTAACCGTCTCACTTCTATAATTTGTTGCCTTTTTTTTTTTTTCCTCCTTCCCTTGAAAGATGTAATTTGTGACTTTCATTTAGCTGCCATCAGTCAAACTTGAAGGTGCTGCACAAACTTGTTGCAGAATTGAACGTATTGTGGTTGGTGGTGCCAAGAGTCAATGCTCAAACAAGATGACTTGCAATGGCGATCTCCATCTATCACCATAACGATAGAGACACAATGGACATCTCCATCTCCTTCACTTGTGGAGATAGACATCCAATTTTTTTATATTTTAGTATACATTTGATATAGCTTATCTATTGACTTAAAATATTTTTTTAATATAAAAAACTTTACTTGATTTTTTTGGTATTGTTTGACTGATATCTCAATAGAGCTTTTGACGAATTAAAAAAACTGAAAATATCTATTCGGAGAAACTCAAAATTAAAGCTTCTCCAAGTAAATATTTTTGAGTTTTTTTTAAAAGATTATTTTTGAGTTTTTTTTAAAAGATTAAAATGTCCACTATATCCTTATTTTATTTTATTAATATCTTTATACTCTTATAACCTTATTACACTTTTTTTTTTTTTTATAAATATAAATACATAACCCCCACCTTCATTCTCTTTCTATTTTATAAAAACTTTTAAAAACTCCTCTTTAGCTAGTAAGTTTTCTATATTTTGTGTTTTTTTTATTATAATTTTTTTTTTTAAATTTTTATTGTTATGAATATTATATGTCATATTTGTTATATATAAATATAATGCAATAGTTTTATTATTGGTTTATTGATATATACTTACATCAAATAATTATTGATTGTTTAATTGATTAATTTTTTATGGTTGAGGTTGAAGTCATTACATTCCTAGAATAAATATATTATTCATTTCTCTCATATTATTTTGATAAATTAATAATCTAAAAGTGTTTTAAAAATAATTTAATTAAACAGTCTATAATTTAAAAAACTTTTTTAATTGACAACCAAATAACCAATAACTTTCTTTCAAAAGATCTATTTCCAAAATATTTACTTTCAAAAGATCTACTTGAAGAAGTTGTACCAAACGAAGCCTTAGTCTTTTTCAGGTTTGTGGTAGAGATTTTTTTTTTTTTAATAAAAATATTATAGTCTTTTAAAAATTTTATTTTTTTTTGTTCCTTTTACTTTTCTTTTAAAACACATGTCCATTTACTTTTATTTTCATCTCCACCATCCATATGAATTATGGATGGTAGTGATTCTACTTTGTTTTCTATTTTTGTTATATATATTTTTAAGGGAAATTTATTGTTTTTACCCAAATCAAAAGGAAATTTTTGTTTTTACCCAGATATTTAAAAATATTTGTTTTTGGCCTCTCAAACAAACTATTTCTATTATATACCCAAGATTACCAAAATGCTCTTAAGTTAAAATCACTAAAATGCCCAAATATGAAATTACGAAAATAACATTATTTATCCTAACAATATCCTCTATTTTCTCTCTTCTCCATCAATGATTATCACTAATTTTTGAGATCTATTGCAGTTGAAAAATAATCTATTGAGAGGATTATTCATTCGAGTTTCTTCATCCATTGAAGTTTTTGGATCCATTCAAGTTTACATCATTGAATGTTTTGAAGATTCTTCTTCCATTTGAGTTTGAAAGGTAATGTATGAGTTTTTTTGGTTGATTTTTGGGTTGTTTAGTTTATATTGCTAGCTAAAACACTATAAGAATGATTTGGTTATGAGATCTAAAATTTTCTGAAATCTGCGACGAAATCTGTAAAATTTGTGACGAAATTGGTTTTTCGTGATCGATAATCGATTTTTCACTCTTTGTGGAAAACCAATTACAGAGTTGTGACGGTTTTTCAATGGGATCGATTTTTCAGCTCTCGATTTTTCAGTTTATCCATTGAAAAACCGGTACCGATTTTTCAGTGGATGAAAAATCAATCCCGGTTTTTCAATGGCTGAAAAACCGTTCAATCGGTTTTTACGATTTTTTCGGTTTTTAAGAGAATAAAAAACCGATAACTTCACTGAAAAACCCAATTTAGCACATTTTTCATGGTTTTTTATATGTTTGTGTTGCTATGTATTGAATATGATTCGATATGATTATATTTTGTAATATTACTCGATTGAAATGAGATTTAATTATTATTTGATTTGGATGTTACAGGAATGACTTAAGAGACCATTGTAATCAACTTTGACGGAGAGTGGAATAGATGTAATTACATTGGAGGGGAGTCAATCATGTGTGGGGTCCAAAAAAATAGCAGTTTTTTATTATTGGTGGACGTTGTATACAAAGAGGCTAGTATCGATAGAAGAATGTGAGATATCCGTATATATTATTTACTACAAAGTACAGACAAATGGTCAGGTTAAAAAGATACGTATCATATCCAATCTTGGTGTTGTTGGTTTGATGGAGATAAAAAATATTGATGTTAAATAAATTTATATCGATAAGATTGCAAGAGATTTTGGAGCTAGGGTTAGTAGGCATACCGTTCATCCATTTGTCATTGATTCAATATCAGACATAAGACATGACGAGGCAAATATGGATAGACCTGTAAATCCACATATGGTTAAAAATCATTTTTATCTCATTTCGGGTATTGGGAGCAATCAAATTGATACTTCTGTCACCCCATTTACATCGGTTGAAAGTCTCATTTGTGACATTAATGATGATTATATGAATTATGGTACTGATGATGAAGATCGGGACACAGATGATAATGGTGATGGAATACGGGATAGTGATGAAGAGCAAACTGGAGATAGTGATGAAGAGGAAACTCGATTTGATGATGTCGCTGAAGAAGAAGAGTTTCCAAAAGTAAGATTTTCAGGTTTACAATTTCAGAATAATCTTTCACAACCATACTGGATTGTTCCTGGTGTAGAATTGGGGGACATTGAGGCTACTTCAAGCGCTACATCAACTGTCTACCAACGTGGTACGTTCTATAAAGGAGCATTCTTTACTAGTAAAGAAGAAATGACTATAGCTATTGACGAATATACTTTGAAAGCTAAACTTGAATATCAGGTTAGACGTTCAGACACTGAGCGATTTAAAGCCGGTTGTAAAGATAAAACTTGTAGCTTTATTGTTCGTGCAAGATGTAAAAAGGGTTGTTCAATGTGGTTTGTGTTGAAGTATGTAGCGGAACACACGTGTCGTCAAACAGCCATGGAATCACATATGAATAGTGTGAAGACTATTGTGATCGAAAAATTATATGCAGGAAAGATGAGAAAAGATCTTTATACACCTAATCATTTAGTTGGAGAAATGCTAGAGCAGTATGGAGTGCAGATCTTATATAGTAAAGCTTGAAAGGCTTTACAATATGCAAAGAAACTAGCATATGGGCAAGCAGATGAATCATATCAACAGCTTTCGTCCTACTTTGAGATGTTAAAACTTTCAAACCCTGGCACAATGACAGCAATTAAGAGAGATGAAAACAACCAATTCTTGTATTCCTTCGTTGCACTTGGAGTTTCCATTGAGGGTTTTCGGTCTTACATGAGATCGATTGTTGCTATTGATGCCACTCATTTAAAAGGTGAATATAAATGGATGATTTTTTTTGCTGCATGCAAAAATGGGTCGAAGATGATTTATCTCATCGCCTTTGGATTTGCTGATGGAGAGTCGGACAATTCATGGACTTGGTTCCTAAAAAAGTTGAGAGGAGCAATCGAGGTGTCAGACGATTTGCTGATCGTATCGAATCGTCATAAAAACATATCGAATGGGATGAAAACAACTTTTCCTGAAGTCCCACATGTGTTATGTTTTTTCCATTTGTGGCAAAACCTTAAGCAACGGTGTAAAAAGCGTTCGGATGTGGAAAATGCATTTTACAATGCAGCATATTGTTATGTGCTTGATGAATGCAACAGAATATTGGAAGAAATACGTGCATTACATCCGACCACACATAGAGCTTTAGTTAAGGCTGGAGTGAACAGGTGGTCACGAGCACATTGTCCAAGAAGAAGATATGAAATGATGACTACCAACATTGTAGAGTCGCTTAACAATTGCATGATGCAAGCACGTCGTTTGTCAATAACAACTGCACATGAATATGTAAGAAATGTATTGCATAGATGGTTTAATAATAGACATGTTGCCGCTGAGAAGCTCACAACGTATGTTACTACCGCTGTATATGATCGTATCATGTTGGCAAAAGATTTATCCATGGAAGGTAGCGTACATCCCATTACAGAACTGTATCATTACAGTGTCATACATCCTAGCAAAGGAGATGCGATGGTTGACATTCAACAGCACACATGTACGTGTAAGTAGTGGAACCTTGATCAGTTACCATGTGTTCATGTATGTGCTATGGCCAGGTATGGTAATTATACATTGTTGTTTTTAGTATTTCATATCATAGCGTGACACTTAAATTGTTGATACATGTCAGGTTTAAAGGCGTTAGTTGTGATACACTTTGCAGTCAGAACTATAGCGTGGAGTGGCTAAAAGCCGCATATGCACGTCCGATTAATCCCGTCCCTAAATTGGCAGTTGGAATGTTTCAGCGGAAGTTAGAAGTATGGTTGTATTACCACCGAAAGGTAAAAGACAAATAGGTAGGCTGAAAGAGGTTCAGATTCCTTCAGTTGGGGAAGATCTTCGTCAAAAAAAGTGTGGAAGATGTGGTCAGAAGGGACACAACCGTCTTCGTTTCCTTAACCCCTTAACTTCTATCAGCGAAGGGACAAGCACAGACATGGATGCGGATGTTGGAACGAGTACAAATGCTACTGAAAATGAGCCACGCTCTCAAAGATGCCACTTGTGTCATGAGACTGGACACAACCAACATCAATGTCTACTACGGTTTCCTACTCTCAATCCAGAAGTGGCTACTGACGAAAATGATTATTAGCAATTGATTGACATTTTGTTCATGAATGTTCTATGTAAAATGTTTTTATGTTAATTACTCAATTATGTACTAATACAGCTGTATAAATTATTAATAAATTTCTATTGGTTTTGTATAATTTTATATCAGTTCGAAACCACAAAAATCGGTTTTTAAGGTAGCTTGGAAAATTGGTATCGATTTTTCAGGCTCGGTGAAAAACCGATCAACTTGCCTTTGATTTCCCTTTCCAGAGTAATATAGATCGGTTTTTCAATAAGCCTGAAAAATCGGTATCAGTTTTCCAGGCTTACTCAAAAATCGATCTACTTGCCTTTGATTCTTTCAGTACTTCAAGTGTGGATCGGCTTTTAAGAGGGCTTCAAAAACCGTTATCGGTTTTTCATGGCTCGGTTTTTAGCTTCACTATAAAACATCACAAACATCTGGATTTTTAGGTACTATAATTTATATTTTTGAAATGTTGATTTAATTAATTTATAATCTCAATATAGGAAGTTAATCATACTCTATATTATATATCACTTAAGACTACAGATACAATCGTACTATTGATAACCATATTAATATCATATTAATATGATATTTATGGTAATTTATATCACATAATTTTACAATTATTATAACTATAATACTAATATGGATTATAACTTATATGGATGTAATGTTAATAATATATATAATACCAATCTAGATATTAATTATTATATTACTTATGATATCAGTTTAATGTTTATATTATATTTAAGTAAATAAAATAATATTAATATATTATATATTTTACATGTATAATTAACTATTATATATTGCCCATATAATATATTAAATATATATAACATATTAATATGCACTCATTATATTATATCATTATGTTTATATTATTTAGGATTATATATTTAATATACGTCTAATTGCGAATTAATATAGATAAAGTTATATAATCATTACTATAATAATTAATATACATAATGAAATAATATTTATAAAAGTATATAATACATACTATATTGTATGTTATAGCATTATAGTTATAAATAAATTCATGTATATTTAATATTAACATATACATAAATACACAAATATATTAACTACTATATACTTAAAAGATCATTATATTATCATCATCATGATAAAATCATACAATATCAACATTAAAATAATCATTACTCTACTAATTAATATACATAATGAAATAATATTTATAAAAGTATATTAATACATACTATATTGTATGTTATAGTATTATAGTTATAAATATATTCATGTATATTTAATACATGTCTAATTGTGTATTAATATACATAAAGTTATAATATTAATAATACGCAATATTATTTATTTTTGCCATGTTATGATTATATATATATATACATATACATAAACATATTTTAGATATAGTATCATTTGATAATATATTACATGTTAAATCATAACATATAAAATTAAATCAAATAAATAATGAACACATTATAAATTTAATTAAATTTATTTATATACAATTTCCCCATCAGTGTGTACAAACCATTTCCCAAATTTATTAACTTTATACTAGGGCTTCGTAAATATATATATGTCTCTGGCAATCTCGGCACTCAGTGCAATGACATCTCCAACCGTCTCGCATTTTCTTGATTTCCATGTACTCATTGTTGATTGCAAAAGGTCGCGTACGTACATGGCCACATATGCTCCGCAACTCGTCCTATATCAGTAATAAATTAATTAAATATCATAACATATAGACTATGTATATTAATTCAGTTATAAACTTACTCACCCATCAGGTTGTTGGGGCACAACTGATCTATGAAGACGCTGAACTTTCCACCGCTCATCCACGGGTGGCATATCTACCTGGGTCTGCTCATAAAATCCTATGAACCGCAACAAAATAGGCATAAAACATACCAATGGCTCAAGTGGCTGTAGCCATTCGGCTATGTCAACATTCGCCATGGGATCATATATTATGATTTTCTGCTCTCTAAGGCACACCTGACATAGGACCCAGTGTTGTTGATTCAGGCTACACGGTAGTAACACCTGCATTTCAAAACGTTAGTGCTATAGGATTAGTTCGGATAATCATATAATAAATATTAACCTTTGAACTACACTTACACTATCAACCCGCCACCACGGGACTGATGCGTCTATCTGCCCACGACCGTACGCAAACCACTCTGAGGGTACATCAGCTGTAACTGGATCAAATTTTACACCTTTACTGACGTAATGCAGCTTGTAATATGTTGTCATCAAAGCTTATATGATAAAAATTAAATATGTTACTACCGATCAACCGTTCTCGAAGGTGACCAATGTGGTCAGTATCACACACCACCCATAACGATCAATCGAACGCCTACATTTCAAAAAACAAAAAGAGTATTAAACATTATTATAAATTATATCATTATGGATTTTTAGGATGCAAGAATTAGTACATTTTTTTAATAAATATACCTGAGATCCAAATTGGTTGCAGCTTTATATTCATTATAGACCGCTTTTACGAGGTCTGTAGACTCTGCCACCTTCTCCGCCTGCTGTTAGGCCTACTTTCTTTTTCTTTTTCGTCGGTCTCGGATCCGTGTACGGCGTCTGTAGAGGTGTTGCTGGCTTCGTCTTTTGTTTGCCCCGTTCCTGGATGCTTTCATCCTGCAGCTGTAAGTAAATTAAAAACATGTATAATATAAATATTTACAATTATATTTCAGAATGCAACACAATAGAGATACAAAGTCTACCTGGTCATGCTCACGCTCAGTGTCTGCACCTGATACACCTCCTAAGTCCGTTTTGGAGTGGTGGACCTCCTCCTCCTCCTACTGATGGGGTGACTGGTGGACACCCCATGTATGAAGGACCTCCTGCTCCTCATAATGAGGTGACTGGTGGACACCCCGTGTCAGAAGACCTCCTGCTCCTCCTCCTGATGGGGTGACTAATGAGGTGGCTGATGGTCACCCTACTCCTCCTCCTGATGGGGTGACTAATGAGGTGGCTGATGGTCACCCTGCTCCTCCTGATGGATGGCTAATTGGCCTACATCGATAGGCGATTGACGAACACCCTTGTCCTGATGTGGTGGTGGTGGTGACGGGTAATACATGTGCTCATCTCAGACAAAGCTCCCACCATTATCATCATCATCATCATCGTTTGGATCATGCCCACCAACTGGAGACCTAGGAATTTTTAAATGTTCTTCCACCTGTCTTAACCTCCTATCCATCTCCCTTACAATCTTAGAGGTTGCCTTCTGTCTCTTGTTCATCCTACTTAACTTCTTATGGGTTGTCTTCTGTAAATCCATGATAAACTCAAACAACCGCTTCACCTGTTTCATAGAATCATATATATATCATTTTACATACTACCCTGAATTTTTTTAAAAAATTGACAATGTCTCCCTTGTTTTTTGAGTATCCAGGGAAATACAACTTGCATATTTAAACAAATTACACTTTGTCTATCATTTTTAGAGACTCCGTCTCTCTTTCACACTCCGTACTACTACATAACATGTCCACATCTTTTGCATTTACTACAATGGAAATTAATTGAATAATATTATTATATAAATAGAATATTTGTACCTCATAATCTACGTGTCGTACATCGTGTGCTTTCTTTGTCCGAAACTCTGATAAGGTATCCTCTGATTCGGATTGCACGCTTCGGATGTCTTTATTCGGATCATCGTCACCCTCCACCTCATCATCATCCTCTATCTCATCCTCACCCCCTACACCATCATCCAAACCATCGTCATCATCATCATCCCTCCGCCGCCATATTTATATACCTCTTCATGAACCATATGATTCAGATTAAAAGATTTCCAATAATCCATCTCTCTCTTGACGTTAGTAGGCTCCAAGGTTGGCCTAGTGCCAACTATTTACATTATATAAATATATTTAGTTATACTACAATTATATACTTAATATAAATAACGATAGTTATAACAAACAAATAATTGATACAAATTTAGGTTATGTTCGCCACTTACGGGGGGGAAATCATCTAGGCTTTTTATATTTGTCGGTGTTCTCTTTAGTGATCGTCTCATACATCTTGGTAGATCATTTTGTAATAACAGGTTCTTTTTTGATATCTTCTCCCGTAACACTAAGAACACCTCCACTAACCACCACTATAATGTAAAAATGATTAAACAAAAAACATACATATAGTTAGTAATACAGATAATATATAATGCAAAATTGATTAAACTAAAAACATACATATAACCCTATATATTAGCCGTAATACAAGGAAACAAAAAATATTGAAAGTATTAGTTATACCTGAAACGCTAACACATAGTCATAAATATTAATGGTTCTTGGTGGATTTCTGATTTGCTCTTCATTAAGTGTCATGTCGAGACAGTGCAACAGGACACTATAGCATAATGTGCCCTAAAGGAATGTCTTCCGCTTCTCTGTATTTTCAATTAGGACCCACATAAATGGATAAATCCTGACCTTGTCATCTAGTCCCATAAAGAGATGGAAAGCTATCCCTACATTCGTTAATTTCAAAAGATTTTCATCATTTATTGGATCCTGCCCTGCACGGTCTTGCTGCCCACTATAGCTTCTTGCCTCAATAAATGTGACCAACTCCCTTACCTCCGACGACACTCCATTAAACATTCGCCATAGGAGACCGTTTTCATCATTTGACACTATTTGGTAGATTTTACGGTCGATGCCCCTAAAAGGAAATCCTATCACCAATAGAAACTCCCATTTCCCAAACCTATATCTTCTCTCCCAAATTTCGAACCACCTCTCATCACGGCATGCACCAGTGACCTTTAACTCTCTAGCAAGCACCCACAAAATCACAGAACCAGCAGTTATATTATTGGTTATCTTCAAAATATGTCCGAATGGACATTCTGCCATGAACCGGTTGTATAGATTTCTTCTATTAATAATGACAATTATCTTATTAACCAGTCTTTGACTAATATGTGTGTTCCCACTTGTATGTGTGCCAATTGTTTGTGAATTATATTTATAGTTGAAATCCATATGTAGGAAAGAAAAACAGCAAAGCTTCATCAGTAGAGATATATAAACTAAATCGGTTTTTGAAGGTATCTTAAAAACTGGTTAATGAAATCGATCGGTTTTTTAAGGTATCTTGAAAACTGGTTAATGAAATTGATCGATATTTGAATGCATCTTAAAAACTGGTTAGTAAAATCGATCGGTTTTTCACTTCGGTTTTCATGATCGGTTTTCTAGATCCGTTTTCAACCTTGGTTTTCCATTATCGGTTTTGAAGATCGATTTTTCACTTCGGTTACCTGAAAAACAGAACTTGAAAACCGATTTGAAAAACTGAAATAAAAAATGAAAAACCGATCGTGAAAACCGAAATAAAAAATCGAAATGAAAAACCGATTGTGAAAAATCGATCTAAAAAACCGATCCGATCCTGACGACTCTTATTTCGTCGGAATCGACCATTTCAATCCAAAAACGATCAAACACAATCAAATCCAACCTATTATAAACCTAATAATCATAAACTAACATCCATAACACAACAAACATTTCAAAATCTCAAATCTAAATCAAAAACTATAACAAACATTTGGAAATCTAACCTTCACACTTTCTGCAGGTTCACCGGTGGTAGGAGCTCCTCGGGGAAGGTCGGCAACGTTGCGCGAATGGTCGGAAACGTCAATCTCACCGTTGGGTCGCGATTGGGGTTCGGGTTTGGCAAAAACCAGTATGGTTTTCAGTGAGAAATCGATGGAAGTGATTTCCATTATCGGTTTTGAGGTGTATATATATGCAGGGGCTTTATCGTAATTTCATGTTTCGATTTTTCGTAAATTTTTAATTGTTCAAGGTTTTTTTTTGTAAAAATGTCTAGGGGTATTTTGGGTAATTTGGGTATATCATCAAATATATTTGTTTGAAGGGTTAAAAACAATTTTTTTAAAAATAATGGGTAAAAACAAATTTTACCCTTTTTAAACGGGTATTTCTTACAATTTCCACTTTTTTAATTGTTAAATTATTTTATTTTATTTTATTTATTTATTTATTTTGATAGTTAAGAGAGACAGTCGAATGTTAAGATTGATCAAGATTGACTTATATGGGAGGACTAAATTGTAATAAGAATACAAAGTTCAATCCTTTTGTGATTTGACAAACCTCAAGTAAGATAAATTGCAATTCCTTCTAATAATTGTATGATAATGCCAACTAATTACTATTGTTCCTTCTAACAGTATGCAGATGCCAACTAATCACCAAAGTTTGTGAAGCAATATACTATTCCCATGAGAGGGTAGTAGAATAAATGGACCTGTGATTAATTTACTCCCACAAGGTGGAGAGTTTGAATTTTCATTGATACTTATATAACCAAAGGTCATAGTTTCCTTCTTCCCAAAGATTGGAAATTTGACGTAGGCTCCAATTTCAAACTCAAATTTGCTAAACGGGGTTTGAGATATTTCTAGATTATAAAAGAGAAGTTGAAAAAAAAAATAGTTCACAAATATTATGTATTTTATTAAGAAGTTGGATAATTAAGTGAGGCTATGCAGCCAGAATCATAACTTGCAATACCGATTTGCTAAGCTTAGAACAAGTATGGAAGACAGAAACATGCACGATGTCTTCTAAAGAGCAATAAAGTTATTACATTAAACACAAACTCTCATCATCTATTTAATTGGCTAAACTAGCTAAAACCCATGTGTTAATCTGAAGTCTTATATATTATAATTGAACTATTTCCTATCAGCTTAAGCTTTTGAATCTGATGGTAAACAATTTTGTCTTATAGTAGGGAGTATTTAATATGTGTTTGTCATCTGTTATCAGTTTACGTTACATGTGAAAGGGCGCGTCACGTGTCAACGTCAAGTCTTATATACTATAATTGTGTTATTTTCTATCAGTTTTAAATTTTTAGATTTAATAGTAACTACCATCACCAAACATAAAATAGCAATGCCAATATTTCTCTTCATTTTATGTTTTACAAAGAGGGTTCACTGTTTGGGAAGAGTCCACGCGGAGGTACTTTGAGCATCACCTGTGAAGACATATTTAAGTTAAAACTGTGTTGTAGATTGGACTACCGAAGAAGGTGCAAAGGCGTGGCAAGTGGGGGCTTGACTTAAAGGCTGAGGAACGACGGCTAACCTAACCTGCAAGTTTCATCAACTTGAATTAAGCAATGCAAAAGCCATTTTAAAAGGGAAAAATTAGCATCATATCCAATCTTACATAAACTGATTTATGCATACAATCAAGCAAAGAAGTCAATATGCATTTCTCTCTACGCATTCATGTGAGCAGGTTTGTTTGTTTATGTGTGCTTGGATATTAATTGGTTTCCATTTTAATTATGCAGCAAATTGCATACGTCTTCAAATTCTTGACTGTCAAAATTAAATTTTTTTATTTTTCAATTTTTGAAATAGAGAATGATTAAATTTTCTTATTTTTCATTGTTAAAATTAAGAAATATTAAATTTCCTTATTTTAGGAATCATTCCTTTTAGGAATCCAACACTTCACAAGGTATCCCTTCAGCGGATAGTGGAAAAACTGTTATTTCCCGTTTAACAGTAGTGGCCACCAACTATTTGAACAGTCTTGGCCAAGCTGGGATTTTAAAGTCAAATTTTCTAGCTTTTTTTTTTTTTTTAATCTGAAACTACATTTTCCAGTTGTTTCTTTTTTCTTTTTTTTTTTGAGAGTTTTTCAAATTTAGTCCACAACAAAAAGAAAAATACGTTTTTAACTCATTTCTTATAAAAATTCATTTTTAACCTCTCAAACAAACTAATTACTATCTATACCCACATTACCCAAATTATCCCTAAGTATTTTTCAGTTTAAAATTCTCATTATAACCTTACCTAAAATTACCAATTACCCATTTTCTTCTTCTTCTTCCTTTTTCTCTTTCAAATGCTTCTCACCTCTCTCATTCTCTACGAATTTTTTTCTCATTCATTCAAGATTATTTGTGCACCTGTTAAAAGTTCTTTGACTCCTAAAAACCCACATTCAAGATTATTTGTCTTTAACAAACTCTACATTCAAGCTTTTCTTCAAGTTTAAAGGTATGTAATTGTTGTTGGTTGATTTTCAATTTATTTTATTCACATTGTTTAGCTTTAAACCATAAGAGTACTTTTGGTTGTGATTTAACATGATGTGAGTGAGATCTACAGAAAACGAAGAGAAAAAAGAAACTATGTTTTTCTGCGTCTCGTCGGATTTTGCATATACCCATAACCCGAATCGGGTTATGTGAAATCATAAAACCCGAATCGGGTTATGTGTATCCACAAAACCCGATTCAGGTTTTATAGATACACATAACCCGATTCGGGTTACGTGAATGACTTTTATTGTTTTTTTTTTATTCCTTCTGTTATGTATGTTTGGTATTGATAAGATGTGATTATATTTTATTGGATTTTTATGAATTTGGCAATATGAACTTAGATATTAAATTTTAATATGACGAGAGTATGTGTTACACTAATTTATTTTATACTTTAAATTTTATAAGAATGGGTGAAGTGTTGATAATAGTCAAATGTAACGAAGAGTGGAATGAGAATAACTATGTTGGGGGTGAGACATTCATGATGGGGGCCCCTAAGAATGTAAATTTTTCTTGATTGGTGGAATTTGTTTACACAATAACTAACATTGATAGAAGAATGTGGGATATTCATTTGCATTATTTACTCTGAGC
Organism: Litchi chinensis; assembly: GCA_019925255.1. Taxonomy (NCBI): domain Eukaryota; kingdom Viridiplantae; phylum Streptophyta; class Magnoliopsida; order Sapindales; family Sapindaceae; genus Litchi; species Litchi chinensis. Next base: position 13,484,987 of record CM034471.1, read on the forward strand.
TAGAGGAATGCCCGTAATGAAGATACATATCACCACTAATCTCAGTGTTCGAGGTATGATTTCAAACAAAAAAGCTGATTATAGAGATATTTATGTTGATAAGATTATGAGAGATTCTAGAGGTATTAGTTATACTGTCCCTCAATTTGCCATCAACACAATATCAAATCCAGGGCATGTGGTGGCACCTGCGGATAGAATTGTAAGTCCGATTATGGGTGAAGGTCAAAATTGTTTTATTTTTTCTAGTGGTAGCAATCAAGTTTCAATTTCTATCGTCGCATTTATATTTGTAGAAAGTCAAATGTATGACTTTGATTTTGGCGAAAATGATTATGATGATGAAGATCAAGATGCAGATAGTGATAGTGATAAGACATCGAACAGTGGAGATGATAATAAGGAAACTCTAGGTGATGACATTAAAAATGGAGCTAATACAGAGATCGTGGAGTATCCAGAAGTTAGATTTTAGAGTTCACAATTTGAAACCAACCCTTCACAACCATACTGGATTGTTCCCGGTGTAGATCAATGTGAAATTGAGGCTACGTCAATTTCTATGTTAACCTTCTTCCGATGTAATACATTGTATAAAGGTGCATTTTTTGATAGTAAATATGAACTGAATGTAGCCATTGGAAAATGTGTGCTTAATTCTAGGCATCAATATAAGGTCAAATGTTCATGCACGATTAGATATGAGGCTGGTTGTAAGGATTTAAATTGCAGCTTTGAGGTTTGTGCAAGATGTAGAAAGGGTGGTTCTATGTGGTATGTGTATAAGTATGTACCGGAGCACACATGTTGTCAAGACGCTTACGAGTCACATAGACGCAGTGTGAAGACTGTTGTCGTAACAACATTGTATCAGAAAAAAGTGAGCCTTGATAATATAACACCTCAACTTTTGATTGTGGAAATGTTGGAGCAATATGGTGTACAGATCATGTACACTAAAGCTTGGAGATTTTTATAATATGCAAAGAAACTAGCATATGGAAAAGCAGATGAGGGCCTTCACCGCGGACCCCGTACAAATCGTTCTGTAGGCGTGGTTCCGACCCTCCAGGTGTTGACCGATTCCGATCGTCAACAGAGCCTCAATTGAGGGTTTTCGATCTTACATTAGACCGGTTATTACGATTGATGCTACTCATTTGAAAGGTGAATATAAATGAGTGATTTTTGTTGCTGCATGCAAAGATGGGAAGAAGATGATTTATCCTATCACTTTTGGATTTGATGACAGAGAGTCGGACAATTCATGGACCTGGTTTTTAAGTAGATTGAGAGAGATTATTGGTGGGAGACAACATTTGCCATCGGATTTGATTATTGTATCTGATCGTTATAAAAGCATTGCAAATACGATGAGTGATGTTTTTCTCGAAGTCCCACACGTGTTCTGTTTCTTCCATTTGAAGCAAAACTTGAAGAAACACTTTAGAAAACAAAAAGATGTGGAGAATATGTTTTACCTTGCAGCATATTGTTATACAAGACCAGATTGTGATAGATATTTGGAACAAATTCAATGGATATGTCCGCAAATGCATGAAAAATTGGTTAATATTGGAGTGACAAAATGGTCACGTGTATATTCTCTTAAAAGAAGATATGACATGATGACCACTAACATTGCAGAGTCACTAAACAAATGCATGATGAAAGCATGTCGACTTCCAATAACAACCGCACATGAATATCTAAGACATATGATGTAAAAGTGGTATAATGATATACATATTCATGTTAAGAAACTCAAAACTTCGGTTACCAAAACCATAGAAGATCATATGAACTCAATGGCTAATGAATCGACGAGTGTCATGGTATCTGCCATTCAACAACCGATCCAGTTCGGAGTCATACATGAACTAGGTTATGACTTCGTTCAGCCTTTTGAGCGGACATGCACTTGTCAGTATTGGGACCTAGATCAGTTGCCATGTCATCATGCAGTTGTTGTTGCCAGGTATCATAATTATACTTTATTATTATGTTTTTGTTATTTAATGTTATTTGGTAACCTTCGACCTTTGTCATATATATCAGGGTCAACAGTGTTTATTATTATACACTTTATCATGATTATTATAGCAAAGAATGGATGAAAGTTGCATATACACGTCCGATCAATTCTGTTCCTGACCCAAAATATTGGCATGTTCGTTCAAAAGTCAAAAGTATAATTGTACTACCATCCAAAGAAAGACGACAAGTAGGTAGACTGAAAGAGCCACGAATTCTTTCAGTTGAGAAAAGTCGTCGAAAGAAAAAATGTGAAAAATGTGGTGAAAGGGAATATAATCGTCTTCGTTGTCCTAACCCTACCATCGGAGGGACAAGCGTAGGTCATGCTGACCGTGCTGGGACAAGTGCAGAAGCTGTTGAAGATGTTAGGACCATCATAGAAATTACTGAAGAGGTTAGAACTAGCTCTACTGCCACTACTAGATCTACCGGGAGTATGGCAGAACATGATATAGAGGCTCGAACGAATGTTGCCCCTACTGGATATGTCAGAACCTCTCGAAAATGCAGCCTTTATGGTGTGACTAGACACACACGATGTCGATGTGATCAACAGTTCCCTATTCCACCCTCGGAAGATGATGAAAATTGTGGTAATCATGAAAATTTGTAATGAATAGACATTATGTTTATGGTTTATTGTATTTGTTTGTCAAAATTTGATATAAAAATGAAGTTTGTTCCTGTTTTTGCAGTAGTCGTAATGGTATATTCATAATCATTAATATAATATTACAGGCTGGGTTATATCATCTCTAATATAAAAGCAAAATAGAGGATGTTATGTCAAAATTTGAAATTTTTTGTATTATTTTGGTTTAAGGTTAAAAAATCAAGTAATAGTAAAACTCGACATCAGTTTTTCATTGGAAACATTAAAAAATGAGAAAACAAATGAAGGAAACATTAGAAACTAAAAAAAAAAAAAAAAAAAACCTAATAATTAAAAAAAAAAAAAAAAGAGAAAAAAGAAAAAATTGTTTTTTTTTTTTGTACTGGGACTGACATCGGTTTTTGATAGACAACTTAAACCGACATCGGGTTATGTTTGTTTGTGGTCAATGTCGGCTTTAATGGGGAAATTAATTCGACGTCGAGCCCAGTGACCACATTAAAATCGATGTCGGTGTTTATGTCACCGTAAACACTGACATCGGTGTGAATAACGACAGGAAAACTGATTTCAATTTTTTTTTTTTTTTTTTTTTTTTTTTTAAGTTTTATCACTTTCTAATGTTGTGATAGTCCAAAAATGCTCCCCATTGGCTTTAAATTATGTTAATTTAATTGAATGAAGGAAATGTATTGCAATATTTAATATATTGCAATATTTACTATATTGATCACATTGGATTGTGAGATGTCATTAGGTTAAAGTACACATTATAACTCAAGATACAATGGCTCATGTTTGTCTCTATTCCTATGTTGTAGTTATACTTAATATGAAATTTATAGTTTGTGGGTCTTTTTGATCAATGGAAACAAAGAAAATGGACAAAAATTATGAATTTTATGTAGGAAAATTTGAAAATCGGTATGCAATATTTTACAAAAACTGATGTCGACCTAGTGACCACATTAAAACCGAGGTCGGTTTTTATGGCGCCATAAACACTGATGTCGATGTGAGTAACGACAAGAAAACCGATTTATTATTATTATTTTTAAAGTTTTACCACTTTCTAATGTTGTGGTGGTCTAAAAATGCTTCCCGTTAACTTTAAATTATGTTAGTTTAATTGAATGAAGGAAATATATTATAATATTTACTATATTGATCACATTGGATTGTGAGATGTCATTAGGTCAAGGCACACATTATAACTCAAGCTACAATGACTTATGTTTGTCTCCATTCCTATGTTGTAGTTATACATAATATGAAAATTATAGTTCGTGGGCCTTTTTGATTAATGGAAACGAAGAAAATAGACAAAATTATGAATTTTAAGTAGGAAAATTTGAAAATCGGTATGCAATAGCTAACACAAACTAACGTTGTTTTTTGTGACCACTTTAAAACCGATATCGGTGTATGGTGGCCTGCTCAACCTACTCAACCTGATCTCTAAAATCAATCTATTTCCTCTCATTGAACCTGGCGTCGGTATATGTTTTTATACGTAAACCGACACCAGGTTTCATTGTATCACTTAACCTAATTTTTTTTTAAGGAAATAATTTAGAAAAAATTTGATGGAGCCTTCTTTGTTTTTTCACAAACTAAGTAGTAAACTTGCTTAAAAAATTTTAAAATAACACTTCGACTATTTCTTTTAGAGACTCAGTCTTTTAATCCACTTCTATACTACCACATAATATTTAAAAATATTTACTAAATAACAAATGAATGAATCAAATGTAAACAAATATTCACATCAATTATATACAACATTGCCATCCTCATCTAATGTCCATCGCTCCCATTCGTCTGCCTTGTACCTTGGGGTGGAATACATATATATATCTGATGCTATCTGCACTCTTATTCAACGAACATTTTCCTTGGTTTGGACAAATTTCCATTCACCTTTTAGAGAGCATAAGATGTCATGAATGTACATTGCACAATATGCCTCACAACTGCTCTTGTATTACGCACAGATTTGGGTCAGATAATTTATTAAAAACATTATTATCTATCTAAATATATGATTAAAAAAAAGATATTTACCCGTCAGGTCGCTGAGGCACATTTCGTTTATCTTCACACTCCACATCCCATATTTTTTTTTTATAGGTGGCATTTCTGTGTTGGTCTTCCCGTAGTAATCAATCGATCGTAAGATCAACGGTATATAGCAGACCAACGGCTCAATAGCATTTCTCCTGTGGACAAACTCTGTATCTATAGTTGGATCATATATGACAATCTTCTGCTCTCTTAAGCACACCTTGTAGACTATCCAATGGGTCTGATGTAGACTACATGGGAGCAACAGCTGCATGTTGAGAACGTCAGTGATATAGTTCTAATTCGAACAATCAAATAATAATTTTTATTCGTATGACGACACTTACATTATGAACAGACCACCAAAGGATTTTAGCATTTTCCAAACTGCCAGTAAACCTTACCTAGTGTAGGGGGATCATAGCTGTAGCGGGATCAAATGTCTTTCTTTTACTGACATATTCTTTATCATAACTATTGTCAAGTTCGCCCACAAGTGATAAAATTATTTACTACTTAACAAATATGAAAAAGATTAAAAAAATATTTGAGTAATTATGAAATGTAGACACTCACAAAAAAAGTCGATCAATGCACTGCATATCTCTTGTCATGAGCCTCATCCCACCACTCGCTTCCTTTGATCCGTAGGCACAGTAAATAACCATCGATATGCTCTGATGTCAACCAATTATCCTCATCCTCAATGGTACGAAAGTCTTCAGGGGGAGAAGGCCAGCAGATAACCGTCGACGTAGTGCCTAAAATCAAAATAAGAATTAAAAGTTAGTTATATTAGATTAGTAATCGGATTAAACAAAGATAATAAATATTTTTATCAATACTTGAGATCTAAAAAAGAGGAAGCTTTGTACTGCTTGTACACATTTTCAAACATATTATCCCCTAATAGTATAGTTTCCGCAACCTACTCCTTTGACATTTTTTTCTTTTTTTTTCACGCATTTAGGATCTGTGTATGGTGACAATAGAGATACCGACGGTTTAATCTTTCGTTTAAGTCGTGACGGTTTCCCTTGGAATGATGGGTCATGATAGAGTGGCAGGTCTTCATAGGGCAGTAGGACCTCGACCTCTCCCAGTAGCTGCGATCTTAACTCCTAAACCTCTACAGTTCGCAGAAAATCAAAAGTTATAATTACAAGTTTATAATGATTAACTAAACTAAACTAAATTACAAAACAAATACAAACTTTACATGATCACACTCAGGCCGCTGCGGTGGATCCTGATGGGCCGATAGGTCCTGACGGGGAAGTATCTGATCGAGCTCCCCCAGTAGTTGCGATCCTATCTCCTGGACCTCCACAATCTGTAGAAAATCAAAAGTTATAATTACAAGTTTATAATGATTAGCAAAACTAAACTAAATTACTAAACAAAACATTTATCTAATTACACTCATATTGCTACGGTGGATCCTGATGGGCCGGTAGGTCCTCACGGGAAAGTATCTGATCGACCTCCCCCAGTAGCTGCGATCCTACCTCTTGGACCTCTACAATCTGCAGAAAATCAAAAGTTGTAATTATAAGTTTATAATGATTAGCAAAACTAAACTAAATTACAAAACAAACACAAAATTTACTTGATTACACTTATGCTATTACGGTGGATCTTGATGGGCCGGTAGGTCTTACGGGGAAGTATCCGATTAACCTTCCCCAATAGCTATGATTCTACCTCTTGGACCTCCACAATCTGCAGAAAATCAAAAGTTGTAATTACAAGTTTATAATGATGAGCAAAACTAAACTAAATTATTAAACAAATATAAAATTTACCTGATCACACTCATGCTGTTGCGGTGGATCCTGATGGGCCGGTAGGTCCTCATAGGGAGGTATTCGATCGACCTCCTTCAGTAGCTACGATCTTGCCTCCTGGACTTCTACAATCTATAGAAAATCAAAATTTGTAATTACAAGTTTATAATGATTTGAAAACTAAACTAAAACACAAAATAAATTACAAATTTATCTAGTCACTCTCATCCTGCTGTGGTATGTCTTGAAGGGGTGGTGAAGCGTCTACTGACCATTGTCTTTTTGGTGATGGTGATATTTTTGATGGTGACGCTTTTTTTGGTGGTAAAGAGCAATGGATGTGCTCATTTTGGATAGAGCTCTCAGTATCATCATCATCGTCATCATCATCATCATCATCGTTATTTAGGTCATTCCCGCCATCCGAAGACACACAGATTTTTAGTATCCTCTCAATCCTACTTAACCTCTCATTTTGCTCCTATTGTGTCTTCAAAATAGACTCCAATAAGGCCATAATCTTGCCCACCTTTGTCTAAGGCTCCTGTAAAATTAATTAAATAATATACTAATTAAATGGATAGTCATGTAAGAATAAAATACAGTAATATAATCATACAAAGTTCGCACCTGACGTTGAGAAAGTCCAAGGGCCATGCTGCAACTCTGTAGGACTACGGTGTCATCGTGCTGATCCTTACCTCGTCTAAACTCGTGTGCTCTTTTTATTCTTGCCTTTGAATATGTACTCTCTGAGTCGACTCATGGGTTTGGGATGTGATAATGATGCTGCTCCTTCTCCTCTCTTCCTTAGTCGACTCTTTCTCACCCTCCTTATCTTTATTCGACTCCTTCTCACTCTTTTCCTCTGTAGTTGACTCTCTTTCACTCTCCTCATTATTTGAATAATCATCTATAGCTTCATCAACACCCCCTCCACCGCCTACTTTATATGCATTTTCCCTAACCAAATGCTTAGGGTTGAAAGACTTCCAATAATCATTTTCTTTCTCCGCATCAGTGGGCTCAAGGGTGCTACTTCCTCCTATTAACTGCATAATATATATAAAATATACTCAATATTATAATTACAAACAATAATAGTCAATAAATGTAAATAAATGTAGGTTAATTTAGATACTTATACGAATAAGCTCATTAGACCACCTTATTTGCTTTCTGTTATTATACATCCAATTCACACACCTTGGTAGCACCATATCACCGCCTATGGCTCTCTTCCCTACCCTATTTTCCAACCACGGAAACATTTCCACCAACCACCACTATAATTTTCATTGGATTAAACAAAAATTTGATAAATAATTAGTTAGTATATATATAAACATTAAACAATTTTTATTATTTATGAAGAGAATATATTAAATATCGTACCTGAAATGCCCAAATAAAGCCATACAAATTAATGTTACGTCCAGTCATAAGTCGATCCTCATCAAGCGCCCGATGAAGGCCCTCTATAAGCCTACTATAGGCGATTGTACCAAAGGGGAACTTATTCCACATACGAAGATCCTCTATTAAGACCTATAGATAATCGTCCACCCTAGACCGATCATCATAAGCCGTAGAATAAATCGTAAGCGATGACTATATTAGTCAACTTCAAGACGTCCTCATCACTTATATCCTCCCTCTGACCCTTAAAATTTGCATAATTTCAGCCAATCTCGGCAGTATTCCTTTAAAAAGTCACCACAAGAGACTATCCTCATTTGTTTGCTTCCATTTAAGGACATGTAAGTCAAGATACCCGAATTGGAGTCCTATCACTAGTAAGAACTCTTGCTTTCCAAATCTATATGGTCTTCCCCCAATTTCGAACCATATCTCATCAGGGCGTGATTTAGGATAATCTACTAACTCTCTAGCAAGAATGGCCAGCATAAGGGAAGTGACTAGCAGCTGTTGACCGCATTGTTTTATAAAATATGCGATCGAACTCACTGTTTAAAACTTGTCCAAAAGCCGTCTCTATGAAAGAAATTCATTTAGATAACTAATAAGCTTCATACTATTATGTGTACTCCCTGTTGTTCCTTTTGGAACATACTGTATCGGGTACCTATAATTGAATTGCATCTATAGGAAAACGAAAAGCAACAAAAATAAATAAATCAAATTAAACTAATTAAAATAATTATTGACAAAATAAACTGATTGGTCTATGTTAATGTACATAAACCGACGTCGATCTATGATACCAAACATAAACCGATGTCGAGCTAAGTTGTGCAACGTAAGCTGAATCAGAATATGTTGATGCATTTGAACCGACGTCGACCTACGTTATCAGACCTAAACCGAATCAGTATTTGTTTGTCCACTTGAACCGACGTCGGTCTACATTTCCAAACATAAGCCGAATCGACATTTGTTTGTCAACTTGAATTGATATTGGTCTATGTTTCCAAACACAAGCGATCACTCAAATAAACCTGCATTTTCAATTCAATTCTGATCACATCCTAAACAAAATACAACATAATCTAACCCTAACCATCAATAGCCAACGAACACAATTTATAAAGTTGATCGGTTTTTGTTTGTTAACTTAAGTTGACGTCGATATAAGGTATCCAACATAAGATGATTCGGCATTTGTTGGTATACGTAAACCGACGTCGGTTTATGTTGCCACACATAAACCGATCGGCTTCTCACAGTATGAACTTTACTAAACATGCAATTTCAGTGCAAATCCAACTACATCTTAACCAAATACAACACAATCTCACCATAATCATCAATGCCAAACGCATAAAACACAAATCAACTTTACAAAATGACAAGAAATTCAAAAAGTCACAAATAGTATGTCGAATCAACGTACCTTCACTAATGGAGTAGGACGGCGTGCTCGTCGGCGGTGTACAGTGGTTACAGAACGACGACGACGGCGTGAGATGGTCGGCCACTGTGCAAACTGGTCGTCAGGGTGCGTGACTTGACAGACAGCAAGACAAATGGATGGTCGAGTTGCGTTTCTTTCCCATTTCACACCGATTTGAAAATCTTATATATCGAGGGCATTTTTGTAATTTTCATTTTTCATTTTTTTTTTTTTTAATTTTGAAATGGAGTGGCAATTTCGTAATTTTAAGTTAGGGGCAATTTAGGTATCTTGGGTATAGGATGCAAATTATTTGTTTGAAAGGTTAAAATAGAATTTTTTTCAAAGTTAAGGGATAAAAATGTATTTTATGTTATTTAAATGGTTATTTTTGGTATTTTTTACTTTTTTTTTTCCTTTCTTATGCCATAAATGTCATTCATTGTCAAATTCTATTTGTCTAAATCAATTAGATAAGTACCTAGCAGAGATACATTTCCAAAAAAAAAAAAAAAAACAGAGAAATGAGACATAAATACCTATCAGAGATATAAGTACGTGTCAGACACGTTTCAAAATATTCAAGTACCAGGTAAAGATACATTTCAAAAAAGAAAAAACAAGGTGCTGAACAGAAATGAGATTTTAAAGTCAAATTTGCCAGTCTTTTTTTTTTTTTTTTTAATTAAAATTTCCAGTCTAATAATGTTAAAAACAAGTTCCTAACACCTCCTAAAATGAGGCAAGGAGAGCACTACCACCCTTCCGAATTCGTGCGTGTAGTTGAAGGGTCCCCGTTCACAAAACAAAAAGAGAAAGAGAAGCAAGTCGACAATTAGCCGACTCCCATGGAAACTAAAGGTTTATCGTAAGTGAAACCAAAGGCTAATATGTTTGATTGCTTTTCTGTGGATTTGTTATACATGTTGTGTCTTTCTTTTGCCAACTCTTTACCCTATTTCTTGGGACACTTTCAACTATGCACCTGTGGCTTTGGGTGTGGCTTTGGGTCTCATCATGCTCTGGTGGCTGCTGGATGCAAGGAAATGGTTCAAGGGACCTGTTTGGAACATCGATAATGAAGACGGCAAAGTTTAGTTTTTCAGTTTGAAGATTCTCTCCATACTTGTGCTTTTATTCGAAAGTCTTACGTATAAACTATTGAAAGGGATCACATATCACAGACAACCTCAAAGCTAAAATTAGGTGAATGTCTTAGTATCAACTGTGAACTGATATCTACCATAATCATAAGCAGCATTCTTTTGAGTATACAATAGGATTATGAGAAGCAGTTGGTCATTATTATCAATGTATGATTTAGATTTGTGTATAAGTTATACTAAATACCAATCACAATATCCTCACTCTAATAGAAGCTCCAATCAAATCCTTATCAGTCAGATCTGTATACAAGTTCCAATGGGTTAGAATCGATAAGTATTTTATGCATTCTAATGATAGAATTGATTTATAGCGAACGTACCAAAGTTGCAAACAGCATTTGCTGATAATTTATTACGAGCCAGTAAGGCATCATCAAGAGTTGCAAATAGCATTTGCCGATAATACTACAAGCCGGTTAGATATCGTCAAGAGTTGCAAATAGCATTTGCAGATAATTCATTACAAGCCAGTTTGGCATCATCAATATATTCCAAGGGACTAATGTTGGATATAACTTTAATATGTGAAAACCTATATCAAAACCTAGAAACTCATATTAAATCAATAAGAATTATTGTAGAGAAAACACACATGAATCCATATTGTTAAACTTGAATAGGATCGAGTCTTCCACAGTCAAATCTCTTTAGGTTACTCTATAATTTTCTTCTTGAATAGGGAATGAGAAAATAGAGCAAAAAACACGTTGATTTAACTTTGAGGACCATAACCCTAATTATGTTCTTTATATACTAGCCTAATTAGGTTCCTATTAACCCTAATTTAATTAGTATTAGGTTTCTATACATTAAAGCTCATACCCAATGGATATTTTTAGAGCCCAATTAATAGATCACTTATTTGATCCTATTAAAATAAATAGACCATAATATAATTGTTATTTAATATGTAATCCATATTAAGAAATATAAAAATCCCAACAATCTCCCACTTGGGCTACATATGTTTCTTGAAACAATTATATTATCTATAGTCTTGAGTGCGCACTGAAAAGCTATCTGTCCTGAAATATCCTCTTAATTACAATCTGGTCCATCAACTATATTAGTATGGGATCAAAGCGACCTTTGTTACATATATTCGTAACTAGATCCATCAATGGTCACCATATCAATATATTTAATGACATAGATCAAGTATGAATGCATAGCATGTAAATTACATGCAATGTGATCTCAAACATGTCTATTTCTAATTGGTCCTACTTTAATCTTTAGTGAGATCAAACACAAATAATATTTAGAGTTTATAACTGAATCATATACTTTATTCTGCAAAAAATAAATATAAAATATGTCCATAACAAAAAATATCAAAATACTAACTCCCATTAAATATGCACATCATTAACCAAAACAACACCCATATGAGAAGTGTGCTCATGAAAGACCTTGGGTGGTAATCCCTTAGTAAGCAGATCCGCAATCATGGAGTTTGTCCCAATATGTTCTATAGCCACCTGACGACTCTGAACTCTTTCTTTAACAACAAGAAACTTGATGTCTATGTGTTTTGACTTTATAGAGCTTCTGTTGTTGTTGGAATATAGCACAACCGAATTATTGTCACAATATATCTTTAATGGTCTTTCAATATAATCCACAACTCACAGCCCCATGACAAAATTTCGAAGCCATATCCCATGATTAGATGTCTCATAACAAGCTATGAATTCAACTGTCATAGTAGAAGAAGCTATGAGTGTTTGCTTAGCACTCTTCCAAGAAATAGCTCCTCCAGCTAGCAGATAAATATAGCTCGACGTGGATCTTTTACTGTCTTGGCATCCAGCAAAATCGAAATCAGAATACCCAACGATCTCTAAATGATCTGATCTCCGATACATAAACATGTGATCTTTTGTTCTCTGTAAATAACACATTACTCGTTTGGCTGCTTTCCAATGATCCATCCCTGTATTACTTAAATATCTACCCAACATTCCTACTATGAACGCAATGTCCGGACGCGTGCATACTTGAGCATACATTAGACTTTCTACAGTTGACGCATAAGGAATCTTTTGCATTTCTTTTCGTTCCAACTCATTTTTAGGGCACTGACTGAGATTAAACTTGTCTCCTTTAGCTACAGGGGTGTCTCCTGGTGCACAACATTTCATGCCGAATCTATCAAGAATTTTTCGATATAGCTCTTTTGTGATAACCTAAGGATACCTCGAGTTCGATCTCGATGTATCTTTATACCTAATACAAAAGAGGCGTCCCTAAGATCTTTCATCTCAAAATTCTTTGTCAGAAATCTCTTGGTTTCGTACAATAAGCCTATATCATTACTAGTAAGTAGTATGTCATCGATATATAACACCAGAAATATGTATTTACTCCTACTGAACTTATGATATACATAATCTTCAACCTTATTTACCTCAAACCCATATGAGATAATGACTTGATGAAATTTGTGATACCATTGACGGAAAGCCTGTTTGAAACCATAAATGAATTTCTTTAATTTGAAAACCATTTTCTTTGGATCACCGGATACAAAGTTTTCTAGTTGCATCATATATATTGTTTCGTCAATGTCACAATTGAGAAACGCAGTTTTTACATCCATCTGATGTAGCTCCAAATCAAAATGAGCCACAAGTGCCATTATAATCCTGAAAGAGTCTTTCGTTGAAACCGGAGAGAAAGTCTCTTTGTAATCAATACCTTCTTTTTAAGTGAAACCTTTAGCAACTAGACAAACCTTATATCTCTCAACATTGCCTTTTGAATCCTTTTTGGTCTTAAACATCCATTTGCAACCAATGGGTTTCGCACCTTCAGGCAATTCGACGAGATCCCAAACGTCATTATTTTTCATGGAATTCATCTCATCATTCATAACATCGATCCACTTTTGAGAATTAGAACTTTGTTTGGCTTGATAGAAGTTGATTGGATCATCTTCCACCATTCCTATATCAACCACATGTTCTTGGAGAAAGACAACATAATCATCTGAAATTGCACTTCTCCTTTCTCGAGTGGATCGTCTCAATGACACATCCTCTTGAGGTTGTTGAGTTTTCACTTTGGGTATAATTTCTTCATTTTGTATAGGGAGCTCTTCTACATTGTCTTGATATTCTAGATTTACATTTTGAACAATGTCAAGAATAGAAACCTGATCATTATTAATAGTAATAGTAGGAAGAGAAACAAATTCCTCTTCAAAGACAATGTCTTTAATCTTATCTCCCCCCCCCCCCCCCCTCCCCAAAACTTAACTTCCTCAAAAAATCTTACATTTCCTGTCTCAAAAATTGTTCTAGTAATGAGATTATAAAACTTGAAACCCCTTGATCGTTCAGAGTATCTAACAAAGTAGCAGCTTACAGTTTTTGAGTCCAGTTTCTTTTCATTTGGCCTGTAAGGCCTTGCCTCAGCTGGACAACCCCAAATGTGTAAATGCCTAATACTAGGCTTCTTGCCCGTCCATAATTCATAAGGGGTTTTAGCTACCGCTTTGCTTGGAACCCTGTTGAGGATATATGCTGCAGTCTTTAGTGCTTCTCCCCAGAGGGATTCTAGTAAAGACGAATGATTGATCATAGTTCTTACCATGTCCTTAAGCGTTCTGTTTCGTCTTTTAGCAACACCATTCATACTAGTTTTGCCTAGCATTGTGTATTGCGAAACAATACCGCATTCCTCTAGAAATTTAGCAAAAGGTTTTGAATGTTGTTCACCAGATCCTTCATATCTGTCATAGTATTCACCATCACGGTCAGATTTGACAGTTTTAATTTTCTTGTCAAGTTGATTTTCAACTTCAACTTTAAAAGCCTTAAAAACATCCAGAGATTGAGACTTCTCATGTATCAAATATAGGTACCCATACCTTGAATAGTCGTCTATGAACGTAATAAAATACTGTTGACCATTCCAAGAAGCTGTAGGAAATGGTCCGTAAATATCAGTATGAATTAGTTCTAAGACATCAGAACACCTATTGACACCTAATCTCCTAATGTTTGTCTGTTTCCCTTTAATACACTCAATACAGACTTCGAAATCTGTCAAATCAAGGGAATCAAGAATCCCATCAGACACAAGCCTCTGAATTCTTTGTTTAGAGATATGACTTAAACGCTTGTGCCATAGTGTGGCGGAATCCCTGTCAGTTAATTTTCGTTTTATATCTCGTGAATTTATATGCAATGTTTCATTAATTGAGGCAATTGTATCCAACAAATATAGGTTATTATACAAAGATAAAGAATCAGTACCAATAAGATTCGAATCTTGAAAAAAAATAAATTTATTATTTCCAAATGAACAAGAATAACCAAATATGTCCAAAACAGAAACTAAAACCAAATTCCGTCTAAAAGACGGTACTACATAAATCCCTTTCAAATTCAAAAATTGATCAATCTTTAGTAATAACTTAAAAGTTTTTATAGTCTCTACTGTAACTGTTTTGTCATTGCCCATATAGATGAATCTTTCAGCATCACTTGGTTGTCGGCTCCACAGGTAACCCTGCATAGACACACTTATGTAAGTAGTGGCACCAGAATCTATCCACCAAGTGTATTTAGGTACAAAAGCTAAATTAACTTCAGAACAAACTAAATTGAGAAGCATACCTTTCTTGACACGCCAGTTGGCGTATTTGGGACATTCTTTCTTCATGTGTCCAGCTTTCTTGCAAAAGTAACAAGTAAACTTCCCATCCTGTTTCTTTTTCACCTTATGCTGTAATGTTCCAACTGTAGCTTCTTTTCCTCTTTTCATTTTCTTGTCCTTAGAGATGGTTGTTAAGTTAGCACTTTCAAAACCTTCTTGCTTCAATCTTTCATCTTCTTGCACACAGTGAGATATGAGCTCATTAAGAGTCCATTTATCCTTTTGAGTGTTGTAACTCACTTTAAACTGACTGTATTGTGTAGGAAGAGAAATCAAAACTAAGTGCACCAGCAAGTCCTCAGACAACTGTAACTTTAGTGCATTTAGTTTGGAAGCAATATGAGACATCTCCATGATGTACTCTCTTATGTTCTCTTTTTTTTTATATTTCATTGAAACAAGGTTAGCCAAAATGGTACTTGTTTCAACCTTTTCGTTTTTTGCAAAATACTGTTTTATTTCCTCAAGAAACTTTTTAGCATTTTTCTCTTCGGACATAGAGCCTCTAAAAGTTTTCGGAATGAAACGTTTCATGATCATAAGACACATGCGATTAGAACGGTTCCACTTCTCCATGCTCGCCTTTTCATCAGCGGAACTATTCTCATTAAGAGATGCAAGTCGTTCTTCCTGAAGTGCAAGGTCAAGATCCATGCAACCGAGAACAATCATAACATTCTCTTTCCAATTCTTGAAATTCATACCATTAAGCACAGGAATGGAATTGATATTATCAGTTATTATTGAAGCAGAAGTAGTAACTGAATCGAGAACAAAACCAAATAAAAGCTCACAATTAATAATCATATCACAAGATAAGAATACTCAATTAATAAATTCATACATGACATGATTAAACTATTCTCATAATGGTGGACTCTAAAACAAGATACCTAGCATAACATTGATATTTAGTCTTTGGACATAAATATCAATTGTAAGTGGTACTCTTCGTGTAGTAATCAAATATTGACAATTAATCTCGTCAAGTAATAGACATTTCTTTGGACCGACTTATTACTCACATGAAAAACTTAATAATCATCACATATTTATTACCACAAGTATGTCTATTATTTGGCCAAATAACAACTTTCTTTTGGGTCGGTCATTATTCGCATAAATAATAGACATATACATTTTAATATTTCAAAATAAACAAATTTATATTATAGAGGTTGTTTTAGTAACATATAATTTCAATTCAATTTATTTTGAAATATCATACTACTATTTATTTATCTGAAAATAAATAAATTAATTAAATTGACATAGATATCACACAATTACAGTGTACAAGCATAAGGTTAATTACTAATATAACAATAATGCAAGCATAAATGCATGATTCCATGTGCCTGTGTGTGTATATATGAAAATTAAATTACACGGCAACACATTAAACAAGGTAACTTGAATTACACGGCAACTAGATATCATGCATTATCAATAAAAATAAAATAACCCTTTATTGACTTTTATGCCAACAAGAAAACAAACAAAACAAAAGGCACCTTGATTTTTGCCAACCAAAAAAAACAAAACAAAAAAAAAATAAACAAAACAAAAACAAAAACAAAACAACAAAACATGAGGTGCCAGCATCCAATAAATACATATATATATATATATATATATATATCTCATATCACTACCAGTAACCAAACAAAGAAGACCAAAACTTGACAGAGACTAGATTTGATTCTCGTGCAAAATTTCATAGTATATATAAACCACAATAGCGAAAAGCACAAAACTATATATATTTAACGCAAAACTTTATCCGGTCATGTATATACTTGTTTTAATAATCCAGAACAATAGGAAAAGCACCATGAAAATCTAATATATTTTTCTTCATACTTCCATGATAGAAAAATAAATCAAACCAATTAATTCATCAATGATTTAATATGAGTTAGCTCTTATACCACTTGTTGGATATAACTTTAATAGGTGAAAATCTATATCAAAATCTAGAAACTCATATTAAATCAATAAGAATTATTGTAGAGAAAACATACATGAATCCATATTATTAAACTTGAATAGGATCGAGTCTTCCACAGTCAAATCTCCTTAGTTACTCTATAATTTTCTTCTTGAATGAGGAAGGAGAAAAGAGAGCAAAAAACACGTTGATTTGATTTGGGGACCATAACCCTAATTATGTTCTTTATATACTAACCTAATTAGATTCTCATTAACCCTAATTTAATTAGTATTAGATTTTTACACATTAAACTCTATACCCAATAAATATTTCTAAAGCCTAATTAATATATCACTTATTTGACTCTATTAAAATAGATAATTCATAATATCATTATTATTTAATATGTAAGTCCATATTAAAAAATATAAAAATCCCAACAACTAATTCAGCATCCACAAGATTGGGAAACTGAACAGAGAATTGCATCAACAGTGATCTAATTCTTTCAATTCTTCCGCCCACAAAACGTTGTAGAATTCTTGGCCAGAACATCTTTTGAAACCTGCTTACTCGCAACCAATTCAGTAGCAGACTTTTCAAAATCATTGATATTCTTCCATAGCGAAGCTACCGTCCCTCGATCACTTTCACTTCTAACTTTATCCAACCAATCCT
Source organism: Litchi chinensis (assembly GCA_019925255.1). Classification (NCBI taxonomy): domain Eukaryota; kingdom Viridiplantae; phylum Streptophyta; class Magnoliopsida; order Sapindales; family Sapindaceae; genus Litchi; species Litchi chinensis. Next base: position 13,502,784 of record CM034471.1, read on the forward strand.
TAGCTTCCTCGAACCTGGCCCAGAAACGTGAATCTTGAGTTAAGCTTGCCAGTTTGCTCCTGTTATTGTTTTCTTCCTCAGTAGCCCTTCTCTCTTTCCACCACCTATCGAAAATCTTGTATCTCCTTTCTCTTCCATCCTGCATATAATGGCCCCTTATTCTTTGCATCCCCTTACGGTAATAGTCTGCAATGTCTAGTGGTTCAACAAGAAGTTTGTAGTATTGCGAAGCATTTACACACTTCGCTCGCCTATGGAAATCATGAGGAAGCTTGTTGTTCTCCCACATGTTTATGACGATGTCCCAGAAGCTGCCAAGCTTGATTCTATTCATATTGACTTTGGAATCCCTTATGGAGGTTCCACGCAGCTAGAAGGAGTCATAGTGCCCCATTTGATCGTCAGACTCATCACAACATGCCTTGTACCACTCTATTTCAGCCCTGTACGGTCTGACCTTTGATAATTTGATGGCTAGATTAGCCAAATTTAGCTTTGGTGTTCGACCCTTTCTCCTTGCCATCTTCAGACAATCTTTGGCTAGTTTTGCAACTGGTTCCTGAAGATTTATTCCATAGAATGAACTTCAAAAAGTAAATTTATTTTGTTTCAAACACTTTCTATCTGGTTTTTATGAAAGGTAAAAAGCCACTTTTGACAGGAATACTCCCAGCTCATGTTTAATAAAGAAGAGTATTCATTGAGAGACAAGACATTTACCTGGATAGCTATTCCTGTGGACTGCAATGCCGGTGCAAACCCTGCTTCATAACATGATTCAGGAAGATGTCCAGGCATGAAGCTCCTTTGCTTCAAGAATTTAAAAAAACTTTCCCAGCAGAATCTCCATACCTGAGATGATCCTCAACGCTACAGCTAGGTGAACCCATTGTAAGCATCAAATACATCATCTTAATAACAGAAGTCGCATTGTCAATACAAATGGCTCCCTCTTCTGAACAGAAAAAATAGCTCCCAAATGGCCAAAACAAACTTGATGTTGCCATCCCTTCTTCACCTTTCCAAAGATGTTCCAAGTAAGTCAAGACGAATTATATAACTCAGCTTTTGCAAACATGTTAGTGGCTTTCTCATACAAAAATGTCTTCGTATAACTTTGTGTAACTCATGTTTTTGCGACTCACAAAAATATTAAAAGTTTCAAAGTTTCAAACAATATTCAAACAAGTGCAGCCAACCCCCACCCCCAACACACCATTCTGCTTGCTCTTGCAGAGTCCCCATTCACAAAACAAAAAGAGAGAGAAGCAAGTAGGCTACCACTCCACTCCCATGGAAACCGAAGGTTCAAGGTAAGTAAAACCAATCCGGGTCAATTTCATTACCCTCTTTTACCCATACAACTCATCTAGTTGGTTTTTTTTCCTTCCAATTCTGCAACCAGTTTCGAGACGAGTGAGGCGCTGGCCACATTTCTGGAGTCAACGCCGGTGCTGTCGGAGTCCTGGCAGCTCTGCAGCCTCGCCAACACAACACCCCACGTGAGTTTTCGGACAGAACAAATCGGAAGCATCGGTTATGTGGCCTTTCCAGGCATAGAACTGATCTCCGAGTCCATCTTTTATGCGAATCCGGTGCCTCTGGATACTGCAAACAGCCACCTCTTCTCTTCTTTACATCGTCAGATTAATGAAAACGAAGACCCCATTTTGGTTCATGGTGGTTTCTTGCATCTCTTCTTCTCCATATACGCTTCCCCTGATTTCAAGACCCAGGTCAATTCTTTTTTCTAAATTAAGCGTTTGTTATATGCTTCAAACTGTTGAAGAAAGTTAACTATAAAGGGCTTTGGTAATTGCACAGAAAGTGATAACAACTAACGTACACAGCTTTAAGATTAATTTAATCTATTGATATTCTTTGCTCTTAAATTTTTTGTTATCTTTTGTTGGTGTTTGTATCGATTAGGGGAAAAAAAAAATAACTGTAGGCCAAATTTTTTTTCTTTTATTCTTCTTAGGTCATTGGTGTTTGCAACTTTAAGAAAATGCACTTAGATTACCTTTTGCGACCTACAGAGACGGACCCAGGTTAGGCCCAGACAGGGGAGCCACATGAATTTTTTTCAAATATTTTAATATATCATTATATAATATATGATTATATATAATCATGAAATAGACTTGATAATCATCACAAAGTGGAACTGTTGGCATGTGTTCGAGTTGTTTTCTGTTTCTGTTACAGTTCGATTCCGCTAGCTCAACCCAATAATAACAATATTGAGGTATGCCCTTTGTTTTTTGTCTATATTACCATGGTTCAATCTCCCAACATAACACAAAATATTTTCATTCTCTCTTTTTCTAAAACCACCATGATACTTTTTTTTTTTCCTCTCAAAACAATACTCCGTTTACCGTTCATTCCTCCACCATAACATATGACAATTTTTTTGCCTAAAAAAATGCACCGTGTATGAGTTTGAACCATGAAAAGAGATGATAAAAATGCACCGTGAATTATTTTTCTTTTATATAAACTATTTATATGATAAAATTCATAAGTGAAAGAATTCATATGAACTATAACTATTTTATCTTTAATTTTTATTTTATTTTATTTTGTTGTAAAGTATTTCCCCTAAAATAATTATTACTGAGTTTCCTGCATATTTATCTCATATTTTACATATTAAATCATCTCCAACCAACATTCAGCACTGTTGCCAAAACTTGGTGAAAAATAATAACAAAAAAAAGTTGTCATTGGATTGAGAGACAAAAGAGGAAAGGAGAAACAGCAAAAATTAATGTTTTGGTTTTTATGAATGTTATTGATGCTTATAATGCACAAATAAAGGTTGGACATATTGATAAGAAATGATATTTTGTTGAGTTATATTTTCAAAATACTTTTATGATTATGTTAACCTATGTTTTAAGGTTAAATGGGAAGATGCAACATTTTGAAAGTATAAATTTGCTATCTCTATTTAACCGTGATTCATATTTATGTGAGAAAATACGTTTACATTGCAAACTATCATTGTATGATAGTAATTATCTTTTCATCATTCTCAAATAGAGAAAAACTGATGTTAGCAGTGCATGATCACTAATAACACGTGATCGAACGAATATTGCATGTGATTGAATGGTACAGCATCACGTGACATACCATGAGCGAGTTTAGTAATGCTAATCAGATTAGACATTAAATAGTAATACTTGATTCCAAAATTTAGAACACGGAATATTGCCCTTTATTTTTCATGTTTGATAGAAACATTAAAGTATTCGTACAGGTAAAAGAATTAATGAAGAAAAACAAGCCAATTGTCATCACAGGCGATTCTATTGGAGGCACAACAGCTTCTCTTGCAACTCTTTGGCTTCTGTCTTATCTCCAATCTATCTCTTCTCCTTTATCAGTTCTCTGTATCACCTTTGGGTCACCTTTGCTAGGAAATGAATCCCTTTCTCGAGCCATTCGTCGTGAAAGATGGGATGGAAACTTTTGTCATGTTGTTGCCAAGTACCACATTATGCCAAGGCTGTTCTTCACTCCATTATCTCACCTACCTCCTCAATTCCCATTCCTCCTTAAGTACTGACACTTGTCTTTGACTTCTCCGGACTACAGAAAGCAGGCTCTCCAGTTACATGATGCTGCAAAAGCTGAGATATGTAAAGTCGTCTTGACTCACTTGGGACATCATTTCAAAGGTGAAGAAGCGATGGCAACATCAAGTTTGTTTTGGCCATTTGGGAGCTATTTTTTCTGTTCAGAAGAGGGAGCCATAAGTATTGATAATGCAACTTCTGTCATTAAGATGATGTATTTCATGCTTACAATTGGTTCACCTAGACGTAGCATTGAGGATCATCTCAGGTATGGAGATTATGCTGGGAGAGTTTCTTTTCAATTCTTGAACCAAAGGAGCTTTATGTCTGGAGGTCTACCTGAATCATGCTATGAAGCAGGGATTGCATTGGCATTGCAGTCCTCAGGAATAGCTATCCAGGTAATGCGTTGTATCTCAATGAATAGTATCACTCTTCTTTATTAGACATGAGCTGGCAGTATTTCTGTTAAAAGTGCCTTTTAACTTTCATAAACACCAGATAGAAAGTATTTGTCATGTGTTTTGCAAAATGCTTCTAAGTACTTCGCATTTAATAAAAAACTTATATTTAGAAAACGGTATTTAGTAAATGTTTCCTTCAAACGAACCTAAAGTGTCATACTCAGGACAAACAAAAGTTGAACAAACAAAAATACGTCCGAAGATACCGAAAGTAGTTTAGGCTCTATATTTGGCTTGAATTTGAAACAAAGTGAATTTACGATTTGAAGTTCATTGTATGGAATAAATCTTCAGGAACCAGTTGCAGAACAAGCCAAAGATTGTCTGAAGATGGCAAGGAGGATGGGTCGAACACCAAACCTAAATTTGGCTAATCTAGCCATCAAATTATCAAAGGTCACACCGTACGGGGCTGAAATAGAGTGGTACAAGGCATGTTTTGATGAGTCTGATGATCAAATGGGGTACTATGACTCCTTCAAGCTGCGTGGAACCTCAATAAGGGATTCCAAAGTCAGTATGAATAGAATCAAGCTTGGCAGCTTCTGGGACAGCGTCATAAACATGTGGGAGAACAACGAGCTTCTTCATGATTTCCATAGGCGAGGGAAGTGGGTAAATGCTTCGCAACACTACAAACTTCTTGTTGAACCACTAGACATTGCAGACTATTACCGTAATGGAAGGCATAGAATCAGGGGGCATTACATGCAGTGTGGAAGACAAAGGAGATACAAGATTTTCGACAGGTAGCGGAAAGAGAGAAGGGCTACCGAGAAAGAAAACAATAACAGGAGCAAACTGGCAAGCTTAACTCAAGATTCATGTTTCTAGGCCAGGGTCGAGGAAGCTAAGGATTGGTTGGATAAAGTTAGCAGTGAAAGTGATAGAGGGACGGCAGCTTCGCTATGGAAGAATATTAATGATTTTGAAAAGTATGCTACTGAATTGGTTGAGAGTAAGCAGGTTTCAAAAGATGTTCTGGCCAGGAATTCTGGCTATGTTTTGTGGGTGGAAGAATTTAAAGAATTGAGATCACAGTTGATGCAATTCTCTGTTCAGTTTCCCAGTATTGTGGATGCTGAATTAGTCCCTTAGAATATATATATTCTAATGATGGAATACATTATCCGCAAATGCTGTTTGCAACTCTTGATGATATCTAACTGGCTTGCAGTATTATCAGCAAATGCTGTTTGCAACCCTGGTACATACGCTATAAATCAGTTCTATCATTAGAATGCATAAAATACTTATCGATTCTAACCCATTGGAAGTTGTATGTGGATCTGACTGACAAGGATCTGATTGGACCTTCTATTAGAGTGAAGATATTGTGATTAGTATTTAGTATAACTTACAAACAAATCTGGATCATACGTTGATAATAATGACCAAGTGCTTCTCACAATCCTATTGTATACTCAAAAGAATGTTGCTCATGATTATGGTAGATATCAGTTCACAGTTGACACTAATACATTCACCTAATTTTAGCTTTGAAGTAGTCTGTGATATGTGATCCCTTTCAACAGTTTATAGGTAAGACTTTCCAATAAAAGCACAAGTATGGAGAGAATCTTCAAACTGAAAAACTAAACTTTGCCGTTTTCATTATCGATATTCCGAACAGGTCCCTTGAACCATTTCCTTGCATCCAGCAGCCACCAGAGCATGATGAGACCCAAACCCACACCCAAAGCCACAGGTGCATAGTTGAAAGTGTCCCAAGAAATAGGGTAAAGAGTTGGCAAAAGAAAGACACAACATGTATAACAAATCCACAGAAAGGCAATCAAACATATTGGCCTTCTAGCTTTGCCCAAATAAAATGGACCTGCTTTGAAGTTGTTCTCAGCCATCACCATTCTTGCAAAGATTGGAACTGCATATCCACCAACCCATCCAATTGTGCATATTGAAGTTATGGCAGTGAACACCACATTCACTCTTATGATTGGAAGTCCAAGAAGTATGCAGATGGCTGCACACAACCACACTGCATTTGAAGGAACTTTGCGCTTTGGATGGATTTGTCGCCATATCGACGAAAACGGGATACCTTTATCTCTAGACAAAGCATATACCTGAAGCATAAAAGAATGAAGAAGTGGGTTAATAGGAACCAAATTTAGAGTTTATAAGGGACAAATTTATTAGAAATTCATGACATGTTTTGTACTACTACTGTTCCAGTATTGTGAAAAGTTGTTTTACATAAGTCAAAAAGCATTTTTTCAGAGCAGTTCAAAGATTTATAGAGAAGCATTTGATAGATAGTTTTCTATAAACTACATCTGAATCAGAAAAACACTTTTACTACTTTTTTTTTAAAGTTGGTAAGTGCTTTTATCTCAGGAATTTTTACTCAAAAACATTCTTGTCAAAAGCATATAAAATGCCTTTTTAAATTTTCCCTAACATCAATAAATCTTCTAGTTAAGACAGAAGTATGTGCCTATAACTCTGTGAAAGAGAGATAGAGAGGGAGAGAAGGGGACTACTTACAACTCTGGCTGCACTTGTAGTGATCGAAAGGCCACCAAAGAAAAATGAACCCCATATGATAAACAGTAAAATTATGGCTCCAGTTGAATTATGATACCTCCCATGGAATGCATCATAGAGTATTTGAGCTGGCACAAAAGCTCCTGCAGTCTCATTGGATGGATCGTAGAGATAACTAAAATCCTAAATGCAGAGTTGCCAAGTACATATCAGTTACACAATCAAGTCAAAAATAAATAAATAAATAACAGAAGAATACAAATGAAGAGTGGCATACCTGAATGCTGAAAGTGAGAGCCAAGATATAAGCCCATCCAAAAAATGAGATGATACCAATGCTAGAGAGGATTGCAATAGGGCCATTCTTGTCTGCACCTTTTGTTTCTTCAGTTAAATGTGCTGCAGCATCATATCCATATAATGAATACTGGCTAACAAGGAAAGAAAGAATCACCGCATAAGGTTTGCTTGATACTCCTGTTGACTGGGGTGACATTTCAAAATGTGTGAACACATATGAAGCAGATTGTGTCTTTGGTGCAACCAAGGGAAGCATTATAACAATCACTAACCCTCCAATAACCTGCCCGTATACAAATTTAATAGTGACTTCATTATAATATGATTGCAAAATTTAAAGAATTGAAGCAACAGTTGGAAGCATACCTGCCACCATATGGAGATTATGTCGATGAAGGCAATTACTTCTAATGCAAAGGTGTTAAGCACTGCCCATATAATAGTGAGACCAATGTACATGCACAAAAATAACCATTTAGGAGCAAAATACCCTCCATCTTTGTTTGTGCCAGTGCACAACAAAATGATACTTTGCAGTGTTTGTGATCCTGCATAAGCCTTCCAAAACAAGTGAAAATTTGTCAAAACTACAATCACAATTCCAAAACTGATGAGAATTTCAGATTAATGAAAATGAGTACCTGAGTCCCTATGCCAGCAACAAGGCCTATGGTTTCAAGCCATGCACAACACCAAGATGCAAATGGACCCCATTTGGGGCCAGCTAAATGGGCAGCCCAGAAGTAAAGAGAACCAGTAGTCTGTTCAGTCCAGAGAAGATAGTTTTCAAAAGAGTATTCATTTTATGTACTTCACAAATCAGTTTGATGCATTTTTTATTCCACAAAAATATTTATTTATTTATTTATTTATTTTTAATTTCCCTTTTCTATAAGGTTCAACAAATCAGGTAAGTACACTCGTAGTCTTTCTTTTTCATCAAGGTTTTATAATCAAACGAAGCATCAATATATAAGATAATGATAGCTCTATTGGCATCCAAATAATTACTCCTTACACTCTTTACTTATTGCAATCAATATTAAGATTTAAAATTTTAATTTGTGTTTTATTCACCCTTTGAAATGTAAAAAATGATATTAATCTAATTTACTTGTAAGATAACTCTATTTTAACTCTATTTGCATTTATAAACAGCCTTTTCCTAAAAATAATTGAAAAAAGAAAAAACAGCTTTTCCTTAAAAAAAAAAAAAAGCCTCTTTGCTTTGGTTTTCTTCTTCTTTTTTCTTCATTCTTCTCCTTCATCTTCTATTGTTGGTTTCTTTTTTTCTTTTCTATTTTTTTAGTTTTGGTTATTCTCAATCTAATTTATTCATTTTTCTTTCTTTTGAATCAATGACATAATTATGCAACAATGACTTTGTTACATATAGAATTATTGTTTTTCTTATTTTGAATAAATTATTGCAGAATCACTTCATTAACTTTTATTTTATTTTTTTTCCGTTTTCAATATTATTGTCCCAAAACAATTCTATTGTCAAAAGACAAGTAATTAAAATTATTTGTCATGATAATTTTGAAGTTCTAGTAATTGAATTGTAAGAGTTCCAACATATGCAATTGTTTAAAGCAATCTTATTATTCACTTTAGTAGTTTTAATTATTTATTCTAAGAGTTTTAAAAGAATTCTATGAACTTGAGATTTTCTAATTGAATTAGTTTAAAAACTTTCAAACATTAAGGTAGATGGGATGGGCTTATGATAATTAATTAATTGAACCAATGAGTATAAAAAAGTAATTTCATTTTTTCACTTTATTTATTTATTTTTTGAAAATATTACTTTAAATTATCTTGTCCTTATAAGTAATTTTATATATGAATATTTTTATTTATTAAAAAAAAGGGTGTGTCAAGTAATTTTTTGGGTGAGGCTAATTTTATATATAGATATTTTTATTTATTATATTTTTGACTCTCTCATGTCACTCAAACACAAAACTATAGGAGAGAATCTCTATTCTCCACGAACAGTCTTCACAAGTACTGATTATATATATATATGTATATATACATGTAACGTGTGTATGTATGTATGTATGTATGTATGTATATGTGTATGTGTGTGTGTGGGGAAAAAAGAAGAAGCAGGAATTGATTGAAAGAGAGACAAACCGGGAACGAAGAACAGATCTCAGCCATGGCAATCCCAACAAACCAGGTGAAGAAAGAAACCACCACCCATCCCCACACCAGACTAGCTGGACCAGCATCCAACAGACTCGATCCATACAAGGGTGTAATCCCAGTGAAAAGCGTCATTGTTGAAAATGATATCGCCAGAGTCTTGAACAAGGTCTGCAACCAACAACATATACATACATCAAACAAAATCCGAACAAACCCTCTTGGTGGGGGGCTTAATTTCCATCAACAGAGAAAAATGAAAGCAAACCATTTCTCTTCTGAGTTCTTGCTTGTATCCGAGCTCGTTTAGACGTTTCTCTCCAGAATCCATTTCTGGGATCTGTGTTGGGTCTGACTCCGGTCGGTTGTAACCCATTACCACCAGAGAAGATGAGATTCAATTGGGATTAACACAAAAGAGAAAGAGTTTGACTCCTGCATATACTTCCAATCTTTGATTTTTGTGTCTGCAACAAAAGCATGAAAGTCAACGTTTGAAAGTTGCTATCTTTGAATTTAGTTATCAATCCCCTCCAAGCAACTATAATAACGGCTATATTTTATGTTTTCTTTTTCACATTGATTTCCGTTTTATTTTCTGATTGATTTCTATTTTTTTTTAATTCAGAAATGCTAAATCATCGCCCTACTTCATGTACTCTCAAACACATCTATATTCTATTTTGGATTTGGTTACTTACTAATTGATTAATCTTACTCATAAATTAAAGTCATAAAATTGATTTCAATAATCATTCTTATAATCAATCCCATCGATAAAATTGACAAATAAAATTATTCAATAAGTAAGATAGTTAAACTTATTTATTTTTTAAAATCTTTCTCTGCTTATAAATTAAAAAAATTGAAATATGAAAACCATTTTTAAAATATATTTCCTTAAGTATAGATTTTTGAGTCCATAATTTATTCTAAAGAAGAAAAGAGAAAAAAAAAACAATTAACAATTCTATTACTTGATTTATTTTTTTACTAGTTTTAATGATACCACCATTGAACTTGATTAAGGAATTTGTTGTGAAAATAAATCTGTTTTTTTAATTCATTTTTTAATTTTTAATTTTATTAATATTTCATTTGTTTTTTAATTAAGGATATTTAATATATATATTTTTTGAAAGGAGAATATTTAAGAATTTTAAAATTTAAGTTACAAATATTTTAATCTTTGAGATTAAAATATACTGATTTTGTTAAAAAAAAAATACTGATTTTGACAAATAATAAAAGAGCCAAGTGTCATTAAAAAGTAAAGCCGATTCTAGTGTAAAAGCTTTGCTAGTAAAACATGTAACATCTGCAGCAACTTGTTAGAATTAGACCTAGTTGACCAACCAATCACATGTGGTCACATGTAGAAATAGTCAAAGTCAAAGGAGGCTGGTTTATTAGTGTACTCTTGACAGTCAATGTCAAAGCGTGTGCCAATAAGATGACCATAACTAAAACTACTATAAATATTTTGCGCAGAGATGCTGACCGTAAATTGTCGATATGTCCGAGTGGTTAAGGAGACAGACTTGAAATCTGTTGGGCTTCGCCCGCGCAGGTTCGAACCCTGCTGTCGACGTTTGCTTTCATATTTTAAGGCTAATGTCATCTTTTTCTTCTTAGTTATTATCATTTTTTCTATTGATGTTTGAAAAATCATCATTATTAAATTAAATTTAATAACATCGGTCATTTGAAAAGATAAATTTAACCTTCATTTTCATCATTATTAAATTAATCTAAGTGAAAGCTAAATTTATCTTTATAAATGATTGATGGTGTGAGAACACCACCTTTTTTAACATCAATATAACAGCAGGAGGTATTTTCATATGTGGAAATTATCAGAAATACCTATCTAAAAATGGTGAAATTTGCTTTTACCCACTATCCTAAAAAAAATTGTTTTTAACATCTCAAACAAATATATTTGATGATATACCTAAAATACCCCTGGACATTTTTACAAAAAAACCATGAACAGTTAAAAATTTACGAAAAACCGAAATGTGAAATTACGATTAAGCCCCTGCATATATATACACCAAAAATCGATGGATATCACTTCCATCGATTTCTCCACTCAAAAGCACACCGGTTTTTGTCAAACCCGAACCTGATCGCGACCCGACGGTGAGATTGACGTTTTCGGCCATTCGCGCGACGTTGCTGACCTTCCCCAAGGAGCTCCTACCGTCGACGAACCTGTAGAAAGTGCGAATGTTAGATTTTTGAAATGTTTCTTGTAGTTTTTGATTGAGATTTGGTATTTTGAAATGTTTGTTGTGTTATGGATGTTAGGTTATGATAATTAGGTTTATAATATGTTGGATTTGATTGTGTTTGGTCGTTTTGGGTTGAAAATGGCCGATTTTGACGAAAGAAGAGTCGTCGGGATCGGATCGGTTTTTGAGATCGGTTTTTCATTTCGGTTTTCCATGATCAATTTTTTATTTCGGTTTTTTAAATCGGTTTTCAAGTTCGGTTTCTCATGTAACCGAAGTGAAAAACCGATTTGAAAAATTGATCATAGAAAACCGAAGTGAAAAATCGATCGATTTCATTAACCGGTATTTCAGATGCCTTTAAAAACCGATCGATTTCATTAATCGATTTTTTAGATTCCTTAAAAAATCGATTCAGTTTATTCCTATTGATTATTTCTTTATTGTTTTGTTTTCCTACAGAAGGATTTCAATTATAAATATAGTTCACAAACAATTGGCACACATACGAGCGGGAACACATATATTGGTCAAAGATTGGTTAATAAGATAATTGTCGTTATTAATAGAAGATATCTATACGATCGATTCATAGTAGAATACCCGTTCGGACATATTTTGAAGATAACCAATAATACGGCTGCTGGTTCCGTGATTTTGTGGGTGCTTACTAGAGAGTTAAAAGTCACAGGTGCACGCCGTGATGCAAGATGGTTTGAAATTAGGGAGAGAAGATATAGATTTGGGAAATAGGAGTTTCTATTGGTGACAAGATTTTCTTTTGGGGGCATCAACCGTAAAATCTACCAAACAGTGCCAAATGATCAAAATGGTCTCTTATAACGAATGTTTAATGGAGTGTCGCCGGAGGTGAGAGATTTGATCACATTTCTTCAAGCAAGAAGCTATAGTGGGCAGCGAGACCGTGTAAGGCAGGATCCAATTAATGATGAAGATCTTTTGAAGTTAGCAAATGTAGAGATTGCTTTCCATCTCTTTATGAGACTGGATGACAAGGCCATGATTTATCCATTTATGTGGATCCTAATTGAGAATACAGAGACATGGAAGACATTCCCTTAGGGCACATTATGCTATAGTGTCCTGTTGCACTGTCTCGACATGACACTTAATGAAGAGCGGATAAGAAATTCACTAAGAACCATTAATATTTATGGCTATGTGTTGGCGTTTCAGATATAACTAATACTTTCAATATTTATTGCTTTCTTCTATTACGGTTAATATATAGGATTATATGTATGTTTTTAGTTTAATCAATTTTGCATTATCTATTATCTGGTCATTACTAACTATATGTATGTTTTTTGTTTAATCATTTTTACATTATAGTGGTGGTTAGTGGAGGTGTTCCCAGTGTTACAGGAGAAGATATAAAAAAAGAACCCGTTATTACAAAATGATCTACCAAGATGTATGAGACGATCACTGAAAAGAACACCGACAAATATAAAAAGCCTAATGATTTCCCTCCCATAAGTGACAAACATAACCTAAATTTGTATCAATTTTTTGTTTGTTATAACTATCGTTATTTATATTAAGTATATAATTGTAGTATAATTAAATATATTTATATAATGCAGATAGTTGGCATTGGGCCAACCTTGGAGCCTACTGACGTTGAGAGGGAGATGGATTATTGGAAATCTTTTAATCCGAATCATATGGTTCATGAAGAGATACATAAACAGGGTGGTAAGGGGAGTGAGAGTGATGATGATGATGATGATGATCATGATGATGACGATGGCGATGGTTTGGTTGATGGTGTAGGGGGTGAGGATGAGATAGAGGATGATGATGAGGTGGAGGGTGACGATGATTCGAATAAAGACGTCCGAAGCGTGCAATCCGAATAAGAGGATACCTTATCAGAGTTTTGGACAAAGAAGGCACACGATGTATGACACGTAGATTATAAGGTACGAATATTTTATTTATATAATAATATTATTCAATTAATTTTCATTGCAGTAAATGCAAAAGATGTGGACATGTTGTGTAGTAGTACGAAGTGTAAAAGAGAGACGAAGTCTCTAAAAATGATAGACGAAGTGTAATTTGTTTAAATATGTAGGTTGTATTTCCCTGGATACTTAAAAAGAGGGGAGACTGTCAGTTTTTTTTTTTTTAAAAATTCAGTATAGTATGTAAAATAATATATATATGATTCTATGAAATAGGTAAAGTGGTTGTTTGAGTTTATCGTGGATTTACAGAAGACAACCCATAAGAAGTTAAGTAGGATGGATAGGAGGCAGAAGACAACCTTGAAGATTGTAAGAGAGATGGATAGGAGGCTGAGACGGGTGGAAGAGCATTTAAAAATTCCCAGGTCTCCGGTTGGTGGGCATGATCCAGACCATGACGACGACGATGACGATGATGATGATGATGGTGATGGTGGGAGCTTTGTTTGAGATGAGCACATGTATTACCCGTCACCACCACCACCATCACATTAGGATGAGGGTGTCCGTCGGTCGCCTATTGATGTAGACCAGTCAGCCATCTATCAGGAGGAGCAAGAGACCCTTCAGTTAGAAGGTGTCCACCAGTCACCACATCAGTCACCCCATAAGGGGGAGGAGCAGGGTGACCAGCAGCCACCTCATCAGTCACCCCATCAGGATGAGGAGCAGAGTGACTAGCAGCCACTTCAGCAGTCACCCCATCAGGAGGAGTAGGAGGTCCTTCTGACACGGGGTGTCCACCAATCACCTCATCAGGAGGAGCAGAAAGTCCATCATGCACGGGGTGTCCACTAGTCACCCCATCAGCAGGAGGAGGAGGAGGTCCACCACTCCTAGACGGACTTAGGAGGTGTATCAGCTGCAGACACTGAGCGTGAGCATGACTAGGTAAACTTTGTATCTCTATTGTATTGCATTTTGAAATATAATTGTAAATATTAATATTATACATGTTTTTAATTTACTTACAGCTGCAGGATGAGAGCATCCCCGAATGGGGCCAATGAAAGACGAAGCCAACAGCACCTCTACGTACGCCATACACGGATCCAAGGCCGGCGAAAAAGAAAAAGATAGTGGCCCAACAGTAGGCGGAAGAGGTGGCAGAGTCTACAGACCCCATAGAAGTGGTCTATAATGAATATAAAACTGCAACCACTTTGAATCTCAGGTATATTTATAAAAAAAGGGTACTAATTCATGCATCCTAGTTGTTAATGTAAGAAAATTTATAATAATGCTTAATACTTTTTTTTTTTTTTTTTGAAATGTAGGCGTTCGGTTGATCGTTGTAGATGATGTGTGATAACGACCACATTGGTCACCCTCGAGAACGAAGACATGTGGTTGACTAATGAGCACATCCATTCTTATTTGATGTGCCTACAAAGAAAATGGTGGAATGAGGTGGTTGACCGTAGATACGCTGTCTATGGCAGTTATTTGTTTGTAAGTATTTACATTTAAGTTAGTTATGCATTTACAATTTCATGTTGCGTTCGGTTGATCGGTAGTAACATGTTTAATTTTTATCATGCAAGCTTTGATGACAGCGTATTACAGGTTGCATTACGTCAGCAAAGGTATAAAATTTGATTCGGTTACAGCTGATGTACCCTTAAAGTGGCTTGCGTACGGTCCTGGACAGATAGACGCATCAGTCCCGTGGTGGCGGGTTGATAGTGTAAGTGTAATTCGAATGTTAATATTTATTATATGATTATTCGAACTAATCCTATAACACTAACATTTTGAAATATAGGTGTTACTACCGTGTAGCCTGAATCAAGAACACTGGATCCTATGTCAGATGTGCCTTAGAAAGCAGAAAACATAATATATGATTCCATGGCGAATGTTGACATAATCGAACGGCTACAGCCACTTGAGCCGCTGGTATGTTTTATGTCTATTTTGTTGCGGTTCATAGGATTTTATGAACAGACCCAGGTAGATATGCCACCCGTGGATGAGCGGTGGAAAGTTCAGCGTCTTCATAGATAAGTTGTGCTCCGACAACCTGATGGGTGAATAAGTTTATAACTGAATTAATATATATAGTCTATATGTTATGATATTTAATTAATTTATTACTGATACAGGACTAGTTACGGAACATATGTGGTCATGTACGTACGCGACCTTGTGCTTTTAAAAACGAGTATATGGAAATCAAGAATGTAAACTCCTAGCTCCGACTTCTAAAGTCCCAACGTTAGAAATTCAGTTAGAGAGATAATATATAACTCTCTATGTTTAATTGATTTAATTTCATAGCCTCCGAAATTTATTCATTTAGAATACAATGAAATTCGTCGTATTAAAAAGTTTAGTAACATCCCAATGAAAATCCAAGTTAGGAGATCCAAGATTTTAGTAAAGGCTAATCGAATTAAAATTCGATTAAAAAGAGAGAGTTAAGGTAAATGAAATAAGCTTAACGTTTTAAGATAAATTCTAACGAAACGAGAATTTAATCAAGTAGTGGAAGATAAATGGGCTAATAGGAGAATCATGAGAAAGAGATAAGAGTTAGATAAAATTTAAAAGAAATGGGGCAAGATGAAATTATGAGAAGTTGAGTAGTATATAAGCCAACACTTAGTTGATTTTTTCAGCAAAAATTACAGCCCATTCAGTCATCAACAGTCACCAACCGAGAAACAAGAGAAGAATCGAGAAGAATCGTGAGAGAGAGAGAGAGACCAGCAAGTGTTTCAGCCCTGAACCGTGGAGAGGAACTAAGAGAGGAGAAGTAAAGGGCTACTGGTCGAGCAAGAGGGCAGCAGCTGAACCAAAACAGTCTAGACGTGAAAGCAAGAAGCAGATTCCAGCGCACCGATAGCTCGTGCGACAGTGCAGGTCGCGAGGCAGAGCAGAACAGCGAGGGGGAGAGGCAGACACGACCTACAGCAGGATAAGGGGGCCAAAGCTGGTCCACCGTGAGGCCAAGGAAGCAGCAAGAGCTACCGCGTGACACCATAAACGGAGCAGAACGCGAGCTGGTCGCGAGCTGAATCACGAGCACACCCCCGAGCAGAACCGCGACGAGGTTGGTCGACCAGGGAAGATAGGGGAAGAACTACCACCCAAGTTGCCTTCCAAGCCCTCAAGCATCCTTCTTAGACCTCTCTCAACTCCCTAAGCCAAGACCAAAGTAAGATTTCAGCTCCATTTTCTTTGAGATTCTGCAGAAACGAAAATGGTGACAGTTATGAAATTGTTGTTAAATTGTTGGATGGTTGCTCTTCAACTCTTGTTAGAACTTTATGTGAGTGTTATGGAATCTTAAATGATGATTGTTGTGTGTAATTGATGCCATAAAATATGTAAATATGGGTTGTCATATGTACAAACGAAATAGAAACAGAAAATGGTGTTTTATGCACACCAAGTGATTGAGAAAAGTTTTGAGTGAATTTTGAGCACTCTAATAACTAAGTTAGATTTATGTATGTATTAGAAACTTGTAGGAAAGCAGCTAGACCTTGAAATTAGATGGTTTTGAAACCAATTTTTAGCCTTAAAGAGGTTAGAAAAGTTAGAGAAGAGTTAGAGTTGCAAAAAGGGGGAAATTTGACAATATTGGTGAACCCGAGCTCAAATTTGAGCTAGAGGAGACCTGACCATATTTGGCTTATTTGGGGGTATTCTACACCTCAAATGATGCCTAGGAACCATAGAAAACCATAGGTTTTGGAACGGATCGAATCCGATAAAAATTGTGCAAGTTATGCACAATATAGTGCCGTTAGAGCTCTGAGAAGTGAAACTGTTAGCTTAATCCAATTTTTATGGCATGAAATGAGTTTAGTTAGTCATTATAAGTTAAATGAAGCTTAGTTGTGGAAGAAAAACTAGCGTTGCTAACCCGAAACCGAGAGTTTGCAAAACGTGCATTAAATTGCGCTCGAAAGTGTCCAAAACAAACATTTTTCTTAGATTTGACATAGCAAACGATAATATTTCTCAATGAAATTTGTCGTGTGACTAGAATGTAATATAAGTGAGCCATAGGAAAAAGAACGAAGGAAAACGGAGCCCTGAGCAGCAGGTTATCGTCTGTTCTGTCAAGGGCTATCCATTTTAAATAAAATTATGATTTTTCGTTTTAAGCCTCCGACAGGTAAACGGACCGTGTGGGGATATCCCTAGGGGTCCAAAACTAAAACTTTTTCACAAAAATCGGGATTTGAGAGTCTCAGTTGAATTAGAAACGAGTTAGGAGCTATATAGAGAGAATTGAGCATAGTTGGGAATTCCTAGCATATAGTTGAGAAATGAAGGTTTTTGTTAATAGTAATGAAGAGAAAATGTTGTGTAGGTGACGAGCACGTGAGCGACATTCAGGAGCATCGTCGAGACACTTGACGCGGAGCGACGCGGCCTTGAGGTAAGTGGTTCGCCACTTGAGAGCTTTTTAAAATTTTTATGACAATTCTTGATTATATTGAATAAATGTGATAGCTAAGTAATAAAGGAAATTGAAAATGATGCTTAGTGTTGTAGTTAAAGTTTAAGCGTATGGATTCCTATGGAATCCATATGTTACTAGAAAGCGATAATGAGTTGCATGTAAAGAAAATGAAATAAGAAAGTTTTCAGGATTTTCAAATTAGTGTCATTTGTGCTTTTGCACTTAAAGAAATTTAGTATGAAAACCATGTGTATACCTTATAAGTTAATAAGATTTAGCGTTACGTGACAACGCAGAGAATTCCGTTCGTAATCGTTCAGTTTATAGAAAAGTATAGCGCTACGTTGCGATGCAGACAATTCCGCACGTAGTTGGTTAGTTGATAGTTAGCGCTACAAAGCGATGCAGTAAATTCCGCTCGTAGTCGTCTAAAGATTTAGCACTACATTTGCGATTACAGAGAATTCCGTATTGTAGTTGCTCAGTGAATAGATTTAGCGCCCTACGTACGATGCAGTAAATTCCGTAACGTAGTGGTCGAGACACTTTAGTAGCTTCACGATTGGCATTAGTCATAATCTCCCGTGATGGTTAGAATGAGTCAAGAATACACATGGAAGAATTTAAAGAAATTGTAAAACTTGAGTTAATACGAATTATTATGTTAGTGTATGTGATATTGTATATCCTTGTTGCACTAACCCCTTGTTTATTTTGTAGCTTATTGAGTTTTGTTGTGTGCCGCCGTCGGACGAGATCGCGGTCTTTTGTTTGTATATACATTGATAGGTGGGCGATCGCGCAAAACGCTTAGAAACATTTTGTATATGTAGTTAATCATGTATATTTTGAATCTGAATGATGTTGAATTTGTAAAATGTAAATATATTCATGCATACTACATATATATGACTCATATATGTATACTTGGCATTTATTTATTGTTGATGCTTATGGAAATGTGATGAGTATTGCATGATTGTAGATAAAGAAGTTGGGAGGTTTTCAGAAATAGTCGGAGTGTCATTTTATTCACAGGTGAAATTTTGGTTTATAAAAAACGCAGCCGTTATGCTGCAGAAATTTTTATAAAATGAATTTGAAATAGAATCAAAGAAAAAGTTTATCCCTCCCAACCAGTTACAGAGAAAATCAAATCACTAAGTTTTAACGAGTAAACCGGAACAGAAAGTTAGGGTTCGCTTCCTGGATGTCTTCGATCCGACGAGTCGGTTTCGAGGAGTCCGTTGAAGTGCACGACAGGATCCTCCAAACGAGAGCTTAGATAAGGTCTGGGAAGGGTCCTGTCAAAGAAAAAGCGAAACCGTTGCAAATGTCATTGCACTGAGGGCAGAGATTGCCAGAGACATATATATGTTTACAAAGTCGATGTATAAAGTTAATAAATTTGGGAAATGGTTTGTAGACTCTGATGGGGAAATTGTATATAAATAAATTTAATTATATTTTTAATGTGTTCATTATTTATTTGATGTAATTACATTCTATATTTTTTAATTGCCAACAAATCATTTTAATTAAACATTTTAAGTAACATTGTATTTCCTTAAATTTAATTATATATATATGATCATAACATGGCAAAAATAAATAATATTTCGTATTATTAATATTTTAATTTTATCTATATTAATACACAATTAGACATGTATTAAATAATATAAACGTAATGATATTAATTAGGGATAATCCCAATTTTCCTGCTGTAGTTTGATGAAATAGCTAAAATCCCCCCTCACAGTCAAGTGATTTTTCAAAACCAGGGAGGATTTTAGCTATTTCATCAAACTACAGGAGGGAAATTGGGATTATCCCTATTAATGAGTGTATATTAATATTAATTTATATACATTTAATATATTACATGGGCATGATATGATAATTAATTATATGCAGCAAAATATAAAATATATTAATATTAATTTATTTACTGAAATATAAATATATACATTAAATTGATGTCATAGTAATATAATAATTAATATCTAGATTAGTATTATATATCTTATTAACATTACTTATTAGTTGTATTATACAGTGTGATAACATTATATTAATCCTAAATAATATAAACATAATGATAAAATATACTATAACATAAAATATACTATAACATAATACTATAACATAAATATTAATACTAAATATACATGTATTTATAACTATAATACTATAACATAAAATATAGTATGTATTAATATACATTTATAAATATTATTTCATTATGTATATTAATTATTATAGTAATGATTATATAACTTTATCTATATTAATTCACAATTAGACGTATATTAAATATATAATCCTAAATAATATAAACATAATGATACAATACAATTAATGCATATTAATATGTTATATACGGTTAATATAACATATGGGCATTATACAATAGTTAATTATATATGTAAAATATATATATATTAATATTAATTTATTTACTTAAATATAGTATAAATATTAAACTGATATCATTGTAATATAATAATTAATATTTAGATTGGTATTATATATATTATTAACATTACATCCATATAAGTTATAATCCAGATTAATATTATAGTTATAATAATTGTAATATTAAGTGATATAAATTAGTATATTAATATGATATATTAATATGGTTATCAATATTAAGATTGTATTTATAGTATTAAGTGGTATATAATATAGATTATAATTAACTTCCTATATTGATATTACAAATTAATTAAATCAATTTTTCAAAAATATAAATTATAGTACTTAAAAACTAAGATGTTTGTGATATTTTATTTTAACCATATCAATTAAGTATTATAATTACGTGTAAAGTTAACTCTATTAATAGTAATGTATCTTTACTATAAGATAACACATATTATAGTAAAGGTATATTTATTATTGCTAATATCATATAAATATTAATAAAAGATATTATAATATATAATGTTTATAGTCTAAATATTGATATAGTTTGTAATAAAATTATACACTTTCTATCTATATAACATATTTAAATACATCATTATATAACGATTTGTAAAAATAATTGACTTAAAGGGAAATAAATTGAACATCAAAGGCAACTAAAAATAAAGTCAACCCAAGTGAAGATCGGTTTTTAGGGGGACCTGAAAAACCGATATTGGTTTTTGAAGCTCCCTTAAAAACCGATCAACACTTGGCATTTTGGAAGAATCAAAGGCAAGTGGATCAGTTTTTCACCTAACCTGAAAAACCGGTATCGATTTTTCAGGCTAGCTTAAAAACCGATTTATGTTACTCTCCAAGGCAAAAATCAAAGGCATGTGTGCCGGTTTTCAGGCGACCTTAAAAACCGGTGCCGGTTTTTCAAGCGACCTTAAAAACCGGTGTCGGTTTTTCAGGCGACCTTAAAAACCGAATTTTGTTTTCCACCCTAATTTTATGGTTCCGAGCTTATAGATACAAAAACAATAGAAATGGATTAATAATTTATACAGTTGTATTAATATACATTTGAGTAATTAACATAAAAACGTCTTACATAGAACATGCATGAACAAAATGTTAATCAATTGCTAATCATCATTTTCGTCAGTAGCCACCTCTGGATTGGGAGTAGGAAACCATAGTAGACATCGACGTTGGTTGTGTCTAGTCTCATGACAGAAGTGGCATCTTCGGGAGCGCGGCTCATTTTCAGTAGCATTTGTACTCGTTCCAACATCTGCATCAACGTCTGCGCTTGTCCCTTCGTTGATGGAAGTTGGGGGGTTAGGACAACGAAGACGGTTGTGTCCCCTCTAACCACATCTTCCATACTTTTTCCGACGACGATCTTCCTCAGCTGAAGGAATCCGAACCTCCTTCGACCTACCTGCTTGTCTTTTACCTTTAGGTGGTAATATAACCATGCTTCTAACTTCCGCTGAAACATTCCAACTGGCCAATTTAGGGACGGGATTAATCGGACGTGCATATGCAGCTTTTAGCCACTCCACGCTATAGTACTGACTGCAAAGTGTATCACAACTGACACCCTTGAACCTGACATGTATCAACAATTTAAGTGTCACGCTATGACATAAAATAGTAAAAACAACAATGTATAATTACCATACTTGGTCACAGCATATGCATGAACACATGACAACTGATCAAGGTTCCACTGCTTACACGTACATGTGTACTGTTGAATGTCAACCATCGCATTTCCTTTGCTAGGATGTATGACACTGTAATGATACGGTTCTGTAATAGGATGTACGCTACCTTCCGTGGATAAATCTTTTACCAACATGATATGATCATATGTAGCGGTAGTAACATACGTTGTGAGCTTCTCAGCGGTAACACGTCTATTATTAAACTATCTCTGCAATACATTTCTTACATATTCATGTGCAGTTGTTATTGGCAAACGACGTGCTTGCATCATGTAATTGTTGAGCGACTCTGCAATGTTGGTAGTCATCATTTCATATCTTCTTCTTGAACAATGTGCTCGTGACCACCTGCTCACTCCAGCCTTAACCAAAGCTCCATGTGTGGTCGGATGTAATGCACGTATTTCTTCCAATATTCTGTTGCATTCATCAAGCACATAACAATATGCTGCATTGTAAAATGCATTTTCCACATTCGAACACTTTTTACACTGTTGCTTAAGGTTTTGCCACAAGTGGAAAAAACATAACACATGTGAAACTTCAGGAAAAGCTGTTTTCATCCCATTTAATATGCTCTTATAACAATCCGATATGATCAGCAAATCGTCTGACACCTCGATTGCTCCTCTCAATTTTTTTAGGAACCAAGTCCACGAATTGTCCGACTCTCCGTCAGTAAATCCAAAGACGATGGGATAAATCATCTCCGACCCATCTTTGTATGCAGCAAAAAAAAAAAAAAAAATCACTCATTTATATTCACCTTTCAAATGAGTGACATTAATAGCAACAACCGATCTCATGTAAGACCGAAAACCCTCAATGGAAGCTCCAAGTGTAACGAAGGAATACAAGAACTGGTTGTTTTCATCTCTCTTAATTGCCGTCATTGTGCCGGGGTTTGAAAGTTTTAACATCTCAAAGTAGGACGGAAACTGTTGATATGATTCATCTGCTTACCCATATGCTGGTTTCTTTGTATATTATAAAGCCTTCCAAGCTTTACTATATAAGATCTGCATTCCATACTACTCTAGCATTTCTCCAACCAAATGATTAGATGTATAAAGATCTTTTCCCACCTTTCCTACATATAATTTTTCAATCACAATAGTCTTCGCACTTTTCATATGTGATTTCATGGCTGTCTGACGACACGTGTGTTCCGCTACATACTTCAACACAAATCACATTGAACAACCCTTTCTACATCTTGCACGAACAATAAAGCTACAAGTTTTATCTTTACAACCGGCTTTAAATCGCTCCGTGTCCGAACGTCTAACCCGATATTCAAACTTAGCTTTCAAAGCATATTCGCCAATAGCTATAGTCATTTCTTCTTTACTAGTGAAAAATGCTCCTTTATACAATGTACACGTTGGTAGACGGTTGACGTAGCGCTTGAAGTAGCTTCAATGTCCCCCAATTCTACACCAAGAACAATCTAGTATGGTTGTGAAGGATTGTTTTGAAATTGTAAATCTGAAAATCTTATTTCTGGAAACTCTTCTTCTTCAACGACATCATCAAATTGAGTTTCCTCTTCATCACTATCTCCAGTTTGCTCTTCATCACTATCTCGTATTCCATCACCATTATCATCTGTGTCCTGATCTTCATCATTAATACCATAATTCATATAGTTATTATTAACGTCACGAATGAGACTTTCAACCGATGTAAATGGGGTGACAGAAGTATCAACTTGATTGCTCCCAATACCTGAAGTGAGATAAAAATGACTTTCAACCATATGTGGATTTACAGGTCTATCCATATTTGCCTCATCATGTCTTATATTTGGTATTGAATCAGTGACAAATGGATAAACGGTACGCCTACTAACCCCAGCTCCAAAATCTCTTGCAATCTTATAGATATAAATCTCTTTAACATTAATATTTTTTATCGCCATCAAACCAACAACACCAAGATTGGATATGATACGTATCTTTTTAACCTGACCATTTGTCGTATTTTGTAGTAAATAATATATACGGATATTCCACCTTTTTCTATCAATACTAGTCTCTCTGTATGCAACATCCACCAATGATGAAAAACTACTATTTTTATGGACCCCACACATGATTGACTCCCCTCCAATGTAATTACATCCATTCCACTCTTCTTCAAAGTTAATTACAACGGTCTCTTGAGCCATTCCCATAACATTCAAATCAAATAATAATTAAATCTCATTTCAATCGGGTAATATTACAAAATATAATCATATCGAATCATATTCAATACATAGCAACACAAACATATAAAAAAAACCATGAAAAATGTGCTAAATTCGGTTTTTCAGTGAAGTTATTGGTTTTTCATTCTCTCAAAAACCGAAAAAACCGTTCGATTGGTTTTTCAGCCGTTGAAAAACCGATCCTCATTGAAACCGATTTTTTAGTGGATGAAAAAACGAGCCGCCGTTTTTTAGTGGCTGAAAAACTGATCCCCACTGAAAAATTGTTACAACTCTGTAATCATCGGTCACGAAAAATCAATTTCGTCGCAGATTTCAGAAAAGTTTAGATCTCACAATCAAATCATTCTTATAATCTTTTACCTAGCAATATGAACAAAACAACCTAAAAACCAACAAAAAAAAATCATACATTGCCTTTCAAACTCAAATAGAAGAAGAATCTTCAAAACCTTCAATGGTGTAAACTTGAATGGAAGACCAAAACTTCAATGGATGAAGAAACTCGAATGAATAATCCCCTCAATAGATTGTTTTTCAGCTACAATGGATCTAAAAAATCATTGATAACCATTGATGGAGAAGAGAGAAAAAAGAGGATATTGTTAGGATGAAGAAGGTTATTTTCGTAATTTCATATTTGAGGATTTTAGTGATTTTAAACTTAAGGGTATTTTGGTAATCTTGGGTATATAATGGAAATAGTTTGTTTGTGAGGTCAAAAACAAATTTTTTTGAATAGCTGGGTAAAAACAAAAATTTCCTTTTGATTTGGGTAAAAACTATAAATTCCCCATATGATATTCCTTCAAATATCAAGAGAGAAAATGATGATTCTCCAAATGTCAAGAGGGAAACTTTTTTTTTTTTTTTAATAAATTGAATTTCATATATTAAAATTTGAAAATACATTTTTTGATAATTATTGAAAATAATATTCTAAAAATACATAAATAAATTAGGGTAAAGTTGGGAATGTTTATAAAAATTTATTTTCATATTTAGAATACAAAAATACATTTGATAATAATTACTGAAAATAATATTATAAAAGGAGTAACGTTGTATTGTCTAAAATATTTGTTTAAATATATCTCAATAATGTAATATGTAATTTGTAACTGGCATATTACTCACCATGTTATCTCATGTTTCATGTCGGTTAACAATTTATATATTATATCATTTAGGTAAAATTTTGGACAATTTAATATTACTCTTGAAAATTATTGTGTTTGATAATATTTTCCAAAATTAGATTTTTATAACTTAAAATTCAAAAAAGAAAAACATTAAAATATATCTGATAAAAATACTAAAAATGAAAAACAAAACAGTTTATTTGGTAATCATAATATTTTAAAATATATATTAAAATATTATAATAACCAACGAAAAATTAATGTTATTACACGAGATAACCTTTTTTTTTTTTTTTCCCTTTTCCGCTTCTTCATCATTTTACACAACCAATCTATTTTCGATAATTTTTAAAAGAATTAAATTGGATAGAATTTGGTAAAAAAAAAATTACAATATTATGTGATTTAGTTTATAGAATTTGGTAAAAAAACTAAGTTAGCATTTGAGAACTAGCTTGTGGTCTGGTGGTACCATGATAGACACAAGCCACCCACTCTAATGGCCTTAGTGGTCGTGGATTTGAACCCACCTTACTCACCAAGTCCCACGAAATTATTGTGGGCATTTTCTTTCCCTACTATTTGTGGGTTACCCTCCCCTTCCCTCCCCTTTATGGGTTGACTTCTCCCAATCTTGAGAGCTAATGCCGGGTTACACCACAACACCTGTCATGCTAGTCTCGATTATACCTTGGGTTAAAAAAAAAAAAGCATTTGACATAAAATTAAATTTGAGAACGGCATTTCGAGGGAAATCAAAATCTCATGTGGAATGTAAGGAAAGGTTAAGAACAATGCTCTATCAATTTATTCATAGGTATTTTAAGGAATGTAAGGAAATCGTGCTTATTTGCAAATTGTCAGGTTTATGCGTATTAGATTTGGTAGACATGTAAAAATCTTGCCTAAGAAGAGGCAGAGATAAGATGCTTATTGTTGAAAGTGTTGATCTTACACTTTTGGGTACAAAAAATAAAAAAAGCAGTTAGTTAGATTTCTCAAGGGATTCCAATTTAGAACTGTATGTCTCCAAAGGAAGATGCAGGAAGAAGATAGCACAATCATAGTTTCACTATTATGTGCCTAGAAGAAGAGAGTTCCCAGGATATTCTAGGAATTAATTCAAGTCTGAGAACCCATAAGAGACTTTTGCTAGTTCATCATTCCTGCACAAATCACCTTGAATGTACAATATCAGCATGTAGAAGCTGGCTCGGTGACATCCTTTCTAATCAGCCACCATTTGAATCTGACATGGTGCCTTGCTCCCTCTGGCAACACCGATGGAGATAACAAGCAGCAAGTTGTTTTAACTGCTGTATGCATTTTCAATTGTATAGAAGAAAGGTTTAAATTTAAACAAGTTCTTTTAGCATGCCATTTCATATTTATACCAAACATATACTTAATAATTAAAGCTTTGGGCAAGTTCTTCATTTGAATGCGTCTGTGCTATGAACTGCCAAGATGCCTCAGGAAACAAGCTAATTGTAAATTTATAATGCCCGTTTGCATCAAGAAAAAAAGTTAGGACAAGTACATGTTTTTGCTGATATTAGAAAAATGAGATGTTCTTTTACTTGCTTCTGATTTGGCATGTATGAGATGCGAACTAGATAAAATTGGACATAGGCATCAAAATATGCTTGTTTATCCATATAGTGTAATAAAAATCTATCTATCTATCTCTATGTATATATATATATATTTTTTCATGGTAGTGCTAATTCTTTGGTTGGACTATTTTGGAGCTTGGAAAAGGAAAGGGAAGAATTTGGCAAGGTTATTGCTTAAGATTGAAGTTAATATGTTTTCTTATAATAGTTAAAATATGGTGTATTAACTTATTGTTTGTTTACCTTTCAAAATTTTCCTTAGGAATATGAGATAGATAATTTAGTCTATTTTTCATATGCATTAAATGATACTGTCAAGCACTCAATGCTTATCAAGAAATTCCATAAATGTTTGGTTCACTACAAGAAATTCATAATACGGCAACATTTATATAGCAACGTACTGCTGCTTGAAGTTGCCATAGACATGTATCGCAACACGCAAAAAATATAGGTTGTTGAAGCTACCTATGACAACTTACAATTTATGTTGCGAAGAATATGACATGTACAACAACTTTTGGATCAACAATGTTGCTAAAATATGCTATACAACAACATACTTTAAGCGTTTCAATATGTTACACTATATATGTATATGTACAGCAACATCATGATCATGCAAGTTGCTAAATAAAACATTTCAATTTTTTTAAATAAAAAAAAAACAGAAAATATAGAAGCCCTAATTAACCAACACTTTCTTGCTTCATTTCCTCCCATCACCGCCGACCTCACCCTGCCTCACTCTGTTTATTGTTTCAGCTCTACCATTACTGCCGAACAGCCCTCATCGCCGACCAAACCTCACTTTGTTTATTGTTTCAACTCTACCATCATTGTCGAACAGCCTCATCGTCGACCAAACCTCACCCTGTCCTCACTCTGTTTATCGTTTTAGCTCTGCCATTACTGTCGAACACCTCACCGCCGACCAGACCTCACCCTGTCCTCACTCTGTTTATCGTTTCAGCTGGGCCATTACTACCGAACAGCCCTCATCGCCGACCAGACCTCAGCGCCGACGAACTTGAGCATCATTGCTGACCAGCCTGCTGTCGCCGTTACTCTTTCACCGGTAAGATTCATTTCCTTCAACCTTCAACCATTTTTCACTTCACATTTAGAGTTTGTTGAGATCCCTTCTACCTCTTCCATATCTTCTTGTTTCTCTTGCAGCGAGTTGACATCTTGGACGAATTGCTAAATCGAAATGCCTACTGGTTGAGTGATTTTGAGGAGCTTCTTTCTCTTGTAGAAACTTGACATTTTGGACTCCATATACCGTAAGCTTCTTTAGGTTTTAAATGTGTTTGCCTTGTTAGGTTTTAAATGTGTTTGCCTTGTTGGGTTTACATTTTTGACATTCCTACTAGTTGGGTTTTGGTTTGGATGTTTTAAATTTGTTTTTGCCTTGTGTTTTGGTTTGGATGATATAAAATGTATTTGCCTTTGAGCAGCTGTAGACCCCAATTTTTTTATCATGATTGCTCCCATATTGTAAAATCACTTTTAGATCCAAATGTCATGATTGATTGCGTATTGGACCTTTTAAAAGTTGTGTTTACTGTTGTTATACATCTGTCTATAGTTTACTCACAGAAGCTAGCACTTTAACACTGCTGCTTGACTTTTCATGATTGGTGGAGAATATTTCTTGGAATCCAATGGCAACTCATCTCTTGCTTGCGTTAAATGCAGCTTGTATTATATATATATATATATTTTGTTTTTATCACATCTTTAAGCATGTGTTGTGTGCTTATAAATTTTTTTTTCGATGTTGTTGACCTTGCTGTGACATTATTGCCAAACAATCATTTCTTGTGAATGACTATTGAGAAGTATACCCTATTTGATCTCTCTTACTATATATAACAGAAAATTTTTTTAAACAAGTTCAATTTTATATGGAAGTGTTAGAATTTCAAGCAAGGCTGGTTTATTATTTATTGAGGAGTGCCCAAATGTCATCCACCATAGATTTTAGGATCTCTCAACACTATTGTTTTCACAAGGGTAGAAACGAATTTCAAACCCATCAATTCATGTTGTTTGGTTCGTGAGAATTGTCAATGGTAGTATGTTTTCATATGTACAAAAGCATCTAGAACATTTAACTTAGTTCTTGTGAAGAGTGATTGTGCGTTGTTATATTCTTATTAGTTGTTACCTTGATATTGGACCTAAAGTTTACACCCGAGTTTCCATCTCTTATTATTTTAAAGTTTTAACTTTTTTTTTTTTTTCTTGATTGAAGATTAAGTACTGACAAAAGCGACACTATGGACAAGAGATGGGTTCATCTTTCAAGGTTTCTTTTATTTAGATACTTTATTTTGTTAACAAGTGATGACAATATATATGAAGATGCCATTACAAGGGTTTTAGGACGAGAAAAACATGGTCAAGTGAGGG
Source organism: Litchi chinensis (assembly GCA_019925255.1). Taxonomy (NCBI): domain Eukaryota; kingdom Viridiplantae; phylum Streptophyta; class Magnoliopsida; order Sapindales; family Sapindaceae; genus Litchi; species Litchi chinensis. The sequence goes on from CM034471.1 coordinate 13,531,987, forward strand.
GCCTTAGGTATGGAGCAACATCATCACGAGTAGATGCTCAATTTCAATATGGACAAAAGATGAAAATGCTTCAGAAAAAGTTGAAAGAAACAAATGATGAATTAGGAAAGCTTCGAGAGTTGGTGGTTTCGGTAATGAAACAAAATGACTCAGTAATATGAGTTTTTTTTTTTTTTTTTTTACCATTTCGTTATATAGTATATTTTTATTGTTATCTTTTCACTAAAAATATTATTTTTGTTCTTAAGTTACTAAATAGATGCGGAGTGGAAGATGTATTAGCTTCTCATGCATGTACTCTATCTCACGCATACACTCCTCAGGTTAACATTTGTCTCATTACATTACTTTTCAATTTTTTAAAATAACTTGTGTTTATGCTATTGACATTTTTTTTTTGTAGTCACAACATGGGAGTGCTCATGTAACACAAGGCAATGCACAACTTGAAAATGCGCGATGTCAATTACTACATTGGTATCTAGAAAATAATGTAGAAGATCAAGTTGTTGCGGAAGGAAGAATTTCATCAACGGATCCTAAGGCCCTAGTGCACCACATACCACTTGGAATGAGTTATTGGAAAGTTTGGGTTGATGTTGTAGAAGAAGATATAAAAGTGTGTAGGCCAACGGATGAGTATGAAACTCTCAATGAAGCTATGGGAACAACTGTTGCATGGCTAAAGGATTACATCAAGTTGTTGTAAAAGAAGGTAAATGGTAGTATTTTGAAAGATAAATCAAATTGTTGCATTGGATGTTTTTTGGGTTTACAAGATTGTGATGTGGTTTCTAGCAATGTATATGGTTGTAGGGAAAAAAGAAAAAACTTAATTTTTTGGTGGCTTAGCAAAGTTATGGAGTTAGATGGATGTAGAAATTGTTGGGATTTTTGGTTCATAACCACATCTTTTTGTGATTATGTGATATATGTACACATATGTGTACTTACAATTATATGCATATAAGTATGTATATCACATACAATGATGGAATTTTGTGTAGTCTTTGTTATGTAACTAATTTTATGGAATTATATGTATTGTTGATCATGACAAATTATAAAATTAATGAATACATTAATTTCTTTACAAATTGAAATTAATATTGTTGTAATCAATATGATCTATATATATATATATATATATATGCAACACCATTTTGATATATAAGCAGCACCATATTAAGCCATTTGAAAAAATATATACAACAGCTCAAGCATTTAATTTCAACCCAGGAAAAAAAAATTATTAATTCAGCAACATATTTTGTATGTTGCGTTATACCTCTACAGCAACATACAACTAAAGTAGTTATAGATATACGACTACAAGCTACTATGCGTTGCTGTAGTCCATATTGCAACGTCCAGTGCATGTTGCTATAACATCTATGGCAACGCACAAGTTAATGTTGTTGATAGTATAAAACAACATCAGGTTAACGTTGCTAAAGGGGTACCCTTTTTGGCTACATGGTTTTCCAGTAAATAAGGGTTTGTGTTGCTAAAAGTTTGAGCAACGCATTCTGCATGTTGCCGTATTATGAATTTCTTGTAGTGGTTAGAGAATCACCATCAAATGATAATGTGTTAGCTTAACTATGCAAGTAGTAATGTACATCTTATCCGATATTCTGAGATAAGGTATCTCTTGATTACTTAATATTTAACAAGCTACGATGATAATTTTGAGCATGTACAAGTTCCCTTTTGCCAAAGGTTAACATCATGCATTATTAAATGTTAATGCAGATGAACATATTAAAAGGAAGCAAATTTTCTTCCTAGATGCCTTGTGAAGGAAGCTTAAGGACAATTTGTGTTGATCAGATTTTGAAATTTTGACTACTTGACAACATCTGCTTGACGACCAAAACACAATGCATGTAACTTTGACCTCAATATTGTTGGGATGTTATGTAAAAGCTTCTCAATATTTGAAACCATATATATGATAATTGTCAGGAATTGTTTTAAATCATACGTGAATCAATGCAAAGCTGATGACCAACAACAAGTTGTTTTAATTGCTGTATGTATTTTCAGTTGTATATAAGAAAGGTTTAAATTTAAATAAATTCTTTTAGCATGTCATTTCACATTTATACCAAACATATGCTTAATAATTGAAGCTTTGGGAAGGTTCTTCATTTTGGATGCGTCTGTGCTATGACCTACAAAGATGCTTCAGGAAACAAGCTAATTGAAATGTTGATCAGTTACAGAATTTTGTTTCCTTTAAAGTTGGATGTGTTGTCGATTTGCAAATTTTAAATCTTAATCTTCTCTGCCTAATAGATTCACAAATTTTTCTTAAGCTTGAAGATATAATTGCCATCTTTTGAGGATGAAAAATGAGGTTAGGCTAGTAGCATGCAAATCTATGTTATTTAAATTAATTTTCAGCATTTGTATTGATTGATGTAACCAACTAAAGTTTTGCACATCTAGAAGATCTGCAGACATGGTCCATTATATTTTAAGCATGGCATCTAGTAATCTGTGAAGTACACTCCTTACACACAGTGTTGTTGATGGTTCAGAGGTAGCGTGCACAAGTTTTGCAATTGGCTCTATTAATGTCAAATATGATTACACACCATTCAATATAAGCTCCTTTCTGACCTGAAAAATGCCGATATTATATTCTTTTATTGTTTTGGGTGTGTATACGGAGTTAAAACACAAGAAGCAATTAAAATTTGTCGACGTTGATTTCTGGTCGACGAGAGCTCAAATCCCAATACCTATAATCAATCTCAAATAAAGCAAACAACAAAGAAAAAGATAAAAGAGGACAGAGAACCAAAATAACACAAAGAAGACAAGATTTTTAACGTGGTTCAGCAAGTGTGCCTACGTCCACGATTGTCTCCCAACAATCCGGCAGAGTGATAGTATATTATTGCTTGTGTCTGTTACAATGAATTCAGCTTCTATTTATAGAGGAAGAGGTGTTACAGTTTTGGAAGAAATAAAACAGGAAATGAATTTCACATTGAATGCACTTCCTAATCGGTTGGAGCAAAATCAGGAAGCTACTCCGTATATCTCCAGATCATATTGACTGAGTTCAAATTTGAATTAACTTCCAATTCTGATGAGGGAATCACTATCAAATCAGGTAACTGCCTTTTCTAGAAGATTTTGTATAAACTGATCATTGGACGAGTTGTACACTGCATTGAGCAACCTCGAACTGGGCCTCGCTGAGTAGGGAGCTGTGTATAGAGCGAACTGTATAATGATCTATAGACTGGCTGCGATGCGAGCTCGTTGGGCTTAGCATTGATAACTTGGGCCTCGTCTGCTGGGCCACTTCATTGGGTTGATTTGTTAAGCTTTTATCAGGCTTTTACCAGCTTATTTGGTGAGTCCAGAAAATACACATAACATCAGCCCCTCAACTCTTAGTTCATTCTGCAAATTGGGAGCTCGAGATCGTTGGTAAAAGCTAACTTGAATTACCGTTTCGCGCTCTTTCGAATTCTATCCCATCAGTTTTGACATGTGGCGACCATTCAGACGACAACTGAACCGGCACTGGCACGTCTCGTGCCACTCACATTTAATGCGCACGTCTTTCAACTGACGGCTGCATGATTACAAAGCCGTTACTTGTGCTGCACCATTAGATTCAGGACGGTTGTATACTCTCCAGATCGGACGGTTGGGGCTCGAGCTTAACCACCTATATAAACTGATAGAGCCCCTTCGTTGCCCTTTTCACTTATCATTTTCTCCAGCTACTCGATTTCTCTTTTGCTGCGTTTTCACCGGTTCTCCACAAAAACTTCACTTCCAGTCGTCGTTTTTTACATCTTCATCAAAGATTCATGTTAAGTTTCTCTATTTAACTTCAAGTTTTCAGTTTCTAGTATGCTTTTGTTGTGTTTGAGTTGTGTTGCACTTGTATTCTACTCTCTGTGTTTGAAATGGATTGAACGGGTCGTGTTCTTGATGTTGAATCCCTATTTTCTTGCTTTCTTGTTGATCACGACTCTTCATTTTCTATTAGCTTGATCTTATTGCCTGTTTATTTTCAATCTGTTTACTGTTTGTAGCTTGTCATGCATGCGAACTGTAGGATTAGGCACCTGTAGATTACTAGCTTGTTGGTCGTTTCTTTATAGGTTGAGTCCCGCAATGTATCAGTGATATATGAAATAGGAAACTTAAAACCTTTAACATTTTAGTAGTCTGCTCGCTGCGACCTAACTACACCCCTTTTGTATAGATGTATTCAAGTGGAGTTCGCAATGTTGATGGGGCAACATAAAGCGGTGTAGCTCGGGCTGATCCTGAAATAATTCATCGGCTCGAAGCAGAACGACCAGCTCGCGAGGAGAGGGAAGCTTGCGAGGTGTTCGTACATCATCTTTCTACAATTGATCCTATCGAGCTGGAGGGAATTGCTCTTCAATACCACATTCCTAGGGACTATCGTGCTATGTCACCCGCTAACAATGATCACGCATGTTATCCTCTAAGTGGATACATCGCTATCAGCACCCAACATCTCGAGCATGGGCTCAGGTTCCCAATCCCTCCTCATCTGGTCGAGTTCCTGAACAGGGTCAAACTTATGCCATTCCAGCTAACCCTGAACACGTACTAGCAACTAACCTCGTTGACTTTGGCCTTTCTTAGAAACAGTCTTTCTCCTCTAACTCCAAAAATCATACAACATCTTTACAATATCAAGGCTGGAAGTACTTTAAAGGATGGAAAGCGAGATGACATCTATTACCTCGTAGCTCGTCAATCGGAATACAAGAACCTCTTACCCCAAAGAGATGCAAAGGGTAAACCTAATGTAGAGGCTTACGATACGAACTGTTTTTTTGTCTCTAGCCCTTTTCTCAGAAATCTCAAAAACTTTAGCTTCGTTTTAAGTTCAGGTACAGAGAAAAATACTTCGTGAACTATGATTTTTTTTTTTTTTGACACTTTGTTTTGCAGAATTGAAGGCGGACATATCTTCTCTCAGCAATGAGGAGAAGAGGGCTCTCATGGTGCTCGCGAGTTCGGGTGAAGCAAATATCAGTAATAAATTTGATACCGACCTTCTCCAAACTTATGGCCTCGCTCGTCCTACTAATTCTCCATTAATTGACAGTAATGGAGATATAGGAAGCAGGAGAGAATTTGAGCCCCCTTCTGTTTTCGAAGTACCCATCGAAGAAGAGGAAAAAGACGCTCCTGCTTCCCAATCAGCTTCAGCTCATGTTTCCATCTCACAAGCAGAGCCAGCTCGGGATCCTACTTTCTCCTCGCAAGCAGAGCCTGCTTCAGCTTCTATTCCAACTCAGGTAGTCTCAACTGTCCAAATAAATTCATCTCTATCTCCTGTTCACATAACTATTCCAGCTCCTACTGAAGCAGCTCCGACTCCAGCTCGTGCCTCGCCAACAAATGCATTTCAAGCAGCTATTCCTCCAGCTTCAGCTTCTGCCTCTGGGTGAGTTTCAACCAAAAGAAAGCTCACTCTTCTGCAGTTCCCTCCGAAACGACCTGCTGAAGCTCCAGCCCCTTCAACTGCTCTCTCAAAGCAATCTGCTGAGGCTCCAGCCCCTTCAGCTACTCTCTCAAAGCAACCTGTTAAGGCAAAAGCTCATTTGATCGCTATTCCCAGCGAGGTGCCACCTCCAGTAACAGTAGCAGAATATCCATATGCAGTTATATCTCTCAGATCGCGGCCCGAAGTGAGAGAAGTTCCATCTGAAGTCTTACCCCATAATGCCTCAATCGGTGCTAGCAAGGGTGGAAGAAGAAAGAACATGGGTAAACGTACCTTTACCACGTGACGTCATGTATATGTGGGCATAGAGCCTGAGGTCGCATTAGTTGAGAAGACTCCAACACCCACCATGGCAGCCTTAAAGATGGACCAGGGGGGAGATATTTAAAATCTCTTCTTAACAACTGGTAGGATATCATGATGACCCACCCGAGGGCTTTGGAAAATAAGTCTCTGAAGGGCTTGGATCTGGACGAATACATAAGTCGACATGCAACGTTGGTAACTCACTTCTCTTTTTGACTCTTTGCTCGCTAATTATTTGCTTGTTTTTATTAAATACTAACTTGTGGAGTTTCAGGCTGCCCTTAGATCAATAAAACGGAGAAGGAAGACCAGGTTTGCTGAAGATCGCATAGGGAGATTGGAGGATGAGCTGGAGAAGGCCAAGGAGGAAATAAAGTCGTGGACCGAGAAGGCTCAAAACACTAGAAAGTTCGAGAAGGGTCACGAGGCGATGCTGGCGGCAGCTAACATAGCTAAACAAACAATTGAGGAGGCTTTGATATGAGTAGAAAATGACTATGAAGCTACAAGGTCTCATCTCACTACTTTGCTTCGCAACCGTGAAGATGAACTCAACAAAGTGAGGGATGAGTTGAAGCAATTAGAGCAACGAGATGAACTTGCTGAAAAGCGAGCTGAGTGAGTGGAGGCTACAGCGTAGCGAACTGAGTTGGCTTAACAGCGAGCTGAGATTGCAAAGAAGCAAGTTGAGGTGGTCAGGCAACAGGTAGAGGCTGCATTACAACAGGTTGAGGCTGCTGAACAACAAGTGGAGACTGCACAACAAGAAGTTGAAGTTGCTAATCGCCACACACATGACACTTGCACAGAGTTCATGATTTTCAAAGAGAGACTTGCTCAGGACACGGAAGTGCAGGTTGTTGAAGCCAGAGATAAGGCTGAGGAAGCAACGAGCATTAACTTCCTCTACACGTTATGGATGTCCCATCCTGAATTGGATTTTTCTATCTTTAGTGATGAGGGACTCCGAGCTATGGAGAGGTTTAAAGCAGGGACTACCTTGTCTCTAGTTATAACTGATGCGGTTTCTTTGGCAATGGAGATGCTTGACACCTCTCAGACTGAGCATGTTGGTGTCATCGAACTCTCTAGCTCGTCTTCCAACGAAGACTCCCTTTTAGGATCAGATTCTCCTTAAGGCCCATAGCTTGTCTTGTTTTCTGCTCTTTCTGAGCTTGGTTTCTGATTTTTGTAATTCATTTGTTAACTTGTAATGGATTTTCGAGTTTAATAGAAATTTTTACATTACATTTTCTCTGTTGAATATGCTTGAATTTGTAACACATTTTTATATCTTCATTTTGTAAGTTACGAGACTTCTTGCGAGCTAATTGTTGTAACATAAACTTGCTCGAAATCTGATATAATAACTCAAGTAATTGCTTAATTCAACAGTTAATAAAATATTTTGATATAAGCAACAGGTCGGAATGTTATCTGCCATATTGAAATGTTGATGAGCTATGCAGGGATATGTTACCTTACCTGCTTTTTAAACTCTAATTTGGTGAGCTATGCAGGGGTACGTAATCACGTCTGCTTTTTAGGCTCTTATTTTTGGCAAGCTATACAGAGGTATGTAATCTCACCCGCTTTTTAGGCTCTTATTTTGGCGAACTATGTAGAGGTACGTAACCTCGCCTACTTTTTAGGCTCTATTTTGGCGAGCTATGTAGGGAGACGTAACCTCGCCTGCTTTTTAGGCTCTATTTTTTAGCGAGCTATACAGGGGTACGTAACCTCGCTTGCTTTTTAGGCTCTAATTTTTAGCAAGCTATATAGGGGTACGTAACTTCGCATGTTTTTTAAACTCTAATTTTTAGCATGGAAACGAGCTAATCAAGATAGAGCCCGCTAGCTAGTGAACTTTGAATATAATATTAAAAGAGCAATCACTCAATACATACAAACAATATGAGGAAACTGAAGCTTTCATTAATTTTGATAAAGTTGGAATACAAAGTAAACATATAATTGATGAGTTACTGATAATATGGTTGATGAGAACCCCGTATATAAAGATACGACACCCACAAGCAAATTGAAACACAACCCCAAGAAAGATTAAAACAGGTTTACAAAATAAAGAATTTTGACCCATTGATTATATGTCAATCAGAAAACCAAAGTTATAAAGAACTTTGACCCAATGATTAGAACTCAATCAAGAACCAAAATTACCAAGAAGGATATTGACGCCACTCCCAAGACATAGATGAGAAAGTGGGAGATAAGTCATGGGTTCGATCGCCACAAGCAAAGCTTGATAAGATCACATGTTCTTAAAAGAACAGAGGAGAAAATACTCTCTCTCAATTAACCACAATTGGCTGCCTATTCATTCATCTTATTCAAGATATGTTTGCTTAGGGTTACAAACCTTTTTATAGACAAGGAAATAAAACATAACATGAAACCCTAGCCCCCTAACACTTGGGCTCACTAATTATGCTCATGGGCTTAAATTAAATTAAATGTTTCAGCCCAAATAACATTTGTTAAAATAAAATAGACTAACTTAATTTAAAACCCATTACAATTAAAATAAATTCCAGCCCATATTATTTAAAGCCCAGTTAACCCCAATTGCTTTCATTTAGCTCCTAAAGCCTTCATGATTAAGCCCAACAATCTTCAAGATTAAGCCCAATAATTTTCAATTGCCTCATTTATCCAATTGTCCCGTAATCCTCCATGTTCGCTATCTTGGTTTCCATCATTCCCGCTTTCCTCAAAACGATTTGCCCTCAAATTGTGTCTCATCTAGTTATCTGAAGTCTTGATTGAAAGCCTGAAAAAAAATATTAGAGAAAACCTCACACTCCCTCACGTGTTTCACTCCACTCACGTGTTTATCACTCAGGAAACCCCAAGTGGCATGAATCTTGCAAATCAACAAATAGATGTGAAGACTAATCAAGATTGATGTGGAAATAAAAATAGCAAAGCAAATCAGATTGTTTATGCGATTGCATCAAGAATGAAAAGACATGAAAACAAGCGTGAAATCAATAGGTTTGAACGGTCTTGGAAAACAATGCAACAGACCCGCAGAAACAAACTGATAGCAAGACACAAAAGAAATATAATATATTCAATTGTAAAAACTGATGAAACAAACCAGAAAACTGACAGCAAGACGCCAAAAGAAAGATAATGTATTTAATTATAAACACTGCTGAAACAAACCATAAAATCAAAGATGACGTGCTGCACCACAAGAAATAAAAAAAAAATGTATATATAATGGGTGCTGTGCAGAATTCAAGAAACAAATATAAAATATATATTATGGCTTGATGATGGATGGCGGCTTAAGGCAAATCAGAAACAAGAATAATGAAAATATATAAATATTGAAAGCTGAATCTGTTGATGCAGACAAGAACAGAATTACGAGAGAATAGACTAAGCGACAAAAATAAACCCTAAAAAGAAAAGCTAACAACGGCGGCTGAAACAAAAAAAATAAATAAATAAAACGAAAACAAAACAATAAAATAAAATAAAAATGATAATTCAAACCTGAATTAATTCCCAAAGCTCTGATACCAACTGATGAGAACCCCGTATATAAAGATACGACACCCACAAGCAAATTGAAACACAACCCCAAGAAAGATTAAAACAGGTTTACAAAATAAAGAATTTTGACCCATTGATTATATGTCAATCAAAAACCAAAGTTATAAAGAACTTTGACCCAATGATTAGAACTCAATCAAGAACCAAAATTACCAAGAAGGATATTGACGCCACTCCCAAGACATAGATGAGAAAGTGGGAGATAAGTCATGGTTTCGATCGCCACAAGCAAAGCTTGATAAGATCACATGTTCTTAAAAGAACAGAGGAGAAAATACTCTCTCTCAATTAACCACAATTGGCTGCCTATTCATTCATCTTATTCAAGATATGTTTGCTTAGGGTTACAAACCTTTTTATAGACAAGGAAATAAAACATAACATGAAACCCTAGCCCCCTAACACTTGGGCTCACTAATTATGCTCATGGGCTTAAATTAAATTAAATGTTTCAGCCCAAATAACATTTGTTAAAATAAAATAGACTAACTTAATTTAAAACCCATTACAATTAAAATAAATTCCAGCCCATATTATTTAAAGCCCAGTTAACTCCAATTGCTTTCATTTAGCTCCTAAAGCCTTCATGATTAAGCCCAACAATCTTCAAGATTAAGCCCAATAATTTTCAATTGCCTCATTTATCCAATTGTCCCGTAATCCTCCATGTTCGCTATCTTGGTTTCCATCAATGGTCAAAGATGCTTAGCGTTCCAAGCTCGAATGACTTCAGCTTCATTCACATTTGTTAGGCGATAAGCTCAATTTCCCAAGTTCTCTTTGATAATGTATAGACCTTCCCAATTTAGGCCTAAAGATCCATCACTGTCTTTGTGAGCTCCAGGCAAGATAAGTCGTAGCACCAGATCGTCTACGTTGAAACTTTGAACTCGAGCTTTCCTGTTATAATACCTCACGATCATTTGCTGATAAACCGCTATCCTCAATCGGGTTGATTCCCTTGCTTCTTCAAGTAGGTCAAGGTTTGTTACAAGTAGCTGGTCATTGTCTTTTGGATTGAAGATTGCTCTACGTTATGAGGTTACTTCTAGCTCTGCTGGAATCATGGCATCAGATCTGTACACCATCAAAAAGGGCATCTCACCTGTGGTGTTGTGAGCTGTGGTCCTATAAGCCTATAACACCTTCTGAAGCTCGTCTACCCATGCTCTTTTCTTTGTTTCCAGCTTCATCTTCAAGGTCTACTTTATAATCTTATTCATAGCTTCAACTTGGCCATTGACTTGTGGATGGTCCACTGCTGAGAAACTCTTAACAATCTTCAGGTCGTTACGGAACTTAAGAAACTGGTCACTATTAAACTGGGTCCTATTATCTGTTATGATCTGCTGAGGAACCCTAAACCTGCAAATAATATTATTTCACACGAACTTTTTTATCTTCGTCTTGGAAATTTCTGCCAACTCCTTTGCTTCTGCCCACTTGGTGAAATAGTTAACTGTGACCACGACATGCTTACACCTTCCACGAGTTGTAGGTAGTGGCCTAATTAAATCCATCCCTCATATCGCAAAGGGTCATAGGCTCACTATTTGTTGGAGATAGGTTGGTGGAGCTTGTGGAACTTGGACGAACCTCTGACACTTGTCACACTTGTTGACCAGGTCGATAGCATCTTGCTTCACAGTGGGTCAATAGAAGCCCTGTCGAAGTGCCTTTTGAGCTAGAGACAGCCCCCCAGCATGATTTCCACAATGGCCCTCATGTATTTCTTTCATTACTATCTCACAGTCTTGGCCATTGATACATCTCAAAAGTGGGGCTGAAAATGCATTCTTGTATAATACATCATCTTGTATGCAATATCGAGCTGCTCTAGCTCATAAGCGTCGTGCTTCCAATTTATCAGTTGGTAGCTTTCCATCTTGCAAATAGCTTAAAATCGGACCCATCCAGAAATTGGGCTGTATAGTTATGGTCATCACTTAATTCTTCTTTTCTGTGCTCAGAGCTGACAGGAACTCTACTAGGATCGCTCCAAGGAAATCTGCATCATGGGTGGTCGCTAGGCGAGCTAGTGCGTCTGCATGTGAGTTCTGAGCTCGTGGAATCTGCTTTACCTCGTACTTTTGAAAAGTATTTAGCATTTCATGAACTTTTTGGAGATACATAACCATTTTCGGTCCTCTGGTATGATATTCACCTAGTATATGGCAAACCACGAGCTGTGAGTCGTTGAAGACCTTTAATCGCTTAGCTCGCATTTCCTTAGCCAAATGCAGACTTACGAGCAATGTTTCATACTTAGTTTCATTATTTGTAGTCTGGAAACCAAACCTCAATGCACAAAGTATTTTATGGCCTTCAGGACTGATTAGCAAAATTCTAGCTCCGGCTTTCTGCTTGCTAAATGACCCATCAATGTATAGCTCCTAGGTTGGACCTTCAGAAGATTCAGCTTTATCGTTTACTGGCCCAGTAAATTCTGTAATAAAATCTGCTAGAATTTGGACTTTGATGGTCGTTCTTGGCTTATACTGAATATCAAACTGTGCGAGCTCAACTGTTAATTTCAGCAAGCGACTTGAGGTGTTCGCTTTCTGTAGAACTTGCTTCAGCGGATATTGGGTGAGGACTTCAATTGTATGGGCTTGAAAATAAGGTCGCAGCTTCCTCGATGCGATCACCAGGCAATAAGCGAGCTTATCCATTTACGAGTACCTAGTTTCGGCATCCTGTAGCCTTTTACTCACATAATATACAGAAAGCTGCATCTTCTCTTTTTCTCTCACCAAAGCAGCACTTAAAGCTTACTGAGACACCCCCAAGTATAAAATGAGCTTCTCTCCCTCTTTGGGCTTGGAAAGAAGTGAAGCTCGTCCCATATACTCTTTCAGCTGTTGGAAAGTTACCTCGCACTGTTCGGTCCACTCGAAGTTCTTTACCTTCTTCAAAGCATCAAAGAATGGAATTCATTTATCTGTTGCCTTCGAGATGAACCTACTAAGAGCTGCGACCTAACCATTAAGGTTTTGCACATTTTTAACCCGAGTTGGCGACCTCATGTCAATCAGTGTTTTGATCTTCTCTGGATTGACCTCAATGCCTCTACTGTTCACCATGAAACCCAGAAACTTCCCAGAGGCTACCCCGAATGCGCACTTGTGCAGGTTCAGCTTCATTTGGTAGCTCCTCCGAATCTGAAACATCTCTTCTAGGTCACGTACATGATCAGTCATTTGCTTGGATTTTACCAGCATATCATCGACATAGACTTCCATGGTCTTCCCAATCTGCTTGTCAAACATTATGTTCACTAAGCGTTGATAGGTCACTTCTGTATTTTTTAACCTGAAAGGCATCACCTTATAGCAGTATAGGCCACGATCTGTCATAAATGGGTTATGCTCTTTATCCTTGGGATTTATTGGGATCTGATTATAACTCGAGTTTACATCCATGAAGCTCAGGAGTTTGTGGCCAGCTGTAGCATCCACGAGCTGGTCTATCCTCGGTAAGGGGAAGCTATCTTTTGGGCACACCTTGTTCAAATCAGTGAAGTCGATGCAAGTTCTCCACTTTCCATTTTTCTTATTCACTAGCACGGGGTTGGCGATCCAAGTCGGGTAGTAAGCTTCTTGAATAAACTTGTTGGTCAATAGCTTGTCTATCTCTTCTTTTAGCACAAAGTAATGTTCCCCTGTCATTGCTCTCCTCTTCTAACGAACTGGCTTGTGATGGGGGTTGATGTTCAACCTGTGTGACATGACTTTGGGATCTATCCCCACCATATCTTTATGATTCCATGCAAATGCGTCCAAGTTCGCTTTTAGGAAATCAGCAAGCTGGTATCGTAGTCCTGGAGCTAAACCTCTTCCCAGCTTCAAGCATCTTTTATGGATCTACCTTGCTGACTTGCACATCTTCCAACTCTTCAACTAGCTCAGTGGCTCAGTCTGCATCTACCTCGCGAGGGTCAAGATCATGACTAACCCCCTTTTCAATCATAACTGGTGGCTCACCCCCCGAAACTACGTTCACTTTTTTTCCTGTTACACCCATCTTCACAGCATCCCCATAGCAGCGTCTGGCTAAGTGCTGCTCTCCCTAAACACATTCGACGTCGTTGGGAGTTGAAAACTTGACTGTGAGGATCTTGGTTGAAGTAACCATGTCCAGCTCATTCATTAAAGATCTTCCGAGGATCACATTGTATGCTGATAGGCAGTCAATGATCAAAAAATCCGCCAACACAGTAGTTTCACGACCTGCTTCCCCGAGAGTAAGCGGTAGCTTAATCTGGCTCACCAGTACCACGGCTTCTCTAGTGAAGCCATAAAGAGGCTTTGGGGACGGTCTCAATTGCTCTGCTCCTAGCCCCATCTGATCAAAACAACTCATGTACATCACATTCACTGAGCTCCCAATGTCAATCATGATGCGTTACACCTCTATGTTGCTGATCTTAGCTCGTATGACCAGTGCATCATTGTGCGGCCAGACCACGCCTTTAGCATCTTCTTGAGTGAACACAATTTCATCCGAGGTTATCCTTGCCTTCTTCACAGGTTCCTCCGATCCACTAACCTACAAGGTATGATTTGTTTCTCGAACATACCTCTCGTGCGACCTATTTTAAGAACCTACGATATGAGGGCCACCATGAATTGTAAAAATAGTTCTCACCGCAGGCTTATGTTTTAGCTCGAGAGCTCACTGAGGTTGTTGTTGTGCTGGCTGCTACTGCTGTTAAGGTCGTTGTTGAGGAGGTCGTGAGTCTGCAGGTCTCACCACGTAATCTCTCAAGCGACCTCTTTTGATTAACCTTTTAATAGCGTCTTTCAACGTCCAACAATCAGAAGTATTGTGCCCGACCTCATTATGATAGACACAAAACTTATTCTATCTCTGTGTTAAACAAGGGCTCTCAAAAGGGTTGACTTTCCGAAATCTTCCCTGTTTCTTTTTACTGCAAAGATCCTATCCGGTGAATCCGACAAGATGTTGTAACCATCATAACGACCTTGACGTTGAGGTCACTCACTTCTGGGCTCTCTCTTTGCCTTCTTAGCATTTGATTGCTTGAGCCACTACCTCTTCCTTCACTTTCATTCCTGTCATTATTTCTCTTTTTCATTTGACCGGAACTGCCTGCTTCATTCTTCTAGTTGGACTTCTTTAGGTCAAATGTCTCTTCCTATCTAATCTCTTTCGCAGCTCGCTTGTAAAATTCTTCCAGGTCCTTCACCGGGGACTTATAAATGCTTTCATACAACTTTCCATCCTTGCGAAGCCCTATTGAGATCACAATCAATATACTCTCATCCCATAGGCTCTCAACATTGGCGACCTTGCGTCTGAATCTAGTGATGTAGTCTTTCAATGACTCGCCCTGGCGCTAAAAGATGGTAGCCAAGTGGCAGGATAATGCGAGCTGTCTTCTCAACGCTTTGTATTGGCCAACGAACTTCTGCTGGCATTCTTCCTAACTTCCTATGCTGCGAGCTGGTAGATTTTTATACAAGGTTCGCAGAATGTTCCCTAAAGTAACTGGGAAGACACGACACTTCATCATTGGGTTGTTTGTCTGTAAATCCATCTGGACATTAAAGACGTCAATGTGATCATAGAGGTCGGTGTCCCCTTTGTATTATTGAATGCTTGGCATCTTGAATCTTGAAGGGAGAGGTTGCGTTTCAATCTCCCTGGTAATTGGAGTTCTTTCCCCGTAGTGTTCACGCTTGTTTGGAGCGTCAGGTCGTGCTTCAAACTGCTGGACCCTCTGAAGAAGTTCCTCCACCTATGGGTCTCAACGTCCATACCTCCTTTCGTGGTCATGACCTAGAGAGCGACGCTCTGGTTCATACCTCTAGCTCTCTCTGAACGAGCCACCAGCCCGATGCGACCTTGCATATCGCTCATTTACCTCGTCCTCATGTCGAGATGCAGCTCGGACTCTATCACAACTAGCTTCTACCTATCTGCTTTCATCCTAACTTACCCTTATCACTAGGCTCATAGGGCGCACTTCCCTTTCTTCATGAACGGGGTAACCTACAGCTCTAGAATGCAAATTGGAGAAGCAAGCTGAACCGGCTGGTCGCGACATCTCCCTTGCTGGCCTTTCGGGCACCTGTATTCCTTCATGCTGCTGATACGCCTGCCTCGGGACAACAACTTCGATCCTAGACGCGTTTTATGTCTGAGCTTGCACTAACAAGTTCACTACATCTGCAAGCTATTTGACAGTAGCCTCCAACGCCTCTTGCCTTTGATACAACGCTTGTTGCCCTTCAGTTGTTGGGACGATTGGAACTGGTTGGCGAGAGGGCAAGGGCGGCATGCCTGCTGCGGCACCAACTGCCTAACCAAATGACATGTCTGCTACATGCATGGGTACATCTTCCATCTGTTGCGTATCGCGCTAATGCTGACTGGTTTGACTCTCTGCTTGGTCAGCCTGTGAGCCCACGTATTTAGTTGTTTTAGTTCTTGCTATGTTTGTTAAAAACTGAGAAATTGCAGCGAAATTGATTACAGTCTGGTCCTCATTCTAACGCCAAAATGTTAACGTTGATTTTTAGTCGACAAGAGCTCAGTCCCAATACTTGTAATTAATCTCAAACAAAGCAAACGACAAAGAAAAAGATAAAAAAAAAAAAAAAAGGAAAAAAAAAAAACAACACAAAGAAGACAAGGTTTTTAACGTGATTCGGCAAGTGTACCTACGTCCATGACTGTCTCCAAATAATCCGACAGAGTGACAGTATATTATTGTTCGTGTCTGTTATAATGAATTCAGGCTCTATTTATAGAGGAAAAGGCGTTACAGTTTTGGAAGAAATAAAACAGAAAATGAATTTCACATTTAATGTACTTCCTAATTGGTTGGAACAAAATCAAAAAGCTGCTCTGTATATCTCGAGATCACGTTGATTGAATTCAAATTTGAATTAACTTCCAATTCTGGTGATGGAATCACGATCAAATCAGATAACTACCGTTTTTGAAAGATTTTGTATAAATTGATCATTGGGCGAGCTGTACACTGCATTGAGCGACCTCGAACTGAGTCTCGCTGAGTAGCGAGCTGTGCATGAAGCGAACTGTATAATGATCTATAGATTGGCTGCGATGCGAGCTCGCTGGGCTTAGTACTGATAACTTGGGTCTCGTCTGCTGGACCACTTTATTGGGTTGATTTGTTGGGTTTTTATCAAGCTTTTACCAATCCATTTGGTGAGTCCAGAAAATACACATAACAAAATTCTTTTACTGTTTTGGGTCAATTGTTTAAATTGGTTCTAAAATTCTTGTTGATGTTAAACCGGTTTTCTATCAAATGATTTTACACCACATATTTGATCTTTGCTTTTTCATGCAACAAATCTTATCACCCCTGCAATGCACACTTCTTGCTCTTTGTGGTATTGATGATCTTATGATAAGGTACACTCAAGCTTCATAGTTGGCCTTGTTAATAGTGAATATGATTACTTATTATTTCATATAAGTTTTTCCCTCATAAGCAGAGCAAATATTATATTGTTTTATCAATTGTTGTTTTTGTGAACAATACTAAAGCTAAGAAGTCAATCAACGATTCTCCCTGCTCATAAATATATAGTGCCAACAGAGACTTCATGTATAAGCTCAATATGCCCTGTTGTCTGAACTGTCAAGCATCATAAGCAAGTTGCCTTGAAATCTAAAAGTTTCCATCACATTCATTGTCTTACCATATTTGTAGTACCTTAAATAAGAAGAGTATGTATTGATCTTGATATATTAAATTGGGAAAGTCTCTCATATATGACATAGTCATTTTTGTTACTTCAATTTGATAGCTAATTGAATCTATATTTTGACCTTAATATATTTATATCCTTCTTTTTTATCATTCTTGATGGATTTTGTGATTGAAGATGCATGTTAAACTGATTGATGCATATCGAAATTGTGTAAACTTAGAAGAATCAACGTCAAATGTTGGCGCTCATCATTAAACTAGGCAAGTTGGTTTGAATATCTTATTTACTGATTTATCATTAGTTATTATTTTAATATATGCAATTTTTAACAAGATATATATATGTATATAATTTTCTCTGTTTCTTCCCTGTTGATTTGCTTGTACAGACTAAAAAGCTTGCTCACAGCAGTTCTAGAGTAGACATCATGTTACAATTAAGAGGGAATCAAATTTTCATACTTAGCCAAGAAAGTTGAGGAGATGACTCCATTGATCCATTATTAACATATTTGAGTAATTAAAAGCACCTGGTTGAAAACTGAACTACAATACAGGCAATTCAGTATATTAATCATATCTGATCATTTTCATACTAAATTATCACAGGGGAACGTTTTAGATTGCAAGCAAGATTTGTTGTTTAAGAAGTCTTTAGAAGAAAAGAAGAGAAGGAATGTGATCACAAGATGATTTTCGTGCAGCACTGTATTGGGAGATAAATCAAGATTTCAAACTTACCCAATTGAAAGCATCACCAACTCACCTCATTCATTCATGAGTCAACGGAAAGTGGGAATGCTTGACAAGAGAATGTAGCTCTTTATTATCTCTGTTGTATATATTTTAAGTCACTAGCAGTTTTCTTATCTCTGCAGAATATATCTACTGTGATCAGGGCAAACCAGATCAACCTTTGTTCCTTCAACAGAAAATTCAATCATTTTTTTGTTGGTATTTCGCCTGTACAATGTGTTCTAGTTTCTATTGGATCTTAATTAGGTTCAATGTAGTGGTCCAAATTATATATATATATATATAAATGTATAAATAAATAAATAAATAAACACACACACACACACATATGCATTTTTTCTTCTCTTCAGTTGTCTTGTTTTCCTTCGTAGAAATCATATTGAACAATATTTCAATTGCCTACATTCATCATGATCACCTATGTTCACTCATCCTACACAAGTCTTTATTATTATTTTTTTTCGAAAAGAATAGAAGGCATATTAACCACCAAAAAGAATACAAGAGAAAGGCTGGTATTCAGTCAAATCTTCTCCTGATTGGAGACCAAAGCCATTCTAGCTAGAGAGTGTGCAACCTCATTCCCTTTCCTTGGGATGTGATTACAATGACAAATACCAAGATCCTTACAAAGACCCTGGTTATCAGAAATAATACAACTTGCATCATCTAACCTGTTAACTTCATAGGAAACACATGATGCTATGTTGTAGGCATCCACCTCTACAGTTCAAAGCTTCAGGTTAAGAGACTTGGCTAGCAGGAGTCTTTCACGCAGTGCTAGGAGTTCACCATCCTTTGTAGAGAAAAGACCAACAACAGATTTTGCAAAAGGTCCCATAACCTAGACATTAGAGTCCCGGATAGCAGCGCCCTATCCAACTCTGTTCAGGCCTTTTATGATGACAGCATTGGTGTTGAGCTTGAGGCAGTTTAAAGAGGGAGGGTTCCAAGTGGTAGAAAAGGGGAAGGAGGGGTAAGAAAAGGTTAACGGTGGGGGCGAAAAGGCTGAGACAGAATTGCGATACTTAGAAAGGAAGAAAGCAGACTAGTTGAGAATATCCAGAGGGGACTTGGTGTTACCTGCATGGATTGCTGCATTTCCGTTCAACCATAGACACCAGAGAATCATGCTGAAGTAAGGGAGGCTTTTAGTAGCCGACTCATTCAGAACCATGCTGAAAGCGTCTTGTAAATGGGGACACGGGCTGGAGTTGGTTAGGAAAGCAAAAGGGGTAAACGACCACACCTCCTTAGCAAAAAAGCAAAAGAGGAAGGTGTGGTTAACTGACTTATCTTCTTCTTTACATCTGGGACAGAGCCAGTCAGACAACAACTTTCTTTTAAAGAGATTTACATAAGTTGGGAGAGTATCAATATAATTTCTTCAAGCAAAAATTTTTACTTTGAGTGGAATGTTTTGGCTCCAAAAAGTTTTCCACAACTTCTGTACATGGCTGTCTTTTGAGGAGAAGAGGGTGGAGGTCTATTGAAAAGCTAGTCTGTATCCACTCTTCACCATATATAACCCTTTTTCATCGTAGTGCTACTACCACTTGTCCTCTTGGTTTTTTATGCTCAAAGGGATAGAAAAATAGTTTTAATGTCTTTTGGAAGGAACAAGAGTTAAAGCTTGTTTAAATCCCATTTGCTCAGTTGCCTATCAATGAATTCTTTGACCTTTATATGAGTATTTTCACTTTGTGAAAAGGGTTTGAAGGTGGTAGGCTTTAGGATCTAGGGGTCTACAAAAGCTTTAGTTGAAGCTCCATTGCTTATCTTTTTCCGAATTCCCTTAAGGAGAAGGTTCCTACCCTAGATAATACTTTGCTAGATATGAGATGAACCCTCCCGAGGTTGGATAGAAAGGAAATCGGAGTGCCTGAAATATTTTTCCCTTAAAACTTTGGTTGCCAAAGAGTTAGGGTTATTGAGAATTCTCCACAGCTATTTGGCTAAGAGAGCCTGGTTAAAGAGGTTGAGGTCTTTAAATCCGAGCCCGCCATAGGCTTTTGGCTTGCATAGGATGTTCCAGCTCACCTAGTTGATTTTCTTTTTGTCATTAAAAGAACCCCACCAAAGTCGGGCACAAATAGAACCTAGTTCTCTGCATAAAGAGAGTGGGAGTTTGAATAGACTTATGGAATAGAGTGGGATGGCTTGAGCGATGGCTTTGATGAGGACTTCTTTCCCTCTTATAGAAAAGAGGTTAGCTTTCTAAGATCAGATTCTCTTCCATACTCTCTCCTTTATCCCATTAAAAACTTTCTTTTTATTTCTTTTAATGAGAGTGGGTAGACCAAATAACTTCCGTAGGGAGTATTTTAAGCAAGTCCAAGGTTTGAATGGATCTCTTGCCTCAGCTTCTCCTTGACTTTTGGGCTAAAGGAAATGCATGATTTTTGGGTATTGATGGATTAGCCCAATCATCTTTCAAACACCTTTAAGGTCTCTATAATTTGGGTACAACTTTGGATAAAGGCTCTACCAAAAATAATGCTATCATTAACAAAGAACAAGTGACTGATGTGTGGGCTGCCTCGACTTCAGCTTATGACTAGAAACTTTCCTTCGTTTTCCATTGCTGAAATTAATCTGGAGAAAGCTTCTGCACACAAAATAAACACATATGGTGATAGTGGGTAGCCTTGGCATAAACCCCTTGATGGTTTGATTACTCTGGTTTGCTTCTCGTTTAAAATGAAGGAGATTTTTGCTAAAGATATGCAATCTAGTATATAGTTAATCCAACCCTAGGGGAACTCCATTTTCTTCATGATAGCTATGACAAACTCCCATTTTACATGGTCGTAGGCCTTGCTCATATCAAGCTTTAGGGCCATAAGACCTTTATTTCCAGTCTTCTTGAGGGTTAAGAAATGAAGCGTCTCGAAAGCGATGAGAACATTGTCGAAGATCTGTCTTCTTGAGACAAAAGCTAATTAAAAAATTGGAGATGAGGTCGGCTAGGACATGCGTTAATCTATCGGTTAGAGCTTTTGCAATGATCTTGTAGATTACGCTTGATGGACCCCCATTCTTATGCTCAAGGCAGTTCGCCCGACAACCTCACGATAGCCTTCTAGTCGAGATATATTCCGACTGAAAAGTTCCCGTGAAACTAAGCCTTTAACTTTTACTAAAAACTTTTTATCAAATTTTTAGAAATTTTTCTCTGGCGGAAATGGGTGAGAAAATTTTTTTTTTAAATGTACATTTGCAAAATAGAGTTTAGAAAAAAATTTTGGCAGCACAACGACTGCTTTTCTAAAAATTCCACCTTACGAAAATTTCATTAAAAACCTGTACACTTCAATAGCAACCTAATTCTCAACTTCTAGGCTTCAACCCTCTTTTCAAAGTCATAAGCAACCACAAACATAATTTAATTGAAAAGATAATTTGAAATTCATAAATCAATTATGCATATATAAACTTTCCAAAAGAGTTGCGTACAAATATATACAAAATTGTTTCACATATTTTCAAAAACATAAATATCATACATATGTAATTACAAATCTTATAGCAGCACACGACAACGATCAATTACTCTAGAGTCAGAATCCTTGTTATTGAAGTGTTTACACCTATACCTGTCCCTCGGAGGTTTTATTTATAAAACATAAAAATAAAGTAAGCTATACGAGCTCAGTGAGTGTCATACTTTTTTTATTCAAACTATACTTTCAAAATAAGCCTCCCTAAAAGCTTTGAAACCCATTTTCTTAAATAAAATCATGTTGTAATATTTAAATAAATTCCCTGAGAACCAAATATAATTTAATAGCATGAATATACATTTATAACTATATAATCATGCATAGTAAATTTGAAATTTAGTAATGTATTGAAAAGCAAAGTTTCTGGTCTCCGAAAACAATTCTAAATTGCTTTTCAAATATTGAACTATGCATAACAAGACATTTTGCATGATTTCACTTTTCTGCTATAAATCATAAATAGTGGTGGTATTTAAATTTTTTAAAAGCCTTAAAGTAAAATAAGCCAATCATTATCACCTATACATCACATGGTACCCTAGGTATATGGCAAAGCGGAATCTAACATTGCTCTCAAGCGGAATCCCACATCGCTTAGAGCATATGTCCAGTAACTAAGTAGCGGAATCCAACATCGCTACGATAGTAGAATATACCTTATATGGTAGCAGAATCCCACATCGTTACATGTGTAACCCTACATCACTTAGGACATATGTCTGATTCTACGTAACAGAATCCTGCTTTGCTTACGTAGGAGATAGCCATTACATACCTATAGGGCATACCATAGGCTTACAAAAAACATTTCCAAGCATTTTGCTTTTCATCATATAATTCACATCTCATGCAAAATTTTCAATATTCATGCAACAAGGTTCTCAAACTAACATCTTACTCAATACAAAAATTAACTTTCAATAATTCACAACATAAATTTAAATTCAACATAATAAATATTTGCGAATAGAAATATAATCATTTCGAGGCATATTTATTATGACACTCACATCAAAGTATACTAAAAAATGCATTCATCATTTCATAAAATAATTTACACTCACCGTTTTCTAGCTCACGGAATATTCGCGATTTCCTAGTTCACGAGAATTTGTGGTTTCAAATTCTTTCGTCTCCTCGATACCTATATATTTCACATTTTATTATCACATATCAAATATCAATTCACACAATGCTTTGCTATTCATGAATTTCGAAACACCCCATTTTATGTCTAAATTCTATATCCATGCACGGAATACATTTTTAGATTATTTTGGCCAATATTGGCCAAACCTATACCAAAATTTTCATTCAATTTCTTACTCATTGAAATCACATTTAAATATATGGTTAGGGGTGTAATCGCAAGCTCAATTCATAATTCATCTCACTTTTGTAATTACATAAAATTTTATCGCAAAGTTCTCATTTACAATCTAATATATTTCTTTGAATATCCAAGCCATTTTCATCATCAAAACAACCTACAAAATCATCCAATACATCCCAAAACAATTTTCCATCACACTAACACTAACATGGCAACTTGTAATCCAAGATTTTATTAAGTTTTACAAATCCAAATCACATCAAAACTCACGAAAAAACACTCAAACTTAAAGTAAATCATTACTTCTAGCTTTGCCTGAATATATATCAACATGCATAACCATTTTCTCAATTGATTTTACACTAAATTCACATGCAAATCAACCTCCACAGTAATGAGGTTTCAAATCCTAAAACCCAAGCATAATCTCATAAAATCCATTCATTTCTTCAACAAAATTTATGGAAACTTAAAGCTTACCTCTTGAAATGGTTGAATCTTGCTTCTAGCTTTGTTTACACCACTTGTATGTGATGGATTCTCTCAGAAACAACTCTAAAATCACTCAAGTAGCAAGCTATCTTCTTTGGTTATTCATGGCATAACAGCTCCCTATCTCTCGATAGAACCTTTCTCTTCATTCTCTTGCCAAATTGCTTGTTGCATGTTTGCAGATTGCTCAAGAAAACAACTTTGAATTCAACAAAAATAGGTGTTGTCCACCTTGTGCAGTTCACGACAGCATGCAGTGTGTGTTTTTTTTTTTTTTCTTTACTGCCCGAAACAATCCTTTTTCTTCTCTTGCCGAACTACACCTTGCATGAGTTGAGATTGCTTCAAAAATCACCTCAATTCTCCCTTGGCAACAAGCTATCTTGGTCCTTCAAAATTGTTGAACTGCAGCTGTCTTCCTTTTGGCCATGAATCTCCAACCTTGACCAAACTCACTTGTCTTCTCTGTTGCTTTCATTCTTGAGTAAACTCCCTCTCACTTTCATTTCATTCTTTGTTTTATTTCAATTATATATATGGTTAACATAACTTTGCCACTTGTTAAGACCTTACTCTCAATCACCATGCACTTGTCAAGCAATTATCTCCTTTTGTTGACACTTGTCAAGCATGTAATATCTCTTCCTTTCATTTAATGTCAAGTGTCCCACTTTCATGCATCACTGTCATGCTTTTTTACTTTTATATTCGAAATCATTTCGAATCCATCTGAAAATTCTATTTTAACCTAATTTCACATCCAGAAATTTCATTAGAATTCAATTATATCTCTAGATTCGATCATTTTAAATTATTCCGTTATTTCCCAAATAAAAATCATCCCCAAACGTCCTGGAAGATATACTAGAATTCAATTTGTTATTCGAACCATCTTCGGTTCATCCGAAAATTTTATCAGAACTTAACTTATTTGTCTGAACTTTTCTAAGAACTTTATTAATCATCATCGGACTATTCGAGAATTTTATCGGAACTTAAATTATACATCCAGATCTATTCGAGAATTTATTAATCATTTCCGTTCTATTAGGAAATTATTCTGAAAATTTAATTTTTCATCTAGGCACTTGATTTTATTTTATTTCTTCATAAGTACTATATACGGTATTAAAATCGAATAGAGTATTTTCGTTCTATAAACTTCGGATCATTTAAAATCTCTTCAAATGGACTTATCTTTGATCTATCTCACTTTTGTTCAATATTAGTACTAATTTCGAAACTTTTGATTCGTGTGGTCCGTTTTCTGAAAATCACTCTTTCATACGGATATTATTCACACGAAAATATTATTTACCAAATAAATTTTTATTTCTCCTATGAAGAGAAAATTTTGGGTTTATGAATCCAAAAATCACTATTCACTAAAAAATACTATTCATTCAAAATACTATTTATCCGGGAATACTATTCATAGCAAAAATAATTATTTCTCCTAAATACAGAAAATCCTAAGCTTTACAATTCACTCATCCTTATAAAAATTTCGTTCTCGAATTTTAAAAGACCTACTTATCAAAAAATGTGGGGGTATCGGTGGTGCATTTGACTCTCATGCTCTTGGGTGCTCTCTTCCACATCATAATTTCTCCATAGGATCATCACCAAGGAGATGACTTAGTTGCGCAGGACCTATTCTTGATAACTTAAACCTTATCTGAAGAAATTTGGACAAGGTCGGGACCTATTAGTTTTCTCTTATCTGCTTCATCCCAACATATAAGAGTTCTGCATTTCCTTTCATAAAGTGTTTAAAGCTTTTTGTAGACTAGGCCAAAATTTCGACGTAAACCTAATATCACGGTCTGAAGCTATGGAAACTGGCGTACTATGTAGCCTAACTATTTTAGCTACGTAAAATTAGGCTAATTTGCTTATAGAATCATCACTCTTAATTGGCAGAAAACGGGCAAACTTCATTAACCTGTCCATATAACTCATATAGCATCATGTCCCCTTTGACCTCATGGAAGTCCTATTTCGAAATTCATGGTAATTTTCTCCCATTTTTATTTTGGGACAGAGTGGGATTACAACAACCTTATAGGTTTCTGGTACTCTGCTTTCACCTGTTGACAGGTTAAACTTTGGGAGACAAAATTTGTTATCTCTTTTCTCAGATCATCCACATCTGGTATGCATAAGCATTGACCTATCATCACTATATCATTACCTCTTATTACAAGATCTTGTTTATGCCCATTCTTAATTTTCTTTCTCAATTTCACCAACTAAGGATCTTGTTTCTGCTGTTCCCTGATCTGATCCATTAATATGTGGCAAACATGATAAGTAGCTAAAAATGCCCCTGAGTCTACCCTTATTAACCTCACTTCCAAAAATCTTCGTTCCATTAGAAATGGAAGATACATCTTTTCAACTGTGCTAATAAACTTGCAGGTCTCCAACTCAAGGCATCGGCCACTACATTGACCTTTTCGAGGTGGTATTCTATCATACAACCATAATCTTTTAACAATTCTAACTACAAGAGCCGATGTCAATCTATCTCAGACTCTATCTCCCTATCTAGGTAAACCTGGGATATCCTCCAGGAATACACTTAGGAATTCTCTGACCATCTCTCATCATCTTTTAGCTCAATCATATTGGCCAGATATCACTAGTATCCTTTATTGAGCATCTTACTTGCTATCATGGTGGTCATAACACTGGTGACAAGTACTTTCTGTATCCCATAGAATACCACCTTAGGTTTCGCTAATCTAATAAATCTGACCTCTTTCTTATAACAATCAACTGTGGCTCGATGCTCGATGATTGGACAATCAATCCATCTCTAAGATTACATCAAAATATCAAATATCTAATACAATCAGATTCGTTGAAAATTTCTTGTCTTCTATCACTAACTTACTACCCAATATCACTTTTTCCTCTAAAAGTAAGTCTCCAGTAGAGATAGAAACTACTATACTACAATCTATGGACTGTAACTTAACATTCAACTTAGTAGAGAAAAAAAAAATATTCAAACACAAAAGAACGTGTAATTTCAGGGTTTATTGATAGATATGCATTATAATCGAGGACAGAAATGTGAAATCATACTAGTGATCAATTCTGGAGCGGTGTCTACTTCCCGCTCAATAAGGGCGAATACTCGAGCCTATGTGCAGGGTCTCTTTGGTTAACCAGTTAGAAGTTCTCCTCTATTTCTTGAACCTCTAACTGGAGTTGTGGCACTCTGCCATCCAATCTAAAAGCCTCTGCCTCTTTGTCATTGGCCTATATGGGTGTTGAGGGTATGGTATGGTCTATGATCTTGCAGTGGTGGCTAACTGTGGGCATTCTTTTATATGGTGGCCTTCCTACCTACAGCGATAACAAGTAGTGTGGCTACTTCAACATGTGCCTATATGTCTCCTTCTGCATTTACTACATTTAAGTATTAAATCACTTGTATCACGGGAACCTCCAGGCGTTGTAGGGGATCTATCTAACCCCTGATTGAATGGTACTCCTCAACTCATTCTACTGCCACCAAACCATCTAGAGCCACTCTTTTTCTTGGCCATCTTGTTGGGTCCTTTCTAGGGTAAACCAGATCCGCTACGCTTGCTTTCTGATCTTCCACTATAGGCAATGGCTATCGCATTTCTTTCCACTTTCATCGCAACCTCTACCAATTCCCTATAATACATTTCAGAGGCCAATGATAAATGAATTATGAGGCTAGGATTCATACCCATAATGAATCTCTTACACTTTTGTTCCTCATCCTCAACAATAGATGGAACAATCCGGGCTAGCTCGAAAAATTTCTTCTCATAATTGGTCACGGATGTCACACTCTGCTCCAATCTGAAGAATTCTTTTACTCGTGCATCTTTATAACTCTTTGGGTAGAATCTGTCTGTAAATTCCTTCTAAAACTGTGACAATAAAACTCCATTTGGATTTTGTCTTTCCAGAGCCTTCCACCAATCCTTTGCTCGATATTCTAGGAGGAAGATGGAAAATATGACCTTTTGTCCATCAAAACACTTCACAACTCCATAAATCTTGCTAACACGGTCCAACCAGGTTAGAGCACTTTCAGGATCACCACTCCCATCAAACGACTTCGTGCCTAATTTACAGACATGCTCAATTGAACACTTTTGCGTTTCTAGGGCTTCGCGCAATTGCCATATTGTTTCTGTCAGTATTTGGGCTACTTGTTCTCTATTGAAACCTCCGCCGGCTAGTTCTGTCAGTCTCGGTGGTTCTAGGTAAGGCTGATTCATAGAGGTATCATATGCTCGGCCTTCCGGCTTACTGGTGCATCAAGTGTTGTAGCCTTTGGCGTGGCTCCTCTGGGACTCCTACGACCTTATTGGTGCATAGTGTTGTGATTTCAATAAAAACAAAAGTATGAAGCACATGGAATTTATGAAATCAGTGAAGGGAAAAAACAACAATTGTTTTTATAAAATAAAGATTTGCGGAACATTGAGTTTTAAAAATTTTTATAAAACTCAAGAAACCCTAGATCCATAAAACAATGAAATAAAATAATAAAACTAAATAAAGATCGAATCTTTTACCTTTTGTATTGATCTCTGTGGATTGCTCACCATCTTGCCTTCCTTGATATGACTCTACACCAAGAAACAAGTGAGTGGGCACAATTATATAGAATTGTGCTCACTTTTTATTGAATTCTTTTCTCAAAAGAACAAAAATATATCTAAGAGGTGAGAATAGGTTTTTTTTTTAAAGAACGTAAAACAAAACCTAAATATAACTTCTGTTAAGAAAAGAAGACTATTTCTTTTCTATTTATAGGCAACCAATTAGGGTTTTAATTAATCAAAATTAATATTAAACCCCAAGTTTATTAAAATTAAACTTTTGCCCATATAACATAATTAATTCACAATTAATTCATGTTATATTTTGTAATCATACTTGTGACCTATAATTAATTCATAATTAATTTATACTCGGTCACAACTAATAATTGAATTCAAGACCTCTTATAAAATTAATTAAATAATTATTAATTCATAATTAATAATTAACTAATTAATAATTTGAATAATCAATATTATTCAAATATCAAGTGAACACATATTTTGCTACTTATGTAACAACTATAATTGGACGATCCAATTACAATATTCTATATACACGTTTCTTATAGTGAAATGAGCTATCAAGGGGACCCGATGGACCTACAGTTTTGAGCTCCAATAATATCGGAATTATTAATTAAACTCTTTAATTAAATAATTCACTATTATTAATCTTAGAGTTACTCCACTAAAAACCTAAGATTGCACTCTCAAAACTATAGATGTTTTTATACAATCTGAAATTTTCAGTGTCCATTGATATAATCACTACATATGATTTGATCCTCCACAAATAGTTCATAATTAGAGCTAGGTCATAATGTCCGTTATACCCCTCTAATTATATCTTGATCCTTAAGTACCATTGATTCTCTAATGAACAATATATTCATAACAACTTATGAATTTATCTTTCTGTTTACATATGAACAGAAAGTTGAGCGCTCTTATTGTTCAAGACCTGAATCAACCCTTAAGAGAACTATTTCTCTACTTCTCGCAAGAAGGAGTGGATTCCACTATTGTATAGAATGTTCCCAGCTACTTACTAAATCATATCCCCAAAGTACGAAGTTATTGATCGAGCATCTATATCGATCTCACCCATGTAAATCAAAGGACATAACTCAACAAGCAGGAGTCCATAATACACTCAGGATTAAGATCAATTCATATATGATCATCTAGTCGATAAATATAAATCTCTAAGTTTAACGGATATTAATTAGAAACTCATATTTATCGTGGTCCAGTCCTATATAATCTTTATTATATAAGGTGTCTCCATTTCCATGTCACTACATGAATAGTCTTGGATAAAACTATTGTACCGAATACAAAATGGACCGCAACTGTAGATTTACCACAAACAAAGTACCCAGCTTCGTTTGTTTTCTACGGACTCTTTAGATTACTTCTCTCAAACTAAATCCGCTTGTATATAACACTTATATACTTAGTTTGAAAATACATCAGTAATCAAGGATGTTTCTTATGACATATACAATTTTTGCGAAACATATAAATTGAATAGAATAAATACTTTATTATTATTTATTAAAACCGTTTACATAATTACAAGCTCTTAGGGCACAAAACCCAACAATCTCCCACTTGCCCTAGAGCAGATGGGACATATCTCGTAATCCTAGACCCTCTAGATGACCTTCAAACACTTTAGCCGTTAAGGTCTTGGTAAACGGATCAGCAAGGTTGTCTTGTGATGCAATCTTCATCACATTCGCATCTCCTCTTTGTACAATCTCCCTAATAAGATGATATTTCCTTTCTATATGCTTCCCTCGTTTGTGGCTTCTTGGTTCTTTGGAATTGGCCACTGCACCACTATTATCACAATAAAGGGTGAGTGGTTTATCCATATCTGGAACTACTTCCAGATCAATCAAGAATTTACGTAGTCATACCGCTTCTTTAGCTGCTTCACAAGCTGCTACATATTCAGCTTCCATAGTGGAGTCAGCAATGCAAGATTGCTTAACACTCCTCCATACAATGGCTCCACTACCGAGAGTAAATACTGATCCGGACGTGGATTTTCTAGAATCCTTATCCGATTGAAAATCAGAATCTATATATCCTAATGGAATCAAATCCTCTCCAGAATACACTAGCATATAGTTTCTCGTTCTCCGAAGATACTTAAGAATATGTTTTACAGCCACCCAGTGATCAAATCCTGGATTAGATTGATAACGACTAACTATTCCCACCGAATAGCATATATTCGATCTCATGCATAACATAGCATACATGAGACTGCCTACTGCAGAGGCATAGGGAATCCGTCTCATATCCTCAATTTCTTGAGGTGTCTTAGGACACTGTTCCTTAGACAAATGAACTCCATGACGAAAAGGTAAAAAACCTTTCTTAGAGTTCTGCATCGAAAATCGCATAAGAATCTTATCGATATACGATGCTTGAGACAGCGCTAACAGTTTGTTCTTACGATCTCATATTATTTGGATCCCAAGAACATAACTGGCCTCTCCCAAATCTTTCATTTGGAATTGGCTAGCGAGCCAGCTCTTTACATCTGACAATACTCCTATATCATTCCCAATGAGTAGAATATCATCAACGTAAAGTACAAGGAAAACCACTTTCTTATCGATAATCCTTTTGTATACACAAGGTTCATCGATATTTTGCTCAAAACCATAAGACTTGATCGAAGTATCAAACCTTATATTCCAAGATCGAGATGCTTGCTTAAGTCCATAAATGGATCTTTGCAACTTGCAAACCTTTTGCTCTTGACCTTGGGACACGAATCCCTCTGGTTGTACCATATAGATACTTTCATCAAGACTACCATTCAAAAATGCAGTCTTGACGTCCATTTGCCAAATCTCATAGTTGAGACATGCGACAATGGATAGAAGAATCCGAATGGACTTAAGCATAGCTACTGGCGAGAAAGTTTCCTCATAGTCAACTCCCTCTTTCTGGGTATAACCCTTTGCCACTAGTCTAGCTTTAAAGGTCTCTACCTTTCCATCCACTCCTCTCTTCCTTTTGTAGATCCACTTACAACCTATAGGTTTTATCCCATCTGGTTGATCTACAAGTTCCCAGACTGAGTTAGAGTACATAGACTCCATCTCGAGATTCATTGCTTTAAGCCATTCCTCCTTATCAGAATCCTCCATTGCATCTTGATATGTCAATGGATCATCTACACTCTCATCGGAGATAGCGATTTGTGCCTCTCCAATCTCTTTGTAGCGAACTGGTGGTCTAATAACCCTCCCACTACGACGAGATGGTAGATGATTCTGATGAGAATCTGTCTGACGTTCAGAAGTGGTCTGAATTATGTCTTTGTCAACAACTGTTGTTGACGGGGTACTATTTGACCTGGGAAGTAACTCCTCAAGTACAACTTTACTTCGAGGTTTGTAATCTCTCATATAGTTCTCTTCAAGAAAAGTAGCGTTTGTCGATACAAATACTTTGTTTTCTTCAGGACTATAAAAGAGACCGCCCCTAGTTTCTTTGGGATAACCTACAAATAGGCAAACTTTTGAACGTGGTTCCAGCTTCCCAGTCTTGTTCTTCAGCACATGTGCTGGACACCCCCATATGCGAAAATGTCGTAAACTAGTTTTACGGTCTTTCCACAACTCTAAAGGTGTCTTTGGAACTGACTTAGATGGTACGACATTCAAAATATACATTGCAGTTTGCAATGCATATCCCCAAAATGAACTAGGTAATGATGAGAAACTAAACATAGATCTCACCATGTCCAAAAGGGTCCGATTTCTCCTTTCTGCAACACCATTCTGCTGGGGTGTTCCAAGAGCAGTCAATTGGGATAGAATCCCATGCTCAAGCAAGTAATCCTCAAACTCTGTATCGAGATACTCACCTCCACGATCTGATCGTAGAGATTTCAATGTTTTACCTAATTGATTTTCAACTTCAGCTCGAAATTCTTTGAACTTTTCAAAAGTTTCTGACTTTCGTTGCATTAGGTAAACATACCCATATCTAGAATAATCATCAATAAAGGTGACGAAATATTCATAACCGCCTCTAGCTTTAACATTCATAGGACCACAGACGTCCGAATGTATAAGCTCTAGCGGTTCCTTAGCTCTAAGTCCTTTTCCAGTAAAAGGTCTTTTGGTCATTTTACCTTCTAGACAAGATTCACAAACAGGTAAAGTACCGATCTTTAACTCATTTAAATGTCCGCTCTTTACAAGTCTGTTTAATCTGTCAAGGTTAATATGACCAAGTCTTAGATGCCAAAGATATGTGTCATCGTTTTGAGAAATCTTTTGTCGTTTTGTTTTTGGTTTTTCAACCTTAAACATTTCAATATTAAGCAGTGGTTTATGCATTAACGGTCTTAACACATATAAATCATTTTCTTGCATCCCTGAACAAATATCCAATCCATTTCTAGAAATAATAACAGATTTATTATAAAAAGAAACAGAATAATTAAATTCCAAAAGTTTAGATACAGAAATCAAATTTCTCTTAAAACCTAGAATAAAATAAACATTGTTCAATGCAATAAAACAATTATTATTAAAACTAAGTCTAACTTCTCCCACTGCCTTTGCTGAAACGACTTCCCCAGTCCCGACTCGCATGTTGAACTCACCCTCATCAAGCTGCCTATATGAATCAATCAATTGCAAAGAAGAATAAACATGATTAGTGGCTCCTGAATCAATTATCCAAGGGGATGAATCATCCTCCACTAAACAAGATTCAATGACTAGTAAATCACATTTACTTTTCATCTTCTTCTCTTCAAGCTCCTTGAGGTACTTAGGACAGTTCCTCTTCCAATGCCCATCAACACCACAATGGAAACATTTTCCTTTGGGCTTGGTGGCCTTGGAGCCCTTTTCATCAGCTTTGACCCATTTCTCATAGGCCTCGCGCACAGCGCGTGCAGCATTTTCTGCTGGTTGGGGAGGACAAGGCTGAGTCGTGACAAATTTAAGGTCTTCACAGACCAGGACTGCGTTCATGTTACTTTTCCATTTGACATAATTTTTCCCATTAAGCTTATCATTAGCTAAAATAGAAATCAACGGAGATACCATTGCTGAAAATAAATAAAATACAAGACATTTAATATCATTTTGCAAAAATCAATATCATGTGACTTTGGCATAAAATTAAACGTGATGCATGATACACGAATAATGAATTAGAAAATACCCTAAAAATAATTACTATGCCACGATAATCTAACATTCCACAAATAAGTGCCGCCGTAGGGTAGGTCAAATATTTGTATGTTAGACTGAGACATTCTCAATTAAATAATATAACAAAATAACTCTTATTCCTATATTATTTAACTACCGTTTTTCGGTCAGGAAAATAATTAACAATTAATTATTTCCTTTATGAGTGTAACCCATCATTTCGGATTCCATTGACTTAACTCGAGAATTGCCGCCGTAGGGTAGGTCAATCCCAAGATACATCTAGGAATCCTATCCATTAGGAAGTCAACCTTGATCAACTTAAATGGACACCACCCGTAGGGGGACGATAACAAAGCCGTCTCGAGGCGCCTTTAAGTTTCACGGTGTTGAACTAATGATGGAGACCGCAGGATATATTGTCATATATCCCTCTCCCACTCACTATTTTAGGATTAGGGTTTTCTATTAAAAAATTCTTAGTAATCTTCTTAGATTATTAATGGCTAAGAAGATAATCTAAATTACTAAGAATTTGTGAGTTACTAAAGTTCATAACTTATTAACACTTAATGAATTACCAGATTTTTAACACTTAAAAATCTAATTCAATTTATAAATCTAATCTAAATAATCTAAATTATAAAGACTAGATTTAGTATGAAGTTACCAGATTTTAACTAATTAAAATCTAATCCACATTATGAATGCCAATTATTGAAAACAAATTTCTAATTTGAAACCTATGATTTTCCACTAAAATCAATTCAAATTATTTAAGAGGCATTTTATGTATTATTCTACTATTTATACTAATAAACAATTTAATAGTAAAATAAAATAATACATATGATGCATGTCATGTTATAATGCAATGAGTAGGCACTCTCTATTCTATATGACATATTTTATGCATGGTCATGTTATCAATAAATTATTCAATCATCGCATGATAAATAATTTAAATAAACAACATGTGTATGACCGGGTTCTTTGGTTTTAACAACCTAAATCTAATTTCAAGATTACATAAATTAACCAAGGCATTCCTTGGCCTTCACTTGTAGTCTTCATAGTCTTCAATGTATGCATGGGCTTTCTTGGGCTCAAAATTAAATCCAATTTAATAATTAAGAACATCCATCAAATGAATTAGGCTAAAAGCCCATTTCTTTATTTCCAAACCCAATAAATATATTTATTCATGTGATTGTCAAATATTTAGATACTTAAGCATGCAACACATTAAATATGCACTGTGTACAACAAAAACACTTTTAATTGTAGAGTGCCATCACATATGAGCTGTGCAATCAATGTTGCATGCATGGTTTTGTGCACAATGCACAAACAAACAAGAGCATAATTTACAGTGCATGCATAAGCATGCACAGTTTTGTGCACAATGCACAAACAATCAAGTGCATCATGCACTGTGTATGCATAAGCATAACCGTGCACAGTCACAAACAAACATGTGCATCATCAATCATATGCACATAATGCCCATGTGTTGCAAGCACAAGTGTGCAATGCATTAACTTTCACGCATAAACATGCAGTACAATTGCATTCTTTTTTTTTTTGACTTTTATGCATGACACATAAACAAATACAACAATTGTAATTTTTTATGTTTTGTCTTTTGTGCACGACGTACAAAACAATTTCAATTTTGTCAGTGCAACAATTTTACGTTTCAATACATTACACTAATAACTCGTGCTGAGTATTCAATGTTTGTCCACAGTTTTCAGTACATCACATGTACTGCCAAAACTATTGTCACACTGTTTGTGCATCACATACTCATGACATACTCTTAGCAGCGCACATTCGGCCTTTTACAAACTAGTCATACTGGTCTGTATAAACGCAACCACCAGCCCATATCTAGTCGCACAATCGAATTGGACAGTAAACTGGTTCACAACCAGTGCACCCAATCATGCACCTGGTCTGTCGTGCACCACATGCACTACAGGTACATGTTCGTTGCATTCGTTCGTCGTCTCTTGCGTATCTAATATGCACACTGGTTCAAAACCAGCGCACCGATCTGAATAATTAACTAGATAAAAAACATACGTTTCAATCACAATATTTCCGCCCAAATCAGCAGCCAATTCACGGAAAATATAAAAACCCTAAAACTATGAATTACAACAATAATTGCCACAAACGGCTTACAATTTTAATTAAATTAAATTAACCAAAGAACCATACAATTAACGATCATACCATGCAATACCCATTCATCAAACATGAATACAAAATATATCATATCATAATCAAATCAAATAAATAATAGTGCCTACTTAATGACATACAAATCAATATAAAACATATTATTTTAAAATCACTGTTTTATTGGAACCTAGGCTCTGATACCAATTGAAGGGAAAAAACAACAATTTTTTTTATAAAATAAAGATTTGCGGAACATTGAGTTTTAAAAATTTTTATAAAACTCAAGAAACCCTAGATCCATAAAACAATGAAATAAAATAATAAAACTAAATAAAGATCGAATCTTTTACCTTTTGTATTGATCTCTGTGGATTGCTCACCACCTTGCCTTCCTTGATATGACTCTACACCAAGAAACAAGTGAGTGGGCACAATTATATAGAATTGTGCTCACTTTTTATTGAATTCTTTTCTCAAAAGAATAAAAATATATCTAAGAGGTGAGAATAGGTTTTTTTTTTAAAGAACGTAAAACAAAACCTAAATATAACTTCTGTTAAGAAAAGAAGACTATTTCTTTTCTATTTATAGGCAACCAATTAGGGTTTTAATTAATCAAAATTAATATTAAACCCCAAGTTTATTAAAATTAAACTTTTGCCCATATAACATAATTAATTCACAATTAATTCATGTTATATTTTGTAATCATACTTGTGACCTATAATTAATTCATAATTAATTTATACTCGGTCACAACTAATAATTGAATTCAAGACCTCTTATAAAATTAATTAAATAATTATTAATTCATAATTAATAATTAACTAATTAATAATTTGAATAATCAATATTATTCAAATATCAAGTGAACACATATTTTGCTACTTATGTAACAACTATAATTGGACAATCCAATTACAATATTCTATATACACGTTTCTTATAGTGAAATGAGCTATCAAGGGGACCCGATGGACCTACAGTTTTGAGCTCCAATAATATCGGAATTATTAATTAAACTCTTTAATTAAATAATTCACTATTATTAATCTTAGAGTTACTCCACTAAAAACCTAAGATTGCACTCTCAA
Source organism: Litchi chinensis (assembly GCA_019925255.1). Classification (NCBI taxonomy): domain Eukaryota; kingdom Viridiplantae; phylum Streptophyta; class Magnoliopsida; order Sapindales; family Sapindaceae; genus Litchi; species Litchi chinensis. The sequence continues at coordinate 13,568,283 of CM034471.1, forward strand.
AACTATAGATGTTTTTATACAATCTGAAATTTTCAGTGTCCATTGATATAATCACTACATATGATTTGATCCTCCACAAATAGTTCATAATTAGAGCTAGGTCATAATGTCCGTTATACCCCTCTAATTATATCTTGATCCTTAAGTACCATTGATTCTCTAATGAACAATATATTCATAACAACTTATGAATATATCTTTCTGTTTACATATGAACAGAAAGTTGAGCGCTCTTATTGTTCAAGACCTGAATCAACCCTTAAGAGAACTATTTCTCTACTTCTCGCAAGAAGGAGTGGATTCCACTATTGTATAGAATGTTCCCAGCTACTTACTAAATCATATCCCCAAAGTACGAAGTTATTGATCGAGCATCTATATCGATCTCACCCATGTAAATCAAAGGACATAACTCAACAAGCAGGAGTCCATAATACACTCAGGATTAAGATCAATTCATATATGATCATCTAGTCGATAAATATAAATCTCTAAGTTTAACGGATATTAATTAGAAACTCATATTTATCGTGGTCCAGTCCTATATAATCTTTATTATATAAGGTGTCTCCATTTCCATGTCACTACATGAATAGTCTCGGATAAAACTATTGTACCGAATACAAAATGGACCGCAACTGTAGATTTACCACAAACAAAGTACCCAGCTTCGTTTGTTTTCTACGGACTCTTTAGATTACTTCTCTCAAACTAAATCCGCTTGTATATAACACTTATATACTTAGTTTGAAAATACATCAGTAATCAAGGATGTTTCTTATGACATATACAATTTTTGCAAAACATATAAATTGAATAGAATAAATACTTTATTATTATTTATTAAAACCGTTTACATAATTACAAGCTCTTAGGGCACAAAACCCAACAATCAGAAGCATGAAAAACAATGAAATCTTTCTGGGTTGCTCTATAAAAATAATTTATGAAATCATAATAAGAAAATACACAACCCGATTTCTAAACCGGGCTCTGATACCAACATTGACGGACCTCGATTCTTATACTCAAGGCAGTCAGCCTAACAACCTTACGGTAACCTTCCAATCGAGATTTGCTTCGACTAAAGAGTTCTTATGAAGCTAAACCTTTAAATTTTACTAAAAACTTTTTATAACCTTTTTAGAAATCTTTTCTCTAATAGAAATGGCTAGGAATTTTTTTTTATTATTTTAAAATATAAAGAGTTTAGAAAAAAAAAAAAATTAGCAGCATAATGACTGTTTTCTAAAAATTCCATCCTACGAAAATTTCATTAAAAACCTGTATACTTCAATAGCAACCTAATCCTCAACTTCTAGATCTCACACTCTTTTTTCAAAGTCACAAGCAACCACAAACATAATTTAATTGAAAAGATAACTTGAAATTCATAAATCAATTATGCATATATAAACTTTCCATAAGAGTTGCGTACAAATATATACAAAATTGTTTCACATATTTTCAAAAGCATAAATATCATACATGTGTAATTATAAATCTTATAGCAGCACACGACAACGATCGATTACTCTAAGGCCGGAGTCCTTGCTATTGAAGTGTTTGCACCTATACCTGTCCCGGGAGGCTTTATTTATAAAACATAAAAATAAAGTGAGCTATATGAGCTCAATGAGTGTCATGTGTTTTTATTCAAACTACACTTTCAAAATAAGTCTCCCTAAAAGCTTTGGAACTCATTTTCTTAAATAAAATCATGTTGTAACATCTAAATAAATTCCTTGAGAACCAAATATAATTTAATAGCATGAATAAACATTTATAAATATTGCTTTTCAAAGTTTCTGGTTTTGGAAAACAATTCTAAATTGCTTTTCAAATATCGAACTATGCATAACATGACATTTTGCATGATTTCACTTTTCTGCCATAAATCATAAAAAGTGGTGGCATTTGAATTTTTGAGAAGCCTTTGAGTAAGATAAGCCAACCACTATTGCCTATACACCACATAGTACCCTTGGTATATGGCAGAGCGGAATCCAACATCGCTCTCAAGCGGAATTCCATATCGCTTAAATCATATGTTCAGTAACTAAGTAGTAGAATCCAACATCGCTACAATAGTAAAATATAACCTATGTGATAGCGGAATCCCTCATCGCTATAAGTGGAACCTTACATCGCTTAGGATATATGTCTGATTCTATGTAACGGTATCCTGCTTCACTTACGTAGAAGATAGCCATTATATACCTATAGGGCGTACCATAGGTTTACAAAAACATTTCCAAACATTCCACTTTTTATCATATAATTCACATCTCATGCAAAATTTTCAATATTCATGCAACAAGGAACTCAAACTAACATCTTATTCAATATAAAAATTAATTTTCGATAATTCACAATATGAATTTAAATTCAACATAATAAATATTTGCGAATAGAAATATAATCATTTCAAAGCATATTTATTAGGACGCTCATATTAAAGCATACTAAAAAATATCATTTCATAAAATAATTTACACTCACCATTTTCTAACTCACGGAATATTCGTGATTTCCTAGTTCGCGAGAATTTGTGGCTTCGAATTCTTTCGCCTCCTTGATGCCTTTATATTTCACATTTTATTATCACATATCAAATATCAATTCACGCAATGCTTCGCTATTCATGAATTTCGGAACAGACCATTTTATGTCTAAATTCTATATCCACACACGGAATACATTCTTAGATTATTTTGGCCCATATTGGCCAAACCTATACCAAAATTTTCATTCAAATTCTCACTCATTGAAATCACATTTAAATACATGGTTAGAGGTGTAATTGCAAGCTCAATTCATAATTAATCTCACTTTTGTAATTATGCAAAATTTTGTCGCAATGTTCTCATTTACAATCGAATACATTCTTTTGAATATCCAAACATTTTCATCATCAAAACAATTTACAAAATCATCCAACACATCCCAAAACAATTTTCCATCACACTAACACTATCATGGCAGCTTGTAATCCAAGATTTTATCGAGTTTTACGCATCCAAATCACATCAAAACTCATAGTAAAACACTGAAACTCAAAGCAAATCATTACTTTTAGCTTTGGCCGAATATATATCAACATGCATGACCATTTTCTCAATTGATTTTACACTAAATTCACATGCAAATCAACCTCCACAGTAATGAGGTTTCAAATCCTAAAACTCAAGCATAAACTCACAAAATCCATCAATTTCTTCAACAAAATTCATAGAAACTTAAAGTTTACCTCTTGGAATGGTTGAATCTTGCTTCTAGCTTTGTTTACACCACTTGCATGTGATGGATTCTCTTAGAAATAGCTCCAAAATCACTCAAGTAGCAAGCTGTCTTCTTTGGTTAGTCATGGCAAAACAGCTCCCTATCTCTTGATAGAACCTTTCTCTTCCTTCTCTTGCCAAATTGCTTGTTGCATGTGTGAAGATTGCCCAAGAAAACAACTTTGAGCTCAACAAAAATAGGTGTTGTCCACCTTGTGCAGTTCACGACAGCATGCAGTTTTTTTTTTTTTTTTTTCTCTTTATTGCCTAAAACAGTCCTTTTTCTTCTCTTGTTGAACTACACCTTGCATGAGTTGAGATTGCTCTAAAAATCACCTCAATTCTCCCTTGGCAACAAGTTGTCTTGGCCCTTCAAAATTGTCGAACTACAACTGTCTTTCTTTTGGCTATAAATCTCCAACCTTAACTGAACTTACTTGCTTTTCTATTGCTCTCATTCTTGACCGAGTGAACTCCCTCTCACTTTCATTTCATTCTTTGTTTTGTTTCAATTATATATATATATATATATATGCTTTACATGACTTTACCACTTGTCAAGACCTTACTCTCAATCACCATACACTTGTCAAGCAATTATCTCCTTTTGTTGACACTTGTCAAGCATGCAATATCTCTTCCTTTCATTCAATGCCAAATGTTCCACTTTCATGCTTTTGACCTTCGTATTCGAAATCATTTCGAATTCATTTGAAAATTCTATTATAACCCAATTTCACATCTAAAATTTTTATTAAAATTCGATTATACCTCCGGATTCGATCATTTTGAATTATTTCATTATTTCGTAAATAAAAATCATCCTTGGACTTCCTGGGAGATATACTAGAATTCAATTTATTGTTCGAACTATCTCCGGTCCACCCGAAAATTTTATCAAAACTTAACTTATTCGTTCGGACTTTCCCGATAACTTTATTAATCATCACCTGACAATCTGAGAATTTTATTGAAACTCAATTTACACATCTAGATCTATCTAGGAATTTATTAATCATTTTCATTCTATTAGGAAATTATTCTGGAAATTTAATTTCTCATGTAAACTCCTAGCTCTGACTACTAAAGTCCCAACGTTAGAAATTAAGTTCGAGAGATAATATATAACTCTCAACGTTTAATTGATTTAATTTCATAGCCTCCAAAATTTATTTAATTAGAATACGACGAAATTCGTCGTATATAAAAGTTTAGTAACGTGTTAATAAAAATCCAAGTTAGGATTTTTAAAATAATGATCAATGATGATTCGAATTAAAATTCAAATAAAAAAAGAGAGTTAAGATCAATGAGTCAAGTTTGATAAATTAAAATAAATTCTAAACTAGACGGGCGATTAAATCAAATGAGAAACGAAATAAATACGGAAGGATATCGAGGGATGTTGCCATGAGAGAGCATCAAGAAAAGGAGATGAGAATGAAATTAAATAATAGTTGGGGCAAGATGTAATTACGAAGAGTTGATTAGTATAAATATCAACCTTAAGCTGAAATTGTTTCAGCAAAAACACAAACAGATCAGTCACAGCCGAGAGGAAGAAACTAGTGGAAGAATCGAGAGAGAGAGAGAGGTCGAGTGACGATGCTGCCGTGAGAAGAAGAAGGCGTGACAAGAAGAAGCAAGGCAGCAGCTAAACTAAACTCAAACCAGAACAGTTCAGATGTGAAATCAAGAAGCAGAACCGAAGCTACCAGCCCCCAGCAACAGATTTCAGCACACAAGGATAAGAGCAGAACCGAAGAGAAGGAGAACTAGAGTGCTCGACCAGAAGAAGAGATGAAGAAGTCATGTAAAGGAGCAACAAACCAAAAGCAACCAGCAGCTGAACAAGAAATAAAATAGAGCAGGGCTGGTCGTGGAAGAAGAACAGAACCGAGACAGAACACAGAGGCTGGACGAGCAGCAAAGGAAACTTGAGGAAATCAAACCCTTTCCAGCCCATTCAAGCCTCCAAATCCTTCTTTGAACCTTCTCCCAAGTCTCTCTCAACTCTCCAAACAAAGAACCAAGTAAGAAAATCAAGTTCTCAATCTTTTCTTGCTGAAAATTTCAGCAATGTTGCTGAAAAGTTGGATGCAGAATTTTTGTTGATTGTGTGGTTAGATTGCTTTTAAATCTTGATAGAATTTTATATGATTGTTATAGAATCATTAATGGGGAGTTTTGAGTGTAATTGATGCCATAACTTGATGTATAAGGGCTGTTATACCCACCCTCAAAATAGAAACCGAAAATGGTGTTTTATGCACACCAAGTGATTGACAAAAAGTGTGAGTGAGTTTAAGAGCTTTGGATGACAAAGTTATGTTTATGTGAGTGTTGAGGACTTGAAGAGCAGTAGATAGCCTTGAGTTTATATGGTTTTGAACTCAAAATTTGGCATGAAAAAGCATAGAAAAGCATAGAGAGGCATGTAGAGATCAATAGAGCAAATTTGACAATTTTGCAATCCCGAGTGGAATTTTTGAGCTAGAGAAGACCTGACCAAAACTGACCTATATGGGGGTGTTCTACACCTCAAATGATGCCTAGGAACCATAGAAAACCATAGGTTTTGGAACGGATCGAATCCGATAAAAATTGTGCAAGTTATGCACAAAATAGTGCCGTTAGAGCTCTGAGAAGTGAAACGGCTAGCTTAATGTAATTTTTGTGGCATGAAATGAGTTTAGTTAGTCATTATAAGTTAAATGAAGCTTAGTTATGAAATAAAATCTAGCGTCGCTAACCCGAAACCAAGAGTTTGCAAAACGGGCACTTAATTGCGCCCAAAAGTGTTCAAAACGGATGTTTTCCTTAGATTTGACATAGCAAACGATAATATTTCTCAATGAAATTTATCGTGTGACTAGAATGTGATGTAAGTGAGCCGTAGGAAAAAGAACGAAGGAAAACGGAGCCCCGAGCAGCAGGTTACCATCTGTTATGTCAAGGGCTGTCAATTTTAATTAAAATTGTGATTTTCCGTTTTAAGCCTCCGACAAGTAAACGGACTGTGTGGGGACATCCCTAGCGGTCCAAAACTAAAAATTTTCCATAAAAATCGGGATTTGAGAGTCTCGGTTGAATTAGAATCGAGTTAAGAGCTATATAGAGAAAATTGGGCATAGTTGGGAATTCTAGCGTATAGTTGAGAAATGGAGGTTTTTGTTAATAGTAATAAAGAGAACTTGTTGTGTAGGTGACGAGCACGTGAGCGGCGTCCAGGAGCCTCGTCGAGACGCTTGACGCGGCCTTGAGGTAAGTGGTTCGCAACTTAATAGCTTTTTCAATGGTAATGCAAATTCTTAATGATGTTAAATGACTATGACTATAGTAGCTATGCAATAAAGGAAATTGAAAATGAAATGTAATGATATAGTTTAAGTTTAAGTGTATGGATTCTTATGGAATTCATATGCTACTAGAATAATGAGTTAATGAGTTGCATGTAAAGAAAATGGAATAAGAAAGTTTGCAAGATATCCAAACTAAAGTTATTTGTGCTTTTGCACTTAAAGAAATGTAGTATGAAAACCATGTGTATGCCTTATAAGTTAGTGAATTTTAGCGTTACGTGATGATGCAGAGAATTCCGTCCGTAATCGCTCAGTTTATAGAAAAGTATAGCGCTACGTTGCGATGCAGACAATTCCGCACGTAGTTGGTTAATTGACAGTTAGCGCTACGACGCGATGCAGTAAATTCCGCTCGTAGTCGTCTAGAGATTCAGCACTACATTTGCGATGCAGAGAATTCCGCATTGTAGTTGTTCAGTGAATAGTTTAGCGCCCTACGTACGATGCAGTAAATTCCATAACGTAGTGGTTGAGATGCATTAGTAAGCTTCACGTTGACGTTAGCTAAAATCGCCCGTGATGGTTAGAATGAGTCAAGGATACACATGGAAGAATTTAAAGAAATTGTAAAACTTGAGTTAATAACGAATTATTATGTTAGTGTATGTGATATTGTATATCCTTGTTGCACTAACCCCTTGTTTATTTTGTAGCTTATTGAGTTTTGTTGCGTGCCGCTGTCGGACGAGATTGCGGTCTTTTGATTGTATATATATTCATAGGTGGGCGATCGCACAAAACGCTTAGAAACATTTTGTATATGTATATTTTGATCGTGAATGATGTTGAATTTGTAAAATATAAATATATTCATGCATACTACATATATATATGATTCATGTATGTATACTGGGCATTTAACTTGTTGTTTATGCTTATGAAAATGTGATGGATATTGCATGGTTGTGGATATAGAAGTTGGGAGGTTTTCAGAAATAGTCGAAGTGTATTTTCATGACAGGTGAAATTTTGGTTTATCGAAAATGCAGTCGTTATGCTGCCGAAATTTTTATAAAATAAATTTGAAATAGAATCAAAAAAAAAAGTTTATCCCTCCCAACCAGTTATAAATAAAATTAAATCACTAAGTTTTAACGAGTAAACCGGAGATAGAAAGATAGGGTTCGCTTCCCGGAGGTCTTCGATCCGACGAGTCGGTTTCGATGAATCCGTTGAAGTGCCCGGCAGGATCCTCCAGACGAGAGCTTAGATAAGGTCTGGGAAGGGACCTGTCATCTCATCTAGGCGAATTTATTTTATTTCTTCGTAAATACTATATACGGTATTAAAATTGAATAGAGTACTTTCATCCTATAAACTTTGGATCACTTAAAATCTCTTCAAACAGACTTATCTTTGATCTGTCTCAGTTTTGTTTAACACTAGTACTACTTCTAAAACTTTTAATTCGTGTGGTTCGCTTTCCAAAAATCACTATTCATACGGATATTATTCATACGAAAATATTATTCATCAAAAAAGTTTTTATTTCTCCTATGAAGAGGAAATTCTGGGTTTACAAATCCAAAAATCACTATTCACTTAAAAATACTATTCATTCGAAAATAATATTCATCACAAAAATAATTATTTTTTTTAAATAGAGAAAATTCTGGGCTTTACAATGCTATAAAGACTAATGGGTCGCAAGTCTTTGGGAGATATTGAATTTTTAACTTTAGAGATTAGAACCACATCAATGTTGTTGAACTTTTGAATGGAGGAGTCCCCATTAAGGATAGAGAGACAGATGTTACTAACATCTTTTGGAACCACATTCTAGATTTTTTGGAAGAAAATTAACTGAAAACCATCCTTGCCTGGCGCTTTAGTAGGGCCCAAATATAAGGTTACGCATTTGATTTCTTCTGGAGTGAAGGGGTTTTGTAAGAAAGAAATGGAGCTGGGCTTAAGTTTGGTGATCATTTTCTTAGAGGTAGCTTCAACATCCTACAAGAAGGGGTTAGAATATTTGAAGATTTTTTGTAGTACCTACAGATAGTTGAGCATATTTCCTCATTCGTGGACTGGTAAGTTCCATTTTCTTCATCGAATAGCCATGTGATAGTGTTTTTTTCCTTTCTCACAAAGGCTTTAGCATGGAAGAATTTTGAGTTTTTATCCCCTGCCACTAACTAGTTAGTGCAAGCCCTTTAATGCTAGAAAATTTCTTCCTCTGCCATTAGATTCAAAATTTCATTTTCAAGAATGTTGATTTGATTCACAACACCTTCTTCATGGCTTCTAGTGTATAGGTCTTCCACTTGTTTTTTCTTCGCTTCAATTTTCTTTCCGATGTTGCTAAACTTTTCCTTACTCCAAACTCGAAGCTTATTAGCGCAGGATTTCAGCTTCAAGCTAAGATTGTTAGGGGAAGTGGCTTGCGAGAATTCATTCCATGAGTCTTTGATAATGTTCCTGCATTCTTCTTCTTTAAGCTAAAAGGGCTCAAATCAGAAACCTCTATATTGATTCTTCTTAGAATTTTTTTCTCTCTATTTCTAGAAGGATTGGACGATGGTCTAAAGAAAAGAAACCCAAGTGCTCCACCTTTGCCATTTGGAGCGAATTCAACCGTTTAGAAGTAACTAGATACTGGTCCAATAGTTTTTAGATGTTATTATAGGAATTCTTTTTGTTGCTCTAAGTAAATTGAGGGTTTGCAAAACCAATGTCAATCAGGTCACACTCGTCCACTACCTCTCTGAATTGAAGTATACCCTGTATCTATTTGTCTGAGCCCCTTAACTTCTCAGATAGGCTAAGGATTTCGTTGAAGTCTCCCCTACACACCCAAGAGAGGTTGTCGATACTATTCATTCTTTTTAGTAGTTCTTATGAGTTTCTTTTTTGTGGAGCATTAGGGTTATCATAAAAACTTGAGAAGTGCCACTGGGTGCCACCATTCATTCTGATTCTAGCATTAATATGGCCGGGGAGTAGGATAAGATGTTGACATCCACCTCTTCTTTCCATAACAACATTAGACCTCTGCTTTTACCCGAGTAGTCCATGTGGAAACAACCATGAAAACCCATTTTATTCTTGATACTATTTGTTTTCTTGTCTTTAAGCTTGGTTTCACACAAAAAGAACAAGCTTGGGGAAAATGTTTGGGTGACCCTTTTTAGGGCCAAGAATACTCAAGGATTCCTCAATCCTCGAACAGTCCAATTGATGCAATTCATGGTTCTTGGTAGGCCTACTGACTAGGCTCTATCGCTATCTGAGGATTTTAAAGTAGGACCAGTTCTTTCTGCTTTTTTTGTACTGAGTTATCATCTTGGAACTCCAATTTTTTCTTTTTGGTTCCTATCATCCTCCCGCCCAGATCTCCAGTTTCCAGGACAATAGGACTGTAAAATGAAGCCCTCATTTTTTTTTTTTTTCAAGAGACTTGTGGTATGGGGAATTGAGTTTTGAGGATGGGGTTTTAGATTTGGAGGGGTGTTTTATTGGTTCTAGGCTTGTAGGAGTTTCTGCATTGGGCTACAGAAGGATTTTATGGGGCTTTTCCCATGAGAGTTTCTTGTAGCACGCTTCCATTTTCTTGTAGAAATAACAGAGGCTTTGAAGGGGTGAGATGTGGAAGCAATAATGGCATTTAGTGAGGGAGAAAATGGGTTTGGAGGGATTTTAGGGGTTTTTTTTTATTAGGTGGGTTAGGGAGGTAAACAGGTTAGGGGAATCTTTATTTTGGTATCTGGGCAATAGGGGTTTGATCAAAGGTATGATTTGGGTATTCCTTTCATTCTTCCCTATCAGAGTCTTAATAGGGGTTCGAAAATTCTCAAACACCGATTTGCTGGGGTTTATGGTAGTGAGTTTGGCTTTGTAGTCTTCTTATATTGGGCAAGATTGGTTTGGAGAAGGGGAAATAGGTAGGGTGTTGTGTGGGCCCTTACCTTTGTTTATGAGGGATTTGGGGCTAGTTCTTATTTCCCAAAGAGATTTTGCGTTTTAGAGAGGGGTGTTTAGGGTAGTGGGATCTGTTTCTTTCGTGGGAGGAAGGGGGGGAGGGAAGCTTTTAGCTATGGTCCATATTTAGACTTTGGGTTTTGAGTATAAGCATCTCTAGCTTCCTTATCTGGGCATTCCATCAAACAATGTCCAATGGAACCACAAGCATAACAATACTCAGAGAGTTTCTTGTACTTGTAGATGATGGTTTTCAGCTTTCCAGAGTTGTCCAGACTTAGTTTAGAGCATCTTTTTAAGGGTTAGGTAACATCTATGCAAGCCTTTACATGTATAAAGTTTCCCCAGCAATCTTTGTCTTTAGGTGTGGGCTCCTTAACTGGTTCTAGCTATTCAGCTATTAGCTTGGCTCCCTTTAAGTTCATACATATTAAAGGTAAGTTGTATACTTGGACCCATAAGCTCGTCTATTTGAAAGGCATTTTTGTTAAGTCTCCAGCTCCTCTTGGTTCCTCTAATGCAATAAGATGGTTGTTGAAGTGCCATGGCTCCTTTGATAAGATCTTTTCTCTCGTCTCTAGCTTGTCGAATCTAAAAGAAAAAATATTTTCGCCCACTGTTTCGATTTCTACCCTACCATAAGAACTCTAAATCGTATAACACTGATAAAAGCTTCTTTGTTGATTTATTTGTTTACTAATACCTTCCCAACTAGACAGTTGTTGAGCTCTTCTTTGCCCTCTTTCATGGTTTTTTCGTTGAGGTTACAGATTTGACTTTCTTCTTCTATTAGTGACGGGGTTGACAAAGTTTTTCTATTTCATCCATTGTCAGTTAAGAGGGTTGGAGATGGGAGGGAGAAGAGGCGAAGTTGAGGTAAAGACTAGAGGGGTAAACAAGGTCGGTGTGAAGAGGTTTTATGAACAAGAAAGATACTAAGGTGTTAACACAAAGGTATCTAGAATTGCAAAGCTTTTGGAAGGTGAGGTTTGGGACAGATGTAGAGGTTGAATGAGAGGAATAGGTTTTTGTGTCAAGGAGGTTCCACTCTACTCTCAAGATGAGAGACACTCTTCCTTAGGGGAACTCAACTTCGCAATTTTTGTAGAGAGAAAAGAAGAAGACCTTTCACAAGTCTCTATTTTAGTCCAATTACAAAATCTGTAATTAAAATTTTCAATAAATAAAAAATGCATTTGATATTAACTTACAAAACTAAATTTATAGAAGTTTGATTATCTCATTGGTTGGATAAAATATCCCATCAATTACAATATTTAAATTGGTTATAAGCATGATTATTAAAGAATATCCAAGAGTTGGTATTGAAGAGCAATCTTATCCAACCAATAGGGTACCACATCCAATTTATGGATTACAATTTATAAGCTCAAGCCACACTTACATAAGGGTTACAAAAACCGATGTAAAATAGAAACTTAGAGGAGTTTATTTAATTATGATTTTGAAATACTTTCATAGGTATTTTTGAGTGAATGACTTTTGTCGAATTTCATAAACTTCTAATGACTTTATGAATTCTTGAAAAACTTTCATAGACTTTTATAAACTTCCTTTTAAAAGACTTTCATAAACTTTTATAGATTTTTTTAATAGACTTTCACATATTTTCATAGACTAAACTTTCATTAATTTATAATATAATATACATTTTATAAGTTAATAAAAACTGTATTTATTATGTCAATAATGATGAAAAAATATGACACATAAAATAAAAGTAAAATCATTTCAATTACATAAATTAATAATCAAAACACTAAGTAATTTAAGTGTTTCATTATTCATGTTATGTCTTTTATGAAAAATAAAATTTATAATGTCTATTATTATCAATAATCCTTACATCATTCCATATATCAACAGCTACAACAACCCTTCATTCATTAGCATGTTTTTTTTTTTTTTTTTTTTTTTTCACTCCCAAAATTGGAAAGACAATTTGAAGGTGTATTATCTCACAACACAAACAAAATTAACATGAACATACCATTATTTATGCACATGATATTCCAAGTCTATGGGAAGACTATATTTATATATATTATAAAATGATCACACAAGTCCATATAAACAATCAGTTATTTTAATAATATAATGAGAAAAAGTCGTTATAAAATTACAAAAAATGCTTAAATAAAAGTTATGGGCATATTCTTTTCAAAAGAAAAAAAAAAAAAAGGGTTATGGGCATATTGAGCAATTTCATCCTTCTAACGGTAGAGGGCCATTTTGAATTCAGTTCTGGGTTGAAAAGCGCTTCCCATTTGTCCAATGTTGGGTTGGGTTTGAATCTACAATTCCATAGTAAAATTTTAGTCTAAATTATGTGCAAAAAATTAATTTTTAATTTTAGTAAAAATTTTGAATTCTAAATTATAAGAATATTGATTGAGATAATGAAAATATCATCAGTATTTTCAAATTCTCGAAAATGATTAAAATATTTGTTATATTAGTTATTGAAAATATGAAAGTGACAATATTAATGTATAATATAATATTTACTTGCTTTCTTGGACTTGACAGGAGGATAGAATGAGTATTCACTAATTATTAACCGTCTTACTTCTGTAATTTGTGAATTTTTTTTAATTTTGTTCTTGAAAGATGTAATTTGCGACTTTCATTTAGCTGCCATCAGTCAAAAATGGAGGTACTGCAAACTTGTTGCAGAATTGAACTTATTGTGGTTGGTGGTGCCAAGAGCCAATGCTCAAATAAGATAAATTGAAATGGCGATCTCCATCTCTCTGTCACCATAACGGTAGAGATGCAATGGAAATCTCCATCTCCTTCGCCTGTGGAGATGGATGTCCAATATCTTTATTTATTTATTTTTTCAACATATTTCAGTCTCTTTCAGATCAACGGTGGAGATTATTATTATTTTTTTAGTAAAAAAATTGTATTCTTTTAAAAATTTTATTTTTTTGGTCATTTAGCTTTTCTTTTAAAACAAATGTCCTTTTACTTTTGTTTTCATTTCCACCATCCATCTAAATTATGGACGGTACTGATTCCACTTTATTTTTTATTTTTTATTTTTATAAATTTTAATTGTTAAGGTTATTTTATTTTATTTTATTTTTTATTATAGTTAAGAGCAACAGTCGAACGTTAAAGTTGATCAAGATTGACTGATAGGAGAGGATTAATTGTAATAAGAATACAAAGTTCAATCCTTTTGTGATTTGACAAACCTCAAGTAAGATAAATTGCAATTCCTTCTAATAATTGGATGATAACGCCAACTAATTACTCCTGTTCCTTCTAACAGTATGCTAATGCCAACTAATCACCAAAGTTTGTGAAGCAATGTACTATTACCATGGGGGTTACAAGAACGGAGGGACCTGTGATTAATTTGCTCCCACAAGGTCGAGAGTTTGAATTTCCCTTGATATTTATATAACCAAAGGTCATAGTTTCCTTCTTTCCAAAGATTGGAGAGTCTGATGAAGGCTCCAATTTCAAATTCAAATTTGCTAAACGGGGTCTGAGAGATTTCTAGATTATAAAAGAGAAATTGAGAAAAAAAAAATAGTTCACAAATATTATGTATTTTATTAAGAAGTTGGATAATTAAGTGAGGCTATGTAGCCAGAATCATAAGTTGCAATACCAATTTGCTAAGCTTAGAACAAGAATGGAAGATAGAAAAATGCACGATATCCGCTAAAGAGTAATAAAGTTATTACATTAAACACAAAGTCTAACTCTCATCATCTGTTTAACTGGTTAAACTAGCTAAAACTTACGTTTCAATCTCAAGTTTTAAATATTATAATTAAGCTATTTTCTATTAGTTTAAACTTTTAGATCTAATGGTAATTAACTTTGTATAAGAGTTTAAAAGTTTTTAGTTCATACCCTCTTTTCCTTCTTTATTTGAAAATTTTCTTGTCACATATTTTAAACTGTAGGGAATATTTAATATGTCTATCATTTATCATCTGTTCATGTTATACGTAAAGGGACATGTTACTTATCAACTTCAAGTTTTAAATACTATAGGTGGACATTGCTATCAACTTAAACTTTTGGGTCAATGGTAACTAACACTACCAAACATAAAATAGCAATGTCAATATATCTCTTCATTTCATGTTTTACAAAGAGGGTTCACTGTCCGGGTAGAGTCCACGTAGAGGTACTTTAAGCCGCACCTGTGAAGAATATTTAAGTTAAAGGTGTGTCGTTGGTTGGACTACCGAACAAGGTGCAAAGGCGTGGCAGGTGGGGGCTTAACTTAAAGGTTGAGGTACAATAACTAACGTAACCTGCAAGTTTCATCAACTTGAATTAAGCAATGCAAAAGCCATTTTAAAAGGGAAAAATTAGCATCATATCCAATCTTACATAAACTGATTTATGCATACAATCAAGCAAAGAAGTCAACATGCATTTCTTTCTACGCATTCGTGTGAGCAGGTTTGTTTGTTTGTGTTTGCTTAAATAAGCAGATGCTTTTTTGCCTCTTAATCACATACATATATACATAAAACATTTGGAAGCTTAAAAACTAGACGATTTTGACATTTCAGATTCATGCACAACTTGATTTGGACTTCATGTAAACCATTTGAGTTAGTTAATCAGATGTTGAGGACCTAAGTCTAGATTCAATAATAAGCTCTAGCCTCCCTAACCTTCATTACAAAATAAGATAAATAATGAACTAATCCACTCACGGAATGGATAAATTGGCTCTCTAGAATTAGAGTATAGAATAACCTAATCCTAACCAAAAGAAATATAATGAATCAATCTACTTATAGAATGATCAAATTAGTTTCAAGCCAACATAATTGACTTAAGATCTAGTCCAAACTCTCCCAAACAAATATGCTGGAATAGTCAAAAAACAACGCGATAATTATCATTCAAAACTTGCAGGATTTAGTTAATTCTTCTAAGCCAAAAACAACATAATGAATTCTCAAGTTCTTGGGCTATTTATAGTCTCACAAGTCTAGTTTAACTAGAAAAGACTAACTAAGATAATTCTAACTATATTTATCTAATATTAGCTTAAAGATAATTACAATCCTAACTTATCCTCTAAGTTTATCAAAGATAAATATAATAAAATACTCCTAATTTTTCTAAAACTAATTAAAGATAATACTAATTATAATTATCTAGAAATTAATTAAAGATAATCCTAATCCTAAATTATCACATGACTTAAATAAAAGATAATTACAATAAAATAATCCTAAAAATCCTAATCCAACTGAAGCTGTAATTCATAAGGTTCTCATCATTTTCTTGTTCTTCAAAATTACCTTTGTCCTCAAGTGTAGAATATGGAACCTTCTTTTCCATTACTGTCATCTCCATCTTGGGTATCACTAGGCTTGACTGACACCATCACCTGACTAGAATTACAGTGATGACCCATGCCTCATTTTTCTCCACATTTAAAATACAATCCTTTTTTCAACCTTTCTTTTAGCTCCTCTCTCGAAAGCTTCTGGACCTCTTTCTTTTTCCCCTTTGGATCTCTCCTTTGTCACTTCCCCTTTTTTCTAAAGATTTTCATCTTGCAAATCCTTAAAAATTTGTCTTTCTTTATCCTTCTTGATCAATCTCTTCCCATTGTAACTTTCATCCAAAATCTCAACCATCCGCATAGCTTAAGGCAGCCTTTGTAGTTGCTTCAACTTAAGTTATCTTGATAATCTTGGTTTCAAACCTTCGATGAATGCATCAAGCAATGTCTTTTCAGACCATCCTTGCACTATAGTATCTAATCGATGAAACTTTTTAATGTAGTCTTGCACTTTACCCTCCTGCTTCAGTTTAACCAATTGTCCATGGGAATTGACAATTGGAGACGATCCTTATTGATTAAAAAACTCTTGCTCAAATGTCGTCCATCCTATATGCCTACCATCATCATCATATTGAACTTTAATCTAACACCACTAGCTATTAACCTTGATATCAAGGTACATACAAGCTGTCGAAGCCCGATTTTCGCTTGCAACATCATAAACCCTGAAATAACTGCACTTTATCCAACCAGTTGTGCGGATCTCCTCTATCAAAGTGAGAAAATTCAACCTTTGGCTTCCTTGATCCTCAATGATGATGCCTAACTCTTCTTCCTATATCCTCAAATTTGGATTCATCGCTTAACAATTTCTATGCCCTTCAACCTTAGGTATTCGATCGCGAAGCCTCTTCTAGTAATTGATCACCCGAATCCTTACTCTCGGACATAACAATCCCTCATTCTTCATGCCACCTAATAGCCCTAGATGGTTCCCTTTCATCCATCCATCTATCTATCAATGCCTTTAATAGGCTTCATTGCGAGCCATTTAGCAATTAACCCTTATTTTGTTGAAACCTGAGTTAATCTCTTCATGCTCTCGAACCACGAAATCTTCTCCATGCTGTGAAACATGCGACTGTAATGCTTCAACATGAGTTCGCAATCCCTCTTCTTGAATTTGAAGTCCCTTTTGTTGAATTCGAGATTCCTTTTATTAAATTCGAGGTTTCTCTAGTTGAGTTCCTCCTTAGTGACTATTCTCCTTTGGTTCTTTCGCAATGGTGGCTCTCCAAATTTCTTCAACAACACCTAACAATTGCACTATTGAAGTAGATAAATCATTAGAAAAATCATTCACCAACTTTGACAATTTTGATTGGCCCTCTTCTAATGCCTCTAATCCTTGTTGATTGGTCAGTGGCGTATTACCCGTTAAATTGGCGTCTCACCCAGTTCCATCACACAACCACCTAATACTGGAATAGTATACTAGTTACCAAGTAAGTTTCGAAGAAAGAGAGATCGGTTACAATGAACATAATTAAATATCAAGTCTTTCCTAATCAGGACCTTTCCTAGAAATACATTTCCACACTACCACACTTATCAAGAACAATTCTTTTTTTATGTGGAAGATCAGATAAGACTACAACTATAGAACATACTAAGAATTTTCTCTCAATAAAAATTTTCCAATGAAAACACGGTCGCAACCTCTCAACGAAGCACCAAATTGTTAAAGACTTAAGTCTAGATCCAACAATAAGCTCTAGCCTCCTTAACCTTCATTAGAAAATAAGATAAATAATGAACCAATCCACTCACGGATTGGATAAATTAGCCCTCTAGAATTAGAGCATTGAATTACCTAATTCTAATCAAATGATAGATAATGAATCAATTTACTCACAGAATAAGTAAATTAATTCTCTAGATTTAAACCAATAGAATTGACTTACGATCTAGCCCAAACTCAAGCAAATTTGCCCGAAATAGTAAAAAAATAGCACGATAATTACTATGCAAAACTTGCAGGATTTTATTAATTCTCCAAAGCCAAAAATAGCATAATGAATTCTCAAGCTTTTGGGCTATTTATAGCCTCACAAATCTAGTTTAACCAGAAAAGACTAACTAAGATAACTCCAACTATAAATATCTAATATTATCTTAAAGATAATTACAATCTTGGCTTATCCTTTAAGTTTGCCAAAGATAAATATAATAAAATGCTCCTAATTTATCTAAAACTAATTAAAGATAATATTAATTATAATTATCTAGAAATTAATTAAAGATAATCCTAATCCTAAATTATCACATGACTTAGATAAAAGATAATTACAATAAAAATAATCCTAAAAATCCTAATCCAATTGAAACTGCAATTCGTGAGGTTCTCATCATTAGATTATTAAATTAAATTTTAAATTGATATAAACAACACTATTGTTTATCATTTTTGCTAGAAATTTAACTCACATCAAAGAAGACTATTTGAGTCACAATCAAATATCCCAATGAATGGTACAACCAAAGCATTATCCCAATGAATGGATTAATCAACCCAATTTAGTCTGCATGGAGAAATACTCAATCCTCACCAATAATAAAATCCAAATCGCACAAGAAGACAAAGAACATGGCAAATTAAAAAAATAAAAGAGAGAATGACAAAAACCTTCTCATCCAAATGCTATTCTTGATATCAAGCACAAATGAGATTGCCAAATTATTTGTTTTAGCTTAGAAGCTATAGAGGGATCCAGATGGCTAGGTGGGATTTGGGTTTAGAGGGTATCGACAAGGAAACCCTTCATCCTTTATTTTTTTAGATGTGCACCAGTTTCTTAGATGTGCACTCTAGCTTGTAACCTCATTTGTGCCTCCATATAAAGATCAACCATTCATTGTTTTTATAGTAAACAGATAGCAGATTGTAGCTAAATGAGGATAGTCATCTTGAATCAAAACTTAAAACGAGGGAGAAGCCAATAATTTATGTTGTAAAGAAAGCAAGAAAGAGAGAATGACAATGCAAGAAAATGTTCGAGTGCTAGTTGCCTTTTTTTTTTTTTTTTTTAATTTCTAGAACTGACCTAGGGATTACCGGAACCAATCAAGATGGGACACTAATGATGTGACTTGGAAAACTGCTCTCATATAAGAGAGATTGACCTATATAGAGGTAGGGGAGTAGCCCACACATAAATAAGTAGGTTACCCAGGCAAATTAGTGGGGGATACTATTATAAGGTGTTGAATGCACTCCAAAAGGCATAGGGCCTATGGCTTTTAACCAAATGTGCTAATAGTTGGTGACGTGTTGGTTACATATTGGTTTGTCAATATGCAACCAACAAGTCACCAGCGGTTGGCACCTTTGGTTAAAAGCCATAACCCTTATGCCTCTTGGAGTGGGTTCTGGTGCTTGACAAATGAGTGCTATTTATAATATGTTCAAATGCTAGTACTTCGTTATTTGATGTAGTATGTCTTGAGGGCCTAAGATCTCATGGTGATGTTTCGTTATCACAAATTCAAAGAGAATCATGTGATATATATATATATATATATGGGCCCAATGATGTGGGATCGAGTCAATGACGGACTGTGACTTTTGGGTTTCTCTCTTTTATGTTCAAGCGTCTTGTTTTTTACACGACAGTCGTTGTTGACGACCACCAAATACGGTGATGTCATTTGATATGGAGACGTGTCTCCATCCTAGGTCATTACTTGGGGTGGGGTGGTTTAGAATGCGAATTACATCTCATAAAAATAGGGAGGTTAGCTTTATTTTCTTAGAGAGAGAGAGAGAGAGAGAGAATGTTATAAGTTTTAATGGGTGTGTGCTTGCCAATTATTGGGATTTTAGAGGAAGAGAGATGCGTTACTAGTTAAGCTGTCAGTGCACATCATCACCATCAAACCCACCATAACCCCAAAAAAAAAAAAAAAAAAAAAAAAAAAAAAAAAAAGTAAATGACAAATGACACCTAATAGTACCAAACAACTAATCTCATGTTTAAGTAGTACCAAAGAATTGGAATCAACTTTTCTATCATCTCCCTAAATAAAAAGACCATAACACCCTTATTAAAAAAAAAAAAAAAAAAAAGGTTTTAGGTTTTCTCTCTCTCTCTCTCTACAACCTCCTTTTCTCTACCAGTTCTATATCTCCATTTTCTCCTCCATCACCGTTAACCAATAACCTCCATCGCCGCCTCCATTTCATCTTTTTTTCTTTTCTTTTTTATCTAGTTTTGGTTCGATCATTCGAACCCAAAAACCCTTTTCTAATTTATTTATTTTATTTGATTTGATTTTTTTTTATTTTCTTTCATCCCATGTTCTGATTTTATTTATTTATTTATTTATTATTGATTGATTGATTGATTGATTTTTTTTGTGAATGTTATTGGTGATATTGTTATGGGAGAATGAATGAAATGGGCGGTGACGATATTGATTGAAGGGTTTTAGAGATGTTGGTTTTGGGTGATAATGTTGTGCTTGGGATGTTGTTGATGGAAGAAGGTTCTAGATTTTTTTTTTTCTTTGATTTTTTTATTCCTTTTCTTATTTTATTTTAATTTTTTGTGGATATAGTTGTTATTGTCAATATTATTGTGGGAGAATGGATGAAAGAAATGAATAGGTGATGATATTGTTGAAGATGATGGATGAGTTGTGACAAACACATTTTTCTTTTAAAGAAACGTGAATGAAAATAATTTAGAAACAGAAAAAAAAAAAAAAAAAAAAAAGGATGAATAAAGAGAACGCGAATCATATGGATGAAAATTTAAATTAAAAAAAAAAAAAAAAAAGGAAGCGAATCACATCCTATATGTAGATACGGGCCAAACACCTAAACATGCCTTCATATTAGTGCACGGAGTGCTCTAAAATTAGTGTGCAGAGTGAGCAGATTGCTCTACTATTAGTGCATGAGCCAAATGCGCCCTAATATTAG
The DNA here is from genome assembly GCA_019925255.1 of Litchi chinensis. Taxonomy (NCBI): domain Eukaryota; kingdom Viridiplantae; phylum Streptophyta; class Magnoliopsida; order Sapindales; family Sapindaceae; genus Litchi; species Litchi chinensis. Next base: position 13,589,130 of record CM034471.1, read on the forward strand.
TGTGCGGGTTGTTTGATCCATATAGGCCCAAGTCAAAGCGAGTCGTTTGACCCATGTCCTATATAAGGGCATAGGTCACACGCGAGTCATTTGACCCATGCCTTATAGGGTACAAGTCGTTTGACCCGAGTTGATGGATGTTATCCGCACCCTATTTGGGTGTTATTCGTGCCTTATGGAGCAATTTAGGGTGAGATTCGTGTGTTATGGGTGGATCCAGTGCTTTATGGAGTGAGTCATAACGCAACACGCGTCTTAGTATTGGTGCCAAGAATTAAAAATTTGTCCAAGTTGTTAAAAATATGATTATTGTTGGTTGAACTTGACATTTGAGTTTTAAAAACGAACATATCTCTACTTATTACAAGTCAACCACATTGTGCAAGACTTTTCAATTAGGGTAATAAAAGTAGGATTACACGAATTTGATTTAGAGGTCTTAATTTCCTTGTTTGGGCTTGAGAATGAATAGGAAAACCATGAATAGATCCAAAGAAATTTTGGGCAAGGATCACGCGTCAACTACAACTAATAACTTGCTTTCAACATTTGAAAGGACATTGTGATACCAACTAGTGAGAACTAAGAACCAAGGGCATGGTAAATTCTTGGCAAGAAACAAGCATCAACTACAACTAATAACTGTCATTCAACATTTGAAAGGACATTATGAGACCAACTACTGAACACTGAGAACCATGACGCCAAGTGTTGTCTCTTTGCCATTCCATCATTGGAAGGACTAGAGTTCACGAACATGTGGAAATGAATACATTAAAAAAGGTTCATTCTCATAGATTGAAGCTAGATTTTAGTGCCATAAGAAAATATAATTATAGTTAACGACCCACATAAATAAAGCTTAATTGAAATTAACTTTAATTTAGCAGATTAAAAAAGACTTATTGATTAAAAAAATATTATTTTTTACCTTTCTTAATAATCGGTTTTCTTACCATTTATTCAAACTAGAAACTTGAAAGAAGAGAATGATAAAGAATTGTAAATTTGATTGATCAAGATAGAATAATTATTATTAGTGCCTAACTATGCCGTTATTTGTTTTTATTACTTTTCACTTAATAGGTCTGAATTACACCTACATAAGTGATTTTTGCTTTTTTTTAGTGGTCAAAACAATTTAAAATCACCCAAAATCACTTAAAGAAAAAAGCTACAATTCTTAGTTTTTATATGAATACAAAATCACTTAATAGTTTTTTAAATATATTATTCTAAATCTATCATTTCTAAAATAATAAATTTTTAAATTTGTCCTAATTTTACATTATATACATTTCTTTTAAATGTAATTAATAAAATATTACAATGACTAAAATATATATTACTTTATAATTTCAACTTTTGTTGCAATAGTAATTCAACTAGAAAACATTTTGTTCATTTTTATTTAAATATATAAATTTAATTTACTTTACTATAATAGTTAATCATATTTTAATTATGGATAAAAATATTATTCATATATATAAAAAAGTGTTTTAGTATTTATTAAATAATTTATTATAATTACTTGTATTATATTAAATGAAGTTACATAGCAAATTACTAGTTTTAAGATGATTTTAATTTTAAAAAACAAACAAGATTATTATATATTTACATGTAAGAAAAAAATAAAAATATGTCAATGAAATTTTAAGTTTCAGTCACTATTTAACCTTTAGTCATTGACGGTACTATTCGGTCTTAAGAAAAAAAAAAAGGGTGGTTTGGGGGGGGAGGGGAGGGGTGGACCCCTACATGTTTATGGTACTAAATGAAATAATGTTTGTGCGATAAACTGAAGTTATTATGTTTAAGGAATTTACTATTTAAGGAATTTACTATAAGTAAAGCTCGTTATGTCCTTTAAACGTATCAAATGTACGAAATGTTTTCTAATTATTCTCACCTTTAATGAGAAGTGATTCCCATTGGTCTTTGAAAAAAGACCAATGGGAATTTGATCCCCAATAAGCAGACAAATTGGTCTTTAAAATGCTAAACTTTGATAATTAGTTTGAAAATATGTAATGAAGCTCTTTTCATTTAGATTAAAAAGGGTAGTTATGTATACTAGATCTAATACTCAATTGCATGAATAGGTATTATTGAAGTCAACGTTTTTTCATTGGATGACTTCCTGGAAATTGACATGAATTATATCTTTGTCTTTAAAAGTAGTGATAATTTGGAAGAATTTGCACATGACACGTATGGAGGATATGAAGATCTGAAACTAATTTCCAAAACTATAGCATCATGATGTCATTGACATAGTGTTTGAAAGAGCATATAATTGGTAAACTTGATCTGTAATCAAAGATGCCTCTAAAGCTATTTTAATTCCGTTATTTAATTCTCCAATGCAAATATAAAAATCAACATCTCAAAAGACTTTATATGGTCCCACTATTATTACCTAGAGTGTAACTCTGGTTGGCTATCTTTTATATCTATGAGTAGACTTAGTGAGCCAAACAACATTTCTAACCTGTATGATAAGTTTCACAATCGATTTTGCTCTCATCCCTTAGATTATAAAGGTAACTATATTTCCTTGATCTAACCATCAGTTACAAGCATTTTTCTTGGCTGTTGTCAAAATGGTTTTCTTTATGAATAGCCTTCTTAGAAATTTACATGGCTTACTTATAAATTGGTTGTTATAAGTCTTTAACTTATTAAGTTTCTTCTATGAAGGTGAGAAAAACATGAAAAACTATCGCACAAAACACGTTTGAAAAACACAAATAGTTTGACTTCATAATTCCTCTAGCACAATACATGCATCAAACTCAAAATCTCTATCATTTGATTGTAAATGATTAATTGGAGTGATTGTTTAACTGGACAAATTGCAACAACGATAAAGAAGAATTATCATCTTCCAATTCCATCCCCTGCAGCCATATGCATATCGATCTATATTTGTTGACATTGAAGAACAAAGACCATAGAATTAACATTGGTGAAGCTTGAGTGGTTTTTGAAAGAGTGTATTATCTATGCAAAAAAGAAACTGCATTTTTTCTTTGAGAAAAACAAAAGGAGAGAGTACATGTCAGTGTTTTGCTATCTATATTTGGAAAGAGGGACCATACCCAGCTTTACTTTCCTCTTTTTTCACATCTTTAACCTGTTCCCCTTTTCAATTCATTTCTTTCTCGTCTGCTTTTCTTTCTTTTTGACCGTCCGATGCAATTTTCCATCATCCATCATACAATAGCAGTCTTTTGGGTTTGTAAGATAGCTGGCGTCTGAAGTAGAAGACTTGCAAATTAAAATAGGGGATTTATATTTTTACACTACCAAAGTTATAAACTTAAATTCCGTGAGTGGGATTTCGAATGTTACAATTATGAACAGTGGCAGACCCTGAAAATCACATTAGAGCGGACACATAATGATTTTTATATTCTTTTGTGTCAACTTAAATTACTAAAAAAGAGATAATAAAAATAAAAATAACAGTAACATTAGTTTGTATAATTTTTCCCTCAAAATTCATGTCCAAATAAGATGTTATATAATTCGTAATTAACATGCAAATTATAAAATATTAATACTATAAAAGTTGTGAATGGACCTACAAACAATCAATGAATTGATTTATTTATTAATTTCTTTGTCTTTTATCCAGTGACATTTATTTTAAAGATGACACTTTATAACAAAATAAAATAAAAATTAAAAAATAAAATTAATTATAATTCACTCTTCTTTAGTTACTTACGATGATTTCTTTTTCATTTTTTTCATGAATCTCTAGAGCTCTTTCTCACGACTCATTTTTCGACATTCAAATTTTTTTATTCTCATTGAAACAACATAAATAAAAGAATAAAATAACTTCCAAAATATTTTTTAAAAAAACTTCATTCCATTTTCTAATAATGTAAATGTTTGATAACTTTTTTAAATAAATCTATAACATTCACCAAGTAATGAATAAGGCATGAGAAAGATTCAAAATATTGAAAAATTAAAAAAAAAAAAAATCAGTAGTTTATTTCTTTTCTTAAAAGTTGTTTTGAAGATTTGAGTACTGATTGTGTTGTTTGAACCACGGTTTGAATATGTGTTGTTTGAATATGGATTTGAACTAGATTTCAAAAACAAATTGTTGTGGCTTTTTTTTAAAAAAAAACAAAAACAAAAACAAAAGGTGAAGCTCTAGGTCAAACCTAGATTTTGGTTTGAACACAATTTTATTTATTTTTTTAATTTGTTGTCATGATTAAATTTTGTTTTAATGAATTAATTGATTATTTTTAAAATTTATTCTAATGAATATATATTCTTATTTTAATCTTAATCTTACATCTATCGTAATCCTAGTTCTTGTTTAGGAAATGTCAAAAATATACTTCCTATCTAAATTTTCTTTTTTTTTTTTTAATTTTTTATTATTATTTTTTTTATCATCATCATCAATTGATTGATTGTTTGAACCTTTTTAAAGAGTTTTCAAAACATTAGGGATGAAATGAACTATTTTTTAAAAAGTTTTAAAAACCTAATAATTTTTAATACTTTAGGGATTAAATAAAGTTTTTTCTGTAAATATATAGATGAATATATCTGATAACAATTTTAAAGAGGTATATGATCTTCTACATCAACTAACAACCTTCATACATAATCATTATTGTACACGAAGATGAATGTATAGATAACAACTAGTAATGGGAAGATTTGTCAAAAATTAGTGGATGATTTATAATGAAAAAGGAAAGAGTCCAGAAAAGTTAGGCCAGAACCACCAAAAAAAAAAAACCATTGTTGCCTATAAAATAAATATAGTGGCTGCTATTCTGAATGAGGCAAAATGAAGTTTCCATAGTGGAATTATTTTGTCAAATGACAACACTGCCATTGATTAGCTTACATGTCAATCATTGTTTAGATGGTTTCCAATCAACACACTTGGTTTAAGCATAGAGAAATGAAGCTTAATGAACGAGTAGTATATAATCGAGTGTACTGTGCTTCGTAAGGTGTTAAAAATTAAAGAGTGGTCCTTAAATCTTTTCCATGGCCAAAATTTCCTTCTCTTTCCTTTCATTTGTTCTCTTTGTTTATATTCCTTTCATGTTCCTGATAGACATAATTTATATACATTTATTACCCTTAAATATAGATTTATTAGTTCAATTTTATATTAAGTTTATTTTAATTAATTGTGTTTTTGGTGAAACAGGAATAAAAGAGGATTTGTGTATCGAATGAGGAAAAATTACAATTTTTGTCAAGTCAAGATCCCAATCAATCAAGCATTTAAATGTTGCCTAAAATCTTTGTCATGTAATTAGAAAATTGGTGGAGACAAGGAAACAAATTATTGAAGAAAAGAGGAAAAAATCAAAATAGGAAGCTGCAAATTTTTAGAAGAAGAATAAGGTAGCTGTGCAGATTTTTGGAAGTAAAAAAAAGGTGCTGTAATTAAGAAATAAATAGCAGTTTTCAGTTAAAAGAAAATTGAAAATTGCAGCAATATAAAAGAGAAATTGCAGCAGTATAACGAGAGAGAACAGAAGAGGAAATCAAGAAGGCAGCAGAGCAGTGACGGGAGAAAAAAACAAGACAGCAGTTGGGTGGCAAGAAGATGAAAAAAATTACAGCAACAAGGGGACAAAAATACAGCAGTCAAGTTTGCAACATTATGTTGAATTTTAATTCTCTTTTTGTTCTTACCATCACCATGTTTGTTTAATTTTCTTTTCTGAGGTGTAGGATGAAACCATTATTGACTTTATAATGATTTTGCTATTCAAATATTATTCTTAATTTTGTGTTCCTAATGTTTAATAATTCTTAGTTTCATTGATTGATAAAATAATATTAGTTTCACCTTAAATATCAAGTATTTTTGGTTGTTACAAAATTATTTTATTAATTTGACTTTGGATTGAAAAGGTTTAAATATAAGATTTTTGATTATGTGTTTTTCAATATTGGATACATATAATACTTAGATCTTATAAATTTTAGGTCTTGAAGTAAGAATTACATATGATTTATTTTTCTTAAAGCTTAATTGACAAATCCTGAGAAAACAATAGATTGATTTCTAAGTTGTTTCTTTAATTGTTGAGAATAATATTTTGAATAGTAAAACGTTATAAGTTGATAATGGTGGATTCTGAACCTCAGATTTCTCGTCTATTGATTGAATTTTGTAATTTAATTTTTTTTTGTTAATTTAGAATTTTATTTTCTTTAGTTTTAATTAATTCTCAAACATTGTTAACTAGATTAGAATTAAATTTAATTTAGATTTAGATTAATATTTTATCAATCTCTGTGAGATCGATCTCGTACTTACATAATATATTCTATAATAGATTCGTGCACTTGCGAATATTAAAATTTGCACAACAGTTCCTTTTTACAAGTTGCTATGCTTTTGAAGGAAGAGAAACTGCAGAGACCACCCATCAACTTCATGATCTTACACATTCTATTCAACTCACCTGTCTTCTGCCTTCAACTGTCTGCAATTTTTCCTCAAGAGGTTACTTATCGATCTAATTTCTCTCTTTCTATTATTTACTTGTTTTTATAATCATAAAAATTAATGTTTTTGTCAAATATGAGATAATTAATATGATTGTATCATCATATATTGAGAGCCATTTTAGAGAAAGGAAAAAGGTTGGTTAGTTTAAGGGATAGGCATGGCGGGTTTTGAAAAATATGAGATTTTACACGAGAGATCTAAATATATGGTTAATTTATATCAACTTAAAATTTTTAATTAAATTTATTACTCTAACCTCTATCTTAGATTGAGTGAAAATTAATAGATGGATTGTGAAATCATAAATGCATGTCAACATTTTGAGTTAATATAATATAACCCATAAATATAAAGGGTCATTATAAATCTTACCTAACGTCTTCATAAATTATATATAGAATTTTGACAAAATCTATATGAAATCTATGGAATCTATAGACTCTATCAAAATATATTATTATAAAAAAATCCACCAAAATCTATAGAAAGTCATCTTTAAAAGTAATCCACGAACGTAGTCCATGTTTTCAACTCAATCAAACAAAGCAAAGTCTCCTTCTAACGAAGACATTCTTCCTCACGATCAGTCTCGAGTAGACTCAATTCACTCCTGATTTTCTAAGAACACACGCGGTGGTGGTGACATAAAAGAGACCAAACTGCCAATATTCCCGCTAAGGATGGTTGCGTGATTGGGCCAGGAGATTGCACCGTCAATATAGGACTTGGCAGACCAAAAAAGGTTTTGTCCCTTATATTTGACACAGGAAGTGATCTCACTTGGACACAATGTGAGCCTTGTGTGAGATCTTGCTATCCGCAGCAGGAGCCCATATTTGACCCAAGAGTCTCCAAAACATATAGCAATATTTCTTGTTCATCCGACTAGTGTGGTGCGCTCGACCCACCCAGAGGTATGAATAATCAATTAGTGATAAATGGTTAAATTATTTTAAAAAAGAAAAGAAAATTTTAATTATAAAGTAATAATATGAAGGTCCCATATTGTTAACTAATATGACAACCTGATCCATTGGCTAAATTAATCATTAATCAATTTCTAAACATCAGGACCAAATATTTCAAAATTAAGAAAATATCAATTCTTTGTTTTAATGAAAATATCTATAATATATAATTCATTGATAAAAATTTCTAGAAAATTTTAATACAACTTTTATTTTTTGACATATTAGAAGTACATTATAATTACATTCATCACTACTGTTTCCTAATTAGAACACTGAGGTATAGTCTGAAAGTAAGGCTTCCAAAAACGAGAGGGACAACCCACACGAAGTGAAAAATCACCTATAAGCTAAGAGGGAATGATGCAGTTTGAACCTTTGACTAAAGGCTTAAGAATAGACATACCAAAGAGTGGGTGACACTGTATTGCACAACCAACTGCAAAAAATTTTAATACAACTTGACAACAATAATTCACAACAAATAATTAATTTCACAACAATTTTTCAGGTATCTCGCTAGGTTGTGCATCTTTAACATGCATTTATGGTATCCAATATGGAGACTACTCATTCTCCGCTAGATTCTTCGAAAAGGAAACCCTGACCCTAACTCCTACAGATGTGTTTCCCAACTTTTTCTTCGGTTGTAACCAGAACAACCAAGGCTCGTTTGGTAGAATAGTCGGTTTGCTCGGTCTTGGTCGAGACGAACTCTCTCTAGTCTCCCAAACTACTCGCAAGTACAAAAAATGCTTCTCTTATTGCCTTACATCGTCTTCCAACACCATCGGTCATCACACTTTTGGCAACGTTGGCCGTATCTCGAAATTTGTGGAGTGATATTTGTGAATAATCCAAACTAATTCTAGATTCCATATAAACAATCAAACAAAAGAGTTAGGTTACAAGAGCAAAGGAAATACATATAAATGGTCATGATAAAATGATTAAACTACCCTTACATAACTAAATATTAAACATAACTAAATATTAACTCTAACATCCTCCCACAAACTCATGATGTGGCAGCAAAAAGCATTGAGAGTTTGCCGACGAGAATATGAAAACGTGAGATAGTAAGCGACTTAGTAAAGAAATCTGCAATTTGCAAGGAAGAAGAAACAAAGGGCAAAATAATAGTGTCATGCTTGAGGTGGTGACAAATAAAATGACAATTGATCTCGATATGTTTGGTTCATTTATGAAAAACTGAGTTATGAGCAATCTGAATAGAACTATGGTTGTCACAATACAAGAGGGGTGGGATAAGAGATAAAAACACCCATATCAGCAAGTAACCAACGTAACCAAACAATCTTTATGGTAGTAGATGCCATAGCACAGTACTTTGCTTTGGTAGAAGATTTTGAGACAATAGTTTGTATACTGCTCTTCCAAAGATAAGAGAATCACCTAAAAAGATAAAAAAAACCAGTAATTACAGGATCCGACTCGAATTCACTCTAATAAACCCAATGGGCTTGCTAGGCACCCCACAAGACCCTTCTGAGGTCCAGCTAATAGAACTCAAAAAGACGTCATGAAGCAAACTCGTATTTATAAACAACTTTGCTAAATAATGTATCTAAAAACATTATCATAATTATATCTAATAACATTATTTAAAGTAGACATATCAACATGATTACATAAAATACCCACAAAATATTGTTCAAATTTTTAAAATACGCATAATAACATAATCAATAATAACATTGAAAAACAATGGTCAAAAAAGAAGATAAAAATGTTGCGTCGTCAATTGTCTAACCCGCTTAGTCTGATCGCGGCAGGCTGGTACCTTGATTCCTTGCTCCTACACCTGAGAGATTTTTGTAATATAAAACCAAAACAATCGTAAGCTATGAAGCCTAGTGAATGCGAGGGTTTAACTAAACTAAGTTTTATAGAATACCTCCTGAAAACATTTTTCTTTAAAAATGATTTGTTTTCGAAAACTTGAGTTTTATAAATTTTCTTTAGGAGTTTAAAAGCTTTTTCTAAAATAATTTCTTTCTGAAACCTGCTTTTCAATGGTATACTGTTCTTACTAAAATCTATACTAATGCGAAATCCAAGGAAAGCTACAACCATATGAACGGGTAGACCAGTTTCGCTTAGTATGGGAAGTCACGTGGCAGAATAACTATCATTATACATCTTGACAAAGCTACAAAGATACCCTGCTACTATGTGGCGGAACTATCATCGCACACCGTAAGCGAGATAATACCTCACGGTGTAGAAGGTGACTCAACAGACATGACAGACTCTATCCCTCCGATGTTAGCAGCACTAACCCTTCCAACACTTGCCCTACACTGTGGGATATACCAACCGGGTCTAATGCTAGAAGGTTTGTCTATTAATAAGCTTGGGTCGTTTCACTAGTTCTTGAAAATTTTTACTCATTTTTTTTTTTTTTTTTTGGTACTCTTTTATATTTCAAATAAGGTAATCTTTCATGCTAAACATGAACTGTTGATGAACTAAAAATAATTTATGAGAATTTATATAATAATTGTAGAAAAATCTGAAAAAGTATTTAACATAAAGAAAATCTTTTCATACTCACTACTTGCTGTCCTATTCACTTGCGCCACTGCTTCCGCGACCTCCTTTCAGCTCGCTGTCACCTACACTTATTTACAAATGAAACCTTCACTTAGTTAGCTAAATTATTATCTCTAACTCCTAATCCATACGAGCTGTTAAGGACTGTAATATTGTCAGTCCAGCTTGAGCTGCGAGCTAGCATCTCAGCTCGCTCAAGCTCGCCCCTTAGCAAGCTCCTACCTTGCTTAGCACAGCCTGAACTAAGAGCATCCACTTTCAACGAGATCACTCAGCTCACTCCCTTAGTGAGGTGAGGTCTTTTTCTAGCTCAAGTCGCTCCTTATACCTCTTAGCTCGCCCTTGTGAGTTACAACCTTAGGCTAGCTTGACCAGGCATCCCTGATGAGCTGCGACCTCACTCAGCTATTCCTCGCGAGCTCACACTTCGGCCTAGTCCAGACAAACGAGATGGAGAGCAATAAGCGTAGCCTAACTCGCTCCCAAGTCGACCATTTTAACTAGCTGAAATACGCTAAGGGCCTCCTCCAACTCACACCTAGCAAGCTCCTGCCCTGACTCTCACAACTCAGCTCACACATATACACTAAATTAACATATCATCAGTTCTTCACCAATCTCAGGTCGTGACCTCATCAGGTTCAACGACAGAAACTAAGTCATCCAAATCCATAAACAAACCACCACAATCAGCATCATTTCTCGGCTATTTCACTTACCAGACTTTTACTCAGCCTTTTGCCTTACTTTTTCGCTCGCTTTTAGCTTTAAATTACCAGATCTACATACCAAAAATCTTGTTAAACACTTGATACCCAGAAGCTATTCTCGACAGCTTTTCACCAACATAAAACTATAAAAACTTATTCTTGTCACATAAATCTTACTAGATCTGCTCTTTAAATCTGTTCTTCACCTTCCAATAGCTTGATCCTCCTAAAAAATGACAGAAATCAGCTTGGCATAGCTGCAGATTTGCCCTCCTTGCTTCTACCGGCGACAGCTTCTCTTCCTCTCTCTTTCTTTTTTAGATTTTTCTTCTGCCGACATATCCACCACACACCTATATTTATAGGCATGGGTTAAGCTTGATTTCACCCTTGGACTTATTTAAAATTACGTTTTTACCAGATTCTAGAGAATTCTTCATTTTTTTCCCAATGTCCTTGTCTTTTCCTCATATTTACAGTTTTGCTATTCTTTATAAAATTTTTTATTTTTACCATTTTACCCTTAACTTTTCATATTTAAATTTTCTTCCAATCATCCCAGAAACTCTATAAAAATTAAATTACACTTCCAAACACTTTAAAAAAATCATTTTTATTATTTTATAAGTAAAATTTATCTCATCATGTACATAGATACAATATAACTTGAGAAAAGGTGTTACAAGTATTGAATTTGCGATCAATGGAATCATGGCCCCAGTCAGCATCAGAGTAGGCACGCAACTCCAAGAACGAAGTGGATAAAAGTAAAAGGCTCTAAAAGATAGTACCTCAAAGATACCGCAATATAACAAAGAACAACTTCCTAATGACAATAGTAAGAAAGGAAACAAACCGACTAGCAACATAAACAACATATCCAATATTTGGATAAGTGATAGTGAGGTAGACCAAACTACCAACAATGGTGTGACACAATGTAGGATCTAGTAAGAGAGTAGCATCAGAAGGAGAGTAGCGAAGATTGAGCTCAGAAGGAGTATCAACAGTTCGAGTATTGGTGAGATGTGCTCATTTAAGGATATCAATAATATATTTAGACTAAGAAAGAAGATAACCTTTTGGAGAAACTACAACTTCAATAATTTCTTTATTAGTGAGATGTGCTCGCTCAAGGATAAATAGTGTACTTGGACTAAGAAAGAAGATAATCTTTTTGAGAAATTGCAATTTCAATACCCAGAAAGTATAGTAAAGAACTTAAATCTTTCATTTCAAACTAACGGGCTAATTCTGACTTTAATATTGCAATCCCATCAACATCATCACCAGTAATAATCATATCATCAACATATAAAGAAAGCGCAATACAACTTGTATTAGTACATTTGACAAACAGAGTTAAGCCATGATTACTAGAGGAAAACCTAAAAGTAATGATCACAGTAGAGAACTTTTCAAACCAAGCTTGAGAGGCTTGTTTGAGACCATATAAAGCTTTCTTAAGCTTGCAAACTTCCCCAGTATTATGTGAGACATCAGGTGGTAGAGTCATATAAACTTCTTCATACAAATCACTATTCAAGAAAGCATTTTTAACATCTATCTTAGATATATGCCACTAACAGATAGATGCAACTGCAACAAGAGTATGAACAGTAGTCATCTTTGCAACAATAGCAAAAGTCTCTTCATAGTCCATACCATACTGTTGAGAAAACCCTTTTGCAATTGATCAAGCTTTGTAATGCTCAACAGACCCATCAAACTTTGTCTTGATCTTATGGACCTAACGAGAACCAATTGTACTTTTACCATTAAGTAAAGGTACCCAATCCCAAGTATCTATTTTGTACAAAGCAGAAAGTTCCGTACTCATAACTTTTTGCCAAAGTTGGTGAAGGACTGCCTCTTTATAAGATAAAGGCTCAGAAAGTCAGTGAATAGATGCTAAAAAGGTAGAAAAAGAGCTAGAATAACAAGAGTAAACAAAATCTGGTAGGTGAGTTTACGAATTCACTGAGGATAACAAGGGGAAGAATCCACAATCTCATGAGGTGTTTGGGCAACTGCACGTGGAGGGTGATTATCAAAAGTGTTAGACAACAAGATACCAATATCTTTAGAACTAATTATGCGAACCCTACGAGAATAATGAAACGAAAGAAGGGCTATAAGAATAATAGATGAGTTAAAAGTTGTAATGGAAGGAACCTGTAGAGAGAAACTATCAGTATGATTAGAAAAAAGATCAATATGAATAAGATCAGATTTGGAAACATTATGAGTAGTAGCAAGAATAGAAAAGAAAGGTATATGTTTAAGAAACTCAACAAGACGGGATACATATAGTTTTTTGAAAACAAGATCAAAACAACGATATCCCATTTGTCCTTCACCATAGCCAAGAAACACATAAATGATAGAATGTGACGATAATTTTATTCGCCCTATATGAAGGCGAAGGACAAAATAAATACAACCAAATACTTTCAAGATGATGGGATCTTATTGATGACATTGACTGAAGGACAAAATAAATACAACCAAATACTTTCAAGATGATGGGATCTTATTGATGACATTGACTGTAGTAAGACTTGTTTCTCCCCAAAACTCATTAGGAACAAAAGAAGATAACAAAAGAAACCGAATAGTTTCAACAATATGTTTACGTTTTCTTTCAGTTACACCATTTTGCTCAGGAGTGTCTGTACAAGAGATTTGGTGAATAGTTTCATGCAAAGCAAGTAATTCACAAAACTTTTTGGAGGTATATTCATCGCCCAAATCGCATCTAAAGCACTTAATAACAGCAAAGTGTTGAGTTTTGATGATAGCTTGAAAGTTACTGTAAATATTAAAGAAATCAAAACGATATTTCATAAGATAAACCCGACAAAAACGAGTGTGATCATCGATAAAGAAAACATAATATTGAGACCCTCCTTTTGTAGCACTTGGAGAAGGTCCTTATACATTAGAGTGAATTAAATCAAAAGGTGCAAAAGAACAAGAAGTACTTCGATTAAATGGCAAAACAAAAAATTTTACAAGTTTACAACCACTTCAATTTGAAATATCATGAATTTGCAAATTTCCTAAGGTTCTCATAGAAACTAAGAATCTTAAACAAGGTGTTGAAACATGATCAAGATGAGAATGCCATAAATAAAAACTAAAAGATGAAGAACACAAACAAAATGAAGACAAGTCAACACTGGAAGCTATAAATACTAGTAATCTCAACTCGTCCAAAACATATAATCCCCTACTCCTACAACCTCTCCCAATCAGTTTCTGGGATTGTAGATCCTGCATAAAATAAGAAGTAAAAGAAAAGAGCACTGAGTAACCAAAGTCACACAGTTGACTAACAGAAACAAGGTTCATTGTAAGTTTAGGAATGTGGTAAATATTCGATAGAGATATACAAGGTGTAACAACAGAACCAACTCCTACTAATGACATGAGAGTGTCATCAACAGTCATAACAGAAGTAGATGTTACAGGAATCAAGGAAAAAAAGGATTTTGAATTAGGTGACATATGGTAAGAAACTTTAAAGTCTAAAATCCATGTGGAGGAAGACATACCTAAAGAACTAGGAGACAACTGACCTATTGGATAAGTAACAGACATGACATGTGATTGTGCGATAATGGGTTTTTGGAGTTGCTCAAAAGGAGATACAAGTGTTGGATTTGAGGATGAGGATCCAAATCCAGATGAGTTAGTGGTGGTGATAATGGAACAAGTGCTGCAAAGTTAGACTACATATATAGTCTTGACAAGTGATCCCAAACCTCTTTTAACTCTTTCACATTTGGCCAACTATATACTTATAAAATATTCAACAGAATTGCTTATCTAGGTGATAATTTTTGAATTATCAATTTCCCAATTTTCTACAAGTTGTGTATAATCCATTGCTTTATCATTTGTGGGTTTAACTAATGTCTCTAAAATGTAGCTCCACATTTGTTTTCCTTTCAAAAAATTCTCCATATCGTAACTCCGACAAGAATAAATTCTTCCATCTAACTTCACACTAATAGAGGTGAATCATCTTTGTTACCAGTCATTGCACATACAAATTGCAAAAATCTAAGGAAATTTCAAATTGTAGAATATAACTAAATACTGGTCAAGACTGCGTCAACAGTGAAAAAGGAAGGTGCAAAGACCGGCGGATGTGGATGACAAAGACAGCGAAACAGAGATTGTGGACGTACATACCAATGTAGAAACATAGAGCAGTCGATCAAGCTCCAAGGAAGCAAGGAGCGAAACGAGCAGCGGCAGCAAGGAGCGGCGATGTAGACGAGCACGACCACCGGCGAAGACCAGCAGCAACCAGCAAAGAACAGCTACAAGAAGCAACGACCGTGGAGACTACGGCGTTGTCAGCAAGGAGCGGCGGCGAGGAAGCAAGGAACGGCGGCGAAGGGGAGCACAACCATCGGCGAACATCAGCAGCAACCAGTAAAGACTAGCTATAAGAAGAAACGACCGGCGAGAAGAAGTGGTGACAACCAGACCAGCAACCGGCGAGAATAACCGTTGACACCCAGGCCAGCAACTGGCGAGAAGAAGAGACCACGACAGGGCAGCACCGCGACAGTGAGAGGGAGAATGAGGGACGGCTATGAGTGCGAAAGGAGGAAACTGTAAGTGGGACTCATTCAAAACCACTCTATTTTCTCTGATTCGTGATTTGCTTTGATACTATGCGAATAATCTAAACTAATTCTAGATTCCATATAAACAATCAAACAAATTCAAGTTGAAAAAAGAGTAGGTTTCTCATTCAAAAAGGAAAAACCAAAAGAGTTAGGTTACAAGAGCAAAGGAAATACATATAAATGATAATGATAAAATGACTAAACTACCCTTACATAACTAAATATTAACTCTAACAATATTCATTCCACATTCCACCACATCACAAGGGTCCTCATCGTTCTACATCCTTGATGTCACCAGAACCAGCATTGGTGGCAAAAAGTTATCCATTGCCATATCAGTTTTTCGTCGAGAACAATTATTGACTCTGGAACTGTCATCACACATCTGCAATTGATTGCATAGCATTCAGGAAATTGATCTCGAAATATCCAAAAGCTTCAGCTCTGTCGATTTTTGACAGGTGTTATGATTTCAGCAAGAATAAAAGCGTTACAGTGCTTCAAATGAGCTTCTTCTTCAATGGTGGCATCGATGTGAGCATTGACAAGATGGGGATTTTTTTTATGTAAATAGCATATAGCAGGTTTGCCTAGCGTTTGCTCCAAATAGTGGTAATAACAATGTGGCGATCTTTGGGAATTTTCAGAAGAAGACAATGGAGGTTGTGTATGATGTTGCTGGAGGGACGGTTGGTTTTGGTGCTAGAGGTTGTAGCCGATTGATCATAGAGAGATTGATGAAGAAGAAAAGTTTCTTCTTTAAGTAGTTATAGTTGTCATAGTTGTCGTCTAATAATCAGAATAGTACATCAAATCGAAATAAAGGAAGACTTATATACATCTCCTTGGACTAGAAAGAAAAAAAGATTGGTCCATCAATGAAAATGTATATATAGTTAGTAGTAATATTGCTAGATATATGCTTAATGGAGTTTGCTACATGATACGGTAGTAATATTTGTTTATAATTTAATAATTACTTGCATGGTTTGGATAGTATGATTGATTTCTAATGAATTATATTTATATATATATATCTCTAAGTTGTCTACCTATACTAAATGGTTTGTAGATTTAATTTTATGTTATTATTTAAGGTCTTACAAGCTTTTCAAGTTAAATATTAACTAAACATATATAATATAAAGGAAGTTGTAGTATACAAAAATTCTTGGGTCTTGAGGTTTTTCTTGAAGAGACTAAAACAACTTTCGATAGGTTCATCTTTTCCTTAAATTGAGAGTTTTACCTTGTAATTTCTTTATTTTACAAATATTTTTTATAATTTATTACCTCCATTATTATTATTTTTTTGAAGTATTATTACCTCTATCATTATTCTTGTATGTTATAATTGAGTTTACTTAGAGATACGATTCACATAAGTTTCATGAGAATTCTATTAGTTCATCAATCAATTATTTGTTTGCACAAAAATAATTATCGGACGAAGAAAAAGTGTTCAAAAAATGGGATAATCTCAATTTTCCCCCTGTAGTTTGACGAAATAGCTAAAATCCCCCCTTGCTTTGAAAAATCACTTGACTGTGAGGGAGGATTTTAGCTATTTCGTCAAACTACAGGGGAAAAATTGGGATTATCCCTCAGAAAATTGAGAACACAAAAAGGGAGCGTATCTTGAACAATCGATATGCTCGTGAACCTCACTGGGCTATATATGTATAACACATAATTTTGTGATCCAGAATGTTGGATGGTGACAAAGCCCAGATAGACTTAATGGGTTCATGTACAAAGTTAATGTGACCATGTTGATTCAAGCCCATTTCAGACTTGGATCAGAATCTTTCGTTTTGAACCTTGGTAAGTTATTGTTGAGGACATGAGTGTTATTGGGATTTTTGAGATTAGCGCAGCACTTTTCCTTTCTTTTATTTTTTATTACTTTTTTAAATTTTTATCGTTTTGTTTAATTATTTTATACTTTGTTTCTAGGTTTCTTAATGTAAAAAGAAAGGCTATATTTGGTAATGTGTAGTGTATAATTATAAAATATTGGCTATTAAAATATTTTAATGGGTGTACATACCAAAGGGGCTTACATAGAGATTTTGAGGGGTGTATATATCGAAGCTCAAATTTTGTCACAGGAAGTGGACCCCACAAAACCAGAAGCCCATATCGTGTTGGGCTTTCTTGCTTGTCATATACAATTGTATGGGCTGTATCAGGTCCTAAAGAATAAAATGCCAGTTATAAATAAAACAATTCGTTTATGTTGTATTAAGTTTATATTAATTGCATGTATTATGTTTTAATCTTATTTGATTTTTTCTTCCTTACCTTCATTATCCCTTTTCAATTTACTGTTATGAGTTAGAACTAATCATGTTCTTAATTATCCGTATTTATTTCAATAAAATGATTTATGTTATTATTTCTTTTTGGGTTCCTCTTTGTCTACATGCATGATAATAATCGATCGATGTATTTCATTTTTTTCATGTATATGAAGTGGGAGCAATCAACATGTGAACATTACCGGTTAAAGTGGTGTAATCATGTACACTTTACTACAAGAAAGAGAAAAAAATTTATAATAAATTCAAATATTATTTGACATTTCAACAATTATATTTTTTAAATTCATTAAATTGTTCAGTTTTCGTTGTCTTTAACATATTAAAAGGGCATTGATGTAAAAACACACATTTTTCATATGTTTTCCATCTGATAATAATAAATTTGATAATAATGATGAGATTCGACAAAATATGGGATTGTTATTTTGTTAGGTAGAAAAACATGATGTAGTTGATGGAGCGGTGCAGTGATGCCCCCCCTCTTGGCATTGCTCTTTTTGATTAACAAGTCCAAAGCTCGAGTTATAGTATTCTTACTTGATTTGTGAGTAATTTTCTCACATTGTGTGGATGTTCCCTCCTACTTTTAGAAGTCCCCTTTTAGGTTGTGCTTTAATCTCCTATTAGTAGGACCAAATAGTTATAATTATACTTGTACTTCTCAAAAAAATTAGAAAAACATTATTCATTTGATTTCAATAAACAACAACAAAAATAAAATTTTTATGAATAGTTATATAATAAATTAATATTAAAGTAGATCAGCAACCAAATATAATAAATTAACATTAAAGTTGATCAACAACCAAATATGATTAAATTTATAATAGAATAATTTTATTTATAATCTTAGAAACAAAGACAAAAAAATAAAAAAAGAAAGAAAAAAAGAAACACCACTATTGTGGCACCAAGATCCGATATTAACGAGGCTTGGCATTAGTTTGCATTGACAACATGAGGAGCACCTGGGTTTGGCCCGGTTGGAACCAATCTAGCAGGATTTGTCTTAAAAAATTCAGGTCGAATTTGGACTTTATCTGAATTGATAGCATGCCCAATTTGGACCAATCTAGCATGATTTATCTTCATTTCAACTTTATCCAAAACGACAGCATGAGGAGAACCTAGATTTGGCCCGGTTGGAACCAATCTAGCTGGATTTGTCTTAAAGAATTCGGGTTGGACTTGAACTTTATTTGTAATGGTAGCGTGAGGAGCACCTGGGTTCGGTCCAGTTGGGACCCGCCTTAAACAACCTAACTCTCAACTTCTCAAAATGGGCACCATAGGTTGAACCATAAACAGTGGAGATGGCTAGCATTGCAATGGACAAAGCAATGAAAAGCTTCACCACCATTGTTAATATGTATATTCAACTTAGCTAAATTGTTTTCAAACTTATGAATTAGGTGAAACAAATTAAAGTTGTTAACCAATATATAGGTTGAAATGATTATGCAAAAATGGAATGTAACGCCTTTTATGGTGTTATTTAATCTCCATAAATATGGAGGTCATTCCTTTACTAATTTAGGTGTTCTACAACTGAATTTTAAAATCTCAATAAATTAGCAGTTAATCAAGACAAATTATTAATTAGTCAAATTGAATTTTGAAACAAATTAATTGTTGAAAAAATAGGAAAAGCATCCATTTTAGGGACTCATTTTTTATTGGATTGGAGATCTTGATTGAGATGGATCGAGATGAATTCATGGAAAAAAAAGAAGGGGTATTTGGATCAATGGAAATTGAATTGAATATTTAATTTTCCAAATATAACTATTGGATTAAGTGTCATGAATACAACTATTGAATTTGGAAAAGTGTAACTATAAAAGTAAATTACAGATTTAATTTTTCAAATTTGTAACTATAAATATTAGCTATAGAATTGAATTGCAATTTAAATTCTTATGAATTGAAAATTTAAATATTTAAATTGTAACTATTGGTGTTAAATGAAAATTTAAAATTTCAAAGCGCAACCGTTAATTAATTTAGTGACTAATTCAAAATTAGTTTGTAAACGCCCAAATGGGAACTATAAATTGTCATATTTTCTAGTATTTAGAGACAGCTGGAAATCCATTATGTTTTCTAATTTATTTTTTTTCAAACACTAGTCTTAGATGTAGATATCCAAAGTGATAGAGATTTAGACATAGTTCAGTTCGCCAGATGAGTCTGGTTGATGTTGTTATATCCTGAGAGATAAATGCTAAGCAACTTAAAGGATGAGCAGCAAATTTATCTTAAAGACATCATAGTCATTATGGACCTCAACAATTTTACTTTCATTTAGTTTTATTCTAATTTTTTCTTTTTGCTGCAAATTCTTCGTGATTTATAGAGTTTCCAGAATTTTAGTTTTATATAGTGTTAATTGTTTATAATTTCAATTTTTCCAACATTGATTTGGTCATGGATTTTAATACTAACTTAATATGGGTGGATAAGTTTATCAAAAGAATGTCTATTAGTGAATCATCTTTTAATATTAAAAGAAAAATGTAAAGGATTATTTTGTGATTTCCATTTCCTTTTAAAAAACAATAGAGTTATAGGTGTGATGTGAGGAAGTCAAAGATAATCTTTCTACAATTATAAGATATAACAAAATAGGTACACCAAATACTACAATTATAAGGTTTACCCATTGATTTAATCTTTACCACTGAGTTGTACCCAAATGAGTACATTGGGATTTTATCTCTACAAGTATCTAGATGGTTTCTATAAATTTTAGGTGTGCCCATTTGTGCTACCAATTTGAGGTGTGCCTAAATAGGCACTTAATTAGGTCCGATATAGATGAGGTGTCGGATTTTAATTACAACGACACTGGAATTTTCACCCATGTGATTAGGTATACCAAATGGGTATACAAGGATTTTTATTACCAATTTGAGGTGTACCCAAATGGCTACATCATGATTTTACTACCAAATTTAGGTGTACTCATTTGGATACACCAAGATTTTGACTACCATTTGGGTGCACCTTAAATTGGTTGTCAAAATCCTAGTGTATTACCTATTTGGGGATCTTGACGACCAATTTGAGGTGTATGCAATTAACATGTAAAGTAGTGTTTAAATAATAATATTCAATTATAAAAATTAATTACTTATAAAATAGTTTTTAAACTACAAGTTACTTTAAAAAAAATAATAATAAATATACTTTATATGATCCAGAAGCAAAAGAAAGATACAAGAAAGTTGTTTTTTTTTTTCTTTTGTTGTTTGTTTGCCACTCTTGTAGTGCTTACTTTTTCTCAAATTTTAGATCTTTTAAAAGATTTTTATAAAATATTTATTGATGCAAAAATTTGTCACATCAACAATAGGTATATTTGTAAGGCCCCAATCTAAGTGGACCCAAAAGATTAATTGAAACTTATGTTGTTGTTATTAATTTAGTATGGCCCAAGGTTTAGAAACAAATGGATATATGGATGTATATTCACTAGTTGGCAATTTTTAAAGGAAATTAAAAAAGGTGGGCGTAAAATGAAAATTTACAAGACAAATGCTGAGACAAAATTGTGACCGTGCAAGGAAAGAAAATGCAGGATGGTAGGCAAAAATGGAAATCAAACCATGTGGTTAGTATGTAGGGACAATCAAAACAAAAGTTAATTGATGAGAATAAGACAAAACAATGAGCTAGTGGGTGAATATTTTATAAAAGAAAACAAAAGGCATGAGATAAGAGTAAAAGCAAATGGAATGACACAAAATAAGGTATAGAGCCAAGAAAAGTCAATTGGAGATAAACATGCAAGAGTTGAAATTAGAAAAAGGACAAAAATTCTTGTTAGTCGAGAGAATGGTGTAATGTTGTGTGAAACCAAAAGCAATTTTTAATAAATGAAGAAAACAAGAATGAAGAAAACAAGTGCCATGACAAGATTAATAATTAAAAGAAAAAAAAATGAATGGTGTAATGTTGTGTGAAACCAAAAACAATTTTTAATAAATGAAGAAAACAAGAATGAAGAAAACAAGTGCCATGACAAGATTAATAATTAAAAGAAAAAAAAAATGCAAAAGAGACAAAATGGAGGTATAGCCGAGAAAGAGAAATGGGAAAAAGACATGAGATATATATTTATATGAGAGATAGTAGCTAATATTTTATAAAAGAAAGTGACAAGTGTCACTCAAGTATAGAATTGAAAGAATGAAATAAGGATAAGGACAAGCAAAGCAACACATTGAAATTAGAATAAGACAAGAGAATGAGGCAGTGCAGTGTGTTATTAATGTGTGTGCGTATACATATATACATATATATATATATAAGCTTTTTATGCATAAACAAGCATAAAATCGGGCAACACACAAACGAATAGGAAAAACTACAGTGAGGAGACAAGCAAGCGGAAGAGAAAAGAAAAAAAAAAAGAAGAAAAAGAAGAAGAAAGAGAAGAGAACGGTAAGGATCTTTCAAATAGGTAAATGAAATATTTTGGTGTCTGAATTATCTAGATAAGTGATTTTTATTTCAATAGGATTTGGATTCCAAAAAGTTAGTTAATTTTTCTATAAGTTCTCAATTGAGTTTTATATGATTTTAGGGTGAATCCATGATTATGAAAAATCATATGATAATTTATTTTAAATCCAGATTTGAGTAAAGGAGTTATGTGAATACATAGTTTTATTTGAATTAAATTGATTGAGGTATGTTTATTTATATTTCAGATTTTGACAGGATCCATCCCAAATCCTATCTCGAGTTTGGGAGGATCTTGTGAAAACTAAGGTTTTCTTGATTAAAATTTGTATTTACGAAAAATCTTTTCAAATAATCATCATAATTCTGATAATTACTTTGATTTAAATGTAAGTTAAACAATCTAAAATCATCTGAAGAAACTATTTCAACTGTAAAAATATTCTAAAAACATGCTTATTGAAATCTGATTAATTAAAAATAATACACACGGATGCAAAATTTGTTTATCATCATGTGGTCATTCTCGCGATATATAATAATCTACACGAACTTGTGACGAACATTTAGGAAAATGGTCTTATAAAAGAGTGAGCGCTACACCCAGAGAGTGGATATAAATTTTTCTAAAATATTTCTAGATAGCGCATAAAAATTTTCATTCATAAAATGAAACAATTTCAATGATTCATAAACAATTATATTTGGAAATAAAACTGAAAATAAATCTCATATTATTGTAAAACTGTAAACTTCTATATAAATTTCTTTTATAACTGTAATAATATAACATATAAAAATCTAAAATCTGTAAAACTTTTCTGAAATTTTTTTCTGTAAATCTAGTAGTCTATAAATTTCGTTCTGTACAGATCTAACTTATGACAAATGTTAATATAACATAAAACATATAAAAGTATAAAATCTAAATATTTCGTATTCGTAATAATTAAATTTGTTACTAAATTTTTTATCTGTAAAACTTCGTATTGTAATAGGTAGAAGCATTTGGATGGATTATCTTTAAATATAATTTTAGATTTGCAATTTACACCAAACTAATACCAGAGAAAATCTACCATAAATGATGGAGGTACTCAACACACACATAGAAGGCGGGGGTAATATCTGCCATCCACATGCTAAGTAGCTTAATGACTTTCTCTCAAGCCCTAATGACTTTTTTGACTTCTACCTGGCATATGTTAAGCAATTAACTCAGCCTTACTCACATGGTGCCAATCTAATCGTTAGAAAGGAGGGTACACTTTGGTGTTCTAAAAGCATTTTTGCAAGTATAATTCCAAATATATTTTGTAAAACTTTCTATATTAAATATTAAGCTTCCAATGAAAAATCTCATCAATGCATGTATATACAAGAAAATCATAGTTTCTTATGCACTTTACAAATCATGCTATAAAATTCCTAAACCATATAATGTAGTTTACTTTATTAAATCATAAAACATACTTTGAAAACTTAACACATAATGTAAAGTTTCACAAATCATCAAACAAATTTTTGAATCACCAAAAGTATAGTTTCTAATTTCACAAACTATAAGGTATACTTTAAAATCATAAAACATAATCTTAAATGCATAATTTACAAAATATATTTTAAGATTTCAAAACAAAATTCATATTTCATAAATCATATTTTAAAATCGATAAAACATAATCTAAAATTTATATGTTCTAGTATACTTTAAAATTTCAAAACATACTCTAAAATTCATACTTCATACAACATATATTCTAACCAAAATCTATCATTTTCAATTCATGAAACATACTTTAAATTCTTAAAACATACTTCAAAATTCATAAATCACTAAACATATTTAATTCTCAAAATTTATAAAAGTTAAAACATAACAAAATGCTTTCATAAATCAAGTTAAAGGAAAACATCCACTCACTAGGTTACTTCCAAGCCTTATGGAAATCCACTTGTACTTGTCTTCTCCTTGGAACCCTTTTTATCTAAAGCAACATCAAAAATTTATTTAGGATTTATAAGAACTAAACTATAAAAATTGATTCTAAATTAGAACTAGTTTTTCACCATCAATCATTCTCCAAACTTCCTTGATTTTTTCTCATCTTCTTCATCCTCATTCCTTCTTTCTTCTTCCTTTCCTTTGGTTTTTCTTCCTTCTTTTAAGGGTGGGTTCAGGTAAAAAGGGGAAAATGAATGGAGTGGCTTTCAATCACATGAAATCACACACACACACACACACACACACACACATATATATATATATATCATGCATGGCCATAATTTAATACACTTAGCCCTCTCTTCCACCACTCATTTTTCCATCCAATTAAAATCTAACCAAATGTCTCTTTTGCATTTTCAATTTTGTCCTCTCATGTTTCTTTCTTGTTCCATAATTTATCCTTCAAAAATTTCATAATTCCTCCTTTTATGTAGTGGATAATCTTACCATTCTCTCATTCTTCTTTTTCACAAATTTACCCATTTCACAGTCTCCTTTTTCCATGTTTGACCTTAAATAGTGTATTTAGTAAAACAATCGGATGTGCTTAAAAAAGAAATTAGGCCATACTAGTATAGTTTCTAATTGGACTCACTTGAGTTATTTTTATTTCTTTGGGCTCTTTAATTTAAGTTTCTAATTGAACCCCTTGTGATTTTATTTGAACCCTACCTAATCTTCATTTAGATATACTGTGTCAATAATAAGGAAACAACTAGTTCTCCACTCTTAATCAAAAGGGGGTAGAAGTTGGAAAAAGGTAGCACGGTGAGGTGCTGTTTTAGGTATGGTTACCCGTTTAAACAATCAGATAAGGAGTCCTTCAAGGGATCATGTTAGCAGTGATGCAAGTTATAAAAGAAAGCAATTGACAATTTCAGAAGAAATAGGGACTGGTATAAAGAAAGCCAAACAATTTCTTTTGGAAGATGAAGTGATGATTGAAGGATTGACGGAGCTTGGTCACCAGCCTTACTAGGAGAAATGAGGCTCTTATGTTGTAATGTGCAAGGTCTAGAGAACCCTCATATGTTGAGCCCTTGAAAGGGTAGTGAAGCATTCATCCCCAAGTGTAGTTTTTATTTGTGAGACTAAAGTACACAGCTTTCTTGCTACAAGGCTTAAGGCTTCATTGGGCTTCTAAGGAGATTCTTTTGTTAATGGTATAAGCAAGAATGGAGGTTTGGCTTTATTTTTGTGGGATGCTATTGATGTAATAGTGCTCTCTCATTCATAGATTCATCATATAGATGTATGGATTACTATAGATGTAGGCGATGCAAATTGGAGGTTCATAGGTTTTTATGGCAAATCTAAAACCAAGGTAGAGCGCTGACTCTTGGGAAGTCCTTAAACGTCTTAGGAAAGTTGACAATCCTTCTTTGTTGGTATGGGACGATTTGAACAAAATTTTGAAGAATTTTGAAAAGTGTGGGGCCTCGGACAAAGTGGAGAGCGACATATTAGGTATCAGACAAGTTATAATGGAATATGACTTATGGGCTTTAGACTTTCATGGTCCTATTTATATGTGGAATAACAAGGGGACGAGGTGGCTAATATTTAAGAGTGATTATATCACTTTATAGGTGGTCTAGTTTGGCGGGATCTCTTATTCATGGCTAAGATGAATCATCTTGAACTCCATGTTGGGATTTTTATATTTCTTATTATAGGCTTATATATTAAATAATAATTATATTATGGGCTATCTATTTTAATAAAGCCAAATAAGTGATCTATTAATTGGGCTCTAGAGATGTCCATTAGGTATGGGCTTTAATGTGTAGAAACTAATACTAATTAATTAGGGTTAATGAGAACCTAATTAGGATAATATATAAAGAGTATTATGAGGGTTATGGTCTCCAAATCAAATCAATATACATAATATTTTACTCTCTTTCTCCTTTCCCATTCAAGAAGAAAACTATAGAGCAACTTAAAGAGATTTAATTGTAGAAGACTCAATCCTACTCAAGTTTGTAAATATAGATTCAGGTATATCTTCTCTACAATAATTCTTAATAATTTAATGAGTTTCTCGATTTTAGTATAGGTTTTCATCTAATAAAGTTTTATCCAACAAGTGGTATCAAAATCAACTCATGTTGAATCATTGAAGAATTAATTAGTTTGGTTTATTGTTATTGTAATGGAAGCATGAAGTTTTATAAATCGAATTTTGTGTTTTTGGATTATTAGAGCAAGTGCTGTTGTTTTATTGTTATTCGTTGATATATATATATATATATATTTAAGACAAGTGGTTTTCTTTTAGGACCAGTAATAATTTTTTATTTTTTATTTTTTTTAAGTCATTAAGAGATGAGTAAAAAAAAAAATTGACTTATTTGTTTTGGATTGCTATGAAATTTCAAATGAGTGCTTTTATGTAGTAAGGTTTGACTTTTGTTTTGGATTGTTATGGAATTTTGGTTGTTGGTATATGTATTCGGTGATGATTGCTTGCTTTTATTTCCAATTTAAATTTGAAGTAAATAGACATATATATTCCCTTATTGAAAATCGCAGGTGGACAACTAGTTAACATATGCGAAGTGGAGAAACCACTTTTTCCATCCGAAAACAATTTATTTAAGTACCTAGTCAATCCGTATTATGGTAACACATATACACTGTATGAATACAAATTAATGTAGATACATTCTTATAATCTCTGAATTCTTTTGTTTTAATTTTTTTTTTTAAAAAATAGTTTGATATTTAAAAAAAAAAAACTGAAATTGAAATTATATGTTGCCAAAGTAACCTCTATAATGTAAATTTGTTTATTTTGGAATATTAAGATATGTATGTCTATTGTTTATGCAAATAATGACCGAACTAAAGGAAGGTTGTTGTTTAGCCAAATAATGAGCATACATGTGGTAATAAATATGTGATGATTATTAGGTTTTCATGTGATTAATAATTCGTTCTAAAGAAAGGCTTATTACTTGACAGGATTAATTGTCAATATTTGATTACTGCATAAAAAGTACCACTTACAATTGATATTTCTGTCCAAAAACTAAATGTCAATGTTGTGCTAACTATCTTATTTTAGAGCCCACCATTACGGGAATTGTTTAATCATGTCATGTATAAATTTATTAATTGAGTATTCTTATGTTGTGATATGATTATTGATTGTGAGTATGTATTTGGTTTTGTTCTCAATTCAATTACTACTTCTACTTTAATAATATCTATCAATATCAATTTCATTTATGTGCTTAATGCACGAACTTCAAGAATTGGAAAGAGAACGTTCTGACTGTTCTTGATTGCTTGAATCTCGACCATGTGCTTCAGGAAGAATGACTTTCATCTCTCAATGAGAATAGTTTGTTGATGAAAAAATGGGCATGGAGAAGTGAGACCATTCTAATCGCATGAGTCTTACGATCTTGAAACGTTCCATTCCAGAAACTTTTAGGGGCTCTATATTCGAAGAGAAAAGGAAAAGTGGAAAAGAAGCTGCAATTGGAACATCACAGCATAAAGTGCAAAAGAAATAGGATGAGGAGTTTACCTGTTACTTTTGCAAGAAAGCTGGACATATAAAGAAAGAATGCCTTAAGTGTAATGCCCTCTCCCAAGTTGTACTGTATCCATGTATGAGATGAGATAAATTTTATTTATAAAATAATAAAAAGGATTTTTGGAGTGTTTGAAAGTGCAATTTAATTTTTATAGAGTTTCCGGGATGATTAGGAGAAAAATTAAATATTAAAAGTTAAGGGTAAAATGGTAAAAATAAGAGATTTTATAAAGAATGGAAGGAGCGACCTGAGTTAAAAAAAAATCTCAGCTCGCTAGGGGAGTGAGCTGAGCAAGCTTGCTGAAGGTGGATGCCCTTAGTTCGGGCTGTGCTGAGCGAGCTCGCTAAGATTGGTACCCTCAGTTCGGCTTGAGTTAGGCAAAGTAGAAGCTCGTTAAAGGCGCGAGCTGAGGTGTGAGCTCGCAGCTCGAGCTGGACTAACAGTATTGCAGTCCTTAACAGCTCGTATAGATTAGGAGTTGGATAATAATTTAGCTAGTTAAGTGAGGGTTTCGTTTGTGAATAAGTGTAGGTGACAACGAGCTGAGAGAGGAGGTCGCTGAGGAGGTCATGGAAGCATTGGCGCAAGTGAATAAGACAGCAAGCAGTGAGTGTGAAAAGATTTCCTTTATGTTAAAATGTTTTTAAGATTTTCCTACATTTATTATATAAATTCTCATAAATGATTTTTAGCCCATCAACAGTTTACGTTTAGCATGAAAGACTAGCTTATTTGAATATAGAGAGAAGGTCGCTGAGGAGGTCACGGAAGCATTGGCGCAAGTGAATAGGACAACAAACAATGAGTGTGAAAAGATTTCCTTTATGTTAAAATGCTTATCAGATTTTCCTGCATTTATTATATAAATTCTCATAATTTAGCCAATCAACAGTTCACGTTTAATATGAAAGACTAGCTTATTTGAATATAGAAAGTAAAAAAAAAAAAAAGAGTAAAGATTTTTAATAACTAGTGGAACGACCCAAGCTTATTAATAGATAGACCTTCTAGCATTTAGACCCGGCCGGTATACCCCACATTGTACGACAAATGTTTGGAGGGTTAGTCCTGCTAACATCGGGGGGATAGAGTCTGTCATGTCTATTGAGTCGCCTTCTATACTGTGGGGTATTGTCTCGCTTGCGGTGTGTGATGATAGTTCCGCCACGCAGTAGCGAGGTGTCTTTATAGTTTTGTTACGGTGTGCGATGATAGCTATTCCGCCACGTGACCTCCCACACTGAGCGGAGCTGGTCTACCCGTTCATGTGGTTATAGCTTTCCTTGAGTTCCCTATTAGTACAAATTTTAGTAAGAGCAACATACCATTGAAAAGCAGGTTTCAGAAAGAAATTATTTTAGAAAAAAAAAAAAAAGCTTTTGAATTCCTAAAGAAAATTTATAAAAAATCAAGTTTTCGAAAATAAATCCTTTTTAAAGAAAAATGTTTTCAGAAGGTATTTTATAAAATTTAGTTTAATCAAACTCTTGCACTCACTAAGCTTTATAACTTACAATTATTTTTGGTTCTATGTTACAAAACCTCTCAGGTGCAGGAACAAGGAATCTGGGTACCAGTCTGCCGCGATCAGGCTAGGTAGGTCAGACGACTGACGACGCTGTATTGTTTCTTCTGTGAACATTATGCTTCTAGTGTTATTATCAATTATGTCATCGTGCATAATATAAAAATTTGAATAATATTTTGTAGAATTTTTATATAACTATGATGACATGCCTAAATTAGATATTTGCATATTCATGACAATGTTTTAATCACAACATGATGGGTATGAATGTTGAAATGAAATTTTAAATTAGATGGTTTTCTTGTTTAGCAAAGTTACTTATTGATACGGGTTCGCTCCACGATGTTCTTTTTGGGCCTTAATAGTTAGACTTCAGAAGGGTGTCGTGGAGTGTCTGGCAAGACTACTGGATTCCTTAGAGAGAATCTTGGTCGAGTCTTATCAGTTTGGTATTAGAGCTAGAGTTTTAGAAAATTTTGAGTAAAGGTTTTTCCAAACATTTTTTTCAGTTAAAATTTTTCAGAAATTACTTAAAGATTTCAATAATACAATTTTAATTTTCGATTTATACCTTTTATGACTAAATTTTACAGAATCATGCGTCGTCAAGGTCACCCATCTAGGAGAGTAGCTGCTTAGGTACTCGCACCAGGGGAGGGACATGTTGACGAGTCTATCAATGTGTCCATAGATCAAGATCAAGCTGGACCTTCTCGACCTGCGGAGCACGCAAGTGGGAATATGAATATGGAGCAACTAGCTCAAGTTTTGGTAGCGGCACTTCATCAGCCGTGAGAATCAAGAGTTTCCATCGAACGCGCTCGAAAATTGGGCGCTAGGCCTTACGATGGGACTGGCGATCCAGAGTGCATATTATCATGGTTAGAGACTAATGAGGAGATCTTTCAAGTCATGGGCTGCTCAGAGGATCAAATAGTAGCATTTTCTACCTTCCTCCTGAAGGACCGAGCAAAAGACTGGTGTAAGGCCATCCAGAGACGGAATGTAGCAAGAGTATCCTGGGCGTTATTCAAGCAGGAATTCATGGATAAGTTTTACCTGAAGAGCTACCAAAATGCAAAAATTGAAGAATTCTTCAAGTTGGAGCAGGACAACTCATCTGTGGCAGATTACGAGAAGAGATTTTCAGAGCTGGTTTGCATAGTACCCTTCATAGCGAACAATGGAGAGTAAAAGGCCAAGAGGTTTGCTGTAGGCCTAAGTCCGAAGATTCGAGCTTATGTAGCATCAACAACTCATTCGCAGTACGACGAGTTGGTAGAGGCAGCCGTCAGAGTGGAAAGAAGCATTGAAGCTATACCAAGGCCAAAAAAGATTATTCAGAAACGCGAATGGTCAGGAAACTTCTTCGGATGACCTAGCAAGTTGGCCAAGAGTGGAGAGTCATCAATTGGATCAGGCAGCCGAAGGTCAAGCCAAGGGACCCAATCTAGCCAAGGTTCAATAAAGCAATCAGTAGGCTCCGGGAGCAACAGTGACAATTAGAAGAACTAGCAGGTGTGTAAGAACTGTGGAAGGATGCATCCGGGCGAATGTTTCAGAAGTAGCACTGGATGTTTCAGATGTGGACAAGAGGGCCATTTCATGAAGGATTGCCCGAACGCAGCTTCAGCTTTCAAGCCGGAGACCAAGGCCACAACACTAGCGCAGACTAATGGAGGCCAAGGATTCGATCAGAGGGGATCCTAAGCCAGAGGAACCTCTAGTTCTGGCAACCTAGTAGAGCATCAGGCAAAGGTGTACCTTCTAGAGGTTAGCCAGGCAGACCCCGTACCTAAGCCAAAGTGTTCGCGGTGACCCAACAGGAGGCATACGCTACTCTGGAGGTCGTGACAAGTATTATTTCAGTCTTCAACTGTGATGTATATGCATTAGTAGACCCAGGGGCTACCCATTCATTTGTGTCTAGAAGATTTGCTAAGGTTAGCGGTGTCAAACCGGAACCTCTAGATTGTAGCATGGTAGTGTCTACCCTTACGGGAGGTTCTCTTCAAGCAAAGAATGTATTCCGAGGAAGTATAGTAGTCATCGAAGGGGGAGAGTTCCCAACGAATTTGATTGTATTGGACATTCATGACTTCGATGTCATATTAGGAATGGATTGGTTGTCCATGCATCACGCTTGGGTGGACTATTTTTGAAAAGAAGTCAGATTTCCCAGAGTTGGAGAGCCAGATGTTATTTTTCGTGGGATGCGAAGATCACTTTCTACCAATGTCATATCAGCAATGGAGGCCAGCAAGATGCTTAGGAAGTCTTGCCAGGGATACCTAGCCTATGCCGTAGAGGAGAGGTTCGATGGAGCGAGCTTAGAAGACATCCCAGTAGTTAGAGACTTTCCAAATGTGTTTTCAGAAGATCTTCCAAGACTGCCTCTAGACTAAAAGATGGAATTCGAAATAGATTTGATTTCGGGAATCGAGTCGATTTCGATCGCACCATATAGGATGGCCCTAGCCGAGCTGAGAGAGTTAAAAGTACAGATGGAGGAATTGCTGGATAAAGGATTCGTACGACCTAGCCATTCGCCTTGGGGAGCTTCAGTGCTGTTCGTAAAAAAGAATGACGGGAGCTTAAGGTTATGCATAGACTACAGACAATTGAACAAAGTGACCATAAGGAATCAATATCTGCTCCCACGAATCGACGACTTATTCAATCAACTGCAAGGATCCAAAGTATATTTAAAGATGGATCTGAGGTCAGGTTACCATTAGCTAAGGATTCATGCAGAGGATGTTCCGAAAATGGCTTTCAGGATTAGATACGGGCATTATTAGTTTCTAGTCATGTCATTTGGATTGACTAATGCCCCAGTAGCTTTTATGGACTTGATGAACAGGGTCTTCAGGCCGTATCTAGACAAGTTCGTGATTGTGTTTATCGACGATATCTTGGTATACTCCAATAGTTATGAGGAGCATGCTGAGCATCTCTGGATAATATTACAGGCCCTACGAGAGCATCAGCTGCATGCAAAGTTTAGTAAGTGCCAGTTTTGGCTAAACAGCGTTGTTTTCTTGGGTCATGTAGTATCCGCAAAAAGAATCAGTGTAGATCCTCAGAAGATAGAAGCAATAATGACTTAGAGATCGCCTACAAATGTTACTGAGGTTCGAAGTTTCCTCGGACTGGTAGGTTACTACAGGAAATTTGTAGAGGGGTTTTCAAGGATGGCAACCCCATTGACTAGGTTAACCAGAAAAGAAGAAAGGTTTGAATGGTTAGACGCTTGCCAACGGAGTTTTGACGAGCTAAAGAGAAGACTGACATTTGCTCAAGTGTTAACTTTACCAACAGGGGAGGATGGATTCACTATCTTTAGTGATGCCTCAAGATAGGGTCTAGGATGTGTTCTGATGCAAAATGGTAAAGTTGTAGCATATGCTTCTTGGCAGTTGAAGCCGTACGAGCAGAACTACCCTACCTATGATCTCGAGCTCGCGGCAATAGTATTTGTGTTGCGAATTTGGAGGCATTACCTCTATGGCGTCTCTTGCCAGATCTTTACAGATCACAAGAGTCTGCAGTATCTGTTCACTCATAGAGAGAGCTAAATATGAGGCAGTGGCATTGGTTGGATTGATTAAAGATTATGATTGTACAATAGAGTACCACTCCGGGAAGGCCAATGTAGTGGCAAATGCTTTGAGTAGACGACCTGCAAGTTCCCTGGCTTATTTGAGGATAATATATTTTGCACTTTTAGTGGAATTGAGATCGTTGAGAGCTTGGCTGTAGCAAACTCAAGAGCTTTATTAGCTGCATTTTATGTTCACCCCATTCTGATAGACCAGATAAGGGAACAACAGTGGCAGGATCCCCAGTTGGTAAAGATAAGACAAGAAATCGGAAAAGGATGTCGAGCGGATTTTATGATTAGGGAAAATTGCATCTTAATGGTGGGACAACGTCCATGCAAGCTAGACATTAGTGATTTGAAAAGAGAAATCATGGAAGAAGCTCATTCTTCAACATACGCCATGCATCCGGGTAGCACGAAGATGTATCATACCCTGAAAGAGCATTACTGGTGGAAAGGGATGAAGAGAGAGATCGCTGAATTCGTATCTTGTGGTCTCATCTGTCAGCAACTGAAAGCAGAACATCAGAAACTGACAGGATTACTTCAATCGCTTTCCATCCTTGAGTGGAAGTGGGAGAATATCACCATGGATTTTGTTGTAGGGCTTCTGCGCAGTCAAAGGGGGTATGATGCCATATGGGTGATAGTAGATAGATTGACGAAGTTCGCCCATTTTCTACCAGTCAAGAGCAATTGCACCCTTAGTAAGTTGGCGCAGCTCTACATAGATGAGATTGTGAGACTCCATGGTATACCAATTTCTGTTGTATCAGATTGTGACCCTAGATTTACATCCAAGTTTTGGCTCAGCTTGCAAAAGGCTCTAGGTACTCGACTGAACTTCAGCATGACTTTTCATCCCCAGACGGACGACCAATCAAAGAGAACCATCCAGATGTTTGAAGATATGCTCAGAATGTGTGCTTTGGAATTCAGAAGGAGTTAGGATACGTACCTGCAGCTTGTGGAGTTCACATATAATAACAGTTATCAGGCCAGCATAAGTATGGCTCCATATGAAGCTCTATATGGAAGGAAGTGTCGAACTCCAGTATGCTGGTATGAGGTAGGTGAAAAGAAGCTGATAGGTCTCGAGCTTGTCCAAATGACTTCAGATAAGATTAAGATCATTAGGGACAAACTTAAGATAGCAAATGACAGACAAAAGAGCTATGCGGACAACCGCTGTAGGGACCTTGAGTTTGAAGTTAGAGATAGAGTATTTCTAAGGATATTCCCACGGAAAGGCATGCTCAGATTTGGGAGGCATAGGAAGCTAAGTCAGTGCTATATCGGTTCGTACGAAATCGTGAAGAGAGTAGGACCTGTGGCTTATAGATTGAAGATGCCTCAACAGTTGAGTAAAATTCATGATATGTTCCATGTATCCATGCTCCGCAAGTATGTTACAGACCCCTCCCACATGCTTAAGGAATAACCAGTAGAGTTAAGAACGAATCTGACTTATGAAGAGGAACCGGTGCAGATATTAGACCACAGAGAGCAAGTGCTGCGAAGTAAAGTTATCCCTTTAGTGAAAGTATTGTGGAGGAATCATGAGGTAGAAAAAGCTACTTAGGAGCATGAAAATCAGATGCATCAGAGGTACCCCCATCTTTTTTAGTGTAGTATGTAAAATTCGAGGACGAAATTTTTATAAGGGAGGAAGAATTGTAACGCCCTCTCCCAAGTTGTACTGTATCCATATATGATATGAGATAAATTTTATTTATAAAATAATAAAAAGGATTTTTAGAGTGTTTGGAAGTGCAATTTAATTTTTATGGAGTTTCCAGAATGATCAAGAGAAAAATTAAATATTAAAAGTTAAGGGTAAAATGGTAAAAATAAGAGAATTTATAAAGAATGGTAAAATTATAAATATGAGAAAAGACAAGGACATTGGGGGAAAAATGAAGAATTCTCTAGAATATAGTAAAAACGTAATTTTAAAGAAGTACAAGGGTCGAATCAAGCTTAACTCACACCTATAAATATAGGTGTGTGGTGAGTAGGTCGATAGGAGAAAAATCTGGAAGAGATAAAGAAAGAGAGAGAGCTGTCGCAGGAGAAGGAAAGAGAGTAGATCTGCAGCTGCTCCAGGTAGATTTCTGCCATTTTTTAGGAAGATCAAGCTGATTGGAAGGTGAGGAATCATATCCGGTAAGATTTAATTGAAATGAAATGAGTTTATATGATTTTAGGTTTGTGAGAAGCTGCCGAGAACAACTTCTGGTGTGTAGGTGTTTAACCAAAATTTTGGTATGTAGATTTGGTGATTGAAGCTAAAAACGAGTGAGGAAGCAAGGCAAAGGTTGAGCAGGGATCTAGTAAGTGAAATCATTGAAAAATAATTCTGATTTGTAGTGATTTGGTTTTAGATTTAGATGATTTGGTTTCTATCGCTGAACCTGATGAGGTCGCGACCTGATATATTTATGAATAACTGATAATGTATGTGTTAAGTATATGAATGTGAGATTTATTGAGGTCGGAATGTGTTGGTGCTAATGTAAGTCTGAAGAAAGGAGTGTTAGGAGTAGACATGTGTGAGTTCGGGCAAGAGGTCGCGAGGTGTGAGTTGAAGGAGGCCCCTAGCGCATTTCAGCTGATCGAGATGGTCGAACTGGAAAGCGAGCTAAGTTATGCTTGTTGCTCTCCATCTCACCTATCTAGACTGAGCTGGAGTGTGAGCTCGCAAAAAGGAGTTGAGTGAGGTCGCAGCTCATCAGGGGTGCCTGGCCAAGCTGGCCTAAGGTTGTAGCCCATAAGGGCGAGCTAAAAGGTATGAGAAGTGACCTGAGCTAAAAAAAGATCTCAGCTCGCTAGGGGAGTGAGCTGAGCGAGTTGGCTGAAGGTGGATGCCCTTAATTCGGGCTGTGCTAAGCAAGCTTGCTAAGATTGGTACCCTCAGTTCGGGTTGAGCTTGGTAAAGTAGGAGCTCGTTGAAGGCGCGAGCTGGGGCGAGTTGAGGTACGAGCTCGTAGCTCAAGCTAGACTGACAGTATTGCTGTCCTTAACAACTTGTATGGATTAGGAGTTGGATAATAATTTAGGGAGCTAAGTGAGGGTTTCGTTTGTGAATAAGTTTAGGTGACAGCGAGCTGAGAGAAAAGGTCGCTGAGGAGATCACGGAAGCATTGGCGCAAGTGAATAGAACAACAAAAAGTGAGTGTGAAAAGATTTCCTGTATGTTAAAATGTTTTTCAGATTTTCCTGCATTTATTATATAAATTCTCATAAATTATTTTAAGCTCGTTAACAGTTCACGTTTAGCATGAAAGACTAGCTTATTTGAATATAGAAAAGTAAAAAAAAAAAAAAAGAGTAAAGATTTTCAATAATTAGTGGAACAATCCAAGCTTATTGATAGACAGACCTTTTAGCATTTAGACCCGACCGGTATACCCCACATTGTATGGCAAGTGTTGGGAGGGTTAGTCCTGCTAACATCATAGGGATAGAGTTTGTCATGTCTATTGAGCTATGTTGTGGGGTATTGTCCCGTTTACTGTGTGCGATGATAGTTCCGTCACGCAGTAGTGGATGTCTTTGTAGCTTTGTCATTGTGTGCGATGATAGCTATTCCGCCACGTGACCTCCCACACTGAACGGAGCTGGTCTACCCGTTCATGTGGTTATAGTTTTCCTTGGGTTCTCCATTAGTACAAATTTTAGTAAGAGCATCATACCATTAAAAAGTAGGTTTTAGAAAGAAATTATTTTAGAAAAAAAAAAAAATTGGATTCCTAAAGAAAATTTATAAAAACTCAAGTTTTCAAAAACAAATCCTTTTTAAAGAAAAATGTTTTCAGGAGGTATTTTATAAAACTTAGTTTAATCAATCTCTCGCACTCACTAGGCTTTATAGCTTACAATTATTTTTGGTTCTATGTTACAAAACTTCCCAAGTGCAGGAACAAAGAGTCAGGGTACCAGTCCGCCGCAATCAGGCTAGATGGGTCAGACGATTGACGACGCTATATTGTTTTTTCTGTGAACATTATGCTTCTAATATTATTATCAATTATGTTATCGTGCATAATATAAAATTTGAATAATATTTTGTAGAATTTTATATAACCATGAGGACATGCCTAAATTAGATATTTGCATATTCATGACAATGTTTTAATCACAACATGATGGGTATGGATGTTGAAATGAAATTTTAAATTAGATGGTTTTCTTATTTAGCAAAGTTACTTATTGATATGGGTTCGCTTCACGACATCCTTTTTGGTCTTAATAGTTAGACTTTAGAAAGGTCTCGTGAGGTGCCCGGTAAGACCGTTGGGTTCCTTAGAGGGAATCCGGGTCGGGTCTTATCACAAGTATGCAAACCGGCATGTCAAGAAAAGTATGTTTCTCAATTTTGTTTGTTCTAAAGTTAATTTAGCTTTTACACCTAAACACGTTAGCTGGATGATTCTAGTGCTACTACTCACATAAGTGTGTCTATACGGGGTTGCCTGTGGAGCAAAAAGCCAAGTGATGCTGAAAGATTCGTCTATATGGGTAATGGCAAAACAGTTGTAGTAGAGCCTATAGAAACTTTTAAGTTATTATCATAGACCAGTCAACTTTTTAATTTGGAAGAAACTTATATAGTACTGTCTTTTAGGCGAAATTTGGTTTTAGTTTCCATTTTAGACAAATGTTATTATTTTTGTTCATTTGTAAATAACAAATTTAGTCTTTTTCAAGATTCAAATTTTATTGATACCGGTTCTTTATCGTTGCATGATAACCTATATTTGTTTGATACAATTGTCTCAATTAATGAAACCTTTGATATAAATTCACGAGGAACAAAATAAAAATTAACTGATAGGGATTCAGCCACACTATGACACGAGCATTTAAATCATATCTCTAGACAGAGAATTCAAAGGTTTGTGATTGATGGGATTCTTAATCCCTTTGATTTAACAGATTTCAATGTCTGTATTGAATGTATAAAAGAGAAACAAACAAACAT
Organism: Litchi chinensis; assembly: GCA_019925255.1. NCBI lineage: Eukaryota > Viridiplantae > Streptophyta > Magnoliopsida > Sapindales > Sapindaceae > Litchi > Litchi chinensis. Next base: position 13,627,023 of record CM034471.1, read on the forward strand.
TAGGAGGTTAGGTGCCAACAGATGTTCTGGTATCTTAGAACTAATTCATATCGATATTTGCAAACCATTTCCTATAGCTCTTTGAAATGGTCGACAGTATTTTATTATGTTCATAGATGACTATTCAAGGTATGGGTACCTATATTTGATATATGACAAGTCTCAATCCTTAGATGTTTTTAAGACATTCAAAATTGAAGTTGAAAATTAATTTGGCAAGAAAATTAAGGTTGCCAAATCTGACTATGGTGGTGAGTACTATAATAGATATGATGGATCTGGTGAACAACGTCTAGGACCTTTTACGAAATTTCTAGAGGAATGTGGTATTGTCTTGTAATACATAATGCCAAACAAACCTAGCATGAATGGTGTTGCTAAAAGACGAAACAAAACATTTAAGGACATGGTAAGAAGTGTGATCAACCATTCTTTTTTACCAGAATCCCTCTAGAGAGAAACACTAAAGACTGCAGCATATATCCTCAATAGAGTTCCAAGCAAAGTAATAGCTAAAACCCCTTATGAACTATAGATGCAAGAAGCCTAGTATTATGCATGTAAAACCCAAAATTTCATTTTATAATAATAATTTATTTTTACGATGAATAGTATTTTCAAAATGGAAAGTGTCCGCATAAATAATAATTTCTAAAAAAGCGGACCTCGTAAGTTAAAAGTTTCGAAATTAGTATTGGAGTTAATAGAAACTAAAATGAAGCGAAGATGAATCCATTCGAATAAGTTGTAAGTGATCTAAAGTTTATTGGACGAAAATATTATTTTTGATCTTAGTATCGTAAATAGTATGCCTTCATTTATAGAGAAATAAAATAATTTTAAAGTGCCCGGATATATTAATTGAACTATCGTATAATTTTCAGATAGACTGAAAATGAATTTGAATATGAGAAGGGCATTTTAGGAGATTGGAAAGTAGAAGGAAGCATGCATGAGAGACACTTGTCTATCATGGAAGAAAGATTGGTGACAAGTGTTAAGCAAACATGAGGGATTAGTGACAAATGGTGTGATCATGTAAGGCATATATAAGTGAAAAATTAAACAAACAAATGCAAGAAAGAAAAGAGAAAGCATTTGGTCCTATCTCAAAAACAAACAAGAGAAGAACTTAAATGGAGAAGAAGCTCTCGATCAAGGGGGTTGTGTTCTACCGAGAGAGGAACTGGTTGTGCAGCAACCATTTTGATGTTTTGAGAGCATTTTTGAGAGATTTTCAAGTCCAACAAGCTTGCATACAAGTCTAGGAACAAATTCATCCATTCTAAGTTGGTTCCAAAACGTAAGAAACTAGTTTTTCTTGAAATGGTTTATGGAAATGTTGGTTTTATAGTTGCTTTGGGATTTTGTGTTTGGGTTTGATGAATTTATGGTCTCAAAATGATGGATGATGACTTGCATATGGATTTGATGCAAGAATTGAGGGAAAATTTATGTTGGTTTGCTTGAATGCTCAGCCAAAGATAGATTCTTGTGATTGAAATTTTGTTTGATTATTTTACCTTGATATATGATGGAATTTAACGATTTAATTTGAAGAAAAGTCGGTATGTATGTACATGAAGGGTTCGACCAAGATGGATTTTAGTGACTCAAAATTGAGTTGATTGTTTTGCCATGAGATTTAGTGTTATTTTGATGTACATGCAAGTGTGAAAATTGAAGAAATGTGATGTTATATGCTTACATGTAGTTCGACCAAAGCAAGGTTTTTAATGGTTCATTTTGAATTTGAGCTATTTGAGTGATCTCCATACATATATATGTAAGTGTAGATGTGAAGAAAAATTGGTGTATGAGCTTGTGTATGGTTCAGCCAAGTACTCTATAAATGATCCAAATTGAGTTCCCTTCTATTTAAGTGATTTTATGCATGTAATAATGTTAGAATATTGAGTTTTGGTATTGAAATGGGAAACAAAAATATGACACTTTTAAAGGTTAAGGTTCGGCCATGATAAGTGTAAAGTAATGGCAAGTTGTTTTTGAATGTTTGAGATGATTTTATGAGTTATGTGGATGATAAATTTAATGTGAAATTGGAAGGAAACTCATTGAATATAAAGTGGCCATCTCGCGGCTATCTGGCAACTAAACTTTTAGTAATTGTGAGATTGTGACATTTAATGAATTTGATTAGAATTTACACTATATTGTGTATGTTTGAATGTAATTTCGATAAGAAAAATTAAATAAGATGGATGATGTAAAGGTTAGTCTAAGTTCGGCCAAAATGACTAAAATGACTTAAAATTTTCGTTTGATGTGTTAGCATGAAATCTAAGCTTAAATCGAAGTGATTTACGTATTTGAATGTTAAGAAATCCAAATGGATATTGTGTACAAATAACTAAAGTTAGTATGACTTGAAAAGGCTAATTCGATATCCTTGCGTGGTTAAAAGTTTATGCGTTGATTTCGTGTGTAAGTTCTAAATGGGAATTAAGCGTGTATTAAGTGTAGGTTAAGCGATGAGCTGAAGGAGGGTGGAAAAGAGTGGTTTATTAAAGTGGGAAGCAAGTAGTGAATGTGGTTATTTTAAAAGCATTTTACAAGCTTTATATAAATTAATTATCCATAAATGCAATGTTTATTTTAGTATTCAAAATTACTATGTTGAATTAAATTTCTAACATGTCATTATATTTTTATTTATGCATGTAAGTTTCCTGAAAGTTATCTTATAAATGTATTTATTTTAAAAGTAAAACAAATTAGTAAGTTTATGTTAAATATTTGCATAAATGAGGCATGCTAACGAATATTTTCGAGCTAAGTCGATATGCTTTCAAGTTGAAGAGAAAAGAAAGTTTTAAGTATATTGAAAAGTATTTTAAATGTCTTTAGTTTACTTTAATCCCCAATTACACCCGGCTGAAATACCCTATGTGTGTATGACAAGAAAAGTATGTCGTTAGACATAAGGTTTAGAAAAGAAAAAAAGTATGATTTATGAAATTATTACGAGATTTTGAGTAATAGAATTCAAATGCTTTATACTAGTTTTATGATTTTCAACGGAAAGAAATAAATTATTAATTTTCAAAACTATTATGGGAGGATCTATATGTATTTAAAAGAAAAAATTGTAGTATAAAAAGTTTACCTACTCATAGAGTTATTACTCACTACTCTTTTTTCGTTTTTTTTTTTAAAAAAAAAAAAAAAAAAAAATCATCTCTAGGTGCAAATACAAGCTATCAAGTGGAAGAAGCTCCATCGAACGCATAGATTGATTGAAGACGTGACACTATTGCACTGATTCATTTTAAGTTACCATGTACATGCCTAACTATTTAAGAATTATTGCACGTTTTGTAAATACTATTTTGGAATATATTTATACACTTATGTTTTCTTGTTATGTTTAAAATTTTGTGTGTATAAAGTTTTACGTAAATTTGATGATTTTTAAATGGTTTTATAAATTAGAATCATGTTTGTGGTTATTGTGAAAATGAAAGAAGGCATGAAGCCTAGAAATTGAGATTTTGTTGATTATTGAAGTGCACAAGTTTTCTATTATGTTTTTACAGGGTGGAATTTTCAGAAAAACAGTCATTGTGCTACTGGAATTTTTATAAACCCGGTTCTGCAAATGTTTTTTAAAAAGAAAAAGTTTCCATTTACTTTTGTTTGAAAAGAAATCCTAAGAGTTTTACAAAAGGTTTTCAATTAAAAAAAAAAGGCTTAGCTTCATAGGAACCTTTCTGTCGAAACAGATCCCGATTGGAAGGCCACCGTAGGGTTGCCGGGTGGGCTGCTTAGGGTATAAGAAAGAGGGGCCTGTCAAGGCATTTACACATTTGGGGTTGTCCAGCTAAGGCAAGGCCTTATAGGCCAAATGAAAAGAAATTGGACTCAAGAACTGTAACTGCTACTTTGTTGGGTATTCTAAATGGTCAAGGGTTTCAAGTTTTACGGTCTCACTATTAAAACACTTTTTTATATGGGAAATGCAAGATTTGTTGAAGAAGTTGAATTTGTGAGAAGAGATAAGATTAAAGACATTATCTTTGAAGAGGAATTTATTTCTCTTCCTGCTATTACTATTAATAATGATCAAACTTTTGTTCCTAATATTGTTTCAAATGCAAATCCAGAATATCAAAACAATGTAGAAGAGTTCCTTGTGCAAAATTAAGAAAATGAAAAAATTATACCTGAAGTGCAAACTCTACAACTTCAAGAGGATATGTCATCGAGACGATTCACTAGAGAAAGGAGAAATGCGATTCCAAATGACTATATTGTTTTTCTCCAAGAACATGAGGTTGATATGAGAGTGGTGGAAGATGATCCAATCAACTCTATCAAACTAAACTAAGTTCTAATTCCCAAAAATGGATTAATGCTATGAATGATGAGATGAATTCCATAAAGGGCAATGACGTTTGGGATCTCATCGAATTGCCTGATGGTGCAAAACCCACTGGACGCAAATGGATATTTATGACCAAAAGGGATTTAAAAGGCAATGTTAAGAGATATAAGACTCATCTAGTTGTCAAGGGTTTCACTCAGAAAGAAGGTATTGATTACAAAGAGACTTTCTCTTTGATTTCAATGAAAAACTCTTTCGGGATTATAATGGCATCTATGACTTATTTTGATTGGAGCTAAATTAGATAGATGTAAAGACTGCATTTCTTAATGGTTACATTAATGAAACATTATATACGATGCAACTAGAAAAATTTGTATCTAGTAACCTAAAGAAAATAGTCTGTAAATTAAAGAAATTCATCTATGGTCTTAAACAGGCTTCCGGTTAATAGTATTTGTAAACCCTTGATTCTAGCTACAGTTGAATAGTAACACTTTAGTAGTAATTTTTAAAGTTTAATTTAATTTCAGATCAAGAATAGGATGTCGATTAGAGGACCCAAGAGTATTAGGAAATGTTATGGGAGAGTATAGAATGAGATGAGTTTATTTTTCAAAGTAAAAAAGTTGAAAAAGTCCACCAATGAGAAGTAGACAAATATGATAAAAAGTTATGGTGTTTAGTGAATCATGTGGAGCTATTTGATTAGTGGAAAAGCTTGTGGTCTCTAATGTGTTAAATGGACCAATTAGATTCAAGTTTATCTAGTTTGGGGTTATGACAAGATTAAGTAAAGTATAAGGGCCATTTTAACAATTTTTAAGAGCGACTAACATGCAATTGTAGCACCACTATATAAAGTGGAGATCAAGACAATTATCATTCATTTTTTTGAGTTGAAAAACCGAGAGTGAGGGAGAGAGGGAGTCGCCATATCAAGAGGAGGAGCAAGTGATTTTGAGTGATTTTCTTCAAGCAAATCATCATCAATTTCAAACTTGTCATCAACCAAAGTCTCTAAAGCAAGTTTGGAGTAAAAGTAAAGCTAAATCAAGTAAGTTTCTTGTTGTTAAATCATATTGATTGTGTGAAAAACTCATTTCTATTCTTGCTCCAAGTGTTGTTCTAAGTTTATGGTTTGATATTATGTTGATTGGTGATAAGTTTAGTGTGATTTTGGAGTTGGAAATTGAAAGATTGATGATGATTATTGGAGATGTGGAATTCGGCCATGTTAGGGTTTATGTAACCCATTTTGTTTGCATCCATTTGAAGCCTAATTCATGCATTTTAGAGCCTAAGAAACCTATTATAATAGATAGAATTGAAAAATATAAAGTGCTGAGTTAAGTTGAGAAATTTTCAACTAGATGAAGGGTCTATAAAGACCTGCACTAGTTGGGTTTATTTGAGGTTGTTTTAGATCTCAAAACATGCCTAAATTTCATAGCAAATCATAGAAATTGGAAGAGAACGATTCCAATAAAAATTGACGAAGTTATGACCAAAATAGTATAGATATGTAATTGTAAAGTAAAATGTGATCACAAATGCATTCTTTGATGCATGAAATGAATGTATTCGGTCATGATTGAGTACAAAAACCTTAGATACGAAAGAAATGAAGTCATTGCATGTAGGATGAAAAAAGTGTGCATAAAAAAGTGTTGAAAAATAGACATTTTTCATAGGTTTCAACCCCCTTTTACTTAGAATTTTTTGAAACCGTTTTACGGGTGACCTAAGTGTGAGTTAGGGAGATTATTAGAGCAAAAACGGAGTGAAGAAAATCGCTAGGATAGACCCTAGCATAGTCTCGATTTTAGGGGATTCAAAAACGATGATTTTGCGTTCCAAGCTTCCGACGACTATTTTAAGCCTTCCGGAGTGTCCCTAGGTGATAATAAATAAGGCTTGTGCAAATAAATCGGAATATGAAAGCATTGGTTAAGTAGAAACTTAGTTACGAAGGTTTAGGCGTAAAGTGGAGTTAATAGAGTTAGTTGAGTTTTAAGTGATTTCTAGCTTTGTGTTAATGATGTAAGTGATTCTAAATGAGTATTCAATGTTTTACGGTAAAGACGGAGTGTATCAGAGGATTTCAAAGGAGGTTCGCTTTTGATCGGAAAGCGTTTTGTGAGTAGAAACTCAACCGTTTCAAATGTAGTTTAATTCAAAGTTAATTTAATAGTTATTTGTAATTATTTCGTTATATAATTGAATTATATATTGTGATTATATCATGTGAATTTCTAATTAAGTTGTATTTGTACCAAGAATGTATAAGAATTAAAGATTTTAGGCAGTTTGCCTTGAGAATAAGTTTGTTTTAAAAGATTGAGCAAAAGTATTTTATTACACCTATGGTTTACCCTAGCCCCAGTTAAAGGCCCAGTGGAGTACTCTATGCATGCATGGTATATTAGAGAGAGTCACTAACTGAGAGTGGAGTCCGGACGACTTTTGAGAGATGAGAATCAATTGAGTCACCCTCTGCACGTATAGAGTAATGTAGTTCAGACCGATTGCATAAGGGTAATGCATGCCCAGAGTTCGCACATCGACGACTACATAGGGCAGATTCCTTACTTCCTAGTGGCTAGCTGGAGATTTGATGTTGCCACAATAGGAGTAGTTTCCCTGGGTTACCATCAAGGCGAGAAATGAGAAAGTTTTAGAAAAAAATTTGAAATGAGTTTCAGAAATAATTCTCTATGAAATGCTAAAAAGTATTTCAGAAAAATACTTTAGTTTATGAAGTTGTTTAATGTTTATCTCATTGAGTTATACTCACCATTTGATTTCCATGTGTTTCTTAAAATGTTCCTTCAGGTGTAGGAGCAAGTTGTTTAGCAGATGAGGCTCAGATAGACGCGCGGATAGACTGACGGACAACTATTCCCCATTGTATAGCTCGTATTTTTGTCATGCATGTGTTATACATAAATCGTGTTGTAAATAATATAAATTTGTAAACGTAAATATCAGTCGTTAGATGCACGTTTTATGAAAATATTTTAAAAAGAAAAATTTAGATTTCCATCGATTTTATAATTGTGATTAATTATGTTGTGATTAAGTTTGGATGAGGGTTAGAGGCCCCTGATAGTGGAGATTGTGCGCCATAAAAGTGGCTTTAAATTGCTTTTGAATTTGCAGGGTGACATAGTTCAATAAACAGCCGGTATGCTGCCGGATTTTCGTCAGAAAAATGAAAAATTTTTACCCTTACCACTTAACAAATAGGTTCAAAATAAGTTTTATGTAAATATCGGTGCTCCGACGGGAGTTCTTCGGGTTAAAGTTAGGATTCGTTGGAGTTTCGTCGGAGTGCTATAGGGTCTTTCATAGGTTTAGAGAAGGGATTTGGAAAGGGCCCCGTCAATTTTGTATCAGAGTTTTTGGTTTAAAGTGTTTAGAAAATTTCTGAAAATTTGTGCATCCAAAAGTTATTTATGCATTTTATTGCATTGAGTTATAAAACGTTGCATGACATTCATTGTTTTGGTTATAGTAGAGCTATGCGTCCAGTTAGTCGTCCTCGTACGCGTAGAGCCACCGCTGAGACTCCACCTGTTCCTTCTCCTCCACCAGAGGCTGAGGAGCCTATTCATGAGTCAGTAAATGAACCTCAGCCTAGGGTGCAGCCAGAGCCACCAGTGGCAGGGCCAGCAGTAGATCCTATAGAGAGACTAGCCCAGATTATGCAGGGCATGAGACCTCATGCACCAGACGCCACCGTTGAAAGAGCGCGGAAGTTAAGTGCCGAGGGTTTTGATGGATCAGGGGGTCCAAATGCAGCTTTAGAGTGGTTGGAGAGTACAGAGAGGGTTCTAGAGCAGATGGAGTGCGAGGATCCGCAGAGAGTATCTATTGCTTCATTTCTCCTACGAGCTTCCGCTCGAGATTGGTGGGATTCCGTGATGAGGAAAGTGACTACTCCGCTCATATGGGAGCAGTTTAAAAAGTATTTCAACGAGAAGTTCTATCCTAGGGCTTACAGGGATGCGAAGATTGATGAGTTCTACCGCCTAGTTCAGGGTAATATGACGGTAGAATAGTAAGAAAAGAAGTTTACAGAGTCATTCCAAGTGGCGTCGTTCATCGTCGATGACGAAGCCAACAAGTGTCATAAGTTCCTGCAGGGCCTGAACTTCAAAATCAAGGCATATGTAGCTGCTACCGAGTACAGAGAGTACGAGAGATTAGTAGAGGCAGCTTTGAGGGTTGAGAGGACTTTTCAGACCGAGAGGGGTCAGCAGCCGCAGAAGAGGGGATTGAGCCAAGGATGGCAGGCTGGGGGACCTAGTAAAACCCCTAAGACCAGAAGAAAGTCTAGAGGACCTTCAGAGAGGTAGCAAAGTCAGGGAGCCACCTCTAGTCAAGGTTCAATGAGGCAACCATCAGGTTCTCAAGGCCGAGGGAGCAGTTAGAGTAAGGTACCCCACTGTGCGACATGTGGGAGATTTCATTGGGGAGAGTGTCATTTTGGTCGTACTCGATGATATTACTATGGTCAGGAGGAACACCTGAAGAGAGATTGCTCGCAGAGGACTACCGTAGAGAGTAGTGAGTCGAGACCAGCGACTCTGGTTCAGTCTAGTGGAAGGCAGTCACAAGGTAGGAGAGGTCCACAGGGGAGAGGACCAGGGACCCCTAGTCAACTAGGTAGAGATACGGGTCGGGGTACCACATTTAGAGGCCAGTTAGTAAGACCTCCAGTTCAGGCCAGGGTGTTTGCTATCACTCGGCATGAGGCAAAGGTGACGCTCGAGGTGGTTACGGGTGTAGTTTCACTCTCTGGTTTTGATATTCATGCATTAGTAGATCCGGGAGCTACTCATTCCTTTATTTCTGAGAGCTTTGTTAGATAAGTCGGATTGTCGGTAGAGCCATTAGAGTATGAGATGGTGGTGACTACTCCTACCAGAGATGTGGTAGTGACAGAGAGGGTGTACAAAGGTGGTGAGGTTACAATTAGAGGTAAAGCGTTCTCGATCAATTTGGTAGTGATGGACATTCATGACTTTGATGTGATCTTGGGGATGGACTGGTTAGCTACTCACCGTGCCACAGTTGATTGTTACTGAAAGGAAGTCAGATTCAGTATTCCAGGGGAGCCAGATGTAGTATTCAGGGGTGAGTGTCGGATGCTTTCTTGTATTATATCAGCTATGATGGCCAGGAAGATGTTGAGGAAGCAGTGTGAGGGTTATTTGGCTTATATAGTGGATGTTTTGGAGAGAGAGGCCCGATTAGATGATATCTTAGTGGTTAGGGAGTTTCCAGATGTGTTCTTGGAGAATCTTCTTGAGTTACCTCCAAACAGGGAGATAGAGTTTGAGATTAATCTGATTCCAAGGACAGCGCCTATAACCAGAGCACCCTATAGGATGGCACCTACAGAATTAAAAGAGTTGAAGGTGCAGTTAGAGGAGTTAGTGGATAAGGGTTTTGTTCGACTGAGTGTTTCTCCTTGAGAAGAACCAGTGTTGTTCGTGAAGAAAAAGGATGGTAGTATTCGGTTGTGCATTGACTACAGGGAGTTGAGTAAAGTACCTATTCGGAACCAGTATCTGCTTCCTCGTATAGATGATTTGTTCGATTAGTTTCAGGGGGCTAGTATATTTTCGAAAATTGATCTAAGATCGGGTTACTATCAATTGAAGATTAAAGAAGAGGATGTGCCCAAGACTACCTTCAAAACGCGTTATGGACATTATGAATTTCTAATGATGCCTTTTGGGTTAACCAATGCACCTGCAATATTTATGGATTTGATGAACAAAATGTTCCATGATTTTCTTGACAAGTTTGTAATAGTATTCATCGAGTCGTCCAGCAAACAAGGCTGAGATAGACGCGCGGATAGACTGACGGATGACTATTCTCCATTGTATAGCTCGTATTTTTGTTATGCATGTGTTATACATAAATCATATTGTAAATGATGTAAATTTGTAAACGTAAATATCAGTCGTTGGATGCACGTTTTATGAGAATGTTTTAAAAAGAAAAATTTAGATTTCCATCGATTTCATAATTGTGATTAAGTTTGGGTGAGGGCTAGAGGCCTCTGGTAGTAGAGATTGTGCGTCATAGAAGTGTCTTTAAATTGCTTTTGAATTTGCAGGGTGGCATAGTTCAATAAACAGCCGGTATGCTGCCGGATTTTCGTCAGAAAAAGGAAAAATTTTTACCCTTACCACCTAACAAATAGGTTCAAAATAAGTTTTAAGTAAATATCGGTGCTTTGACAGGAGTTCTTCGGGCTAAAGTTAGGGTTTGTTAGAGTTCTATCAGAGTGTTACAGGGTCTTTTACGGGTCTAGAGAAGGGATTCGGGAAGGATTTCGTCAGTATTACAAATTTCATCCAGTTATTATCACGTATAGGTTTAAGGTAAATAAGATTGAAGATTGTATCTATCATAAGTTCAGTGGGAGTAAATATATATTTTTAGTGTTATATGTCGATGACATACTTCTTACTAGCAGCAATATAGGCCTATTGCATGAAACTAAGAGATTTCTAACAAAGAATTTTGAGGTGAAAGATCTTGAGGATGCCTTTTTTGTATTAGGCATATAGATACATGAGATTGAACTCGAGGTATCCTTGGGTTATCATAAAAGAGTTATATCAAAAGAGTTCTTGATAGATTCAGCATGAAAAATTGTACACCAAGAGACGCCTCTGTAGCTAAAGGAGACAAGTTTAATATCAGTCAGTGCCCTAAAAATAAGTTGGAATGAAAAGAAATGTAAGAGATTCTTTATGCATCAGTTGTAGGAAGTCTAATGTATGCTAAAGTATGCACGCGGCCGGATATTATGTGTATAATAGGAATGTTGGCCAGATATTTAAGTAACCCAGAGATAGATCATTGGAAAACAGCCAAATAGGTTATGCGTTATTTATAGAGAATAAAAGATCACATGCTCACGTATGGAGATCAAATCATTTAGACATTATTGGGTATTCTGATTTATAGAGAACAAAAGATCACATGCTCACGTATGGAGATCAAATCATTTAGAGATTATTGGGTATTTTGATTTTGATTTTGCTGGATGTCAAGACAGTAAAAGATCCACATCAGACTATATTTACCTGCTAGCTGGAGGAGTTATTTATTGGAAAAGTGTTTAATAGACACTCATAGCTTCTTCCACTATAGTAGCTGAGTTTATAGTTTGTTATGAGACATCTAATCATGGAATATGGCTGTAAAATTTTGTCAACAGGTTGCGAGTTGTGGATTATATTGAAAGACCATTAAAGATATATTGTGACAATAATTCAACTATGCTAGATTCCAATAATAACAGAAGCTTTATGAAGTTAAAGCACATACATATCAAGTTTCTTGTTGTTAAAGAAAGAGTTCAAAGCCATCAAGTGACTATAAAACATATTGGGACAAACTCTATAATTGCGGATCCACTTACTAAAGGATTACCACTGAAGGTCTTTCATGAGCAAACTACTCATATGGGTGTTGTTTTGGTTGATGATGTACATGTTTAGTGAGAGTTAGTATTTTGATATTTTTTATTACAGACATGCTTTATATTTATTTTCTACAGAATAAAGTATAAATTTCAATTATAAACTCTAAATATTATTTCTGTTTGATCTCACTGAAGATTAAAGTATGACCAGTTGGAAATAGGCACATTTGAAATCACATTGTATATAATTTCTATGCTATGCATCCGTACTTGATTTATGTCATTGAATATATTGATATAGTGACCATTGATGAGTCTCGTTATGAATATATATATATTTAATAAAAGTCGCTTTGATCTCATACTAATATAGTAGATGGACCGGATTGTTATTAAAGGGATATTTCAGGAAATATAGCTTTTCAGTGTGCGTTCAAGATTATAGATAATATAAATGTTTCAAAAAACATATGTAGCACAAGTGGGAGATTGTTAGGATTTTTAAATTTCTTATTATAGGCTTACATATTAAATAATAATTATATTATGGGCTATATATTTTAATAAATCCAAATAAGTGATCTATTAATTGGACTTTAGAGATATCCATTAGGTATGGACTTTAAAGTGTAGAAATCCAATACTAATTAATTAGGGTTAATGAAAACCTAATTAGGTTAATATATAAAGAGTATTATGAGGGTTATGGTCCTCAAGTCAAATCAATATACGCAATATTTTGCTCTCTTTCTCCTTCCCCATTCAAAAAGAAAACTATAGAGCAACCTACAGAGATTTAGTTGTGGATGACTCAATCCTACTCAAGTTTGCCAATATGAATTCAAGTATATTTTGTCTACAATAATTCTTAATGATTTAATATGAGTTTCTAGATTTTGGTATAAATTTTCGCCTATTAAAGTTTTATCCAACACTTCATGGTTCTGATCATTGTCCTATATTACTTAATCTTAGGGGTGGGTTCAAAGTTGATGCTTAGCAAATGAGGAGCTTCAAGTTTGACCCTTTTGGTTTAAGGACGCTGACTACGGTAAGTTGGTCAGATCAGTGTGGGGATCATTGGGGGTATTTGCTAATATAAATGATTTTAGTTGTAAGTTGTTAAGGTGAGTTAACAATTGGCTATCTAGAATAAGTAGAAGTTTGGCTCCTTTAATAGTAAAATCTCCTAACAACAAAAGTTGATTGAAAATCTTTACAAATTCAGCAACAAGAGTGGTGTTATATCAGAGTTAAAAGAGGTAGAAGAAGCTCTGGAAAACCTTTTTTTTTAATAAAAAGAGCTATTTTAAAGACAAAGGGCTAGGGCAGATTGACTTGCGACGAGGGATCGAAATATTAGATTTTTCATGCCAAAGCAACAACTAGTAGGAAAAATAAAATTTGCTAACTAGTCGATGACAATGGTAATGTGGTAGATTCCAAAAAGGGTATAATAAGGCTAGTAAACTCCTACTTTTCCAATATTTTTAGTTCTTCCTTACCTAGTGCATCTGATGTCCAACTTGCTTGCTCTTACATCCAAATCATTTTAAATGAAGCTGAGATAGAGTGTATGACTGCTCCTTACTGTTGAAGACATCAAGCAAGCTATCTTTGCATTGGACCTCATGAAAGCTCTGAGTTCAGATGGTTTCTAAGCTATATTTTTTCAAAGTATTGTGATCAACAAAAAGTATCCAAACATAATCTCCTAAAGAAAATTCCTAAAATTAATTATTAAAACAAGATGCGTCTTTACTAAATTTCTAATCCTTACAAAATCTAAAACTAAATAAAACGAATTTCATTGCTAACACCAAAGTTTCATGTTCCAGTGAACTCCACGTTATAAATACTCAACAGTCATAATCCATTTCTACTTTGTAAAAATGATGAAGATGAGAGATGAGTCGTTAACTCAATAAATAAATTCATGCATAATGTCAGTATTGTCATATACCTTTATAAGTCTGATATAGAAGTGCAATACATATAGTCATATTTCAAGACCAATGTTCAAAATTGCATATATAATCAATTTTCATATTTGCAGTAGATACCATATAGGATAAAATAATAAACAAAACAAAATATCTATTACTTACCACCACATTAAAAGTTTAAACTGATAAGAAATAACTCAACTATAGTATTTAAAACTTAAGGTTGACATATGATATGTCCCCTCACATTTAATGTGGATAGATGACGGACACATGCTAAACACTCCCTACTGTATAATATATGTAATGAGAAGATTTTCAAATAAAGGTGAGAGAGAGAGTTTGAATCAAAGATCTTTAAATTTGATACCATGTTAGTTACCATCACTCCCAAAAGTTTAAACTCATAGGAAAAGACTCAACTATAGTTTTTAAGACTTGAGATTAACATGTGACATAATGTTATAGTAACAGCAACTGTCTTGAAAACAGAGATAGCAATAGTGCAACTGAGGATAGAGATAGTAACAATGGCTAGAAAGAAACAAAGGAAGAACAAGATTGTGAAAATTAAACTACAAAACCAAAAAATAAAACTTATATTCACATAATGTAAATAAAAAGTTAGCTTATATCTTATAATATTACAAGCACTCGTGTGATAGGGTCAAAATAACAAAGTATCACAAATACCCTGTGTGTTATGATCAAAATAATAGAGTATTACAATTAACCCTGTGATGCAACCAAATAACTAAATTTGTGTGCAAAAAAATCAAACTAAACCAATATCAGAACAATAACTATAGATAATGTGTCAAAACTATTTTTTCTTAATCTTAGCAAAATGGTATATTTTCAAATCACAACAATATAATAATTAGCAATGGTCAATCAATTTTAAGAAAGAATGTAAGTCTTAAATTCAATATATATATATATATATATATGCACATTCTAACATACATCTGAGGTATGAATACACTTGACAAAAAAATAAAAAATACGTGATTGCATTCTAAAATTTGTTATTGTAATTTATTATATATGATTACAACTAAATATATGTGATTACAATCAGTAAATATGATCACAATCCTCGCATTCACTGATTGTAATCATACATGTTTAATTGTAATCATATATAATAAATTACAATCACATATTTGAAAAAACAATCACTCTTTTTTTTTTGGTCAAGTGTATGTATATGCTAGGTGTACCCAAAGGGACCCATATATATTGTAAAGTTTTTGACTTATGCTTAAATGATAGGTTTTTTAAATAAAATGATAATATAAATTTTGGAAGTAAATAATTTCAAAACTACAAAAATGTTTTATTGGTATATAAACAACTTAAAAATTATTTTTACAATGTTAAATACAAATATAAATTTCATAATATTCAAAATATTATATATCAATATACATATATCATGAATGAATTTACTCACCTTGAACAAACAAAAATTCACAAAATAAGCTCAATGATTGCATGAATCAATACAATTAAAGATTGAATATAATTACAATCTCATCACCATAATAATTTTGTTGGGACAGTTATACCCTTATTGTAATAAACTAGAAATCATGTCCTTTTTGTTTCAAATGTTTAACCCTATCACTGTCGACCTAAATATTTTTAATTAATTCTCTAAATCTCCAATCAACCTAAATTTTTACAGGATATTTCACACACATTAGTCAACCTCTAATAAAAATTTTAAATCAAATGGGAACTACTAACTTGGGGAAAATTTTGCTTGTTTAAGCCTTTTGAAATCTGTCCACAAAAATTAACTTTGAACACAACACACTCTAGGAATTCTAATAAATTCTATAGCCATTTAAAAGCCACGAAATTTTATATGCTGACAGAAGATATATTAATCTATTTAAATATTAAATTTCATAATTTTCTATATCATAACCTAAATAATTTCTCAAATTCGATTGATTTTTTCAAATCTAAACATTCTAGTAGCCCTTAATTTCGAAAATTAAATATGCTAACATTAACATAATTTAATCTCTCTCATAATAATCTGAATCAATCTTCTAACACCATTCATGCTTAATTTCTTAAATCATAACTCGCCTAACTCAGAAAAAAAAAAAAATGACCTACTTGGATCAACATATTCATCCTTCTTAAAAAATAAAACCTATAACCAAAAAGAATATAATCTAAATCTTGGATGTAAATATATAAAGAAGTAACTTACTTAAAGCCTTTTTTGATCATTTGAACCTCAAGAATAAATTGGTTAATACCGCTAGAGAGGAAGTAGAGCATATATCTTTCTTTTTCCCTCTTTTTTTTTTTTTTTTTTTTTTTTTTTTTTTTTTGAAATGATGTATATTTTTTTCTACTCTAAATTCTTCACCTCACTTATAATGTACAAAACATATAACTGTGCAATAAATCCTATTTATAAACCTTATTTATAACATACAAAGCTTATAACTGTACAACAAATCATATTTATAAACTATTTCTAATGTACAAAACTTATAATAGTAGGGGCATTTAATCCCTATACAACTCCTATTTAATGTAAATATATCCTTTAATAAGTCAATATCTTTTCTTTTAAAGTTTCAAAAAATAATAAAACTCTATAAGTAATTAATTATTATTTTCTTCTAAAAGAAATAATTACATTACATTAATAATCTTGGTTAAACTAATTTTGCTGGACAATCTCCAACAACGGTGCCAAAAAACTTATTGTGCAAAATTTTAAATACTACACGAGTCATTGTAAATAAATTATGCATGTACAAGGTCGATCCCATAGAGGTTGATAAAACATTAATTAAGTCAAAATTATTTCAATTCTAATCTAGCTAACAAAATTTGAAAACTTAGCATTAACTAAAACTAACAAATAAAATTCAAAATTAACAAGGCAGACTTAATGACCAAAGTCCAGCAATGGGAAGAAAAATTTGAGATTCAGAATTCACTGCTATTAATTTATAATATTTTACTATTCAAAATATAATTCTCAATAATTAAAGAAATAACTTAGAAATTAATCTATTTTCCTAAGATTTATCAATTAAGCTTCAAAAATAAATATTTTGTAAATTCTTACTTTATGACTTAAAATTTATAAAATCTAAACATTCCATATATCTAATGTTTGAAAAACATATAATCAAAAATTTTATATATAAACTTTTGCAATCCATAGTCAAATTAATAAAATAATTATGTAACTACCTAAAGTACTGACATTGAAAGTGAAGCAATTTTATTTTATCAATTGGTGAAACTAAAAATTATTTAAACATTAAAAATCAAATTTAGAATAATACTTGAATAGCAAAATCATTAAAAAGTTAATAAATTTCATCCTACATCTCGTAAAATAAAATTAAATAGTCATGGTGAAAACAAGAGCAAAACATAAATTAAAACCTGGCATGAAGACGAAATAGTGGACACAATTATGTCACAAAATCAGTCCCACAGCGCCCTCTTTTGCTTGTTTTCTGTTTCTCCAAGAATTGGCGCTCTTCTCTCTTCTCTTTTTTGCTTCACTCAAAATCTACTATCTCTCTGTTGTTTTTCTCTTCTCCAAGCCACTACTTCCTTTACTTTGTTTGCTACTGCATTTATATTACCACAAAAAACTTTTTTGTTTTTCCTCTTTTCTTCCAATCTTGTCTTTTTCTTTATTTGTTTGTATATTTGTCTCAATAAATTTCCTGATTGCTTGACATGTGTTTTGGGCTCAAACTTGAATCTTTAATTGACTTGGATTTCAACTTGATAAAAACTATAATTTGTTTTCATTTAACACACATATTCTTTTTATTCATGTTTTACCAAAAACACAACTAAGGAAGATAAAATTAACACAAAATTGGACTAATAAATTTATATTTAAGGGTAATAAAAATGTAAACCCTCGATTATGGTTACGGTTTACTAGTATCACTCCAGTAGTAGTCTTTAAAATTAAATTTATTTTCGCATCACTAGTGGGATATCGATTAGAGGATCCAAGAGTATTAGAGAATGATATGCGAGAGTATAGGGTGAGATAAGCTCACAACCAAAGTCAAAAAGTTATAAAAGTTCATCCAATGAGAATTAGTCAAGTGTGATAAAATTTATGGTGCTTAGTGAGTCATTTGGAATCTTTTGATTGCTGGATAGAATTAGCGATTTTAAATGGTGGCAAGTGGACCAATTAACATTAAACTTATTCATTTAGGGGTCAAAATAGAATTAAGTAAAGTTCAAGGGTTTAAGTTGTAATTAAAATAACTATAAATAGCTTGCCCTCTTGCAAGTTTTCATTCATTTTCATGTTGAAAAACCGAGAGAGAGAGGGTGTGTGTGCCGACCAAGGAAGAGAGGGGATCAAGGGATCTCAAGCAAATTTCTTCAAATATTTCATCACCAAATTTCATTTTGTTATCAACCAAAATGATTTGTGCAAGTTTGAAGTGAGATTGAAGTATAAATAGGTGAGTTTCCTTGTAGTAATTCAACTTGGATGAGCTAAAAACCCATTCTCCATCTTGCTTCAAATGTTGTTTTGAGTTTATAGATTAAAATTAGGTTGTTTGGTGATGGTTTTGGTGTGATTATTGTGATGAAAATTGAAAGTAGAATGTTGATGTATGTGAGGAGTGATTCACGGCCAAGTTAGGGCTTGATGAGTCCATCTTTGATTCCATGTTTTGAGCTTAAATCTAAGCATATTTGAGGCTAAGAAATCTTATAGAAGTGTTATAATTAAATAAGCAAAAGTGTAGAGACAAGTTTAGTGATTTTAGCTTAGTTGAAGGGCATTAAGGAATCTCATGTAAAAGCACTCTTTTGATGCATGAAATGAATATGTTTGATCATATTTGAGTGAAAGAATATTAGATATGAAGGAAATGAGCTTATTGCATGATTGAGGTAAAAATGTGCATTAAAAAGTGTTGAAAAAAAATGGTTTTTGGCTAGGAACACCCACCCAGCGGTCATTTCTTTTCGAATTCACTTCATGGATGGCCTAAATGAGAGTTAAGGAGATGATTGGAGTGAAAACGGAATAAAGAAAATCTAGAGATTTCTCCCTAGATAGCATTCGGCCAAAGGGGGTCAAAAACGAGGATTTTTCGTTCCAAGCTTCAAAAAATTATTTCGAGCATACTAGGGTGTTTCTAGGTGATAATAAATAGGATTCATAAAAAGAAATCTGAATTCGAAAGCCTTGGGTAAGCTAAAACTTAGTTGAGAAAGTTTAGGCGTAAAAAGTCTTTTATAGAGTTAATGATCATAGAAGTTATTTATAACTTTGTATTAATGAGTTTAGTGATTCTAAATGAGTATTTGATATTTTAGGGTGAAAGCGGAAAGTTTCAGAGGCTTTAGGAGGAAAATCGTCATCTATCAGAGGGCGTTTTGTGAGTAGAAAGCTAGTTATTCAAGTGTTATTTTATTTAAGTTTTATTTCTTATGTATGAATGAATGTATTTTACTTATTGTTCATATGAATTTATTTATTATATAATTAAGTGGTTTATTGAAGTTATACTAAGATTCTAGCATATGAGTTTTGAGTTGAGTATATTTTATATTGAAAATGTGTTAGAATCAAAGATTTTAGGCTTTTTGTCTTAAGAAAGAGTTTATTGTAAATTACTGAGAAAAAGCATTTTAGTATACCTATAATTTACCCTAGCCCCAGTTAAGTGCCCGGTTGAGTACTCTATGCGTGTACGGTAGATGTGAGAGAGTCACTAACCGAAAGTGGAGTCTGGACGACTCCTAAAAGAGAGAGTCAGTTGAGTCACCCTTTACACGTATAAGGGTAGTGTAGATTGGATTGATTGCGAGAGAGTAACACGTGCCCAAAGTTTACGCATCGGCGACTACACATGACAAATTCCTTAATTCCTAGTGGCAAGCAAGAGAATTTATGCTGCCACGACAAGAGTAATTTCCCTGGATTACTATTAAGGCGAGAAAATGAGGAAGTTTAAGACAAAAACTAAGAACGAACTTGAAAAATAGTTTTCGAATGAGTTTTGATAAAGTATTTTAGAAAAGAATGAAACTGTTTTTCTTTAGTTTTATTAAACTATAATTCTCACTAAGTTTTGCTCATAGTTTGTTTCCAACGTGTTTCTTAAAAATTTCCCTCAGGTGCAGGAACAAGTCGTATAAGAGTGAGTCGTCCAGTAGACGAGGTTCAGACAGACGCGCAGATCGACTGACGGACGACCTCTACTACCTTGTATATTTCATGTTTACGCCATATGCATATTTTGAGTCAAATCATGGTAGAAATTTTAAATGTAAATATTAGTCTTTGGATGTGTAGATTTTATAAAGTCGTTTTATGAAGATGAAAGTTGAAAAGTTTTAGTTTTTTTTTTAATCTTATTTTGTAATTTTGGTTTTTATGGTGAAATTGGTTTTGGGATGCGGGTCGGAGGCCCTTGGTAGTTGATATTGATTGCCATAGAAGTGTTTTTAAGTTCTCTTTGAAATTTGCAGGGTAGTATAGTGCAGGAAATAGCTGGCATGCTGCTAAATTTTCATTAAAAAACGAAAAATTTTTACCCTTACTATCTATTAAATGAGCTGTAAAACAAGTTAAAGTGAGTATCAGTGCTCCGATCGGATTTCTTCAGGCCAAAGTTAGGGTTCGTTGGAGTTCTATCGGGGTGCTACGGGGTCTTTCTAGGGTTCGGATGAGGGATTCGAGAAGGGTCCCATCAAAACATATATAAATTATGTTTATCAAATACCCTCAAAACATAGATTTTGTTAGTCTTCAAACAAATAAAAAACAAAACTTAAAAAACTAATAACAAATAATAACAAAATCCTAACCAAACCACTTTCGTAGGTTGACACGGTTGCATTTAGCGTATGCAACAAGCCTTTAAACCCCTAAGTGTTTCTAGTTGGACTAGTTGTGTCTCCTGACGGTTTACGAGAGATGATACCCACAAATGCCTTAATGCAAAACTCAAACATGAAACCAAAAACCAAGTTAAAAAAATGAAGAAAAATGAAATAAAAACATGAAAATTTTTTCTTTTTTCTTTTTTGACTCAAGAGAACACTTTTCAAGCATTAAACATCAACTCTTTCCATCAAATTAGTAACAACAATCAAATCAAGTATTAGGCATCATCTACAATTTAGAAAGATATCAACTTTCATGTAGTAGATATATATTCAAGCTAATAAAACACATGCAAAAGCATCAATTATCAAAGATATTTCAACCAAATCATCTTTAGAAGACATGTCAATATAAACCTAGAAATCTCACATGATATTAGTGATAATTACACTCAAAAAGAAAATAAACTCTCAATAAATAATTGATGTCACTCACTAATATAATGGAAGAGTGAGTTTAAATAAAATCTTAACAATGATACCTCACACTTTCGCCAAAAAAATGAAAAATGAAAATTATATGCCTACAGTTTCATAAAGAATAAAAGAATGATCTTGCAAATATCAATCAACCAAAACCCTTTTTTTTTTTTTTTTTCTTTTTTTTTTCACTTTTTTTAAAAGCATTACCACCTCAAACAATCCACATCACTAGCTTCCATTTCAGACTATAGATCCCTTAGAATCAAGAAGGACTTTCCTTAAGAACGTAATGTAGACTATGGACATAGTTAACAAAAAATGAGATATATGAATATGCAAAAAATGTTTAAGAAAAATAGAGTTTTTTCATGAATTCAAGTATAAGTCATGAAACCAATTTGTTTTTAAAAAATTTCAGCCCTTACCCCAAAACTTATTCTAAACATTGTCCTCAATATTTCCTCTAACTATTATCCACAATTCATGCAATTATCCAAAGATGTGAGGAAATAACAAGGGACAATATAAAATAGTAAGGAAGAGATCACAAGCTTGTTGGCTTCGCCAAGAATCTAACAACAAGAATATAAATAAAAAATTCATATTAGGATACTATTAGTACTTGAAAAAGAAGAAAAATAATTAATGAAGCCCTAAAAACACAATGAAAAGAAAATAATAAAAATAATAATAATGCAAGAAAAGAAAAATTGAAAAAAAAAAAAAAAGACAATATAGTGGATCAACCATAATCATCCAAAAGCATCTCCTTTACTCTCAAGTCTAATTGTAAAGATTTTTCAACATATATCAAAGGTGTAGACTCAAAAGATAAAAAATAATTATTCAGATTTGCACATTTAATACTGTCCAAAAAAAAAAGACAATATAAAATGCTAAGGGAGAGACCACACCTTGTTGGCTTCATCATGAATCTAATAATAAGAATATAAATCAAGAATTCAAGTTAGGATACCATTAATACTTGAAGACGAAGAAAAATAAATGAACTCTTAAAAATACCGTGAAAAGGAAATAATAATAATAATAATAATAATGCAAGTAAAGAAAAAAAATTCTAATAAACAAAACAAAATGGCAATATAGTGCATCAACCATAATCACCTGAAAGTATCTCCTTTACTCTCACGTCTAATTGTGGAGATTTCTCAACATATGTCAAAAGTGTAGACTCAAAAATAAAAAAGAATTATTCAAAATTTCACATTTAACACTATCCATTAAATGAAAAGATTCATTCACCTCATTCTAATTATCAAGCACTAGCGAACCTAGCACTTCACTAGGGGGCTAGGTGCCCGCTTCCTCACCCCTCCCATCTCAAATTTTTTAAAAATTTCATTTTTTTTTTTTCACTTTTATGTTTTACAAAACTATTATTAAATTTTTTAACATATATCCGTAAATATATTAGTTACAAAAGTAAAGTATAGATTTATCTTTTTATTAATTTTAATTTTCTGTTCTTATCTTTATTAATATTTAATTTTTATTATTTTCTTGATTTTTATTCAAACATTTATCTGTTATTTATTAGAATCTCTATTATAATAATAATATATATCATAAAAATTAAATTTAAATATATTTATGTGAATAAAAATTTAAATATATTTATCATTTTTATTAAAATATTAATATCTACTTAGACATTTTAAATATAATATTAATATCTCTAACTTAACTGGAAAATCAAATCAATGAATCCTAAAATTATAAAATATAAATTAATATAACTTTTAATTTGTTACATCTAATTTCTTAAAGTATAATCATGCTTTAATTTTTATTTCTTATTTTTTAATTATTCTTGTAATTTATATCTCTTTGTAACCATTAAAATGATATATAAAACTCCCTTGCATAAAAAATATGTTATGTTATATTTGCTTTAGTTTTATTTCTAGAAAAACTTAATTTCTAATTTAAATATAAAGTTTACATAATTTGATTGCTAAACATTATATTATAATCACAAATAAAAAATTAAGTAGATTATTATTTCGTAAAATTATTATTTGTTTTTTTCTTATGCTTTATAAGTGATTTTTAAATTGTAAGATTATATTTATATACTCAATTAAGTGCATTGTTTTTCATTTTCAGTTATTGTGGAGTTGACGGAAACAACTTAAAATAAACCAAAAGGAAAACTTCATATTTGATTACTATAATTTTAATTATTTTTAATTTTATTGTCAATTTATTAAAGTGTCCCCTCTAAAATTAATTTATGGGTCTGCCACTGTTATCAAGTACACATTTATTTCAAATTTTAATGTCCAACAAAGTTAAGTTCTTCTTTAATGGATCATCAACAAAACAACTTAAAAACAAATGATGATATGCATGCTCATCATATTTAGCTCACATAACTCTTTTTGGTTTTGAAGTCGTGGACTAACATTAAACACACTAAGTTGAACAATCATATTCCTAAAAGAAAGTTTCATGACTCCATTGCAACAATTAATTTTCACATTGGAGGGGGGCAAGAAAGGTTGTCCTAAAATCACAGAAATCTAAGAATTTATGTTATGAATAGGCTGAGTATCTATGACAATAAAATCCACATATGATACCCCTATGAATTTTAATGGACCTATCAGCTAATTGGAGGATCACAAAAGTGGGTTTTAGTTCTCCTAAACCTAATTGCACATATTAGAGTGTGACAGTAGATTAACACTCACATCTAGATCAAGTAAGGCTCTATGAATGACATGATCACCTATAACACAAGAAATTATAGAACAACTAGGATCCTTATACTTGACAATAGCTTTCATTTGGATTATGAAACTAATTTGATTAGGTAGACATGCAATTTTAGGAACATTTGTTTTTCTTTTCAAAGTGCAAAGATCTTTTAAGAATTTTGCATAAGCAGGTACTTGTTGAATAGCATCAAGAAAAGAGATGTTTATGCAAACTTGCTTAAACCTTTAGAACATCATTATATGGTGTGCTTTTCTTTAATGGGCAAGTTTTTATAGAAAAAGGGCCCTAGGGACATAAGGAATGGAAGGAACATCACTCTCATTCTACTCTTGACTCCTAAGTCTCTTAGATAACTCGTTAAGGTGTAAGTCATCTATTGTGCCTCTACTAGAGTTTATTTTTCACTTTAAATTTCTTAGGCTCAGGTTCTATAACATGATTATCTATTGGGGAAATATTAATTTGGTCCCTAACGTTTAGTCAAATATTACTTTTTTACTAACGTTTGCATTTGTAATTCCTCTCATCCCTAACGTTTCAAAAATGTATCGATTTAGTCTCTCTGACCAAAAATTGACAGTCAAACATGATAGAAATGACAAAAAGACAGATTTACCCTTGATATAATTTAAAATGGTTAAAATGACGTAATTACCCTTTCAAAAATTTATAATTACAAAATAATCATCTCTATTATTACAAAATTATCATTGACCACCTCTAATCAAATTATGACACATCATTGAATCAATTTTTTAATTAAATTTATAATTAATAAATATTTTAACTAAAAAAATAATATTTTTAATATAAAAACAAAGTTTCATTCACCTTCCTTATCTCCAATTTCATCTTCTACATTCCTCAAAATCATTATCTCTATCATTTTCATCCAACTAACATCACCCAAATTAAACATCAACATCAAACCAAACATCTCCCAACTCTAAAAAAAAAAAAAAAGTTTATGCAAATTTAAAAAAAAAAAAAACATGGAGATCGCCATCTCCAGCCAGTCCCCATCGTCGGAGACTGGTCTCCAGCGATGGAGACTAGTTGGTCTCCTCACTGGAGAGGTCTCCAGCTGTTGGAGATCAGGTCTCCAACAATGGAGACCAGGTCGGCTCCACTCCGGCTTGGTCTCTACTCTGGCGAGAGGGACCAGTTTTCTGGTCCCTCTCACCGGAACAGAATGGTCTCCATGGGAGACCCGGTCTCCCATGGAGACTAGTTTTTTTTTTTTTAATAATTATTTTAAAAATATTTTTTATATTGAAATATATATTATATTAAATATACATTAAAATATATGTAAATAAATTCAAGATAAAATAACCAAAGTAATCATCTATTTGTTAAGGTTGACTAATATTTGACTGACAGAAGGACTAAATTGATATATTTCTAAAACATAAGGGATGAGGGGAATCCAAAATACAAACGTTAGTAAAAAAGTAATATTTGGCTAAATGTTAGGGACCAAATTAATATTTCCTCTTATCTATTTCCTTAGTAGACATAAAGGTGGTTATAGATTTGACTTTATCATGACTCTTCCCAAGAATAGATCCTATCTCACCCTGACCTTTAGGGTTAGACATTAATTGATTAGGTAACTTCCCTTTCTCTTTGTCTCTGTCTCTCTCTTTCTCTCTCTTATGATAGTGGCTAACTAACCCACCTGTGTTTCAAGTTTCAAAATAGCTTGTTAGGTCGACTGCATAAATTATTGTTGAGATTGCATCATTTGTTGCAATGTATCCTTTAAGGAAGATTTCCATTGAGGTACCATGGGGATGTGAAGGATTATAAGAAATAAATTGTTGGCCTCCATGACTCATTAGAGACCGGTTTTGCCTCTATGAAAAGTTTGGATTGTATGTGACTAAAAATAGGCTATCTAACAATTTCCCATAATTTAGTGCATTTGATTGTTTAGCGTACCTCTCTTAAAAAGTAAGGGATGGATTGACATAAGAAGCACATAACTCATTCCTAGAACTTATTATGGAATTCATGGATTGACTCAAAGCTAAGGTCTCTACTTTCCTAGTGAGATTTCCTAAGGCTATTTTCACATCTAGACCATCTCTTACCTTATACAACCCCCTTCTCTTAGGTTTCTCCCTTTTATTTGAAAAATCCAATTGTTGAGAATTTCCAAACAAAGTCTCTAAAAATTGTTATACATTGGTATTAATGAGACTCAAGAATGTTGCATCATGCATTGACTCAATCAAATGGTGACTAGGCTCGATCAAACTAATACAAAAATTCTATACTAGACTCCATGGTTCAAAACTATGGTGAGGACACCTTAAGAGTAGTTCTTTAATGTAAGACTCGGAATTTCATTTCTCTGGAAGAAATAGTATTTTCCAGATAAAGGGTATTTTCGGACGGAATAGTGTTTTCAGATGAGGAGTGATTTTGAGTGAATAGTGATTTTCGGGAAAAGGAATATTTCCTCAAGTTTCGTGAAATAAAAATTTTTCGGTGAATAGTACTTTCGGGTGAATAGTATTTTCGATGAATAGTATTCGTATGAATAGTGATTTTTGAAAAATGAACCCCGAACATCATAAGCTCCAGAATATGAATTAGAGTTATTAGAAACTGATACGAAGTAAAGATGAGTTCGTTTGAATAGATTTTAAAGATTCCGAATATTTATGGATAAAAATACCCTCGTAGGAAACGTTGGGAATTTAGTGAGTTTAAACCCAATTGAAATTTTTTCAAAGCATGGAATTAGAAGTTAAGACGCCCAATTAGAGTATTGTATGGTCAATTTGATGATAGGATGATCCTGGAATATTTTTGAATTTATTGGTGTTAAGTGAGGATTAAAATTTAAGTTAATTATAACATTAAATGTGTAGGAGATGAATTATATTAAAGAAGCACAATCCATGTGCTTGAATGAAGGCCAATGTTGTGCCATCTTTAAGTCAAAAAGTAAATGATGAGTTAAGATTGAATTAAAAGAGGGGATGAATTGTTAGTGGTGAATTGGATGAAATAATTAACCAATCAAAGGTGCTCATGTATAACTAGTGGCATTTAGGTGATTTTGGAGTTAATTTAATGGCAAGTTTGGCATTAAAAGAGTACTAGCATATAAGTGAGTGTGTGATAGCCGAATGAGAGAGGAATAAGTCGGTTGAGAGGAGTTGAGACCGTGCAAGCAAGCTGAAAACAGTGCCAGAGCAGAAACCGAAAGAGAAAAGGAAAAGAGAGTAGTGACAATGGCATTTGTGTGATTTTAGAATTACTTTAAAGGCAAATTGGGCATGGAATGAGGGCTGGTATATAAGCAAGTGCATGAGGGATGATTGAGAGATAAGTCGGTGGAGAGCTGAAAGAAATCGTGAGATGCAAAGCTGAACCGAGAGACCAAAAACAGAACCGGAAAGAGAGAGGGAGACGTGAGCTGAAGCAGAACCGGAAGGAGAGGAAGAAGTCTGCAGCCGTGAAGAGGAAGAGGAGAAGAAGAGGAGAAGGAGAAGAAGAAGAAGAGATGATCCAAGCTTTGTGATCTCTCAAATCCATCCATCTTCATCAAGAAAAATGAGGGTAAGTGAAGTGATTTTGTATTTGGTTGATTGATTTTCTTTGTTATGGAATTATATGAGGTTTTGATGAGTTATATGGCTCTAAATCAAGGTTGATTATCATCAATCAAAGCTTGAGAGTGAAGAAGAGGATTAAGGAGTCTTGGATCAAGCTTTGAGAGGTAAGGGTTAGAGTTTGACAAGTAAAGGTTGATGAGATTTAATTGATTTCTTTAGTTTAAGGTGGTAATTGAGTTGATGGATGATTGTTGAAGTGTTTATGTGTGATTATTTGTTGAGATGAAAAAGGATGAATAAAGTTGTTATATGTTAGTATGTGAATGAATCATAAAAGAATAGATAATAAGAGTATTTGGATGATTAAATGAAATTATATGTGAAACTATGTTGATTGAAAGGAAATCTTGAAAAGAAAAACAAAGAAATGAGTTGGTGATTAATTTCATTAGTGCTTGAGTAATATATTTATTGGAAATTTATGTGAGGAAAGAATAGAATTCTTGAGTGAATTATCATATGGGTGTTTGGATGGTGATTATGATGTGTTGATTTCTTTAGCACCAAAGGAATAAATTAAATTTGATGTGAGATTATTATTGGAAGATAAGGTAAAATGGTAGATTTATTGAATATATATACATTAAGTTAAATTAAGTGATCATTGGCAATTTATGCATTGGATTAAATTAAGTAAATGCTGGATGGTTGAATAAGTTTAAATGCAAAACCTTGGAGTAGAAAGTAATTGAAAAGCTAGTAAAAAATATGGTGATATTATGCATTGGTGCATGGAAACTTTAATCAAGTTGAAAGTGTGGTGTATTTTGAATCCTAAACCAAGATTTTTGGTTGAATTATGATGTAGGAAAATCTCAAGAATCAAAAAGGAGGTTTGAAGAGGTGGTGAAGTAATTGGAAGTAAAATAGTGAGTGGTTTTATATTTTTGAATTGTTTTATTGAAATGTCATGAACATTGTTTTAATTATCAAGTTTAATTCAACTCTAGCATATTTTTGTGAGTATTATTATGCATGTATATTTCTTGAAGTCATATTACAATTGCATTTAATTTTTGTAAAGTAAATTAGTAGCTTTTGATATATATACATGCATGAGATCAAGTTGATAAAATATTTTGAAAGTAATTTCGATTACAAAGTTGAGATTAGAAAAGAAAGATTTACAATAAGAGAATTGAGTTATTAAATTGTTGTTTTAGTAAAAGAGTTGATTATGTGATTTTAAAGTTATTCTAGCATATTACACATTTTATATGAATTGCATGAATATTTTATTAAATTGCAATTATAAGCATCTGAGTATTAAAGTAAATTAGTATGTTAAGTAAGTATACTAGAGAATTCATACATGCTAAAGTTGTTTATAAATGATAGGCTTCGGCCTCAGAAAAATTAAAGTTTTATTTCAAGTGATTGAAGAAAAGAAAAGTAAAAATTTTATTAAAGAAAAGAAAAGTAAGAGTTTTATTATGAAAAGATTTAAATGCCTTGGGTTTACCCTAGCCCCAGAGATTACCGGCCGAAGTACCGTATATGTGTATAGCAAGAGCAGTTGGGAGAGTCAGTTACTAACACTAACTTGGGGGGATTGAGTCGAGTCTGTCAGTTGCCCTCTGCACGTATATGGTAGCGTAGATCTGTCTGATGTTGGGAGGAGATTGTACCCCCAAGAGAGTTTTCCCGCATCTGCGACTACGCCTAGTATCATTCCCGAGCTCCTGTGGCATTGAGAGATTCCGTCACAATGGAGCTAAGTTTCCCTGGGTTGCCTTTGTCGAGATAAAAAAGAAAAACATTTTAAACTGACATGAAATTTATTAAATTAGAAATTATTTCCAGTTTTGAGAAATAAAGAATTTATTAAAACAGAACTGATTTCCCGTTTTGAGAACTAAAAAAAGGTTTATGAAAAGAAAATTTCTCAATTTTGTAGTTTTTATAAATTATAGAAATATTATTAGTTTATATTTTTGAAAAAGTTTCTTTACTTGATTCTTATAAATTTATAGAAAGGTTATTAGTTACAAAATATTTTGGGAGAAAGTATGCGCTTTTGAAAAAGATCATATTAATGAAAAGCTATCCCTTTGGCAAGATATAAGAAAGAAATTAAATTTTTATGCATGCCAGTTATTTAAGATTATTCAGTATTATATTCTAAGTTGTATCAATTACTTATATTTGTGCATGCAAAGCATTTTAAAAGTATCGTATTCGAGATAGATTTTAGTATATGAATTAATTATTTTAGCATGCGAGATATTTAAACGAATAAATATTTGAAATTAATCATAGAGTGCGAGAAATCATTTTTGCTTTAGAACTTAAAAGTTTATTTTCCAACTGTTTTTGGGAGGAGTTAGTTTAAACCAGCATACAGTTAGATTACTTGAACCACTCACTGAGTTTTATACTCACCACCCTATTTTCGTATTTTATAAAAAAAAAAAAAAAAAAAAAAACCTCCCCAGGTACAGGAACGAGCCGTCAACCGGAAGAGGCTCCATCAGACACGTAAGAGGCCTGACGCAACAGCATCACTGCATAAGTTTAGTTTAAAAGTATATGTCATGCATTCCATACAACTTTTGATGAGTATTTGTAAATTATAATTTGAGTTGTATATAGTATTTCGTATTTATAAAATTAAGTTTTGATAAATTGAATTATCTATTTGTCTTGAATGAAATGAAATATATTTAGGGATTAAATTGAAAATGTTTGTGGCTATATTGTGAAAACGTTTTGAGGGCCAGAGGCCCAATAGTGGAGAAATGTTTGCCTTAGAAGTGTGAAATTTTGAAATTTATAGGGTGGCATGTTTGAAAAACAACTGTTATGCTGCCCAAATTTTTATAAATCTGTTTTGTAAATGTTCAAATAAAAAGAAAAATTTTTACCACGTTTCTGTATTAACAGAAAGTTTTTAAAAGTAAACGGCGTAGCTTTACGGGAACCTTCCAATTGGATCAGATATCTATTGGAGGGCTACTGTAAGGCGGCCGGCAGGCTTAGTAAGGATAGGGGCTTGTCATTTAAACCCTTCCAACACACGTAAAATTGTTCACTCACTTTTTGACTAAAATTTGCTATTTCTCTCCTATAAGCATGAGTTTAGACATGGAAAAAGATTTAGACAAAAATTTATGAATTAGTTGGTCCTAACTAGTGATAGAACTAGGAGCAAGTGAATTCAACCATGCTTTCACCTTATCTTTTAAAGAAAACAGGGACCATGCGATGCCTAACAGTCTCATTTGAAAAATTTTGGAAAAGGAAGGTAGAACATGTCTAGAAATTCCTTGACATATAGGTAAGGGTCCTCACTCTCTAACCCATAGAATGATAAAAAAAACGAAATCACAGTAAGTTTAAGCTCAAAGTGAGTTGCCCTAATCTCTAGCAACTTAATGCAAGAAGGGTGATTAGCTGTAACTAGTGAAAAGTACTCCTTAAGAGATTTCTATACAAGCATATATTTCCAACTACATCATTGTTTCCTACAAGTATTATATTGTTTTTTGCCATATTTGAATCTAGAATGTCTATCCTACTTAAACGTCAACATAAATCACTATTCCAAACACTCATAAACTAGCATAGATCCTAGCCACAAATCTCTAGTCCTAAAAATCCAAGAAAAGTCTGTCTCAAAGCAAAAGAAACAAATAACCTACAAAATATTACAACACAATAAAATAATAAAAGCAAAACAAACGAAAGAAGGGTTAAAAAACCAAGACAGTGTAAACTAACAACACCTAAAATTAAACAAGCACAAAATCAACCTTACTAATTAGAAAGAAACCAAACAAAAGCAGTAAAAAGCAGGAAAAAAAAAAAAAAAGAAAAAGGACCCAACATACATTGACATTTTTTTTTTCCCTTTCTTGAATGCAAAATAGCAATATAATCCTAAATTAAAACTAGCAGAAGAATTAAATACTCTTGATTAAACTAATTTTTCTAACAATCCCTAAATATAGCGCCATAAATCTTGTGCAAAATTTTAAATACTCATAGATGCACAAGTCTATTATAGACTAAATTATGCAAATACGAGATCGATCCCATAGAAATTGATAAAATATTAATTAAGTTAAATTTAATTCAATTCTAATCTAGCTGATTAAAATTTGAAAACTTAACATTAACTAAAATTAACTAACAAATAAAATTCAAAATTAACAAAGCGGAATTAATGTGCAAAGTCCAATAATAGGAAGAAAAATAAGAGGTTCAGAATCTACTACTATCTATTTATAATATTTTATTATTAAAAATATTATTCTAAAAACTTAAAGAAACAACTTGGAAAGTAATCTATTTTCTCAAGATTTATCAGTTAAGCTTCAAAAATAAATATTTAATACATTATTACTTCAAGACTCAATGTAACACCCTAATTTGCCATAAAAATCAATATAATACAATGTTTAATCAATCACTTAAATCTTCAAAACTAAAACTTAATTAATGAAAAATTCTATAAAGTATTTAATTCAATAACATAAATTTGTCTCAATACCTCAATAAAGGTTTTAAACAACTCAAATTCACAATCATTTAAAATCAATATTTATATTTAAGTACTAACTAATAAAACAAACTTAAATTGGCTCTTTAATAATAGGAAGAGATATAACCATAATAACAAAACTAAAATCCTCCTCCAAGTGACACCAATAACTTGAAGTCATCCCTTAAAACAAATAAAGCCTACTAATTTGTAAAAAATAGTAGAGACGAGGCATGAGCCATCAACTTAATAAGTAATATTACACATTATGATGTAATATATAATCAGAAAAAGATATTATAATTTTATAAAATAACTTTATAGTAAAAAATAAAATTGTAATTTCATAGTAATTGAAATTATTACAAATATGTTAGAACCAATGAAATATTTAACAATACGATATAGAAAACATTCAACATTTAAATCAAAGTAAAAAAAATAATGGAAAGCATTCTATATACAAATTTAAATAAAAATAGAAGTGGCTCCTGTCATGTAATATCATTCTTAATTTTGATGACCTGGACAATACGATACAATTGTAACACCTATAGTCTCGATGTGAGATCAATAAAATTAGCACCTATAATCCCAGTGCGTGGCCAATAAAATTAGCATATGTAATCTCGATGTGCGGTCAATACAATTAACGTTGTGCAATAATATATATTTCAGTTGGGCCAATACGATAGAATTATGACACCTGTAATCTCAGTGCATAGGCCAATACAATTAAATAAACTACGAACAAATGAGCCAAAACATTTTTAATAATCACAATTACAATAAATATTATTCCTTGCAAATACGGAGGAATACTTTTGGTAAAACATATCACATTTTTCAAATAGGAAGACAATACTTTTAATATAATCGAACAATGTACATAAAACATATATTTAAGGATACAAAATCATTTAAATAAAATTAATAAAAATATAATGTTGAAAAATCCAAGGTTTCATTTGATATATTTAAAAGGAAAATTAAAATATTTTTGAAATTATACATATAATATATTAAAGCATCATATGAGGTTTACTTATCTCTTTCACTTATCTTAATAGAGAAAATAACTTTACGAATTTAATCCCTCTTATCAACCTAAAATTACATCATGAAACTCATAAATTTATAGGAAATTATAACTTACTAAATTAATTTAAGTCCAAATATCATTAAAATCCATTACTGTCAACACTGTCTCTACTGATATAGTTCACTTTTTCCATTTTAATAAATTGTATATAAAACCAATCATCTCAAAAATGCATATGTATGTTCTAAAGACTCAGAATAAATACTATAAAAATTTCCAGCCTTAAATACCTTTGTTAACCTATCAACTTAAATCTCCTAATCCAAACCAAGACTGTAGTATCGATATCAGTTTTGAAATTGAACAATCTTTAATGTTTGAATTTTTAAAAATAAACCGCCT
The DNA here is from genome assembly GCA_019925255.1 of Litchi chinensis. NCBI lineage: Eukaryota > Viridiplantae > Streptophyta > Magnoliopsida > Sapindales > Sapindaceae > Litchi > Litchi chinensis. The sequence goes on from CM034471.1 coordinate 13,660,427, forward strand.
CATAAAAATCCTTAAAACTTTAAGCGCTTGAAGAAGACTCATAATCGTTCATATGAAAATTTAACGAGACTAAAATACCATCAATTGCATTTTCAACAATGTCGAGATTCAACCTAGTTTAGTGTTGTCCAAGTTTGTTATTTCACTAAGTCAGAGTTGAACAAAAATTTCTAATTAATTACACACTTATCATATGACCACGGATTTTCCATACTATAACCTAACATCTTAACGATCATTCATACCAAATTTCATAATTTTATGAGCTATATAACTGACCTAACTAAATTCCCTAATTCGTTTGATTGTTTCAAAATAAAACATTCCGACAGCCGTTGATTATTCTAAAATAATTCATACAATTTTAATCTAACATTGAAATACTCAAAACCTAAATAATACAATCCAAAAAACCTATCATACCATAAAATTAAGAAAATGAAAGAACAAGAAGAAAACCTACTTGATTTACAATCAACCTTCACAATAACTTTAATCTCTAATGTTTCGGTGGTTGAAGGTTCAATTCTGTTAATGGAGAAGAGGATTTTGAATAATATGAGAGTTGATTGCTGTGAAAACAATGTTTCTAAATGATAGGCCCCTCTCCTTACTAGGCCTACTGGCCGCCTCACTGTAGTCCTTCAGTGATTATTTGATCTAATTGACAAGTTTCCGTGAAGCTACTCTGTTTATTTTTTAAAACTTTTCTAAATTTTTCGTTTAGTGCGGAAAACGTGGGGAAATTTTTTCTTTTTCTTTTTTTTTTATTTCAAACATTTATAAAACAAATTTATAAAATTTGGATAGCATAACGGCCATTTTCTGAACATGTCATCCTACAAATTTCAAAATTTAACACTTCTAAGGTAAACAGTTCTCCACTTCTGGGCCTCAGGCCCTCTAATCATTTCCACAATCCAACCACAAACATGTTTCAATTTGAAATCAATAAATACACCTCATTTTCAGTTAACATAAATATATAATTTCATTTACCAAAAATTTAATTTTATAAATACCAAATGCTATAGACAAACCAAAATAAAATTTACAAATATTTTCATCAAAATGGACTTGTGATGTATGACAGACACTTTTGAATATAACCTTATGCAATGATATCTTCGCGTTAGGCCATCTACGCATCTGATGGAGCCTCTTTTGATTGACAGATCGTACCTGTACTTGGGGAGGATTTTTCAAAAATATATAAAAAGAATGGTGAATATAAAACTCAATGAGCGGATAACTTTTAAATTGAAATTTCCTTTTCTAAAATATATATATCCTCCCAAAATAAATTTATAAAACTAGAAATTTTCTTATAACTTTATTAAAATTACAAAACTAATTTGATTCTTATAAACTTTTCTTTGTTTTTCGAAACTGAAAATGAATTTCTGATTTAATAAACTTCACGTCTATTGACGTGTTTTTATCTTTTGATCTCGCTAAAAGTAACCCAGGGAAATCTTAGCTCTATAGTGACGAAATTTCTCATCGCTACCAGAGCTCAGGGATGCTATTATGTGTAGTCATAGATGCGGGAAACTTGAGGTTGCGATCCTCCCCAACATTAGCAGATCTATATCACCATATACATGTAGAGGGCGACTTACAAACTCAACTCAACCCACGAAGTTAGTGATTGACTCTCCCAACCACTCTTGCTATACACGCATACAGTATTTCGATCGGTAATCTCTGGGGATTAGGGTAAACCCAAGGTATCTAAAATTTGACAGGATTCGATCCAGATTCCCTCTAATGAATCCTGTGGGCTTGCCGGGCACCCCACGAGGTCCTTCTGAGGTCTAGCTAATAGGACCCAAAAGAATGTTGTAGAGCGAACCCGTATCTATAAACAACTTTGCTTAGCAATGTATCTAAAAACATTATCATAATTATAGCTGATAACGTTATTTAAAGTGAACATGTCATCATGATTACATAAAATATCCACAAAATATTTTTCAATTTTCTTTTGAAACACGCATAATAACATAATCAATAATACCATTAAAACATAATGGTTACAAAAAAAAAGAACGTTGCGTTGTCAGTCGTCTAACTCGTCTAGTCTGATCGCGATAGATTGGTACCTTGATTCCTTGATCCTGCACCTGGGAGGTTTTGTAACATAAACCAAAACAGTTTGTAAGCTATAAAGCCTAGTGAGTGTGTAAGGGTTTTGCTAAATTTTAAGTTTTATGAATTTCCTACCAAAAACATTTTTCTAAAAACTTGGATTTTATAAATTTTTCTTTAATGTTTTTCTTTTTTGAAAGCTTTTTCTAAAATACTTTCTAAAATGGTTTCTTTCCAAAATCTGTTTTTCATGGTATGCTTCTCTTTCTAAAATCTGTACTAATGGGGAACCCAAGGAAAACTACAACCACATGAACGAGTAGACCAGCTCCGCTTAGTGTGGGGGGTCACGTGGCAGAATATTTATCATTACGCATAATGACAAAGCTACAAAGATATCCCACAATTGCGTGGCGAAACTATCATCGCACATCGCAAGCAAGACAATACCCCACAAGTGTAAAAGGGTGACTCAACAGACATGACAGACTCTATCCCCCCGATGTTAGCAGGACTAACCCTCTCAACACTTACCCTACACTGTGGGGTATACTGATCAGGTCTGATACTAGAAGGTCTGTCTATCAATAAGCTTGGGTCGTTCCATTAGTCCTTGAAAATTTTTATTTTTTATTTTTTTTTATTCTCTATATTTCAAATAAGTTAATCTTTCATGATAAATATAAACTATTGATAAGCTAAAAATAATTTATGAGAATCTATATAATGCTAATTGTAGAAAAACTTGAAAAACATTTGACATAAAGAAAATATTTTCACACTCACTATTTGCTGTCCTATTCACTTGAATCTCTGCTTCCACGACCTCCTCAATGACGTCCTCTCAGCTCGCTACCACCTACACTTAATCACAAATGTGACCTTTACTTAACTAGCTGAATTATTATCTCTGAATCCTAAATCTTGCGAGCTGCTAAGGACTGCAATACTGTCAGTCCAGCCTGAACTGCAAGCTAGTACCTCAGCTCACCCCAGCTCATGCCTTCAGCTCGCTCTAGCTCACCCCTTAGCGAGCTCGTCTTACTTAGGACAGCTCGAACTAAGGGCATCCACCTTCAGCGAGCTCGCTCAGCTCACCCCATTAGTGAGCTGAGATCTTTTTCTAGCTCAGGTCACTTCTCATACCTCTCAGCTCGCCTTTGCGAGCTATTGCCTTAGGCCAACTTTGGCCAGGCACCCCTGATGGGCTGCGACCTCACTCAACTCCTCTTGCGAGCTCGCACTCCAACCCAGTCTAGACAGGCAAGATGGAGAACAACAGACATAACTCAGCTCGCTCTCCAATCATCCATCTCGACCAGCTGAAATGCACTAAAGGCCTTCTCCAGCTTGCACCTCGCGAGCTCCTGCCCTGGCTCACGCAGCTCATTACCTAACATCTTTATTAGTTCTTCACAAAATTATCAGGTCGCGACCTCATCAGGTTCAATGATAAAACTAAATCATCTAAAACCGTAATCACTTGTTACCAGAAGCTGTTACTCGATAGCTTTTCATCAGCACAAAACCATAAAAACCTTATCTTTTTCACCTAAACCTTACCAGATCTAGTTCTTTACCTTTAAATCAGCTTGATCTCCCTAAAAAATGATAGAAATCCGCTTAAGACCGCCGCAGATCTACCCTCTCTTTCTTCCGTCGATAACAGCTCTCTCATTCTTTCTCTTTTTATGATTTTCCTTCTGTCGACATACCCATCACACACTTATATTTATAGGCGTGTGTTAAGCTCAATCTCGCCCTTAGACTTCTTTTAAATTACGCTTTTACCAGATTCTAGAGAATTATTCATTTTTCCCCAATGTCCTTGTCCTTTCTCATTATTTACAATTTTACCATTGCTTATAAAATATTTTATTTTTACCATTTTACCCTCAACTGTTAATATTTAACTTTTCTCCCAATTATTTCGGAAACTTTATAAAAATTAAATTGCACTTCCAAACACCATAAAAATCATTTTTATTATTTTATAAATAAAATTTATCTCATCCCACACATAGATATAGTACAACTTAGGAGAAAGCATTAAAAAGTTTCTTTTTCAATGAACTAAAAATTCTTTCTTTTCTTTTAACATAAGGCTTGAAACTAAAATCTCATTTTTTCTAAGGCCAAAGCCTAACTTCAGAGCTACTTTAGCATGTCTAATTCTTGTATATAATTACTCAAATATAATGAATTGCTTTCATACTAAAATAGTTAACATGCTAAAGTTTAAATAATTTAAAATTATAAACTCGGTAACTAAAATAAAAATGATTACTTGAACAAATAAAAAAGGAGTATTTAACAACAATTTAAATAAATTCATTATAACTCAATAAATCTCATAAACACTTTAAATAAAATATAACCACTCACAACTTTATTATCACCACTACATCACCACTCTTCCAAACCTCCCTTTTGATGATTTTGCTTCCAATTAACCTATAATCACATTCCACCATCAATTCATCACCTTTTCCACTTAAATTACAATACCACTCACATTATTTCTTCAATTTAAACTTACTGATCATGCACCCATTTAATTCCAATTCTTAACAAAATCTTTCCAACCAACTTCCCAACCATAATTTTGCATTTAAACTTCTTCAATTATCCAACAATCACTTAATTTAATCTTTAACACAATAAAATGTCAATTAATTACTTAATCTAATTCAACACATATATTTAATAAATTCACCACTTCACTATATTTCCATTGTTATGAAACAAAAGCAATAGTAAGATATTGCAAAATAAGAACAATGATTAAAGATAAAGCACAAGAAGAATTTTGGGAGAGAAGTGTTATCTTATTATTTCATTTCTCATGTAAGGAATAATCCATACAAACTCATGTACCTCCTATTTATAGGCTAGGAATCATAAATGTAGGAAATAGAAAGGCACAAGTTACACAATACATTAAGGCACCATTATAATGATCATTATTTGAGTAATAATAATCTTTAATGTGGAGGTTATAGAAAACTTTAAGGTATAATTAAGATGATCATTATTTGTGTGATAATGATCTTTAATATGGAGGTTATAGGATACTAAAGGGTGGCATCCAATTGATTTACAATATCCATCAAATTTTCTAACATCCATTCCTTTGAATTTCTTTGGCGCAATTGTACTCAAACACACCCTAAATACCATCAAAACATCTTAAAAGAATGGAATAACAACATTACACCCATTTCTTCACATTAACCATATTAACACCTAACTTTTCAATTTTCTATTTTTCTTACATTCTTTTAATTCCAACCAACACAACTTTATTCCAAACATCAATTTCACAAGTAAAGCCTTAAGCTCCAAAATAAATACAATTTTATCAAGTCATAAACACAAACCCTAACCTTACCTACTAATATCTTGACCCAAAGCTTCTTGATGATTTCTTTCCTTTCCAAGCTCAATTTGATGATGATCTAACTCCATTCAACCCATAAAATCCATCAAAAAACTCATTGATCAACTATAAAAATTTTACCTATAAAACTAGTTCATAAAATTCATCACTTACCTACCATTCTCTTAACTTTTTCTTGTGAAAATCTTGATGGATTTGAGAAGTAAAGAAGGTTGGATCACCCTTAAACCCTCTTCTTCTTCTTCTTCTTCTTCTTCTTCTTCTTCTTCTTCTTCTTCTTCTTCTTCTTCACGGCCTATAGTTTTTTTTTTCTTTTTGGTTCTACTTTAGCTCATGATTTCCAATTTTGTTTCACGTTTTCTTCTTGCTTCAGCCAAATATCACTTCTGCCTTCATTCTCTCATGCATTCACTTTATATACTAACACTTATCAATGTCAAAATTGCCCTTGAACTATCTTTAAAATCACAAAGAGGCCATTAGTTGCAAGATAATCAATTTAATTGGTTAAACAATTCAATCCAATTAATCACCAACCAAATCACTCAACTTTTAATTTCTTTCCAACTAATTACACTTCTTTTTTACTTAAATGTGTCAACACTTCATTGGTCTATTCAAAGTCACATGGATTGTGCTTCTTTGATGATGATCTTTTCATGCATTTATTTAATTATCTTTAAACTTAAAATTTAATCCTCATTTAACACTAATAAATTCCAAAAATATTCTATGATCATCCTATCATCAAATTGACCATGCAATACTCTAATTGGGTGTCTTAACCTTCAATCTTATGCTTCGAAAAAATTTCAATTAGTTATAAACTCACTAAAATTCACAACTTTTTCGATAAGGGTATTTTTATCGATAAATATTCGGAACTCTTAAAATCCACTTAAATGAACTCATTTTTACTTCGTTTCGGTTTCTAATAACTCTAATTCCGATTCCATGACTTATGATGTCCGGGGTCCATTTTTCAAAAATCATTATTTACACGGACACTATTAACTTGGAAACACTATTCACTGAAAAAATTTTATCTCATGAAACTTGAGGAAATTTTTCATTTCTCGAAAATCACTATTCACTCAAAAATACTATTTACATGAAATTACTATTCATCTGAAACACCATTCATCCGAAAATACTATTTATCTAGAAAACACTATTCCAGAAGTTTTGGGTTTTACACTAAATGTATGACTTCAAATAATAGGCCCCTCTCCTTATTAGGCCTACCGACCGTCTCACGGTAGCCATCCAACGAATATCTGATCCAACTTAAAAGTTCCCGTAAAGCTACGCCGTTTACTTTTCAAAACTTGCTTTTAATGTAGAAACATGAGAAAATTTCTCTTTTTCCTTTCTTTTTATTTCAAACATTTATAAAACGAATTTATAAAAATGTGGGCAGTATAACTGCTGTTTTCCGAACATGTCACCCTGCAAATTTTAAAAGTTAACACTTCTATGGCAAACAGTTCTCCACTACTAGGCCTTAGACCCTTAAATCATTTCCACAATCCAACCACAACCACTTATTCAAATCAAAATCAATGATTAGCAAATCATTTTGATTAAACATCAAAGTAAACTTTTCGTTTATTAAAATTCAATTTCATTAATACAATATTTTATATACAACCCAAAAGATAATTTACCAAAATCTACTTATGATGCATGACATACAATTTAAAAAGGTAAGCCTATGCAGTGATTATCTTCACGTCAGGCCACCTATGCGTCTGACAGAGCCTCTTCTAATTGATGGCTCGTATCTGAACCTAGTAGGGATTTTTTAAAAATATATAGAAAGAATGGTAAGTATAAAACTTAGTAAGTGGATAACTTTTAACTAAAATTTCCTTTTTAAAATATATACATGTCCTCCTGAAATAATTTATAAAACTAATAATTTTCTTATAACTTTATTAATTTTTATAAACTTTTCTTTATTTATCGAAACTAGAAATAAATTTCTAATTTAATAAACTTCACGTCTATTAACGTGTTTTTCTCTTTTATCTCGCCAAAGGCAACCTAGGGAAGCTTAGTCCTATTATGATGGAATTTCTCATCGCCACTAGAGCTCGGGAATGCTATCATGTATAGTCACAGATGTGGGAAACTCTTGGGGTCGCGATTCCTCTCTCAATATCAGGCAGATCTATATTATCATATACGTGCAAAGGGCGACTCACAAACTCAACGCACCACCCCCCCCCCCCCCCCCCTCTCCCCCGAAACTAGTGTCTATCCCAACCATCTTACCATACATGCAATGATACTACGACCGAATATACTGGGGATTAGGGTAAACCAAAGGTATCTAAAGTTTTTTCATATACTTGTAACTTTCTTTTCTAATATCACTTTATAATCGAAATTACTTTCGAAACGTCTTATCAATTTGATTTCATGCATGTATATATGTCAAAAACTTACTAATTTACTTTGCTTAAAAATAAATACAATTAAAATATAAATTCAAGAAATATACATACATAATAAAACTTAAAAATATGCTAGAGTTTAATTAAACTTAATAGCTTGAAATAATGTCAATAACATTTAATTAAAATAACTCAATAAAATAAAATCACTCACTATTTACTTTCAAACTACTCTACCACTCATTCAAAACCTCTCTTTGATTCTTTTTGTTTCCAAGTCACCTAAAATCACATTTTACCATCAATTCATCACCTTTTTCATTTAATTTCCATACCAATCATATTTATTATTTAATTTGGATTTAAATGAGCATGTACTAATTAAATCAAATTCTTGATATCATCTTTCCAACCAACTTCCTAACCAACATTTTTCATTTAAAATCAATTTAAGAATTCAACCATTCACCCAATTACATTTACACATAAAATTTCAATTAATCAAGTAATCAAACTCAATATTCAAATATCTCACAACTTTATCATAATTCTATCTAATTTTCTAACATCCATTCCTTTGCATTTCTTTGGCACAATTGCATTCAAACATATCCTAAACACCATCAAACACTTCAAAAGGATTGGATAACACTTTATAACTCAATTCTTTACCTTAAACACAGTAACACCCAACTTTACCAATTTCCATTTTTCTTACATTCTTTTAATTCCAATCAACTTAAATTCATCCCAAAACCTCATACAACTTATTCCAACATTAAAATAAACATAAATACATGCAAAAACACAAGTGGTCCACACACTAGTATACTTGTCCAACAATTCATTCACTTGATTTTTCTTTCCAAAATTCATCTCAAATTAATCTAATATCACCTATAAACTCATTCAAACACTAAAATATATCCAATTACCTAATCTTTTCCAAATTAATCACATACTAATATATAAATTAACTAAGCTTTTTTCTTCATTTCCAAACTCAAAATCACACCCAAATGCTTCAAACAATCATCAAATATCCCACTAAAACCTTAAACTCAAAAGCAATTAAATTTTTATTAAAATCATCATATAACCCTAACCCTTACCATACAAAAATAGCTTGACCCAAACTCCTTGATGTTTTCCTTCCCTTCCAAGATCAAATTGATGATGATCAACCTCTAATCAACCCATAAAATTCCATCAAAGTCTCATTAAATCAACAACCCATAAAAACCCATCAAACTAATTCATAAATTAACTCACTTACCTTCAATTTTTTTTTGAATAATTTTTCATGGGTTTCAAAGAGAGAAGGATGGATGGAACACTTGGGATCTCTTCTTCTTCTTCTTCCTTCCTTCTTCTCCTTCATGGCCAGCACGTTTTTCTTCTTCTTCCGGTTCTGTTTTCTCTCCTCTCGGTCTCACTCTATTCTCACGATCTGTTCCTTCAATTGACCGAACATCATCTTTTGCTTCACTCTCTCATGCGTTCACTTGTATATACTAATCTTCTAATTGTCTAAATTATCCTCGGAATGATTTTAAAATCACACAAATGCCACTAGTTATAAATTAAATTATGTGATTGATCAAAAATTCAATCCATTTAATAACTAATCAATCCATTCAATTTTGGATTCAACCTCAACTAATTACTCTTACTTTTTGATTTACTTGTGTCAACACTTCATTGGTTTTCACCTAAGCACATGGATTGTGATTCTTTGATGATTATCCTTTCATGTGTTTCTTTAATAATTCTTAATCTTAAAATTTAATTTTCATTTAACACTAATAAATTTCAAAAATATTTCATGATCATTCTATCATTAAATTGATCATGCAATACTCTAATTGGGTGTCTTAACTTTCAATTCTATGCTTCGAAAAAAATTCAATTAGTTATAAACTTACTAAAATTCATAACTTTTCCGATAAAGTATTTTTATCAATAAATATTCGGAACCCTTAAAATCCACTTAAACAAACTCATTTTTGCTCCGTTTCAGTTTCTAATAACTCAAATTCCTATTCCGGGACTTATGATGTCCGGGGTCCATTTTTTGAAAATCATTATTCATACGGATACTATTCACCTGAAAATACTATTCACTTAAAAAATTTTATCTCACGAAACTTAAGGAAATTTTCTATTTTTCGAAAATCACTATTCACTTAAAAATAATATTCACATGAAATTACTATTCATCAAGAAAACATTATTTCTCCTAGGAAAATGAAATTCTGAGTTCTACATCAAACCCTAATAGTGATTAAAAGATATATATATATATATGCATATATTTAATAATAATTAATATTTATTTTTTCAAATCTATTTCCACCAATATTCCCCTTTAATTGCTACCTATTAATTGATGGAAATTTTTCAAAAAAGTTTTCCATTACCCTTAAAATTTATAACACTTAAGCATTAAATATATCTAATGTTTGAAAAACATATATTCAAAAAATATTATATATAAACTCTTGCAATCCATAGTCAAATTAATAAAATAATTATATAACAACCAAAGATACTTGATATTGCTGGTGAAACAATTTTATTTTATCAATTAATGAAGCTAAAGGAATTATTTAAACTTTAAAAATCAAATTGACAATAATACTTGAATAGCAAAATCATTACAAAGTCAATAAGATTTCATCTTACACCTTAGAAAAAAAATGAGCACTCATAGTGATAACAAGAACAAAACATAAATTAAAACTTTCATGAAAGAAAAATAGTGGACACAATTCTATCGCAAAATCAAGGCCCAAACCAGCCCTGTTTTGCTCTGTTTTCTGCTTCTCCAAGAAGCGTTGCTCCTCTTTCTTCTCTATTTTTAGTTCACTCAAAATCTGCTGCCCCTCTCTCTTGTTTTGGACTTCTTTAAGCTGTTGCCTCTTCTTTGTTTGTTGCTGCTTTTATATTACCACATAAAACCTCTTTTGCTTTTCATCTTTTCTTCATCTTCTCTTTCTTTATTTGTTTGTTTCCTTATCTCAACAAATTTCCTGATTGCTTGATATATGTTTTGGGCTTGAATTTGAATCTTTAATTAACTTAGATTTTGACTTGACACAAACTATAATTTCTTATCATTTAACACACGAACTCTTTTTATTTCTGTTTCATCAAAAACACAACTAATTAAAATAAAATTAACACAAAATTGGATAAATAAATCAATATTTAATGTAATGAAAATATATAAATTATGCTCATTATTAGACAACTAATTTACAATTCTATGAGGATAAAAATGTTATTTCCTTTTCAAACAAATACCAAAGGGGTCTATAATTCCAGCACCATTTACCATTCTCATCGCATTTTTTATATATAGTTAAAAGAAATAAAGACAATAGCATAAAACAATAGTAATTCTCAAAAGATCACTAAGTCCTTTTGAACTATAATACCAAAATATGCCACGGTTGCAGCCACCACAAGAGAGCAAATAATCAAAACAAAATTAAATTTACATGCGAGATTGGTATATTAAAGTATTAAAGCCTATTGATTTTCCTAGAAACAAAATATCTACCTTGATCAATTGGGTTAGTATATTGGAGGTATTAAATATGTTTCAATCTCGTCGGGTGTGGTTCATCCTCCTCATTGAATTCTTTAAGAAGCGATTCACCATTGCTACTAGGTAATTTGAGTATGACAAGATTCTTTAAATCAAATTTTGATTTCAACAATATAAGCGGACATCTTATAAATACCTTAACACCCAGTCACAAGGCAATTAAGGTCTTGCGGAACATACATTTTATTATTATCATCTGTCCAATAGTTAGAGATATAAAATTGTAAGAATCTCAAAATTACACATGTTTACAAATGCATCAAGATGCAATTGTATATCTCCTATATTTGACATATCCAAAGAGATCCCCTCAAATTTTCAGTCCTCTAATACGTATTCAAGAAGAAATAAGTTAGTATTAAGTATTATAAAAGGCAAATATTAACAAAACTTTGGAATAAAAAAAATATAAATAATAATATATCTTACTCTTAATACATCAACCTATAATTCTTGGTATCTTAAAAAAAAAAAAAAAATTTGACTTTTATTTCTTTAAAATACATATTAGTATAATGCTAAGTGAACAACTTTTTAATTAAAATACTATATATCGATCAAACCTACAAAAATAATATATCTTTTTAGACCAAAAACACCAAACCCACCCCTCTTTCCGATTTGTGCTTATGCCAAAGATTCATGCTACAATTGGTACTTTACTAATTAGTGTTATATATAAAAAATCTTACCGTAGTTGTGTTCAATTCGTCATATATATCATTGTGGTTGCACAATCGAGTTCGTTCACTAGGGTTTATAGATTCTTGTCGAACAATTTTTTTGCCCTTTACTCGTGGCAAATCATGCATCTTTATCTTATTGTGTAATATAATTACCACATATTTATCCATGAGAATACTTAATTCATTGGTAGTAAAGAAGTCACTAGTGTCTATGATTGCTATTATAATACTGATGTCCCACCCTAGATAGAAACATGCAATATCTAAAAATATGCTTTACCGATCATAATTTAATCCATCATAACTTATTTTTAACACCTCATGAACATCTTTATCAAGAATATTTTCTAATTTTTTTCATTTAACTCTCCCAAACTTTTTTTTTCTTGCCAAATAGAAAAGAGCCCAAAACCTTAAATGCTAATGGACACCTCCAACCTTCTAAACTACATCTTTTGATAGCTCCTTATATTCTGCTTTAGGACGGCTTTGTTTGAAGGCATGCTAGCGAAAAAGTTTAAAAGCATCATTAGAACATAATTCCTCATCCATGTATATGTCATCCACCCCATAATTTTGCAGCACTTGACGATCTCTTGATATTATAATGATTCGACTTCCTAAACCAAAACAATCTAGATCTCCAATCAAATCTTCCACTTGTTTGAGACTAGTTACATCAATGAAAATAATGAGAAGCTTCTGTTGGTGAGGCCTTTTCCTTGTAAAGATATGAGCATATGCATTTTTATCCCCCAATATTGCTAAATAAAGTTTATCTCGCAAGCAATTTAGTTCCTTCTTTTTTGAGGCTTCTCTAATATTGCCAATAAAGTAAAAACCTTCAAATTGACAAAAACTTTTGTCGAATACAGCTTTGGCAAGAGTACTCCTACCTATGCCTCCTATGCTGCAAATTCCTACTTTGCAAACATCATTGTTCTTTTGATACTCCATCCCTAATTACACTTCAATTTTTGTAATTTTTTACTCTATTCCGACTAGATTGTTGTTATCAATTGAGGGCATATTATTCAACCTCCTTAAAACATCTTCAATGATATTTTCTACAAGTACAGACTGAGGCCTAATAATCATGTAAAATAATTAATAATAAGTACAATTGAATCATGAAGTGTTCAAGACAATATAAAATTAATTCATATAGTTGGTGTTTATTCTCTTTTGAGAAATAAGATAAAGTAACTAAGTATAAAGAGATAAACACAAAGTATCTGTATGAATTAAAAATAAAATAAAATATAATAAAACTTACTTTATAACATGTGAATTAAACCCAAAAAGATTGGCAACTTCTTTGAGAGCACACCTCCGTTTTTGTACTTGTCTAAATCCCCCTTAAAACGTCGTTGATGCCTAGTAATGCAATTGCATAATTCCCAATTTGATTTCTCACATTCTTCAAGACACCATTTAGAATTAGTATAGTTTGTAGAGAAAACGATAACAGAATTCTATGACTCTTCAATGGTTTTATGTATTTAGGAAGTAAATTAGGATGCTTAAAAGAGGGAGTTCATAATGTAATAAAACACTTTTCAACTGTCAAAACCGTGCATTCTGACTAGTTACAGTCATTAGAAACATGTGACCTAAACTAGCTACACTCTCGATTTGTCTCGCCATAGCCTAACCTTTAGGTACTATTGTGACCATAACTTTCTTTACAAAACTTCGATTCATGAACCATGAGCAACTATCGAAATTAGATATTTGTGGCTTTAATTTGATAGGTTATGGTCCCTGTAACTCGAATTGGTCAATTTGTACGAGCTCACACAATACAACATATCTTTCAATCCAAAAATCTATCATTTCAACTCCTTTCTTCTTAAAACCTAAACTATAACACAAAAACACAAAACACCGTAAAAGCACTAATTTCACAAGAAAACATAACATAAATAATGGTGAAATGGGCATAAAATATTAATAATCATTGACTTAAGAAATACTCCTAAACCTATATTTTGCTAGTTCTTGAGCAAAACTAGAACCCAAAAACAAACAAAACAATACAAATCCTTTTCCGTAGATAAACACGCTGGCTTTGAGCATATGACATAAGCCTTTAAACCTCTAAGTGTCCATAGTAAGAGAAGTTGCATCTCCTAAGAGTTTACCAACAACGATATCCACAAACATCAAATATTCCACCTATAGAACTCACCAACATGTCACTCAATGCAAATTAATAGAAATCTCATACATGCATGATATTGCATTAAAATTAAAGATAAGTCATTAATGGTCAAAACATAATTATCAACAATCTCACACCACTTTCAAAGCAATCTCATTTCAAAACACCACATTCACATGTCATGAAATTATTTCGTCTTGACTCTAGTCCTCGCAAGATATATCTCATATTGCTCAAGAATCCTAGGGCAACACTTGCAATCATATATGATAAAGGTTATGTAAAGACAAAACAAGTGTCTTTTAAATCACATATGAATATAGACGTGTAGAAAGAACGCACTTCTGGTGAATAGATCTCATGAACAGAATCAAATACTAAGAACGTAGATAAAAGACGATGATATACTTTAATTTTCAAATTGGGCTTTCTCAAAGATTAATAAGTCTTTATTCAAAGTTGTATTGGGACTAAGGTTGATTAAATAGGTAAGCAATAAAAGGAACGAGTTCAAAAAGAAACTTAGGATTATACCAAAGCAATTATTCAATTTTTTTTCAATTCATCAACCGCCCTTTTTTTTTTCTCTTCTTTCTTTCCCTCTCCCTTCAAGATCTAGGCATCATATAACTTGTGCTTCTCACATATTTTTTTTCTCTCTCTCTTTCTGTTTTACTATGTCGATTCTTTTTTTTTTTTTTTTTAATGTTTAGAAGCACACTTGTTTAATGCATATGCCCATGTACACATCATATCAATGCTAATACTTTAATTCTCTTCTCCTCTTGCACCACTTAGAATGATTCTAAGCTCATAGGGTATGACCAACTTTAAAAGTTAAATAGTGTCATTTAGTAAGCATTAACAAAGAAAAAGTGTTTGACTTTAAAGAGTTTATGATGTATTTTAATTCAAAGTAAGGAAGTAGGCATTCATGAGGTAAAACAAAAATTGCCTATATCACTTCTAAGTAGTCCATCCAATTTAAAAATCAAATCAACTCATGTTATCTGCAATGATGATTGTTCTTTTGTATTCAATACAAAATCTATAAATATCATCTATTAAGAATAAAGTGAAGAGTGTTTAAAAAGTAGAGACTAATAAATCCCTCAAAAAAGAAACACTTGAAAAGCTCAAATACTCACCAAGGGTAGTCTCCACTAATATTCCACAATTCACACAAACATGGTATTCATCTACTTAATCAATTAAGATCATGACATTTAAAAGTCTCAAATCATACAAAGATGTTTATGGTTACTCTCTAGTAAAGATATCTAATCAAAACATGCATTATGACTTCATTAATAAACAAAAAATAACTAGTTAACTTGTTCAGGATAGAATTCAGACACTACTAAATTTTAGTAATGACCTCTACTCGATCAAAAATCAATAACTCATTTAATACCGATTCAAAAATTATGAAACCTGACAGTTAGGGAGCTGAGACATAGGCAAACAACTTTTATTTTCAAAATTTTTCCAAAATCAACCTAGAATTGTCAGTTCAGAGTCAAACAAAATTAAGATCGAAAAGAAACCCATAACAAATTTTCAACCTGCCCTTTGTAGATTCAAATAGTCAAAACTTTCAAAATAAAACTTCTTTCTTATGATCTACACATCAATGGATTCGTCTAAAAAAAATCCTAGAGATCTATGCAACAAGTGTTCAAAAATTCAGTTGTTTAGATGCCAAGAAAGACTCGAATAATAGCTACCTATCTATTAGAACCAGGATGGAATTGACTCAAAAGACTCAAAAACGAAACAAAAATTAAAATTTTTGCAAAAAACATTTCCACCACCCCCCAACCTAAACTAAACCTTGTCCTTAATATTCAAATGTAAAGACTAAGTAGGAGAAAAGTGAAAGACAAAAACAAAACAAAGGAGAGGAACGAAATTACTTGGATGGGTTGTCTACCATCAAGCACCTTAGTTAACGACTTGACTAGATGTTGCAACTCTCCTTTAATCTTTTGAGTTTGGAGGTGCAACCAAAGTCACACCTTCTTCAAACATCTCACATGGCTAATTGTAGAGCTTGAGGTGATGATCCTTTGCCTTAACCCATCTCTTTTTGTTTCTAGGTGGTTTTATCTCAAGATTTGGTGGCTTTTCAACGAATGGAATAAACCAATTTGTAGAAAAAGGATGAGGTTCAAAAGGTGAGGGATACTTACCTTGGAACTCTAGAGACACTTGGAAGAAATAAAGTGGCTCAATAGTCTTTAATTATCGTTAGCATTAAAAGATGTAGCAAAATGACCGTCTAATTTGGTTTTGATATAACTACTACAACCTCCATCTGATGGCTTTCATTTTAATTTTTGCACCTCTTCTTGCGGATGTTCCTTCCATGGTTCCTTCCACAAGTCTCTCCTGATCTCTTGGTCTTCTTTTTCTATAATATCAATAGTAAAACACGTGCAAGGATCATGAGGAAATTTCATAGGATCCAATACATTAAATTTTACCGTTTTCTCATTCATAGACGTTGTGAGTGTCCCTTTATGAACATTGATCATGACTCTTGCGATTCTCATAAATGGTCTTTCAAGAATCAATGGTAAGTCACGACCTAGTGTGGAGCATCCTCCATCTCGATAACAAGAAAATCTAACGAAAATATTGGATCATCCACCTTGACTACCACATCCTCAAGTACCCTTCGAAGGCATTGAATTGATCAATCCATTAGTTGTATGCTCACTAAGGTCTTCTTAAGTTCACTTATTTTCAAAAACTCAAAAATTAAAAAAAAAAAAAAAATTAGATTATTGAAAGCATCTAAATCAAGTAATGTTTTCTCAAACCTTTAAGTTCCAATGATGCATGGAATGGTGAAACTGTCGGGATCTTTGAGTTTTGAAGGCAATTTTCATAAAAGAACAGTTGATACCTCATTTAAAGCTACTATCTCTTGTTCTTGGAATTTCCATTTGTTGGCGCATAGATCATTGATAATTGTGTTTTCATCATTAATGACTTATCTTTAGTTCTAATTTCCATTAATTTGCATTGAGTGACGTGTTGATGAATTCTATGGATGGAATATTTGACATTTGTGGGTATCATTGATCATAAACCTTCAGAAGACACAACTCATCCTATTAGTGACACTTAGAGGTTTAAAGGCTTCTGGCATACCCATCATGTTTACCTACGAAAATGGATTTGTTTTGTTTTGTTTGTTTTTGGGTTCTACTTTTGCTCGATACATTGCTTGTGTAAGGTCATACAAAGTTCTTAGTTTGAGTTACCTAAGCCATAAAATATCAAACTAAAGTCATAGATGTCTAGTTTTCATAACCGTTGATGGTTCATGAATCAGAGTTTTTTAGAGAAAGTTACAATCGCATTAGTACCCGAAGGTCAAGGTGTGGTGAGACAAAAAGAGAGTGTAGCTAGTTTAGGTCACATGTTGTTTCTAGTGATCGTAACTAGCCAGAATGCATGATGTTGGTAGCTGAAAAGTGTTTTATTGCATTCCAAACTCCCTCTTTTGAGCATCCCAATTGACTTCCTACATATAACAAGCCATTGAAGAGTCGCAGATTTCTATTATCATTTTCTCTACAAACTATGCTAAGTCTAGAAAGTCTCTTGAAGTACATGTGGAGATCCTCAAATGTAGAAAAAACTATGGAAAAATTGTAATTTCAGTTTTCTATGAAATAGATCCATCTCATATGAGATATCTAGGAGTTATGCAATTGCATTTATTGGGCATCAAAGACATTTTAAAGAGGATTTAGACTAAAAAATAAACATAGAGGTGTGCACTTAAGGAAGCTGCCGACCTTTCTAGGTCTAATTCTTGTGTTATAAAGTAAGTTTTATTTTACCCTATTTTATTTTTAATTCATGCAAATACTTTATATTTATCTCTCTATATTTAGTTACTGTATCTAATTTCTCCAAAGATAGTAAATACTAACTATAAGAATTAATTTTATATTGTCTTGAACACTTCATGATTCAATTGTACTTATTATTAATTATTTTACATAATTATTAGGCCTCAATTAGTACTTGCAGAAAAGATTGTTGAAGATGTTTTGAAGAGGCTGAACAGTATGCCCTCAAGTGATAACAAGCAGTTAATTAGAATAGAATAAAAAATTACATAAATTGAAGTGTTATGAAGGATGGAGGATCAAAAGAACAATGATGTTCACAAAGTAGGAATTTGCGGCATCAGAGATATAGGTAGAACTACTCTTACTAAAGCTATATTCAACAAAATTTATTGTCAATTTGAAGCATTTTACTTTATTGGCAGTATTAGAGAAGCTTCAAAAAAGAAGGAACTAAATTGCTTGCAAGATAAACTTTGTTTAGCAATATTAGGGGATAAAAATTCATATACTTATATCTTTAAAAAGGAAAGGCTTCACCAAAGGAAGCTTCTCATTATTTTTGATGATGTATCTAGTCTCAAACAAGTCAAAGATTTGATTGGAGATCTGCATTATTTTGGTTTAGGAAGTTGAATTATTATAATATCAAGAGAGCGCCAAGTGCAGCAAAATTGTGGGGTGGATGACACATACATGAATGAGGAATTATGTTCTAATGATGCTCTTAAGCTTTTTTGCCAATATGCCTTCAAACAAACTCATCCTAAAGTAGAATATACGGAGCTATCAAAAGGTGTAGTTCAGAAGGTTGGTGGTGTCCATTAGCTCTTATGGTTTTGAGCTCCTTTCTACTTGGCAAGAAAAAAGAAGTTTGAGAGAGTTGAATGAAAAAATTACAAAATATTCTAGATAATGATGTTCATGAGGTGTTAAAAATAAGTTATGATAGATTAGATTATGATCAGTAAAGCATATTTTTAGATATTGCATGTTTCCATTATTATAGTTAATTTTATTGTAAGAGTAGTTTAGACTTTTCTTCTTGTTACTATATATTTGTTTGTATTCTGCTCTTTTAACACAACACACTATTCATTTTCTTCTTCAATATGAAACCCTAGCTTTTCCCTCTTGAATTTCTTTGATTTTCTTTGATTGTTCACATCTATCTAGGTGGAACGTCAATATTGTAATAGCAATCATAGATGCTAGTGACTTCTTTACTACCAATGAATTAAGTATTCTCATGGATAAATCTGTGGTAATTATATTACACAATAAGATAAAGATGCATGATTTGCTGCAAGTAATGGGCAAAAGGATTGTTCGACAAGAATCTATAAATCCCGATGAACTAACTCGATTGTGCAACCATAATGATATACATGACGTATTGACCAAAGCTATAGTAAGATTCTTTGTATATAACACTAATTAATAAAGTATCAATTGCAACATTAATCTTTGGCGTATGCAAGAATGGAAAAGAGGGTGGTCAAAATATATATATATATATATATTATGAGTTAAATACATAATGCCCCCTTGAGGTTAAACTTAATACAGACAAAAACAAAGTTTGATTTTTATAACAAATTACCTCCAACTTGACAATCAAAGTATGTTAAGTTTGACGGTCAACTATGTTTGAGGTACAAAGACGAAAATACCCTTAGTTTTTAAATTATTTTTCTTTTAAAATTTAAATTAATATAAATTAATTTAATAAAAAATTAATTAAAAAATTAATTTTTATTAATATGAAAATAAAATTAAAAAATTAAAAATTTTCTATGATTAAAGAATACAAAAATTAAAAATTATTCAAAAATTAATTTTTATTTTTTTAAAATAAAAAATGGATCTACCATTAAAAAATATAAAAAAAAATCTGGAAAAAAAAAATGTTGTTCAAAGATCTGGGTTTGAAACCCAGATCTTCAACTTGAAGGTTTGGGTTTCAAACCAAAAACCTCCTAAAAAAAAAAAAATTGTCTCCCTCCATGCACCATCCTTCACAAATAAAAGATGATGAAGAACTTCATCTTCACCTTCACACAAAAGAAAATTCAAATAAAACCAACATCAGTTCGGTGGAGGTAAGGTTGGCAAAATGCGGGTCTGGACCCGCACCAGGCCCAGACCCGCATTGGACCCTCATTTTTATTTGAGGGTCCAAACCCTACCCATACCCTCAAATAAATTTGAGGGTCTGGCCCAAATCCTACCCGCACTTTTTGCGGGTCTGTTCAGACCCGTGTCAGACCCGCATTGACCGGGTCAGATCCGAGAGTTGACCGGATCGGATCCGAATTGACCGGATCGACCCGATTAAATTCGGGTCAACCCGAATTTATTCGGGTCGACCCGAATTTTTTTTCAAAAAATTTTTTTTCCAAAATTTTTCATAAATTCTCTATAAGCCAACAAATTCAATGGATCAAAAATTTTAACCTGTTTTGTTTTAAAAAAAATATATCAATTTTTTCTTCTAAAACAAATTAAACTAAACTAATTTCACATCACATAATTCATTCCACAATCATTCTTACCAATTTTGAAAAAAAAAAATACCACACTCAAAATTAAACAAAAAATAACATTAAAAGTTAAAATTTATCCATAATTTACATCCCAAAAGTAACAAAAAAATTATAAATACAAATATAAGAAATAAAATCAAGATGTTGAGGGCTCTTCTTCATCTTGTTTATGACATATTTCTTCTTCCGGAACGCCACCTAATAGAATAAATCAAGTGAAAAATTAAAGATTAAAATATAGATTACAAATAATATACATAATATAATCAAATTTATTACTACTTTCATACCTCGAAGTGGAGCCCATATCCAATTTTGCGCACACATTAATGCTTCCAATGTGTCCGGATGCAATCTCCTACGATGTGGACTCAAAAATCTACCTCCAGTACTAAAAGCGGACTCAGAAGCTACGGTAGATACCGGAATGGCTATGATGTCTTTGGCAATTCTAGCCATAATCGGATATTTCCCTTTGTTTCCTTTCCACCATGCCAAAATATCAAAGTCAGGAGAATTATCTTCAACTTTTTCATCTAAATATTTCTCCAACTCCGATTTGTTCAAGCCTATAGCTTCTTCACAATCACGCTTATATTGTTCAAATTCAGCCTCATCCTCATCCCCACCTCCAAGGACATTAATGGAATGAACAGTAGAAGAATCGCCAACTTGTTCAACCGAAGTTGCATTCACATATTTCTCTTCATACTCTTTTATCAATGCTTTCAGAAGTTCAAGCACATTTTCTTGTTGGCGATTTGCATCGGGGCCATACAACTTTTGAAAATGAAAACCAATTCGCAACATCTTAGACCTAGGATCTAAGAATGCCGCAACAGCCATTATACTAGGTATATCACTCCAATACTTTTCAAATTTGGCCATCATTCTCCTTGCCATTGTTTGTATTGGAATATGAGGAGAAATAAGCCAACCATTCATTGTTTTCTTCATTTTGCAAATCATTGGAAACACTAGATTGGCTGTGGGGTATTTGGTACCTAAAAAGTTAGAAAATAATTAATTAAGAACTATAAGTATTAAAATATTAATTATTCATTTGGGGGAAAAAAAAATACCTGAAAAATGTTCTGTTAATTTGTAAAAGAGCTGCAAATGCTCCACCATCATTGTTGCTAATTCCCACTCTGAGTCATCCGGCAAACACTTATATTGTGGCTCACGTTGTTGGACACGAATAAAAACATCCTTATACATTAAAGCCACTGAAAGCATGAAATAGGTGGAATTCCATCGAGTAGGACAATCAAGCACAAGTTTTTTATCATACTTGATTTTCAATTGATTTGCTGCAAATTCAAATGCTTCAATTCTTTTGGGTGATGCTGTCCAAAAACAAACACTATCTCTAATCTTCTCAATGCCATCCGCAATCACTTGCAACCCATCTCTCACCACCAAATTCAAAATATGCGCACAACAACGCATATGAAACAACTTTCCCCCCAATAACAATTCATCAGAAAACTTGTGCTTAATTCTATCAATCATGGAATCATTAGTAGAACAATTATCTACAGTAATTGCAGATAATTTTCTATCTACATTCCAATCAAGCAAACACTTCATCAGTTCATCACCAAGTGACTCAGCATTATGTGGACTCAATACACGAATAAATCTCATAATTCGACTATGTAACACCCATGATTTGTCAATAAAATGCATAGTCACAACCATATATCCCATTTTTGTGTTTGATGTCCACATATCCGTAGTGATTGCAACTCTACCATCCAAACTATCTAACAACTTTAATGTCTTCTCCCTCTCACTATTATATATTTTAAAAATCTCATTTTTCAACGTGTTTCTACTCATTGTTTCAAACCCAGGATGATAATAACTCATCATTTCCCGAAATCCTGTGTATTCTACAAATCTTAAGGGAAGCTCATGCATTATAACCATTTTAGCTATTTTCTCTCTACCAACACTTGGATCAAACAAAGTAGCTGTTTCATCGATGGCGGCTAGATGCTCGTCAAGACATTTTTGGACATGTTTTCTTAAACTAGATGTTCCTGATCCTTGACTAGCATTTAATAATTTCCCACAAAAATTACATTTAGCCATCCTAACACCATCAACTTCAACTTTAGACATGTGAGTCCAAACAAATGATGTTTCTCGCTTCCGTTTGGCTACTCTCGGAACACTAGACTCAACATTCTCAACATCATTATCCCCAGTCGAAGTATTCATCTGACTTTCTCCATAACTAGTCATATTGTTTGACTGCCTAATATATTTAAACAATTCAATTAATAAAAAAATATATATAACAAAACAAAAATATTTGGCTTTGGTGAAAGTACGTGCATTGTTACACCAGAGGTTTCAACTACTGCCACCAGATGCAGGTAAGTCGAAGTTACTGGTTTCCAGCTATATACTATTCACCCATTCACCACAAATTAAGTCAAACAGCTATATATTTAAAAAAAAAAACCATGGACAACAAAGTAGCTAGTGGTGACACATCAGGCACACATGCTAAACCAGAGACAACAAAGTAGCAAGTTGAAGATATTGATTGCAGAAACAAAAACTACTAAAGAATTTTAAACTATTTATGACCAGAGAACTATTAGATATAACAATTACAAATTAATTATTACCACTCATTTAATTCATATTGAAAACACCAATGTCGTTAAACACAAAGTTCATGTTTTGTTTTTGCTAATCGCCATAACGTGGGCCTTAGATTTTGCTTCTGCTTCTGGTATGACTGTCATACAAATGCTAACATAAATTTGACTTGTTTGAGGTCATAATGAAAAACATAATTTAAAAAACCAACATAGACTTGAAAATAATTTGAATAATGCAGCTGGTATGAGAAATTATTTAATACTAATGGAGGTGAGGATTTGATGCAAATACTGGTTTGTTATTATTAGTATTATTATTATTATTTTATTTCTTTTGCTTTGAAAGGATGAGAGGTAAACCTGAAGGGTTATTATATAGAGAGAAAATAGGATTTCTTTTCTCTTGTGCCATGTATATCTTGAAATTATTCATGTGAAAGTAAATGCCTCAATTTTTTCCTTTCGTCTCTTTAATATTTTACTTGTTCCAACACCCTAGCTCCTAACACTACAAATCACAAACCAAAATTCATGAAATAGAAAATCAAAACTTTCTTCAAGTATCATATTCGTATATAAGGTCAATTGAAGGATCTCTGGATGTCAGAAATACCACAAGCTTAGCATCAAGTGCTCCAGGATTTTTCTATTCAATATTTCCTACTTCTAAATCCGAGTAATACTAGAAAGCTCTTACGAGTTATCTTGTTGTCTCATACATCCAGAATCTAGCATCCAGAAAATGAAAGACAACTACAGAATCTGTTTCGGATTTTGACAAAGCATCAATCTACCATACCAATCATCAAAAGCAGCATACCCTCACAGTTCAACCCATCTGTTCATATCTAACTAGACTATATGGTACTAGATTTCAAAACTTATAATACTTGTCACCTATTGCCTCATATTACTTAAAGAAACTACACAGTAAACAAGACATAATCCGGATTTGAAATGACTAATAATAAAAGCTAATGTAAAAACAATACCTGTAAACAGCTTGAAAGAAGCAGGCAAGGACCTTTTCTCTTTAGCCCAAAATACACCAGATTTTTTCGAATGATACAAGCCTGGATCTATAATGATGGGCCTTGCTCTTTGATACCTACAATCATAACATAAGTAACATATATAGAAGCCATAATCACTACATATAAATATCTATACTGTCAAATCCAACAAAAGTATCCATTTCTCACTCTTTCCAACCAATACTGCCTGTGTGCTCGAGAAAGTTTAGATCCCTGGGCAAATACGAAAAAATGTGCAATAGATCTGAAAACAAAAAAGAAACATATTCACTGAGCATAACAACAACCCAGATATTATCGTACACATCCAAGATAATACATCATTGAATATCAAAATTGAAAACCCAGATGAGAAACAAGAACTTGAAAACCCAGGTCTGTTTAACATCGAAAACCCTTGCCAGAAAACACCAAAATTGAAAACCCAGATGCGTAACAAGAACTTGAAAACCCAGTTCTGTTTAACAAGAACTTGAAAACAAAGTACCTGAGAGCGAGACGACGGCGATGTTCTGGTGCAGAGAGAGACGGCGATGTTCTGCTGGTCGATGTACCTAAAAAACCCAAAACAATACTGAGATATGAGGAATCGAAAGACCCAAAAAAAGGAAAAAAATAAAAAGGAAAGAGATGGCTGCGATACCAGTTTCGAAGCTTTGGACACACAGCAGATGGCACGGCGGCGATGGAGAAACGGAGAAGTTCTGGTGGTCACACAGCAGATGAGACGGCGGCGATGGAGAGACAGTGAGGCGCGGTCGAGCAGGGGAACGGCGGCGATGGAAATTGGAGAGCGAGACAGGCGCTGTCGAATGGCGGCGATGGAGACTGGAGTAGAGAAAGAGAGAGTCGAGATAGAGAGAGAGTTAGGGTTTTTTTTTGGCAAATGAACCGGGTAGAAGGTATATAAGGAATGGGTATTTTGCGGGTCTGATCGAGACCCGCAGTTATACCCATATCCTACCCGCACTTATGCGGGCTTTTTTGGATCCGGTTCTATTGAGGGTTTTTTAACAAGCGGTGCGGGTATATACCCGAACCGCATCCTTCTGGGTATGGACAGGGTCTGCAGACCCTGTCCATTTTGCCATCCTTAGGTGGAGGAACTGTAAAAGAACAATTTCAATCCGTGCTCTAACTCGACATATTCGTCTTAATCATTTTCGAAATCTTCGTATTAATCTTCTACTTCTAAATCTTCGACATCTTCAGCGGAATCTTCATCTTCTCCAGTTGATGATGCATATTCATATTGAACTTAAACCAATGAACAACTGCCTTCTTCCACAGTAGCTTCCTCTCCATCCTGAGGCGAGTCCGCAAATAACATTTTGTCCATTTCTTTTGCGTCTGTTGATGATGCTGAAGCGGATTTCACTGGGCTAGGTAGTTAGGTCCTCTCAAACGGCGAGGACTCACGTAGTACGACAGGACTTTACGAAATTAAACATCAAACCCAATGAACATCAAACCGAAAAAAAAAAAAATTAAACATCAGTGAATAGCAAACCAAAATTAAACATCAAACCCAATGAACATCAAACCACAAAAAAAAATTAAACATCATCTTGAACCAAAATAATCAATCAAAAAATCATCTTGAATCCTACCAATTCTAGATTAAAACCAGCAGCAAAAACACCAAAATAATCAATCAAAACAAATCAAAACTTCATATTTACACACTCAACCGAAAACAACTCAAAAAAACCCCCAATCAATCGAACCTCGGAGACGTAAGACGACCGGCGTCCATACGACAGCAAAGGCGCAGAGACTGGCGAAGGTTTTGGAGATGCCACTGAGGTCATGCCCATGTCAATGACGACCAAATCGAAGCCGGCTAGGTTGGAGATCTCGACAAAAGTACGGGAGAAAGGAAGAATGAAGATTTCGTAGAGAGAGGGATGTGGAAAGGATCGGCGACGGCTTCAATGGCAGAGAGATTTGGTGGTTTTTGGCCGGCATCCACGTGACGGTGAGGACATAGGGATTGGCAAAGGCTTTGGAGATGCCGCTGGGGTTATGCCCATTTCAAGGACAGCGAAATCGAAGTCGGCAGGTTGGAAATCTCGGCGAAGTAGGGGAGAAGGGAAGGATGAAGATGCCGTAGAGAAGGGTATAGGGAGAGGACCGGCGGCGGCTTCAATAACGGAGAGATTTGGTGGTTTTAGGAGGTTTGAATGGAATGAAGAAAAGAAGAAGAAGAAGAAGAAGAAGAAGAGAGAGAGACAATGACATGCTCGAGGAAGAAGAAGCTGCCGATTTTAATTTTTTATGAAAATTTTTTATTTAATTTTTAATTTTTTGACACGTGGCATATTTTAAATGAAAAGCTAAGGATATTTTAGTTATTTCATAAAAAAATTAGTACTAACATCTCATTTAACATCTATTGACTGTTAATTAGGGGTCATAGTGTTATAAAAATCAAACTGTTTATGCGCCTATATTAAACTTAACCTTAAGGGGATGTTGTGTATTTAACTCATATATTATTTTAGTAGGTTTGACTGATATATAGTATTTTATTTAAAAAACTGTTCACTCAACGTTATTCTAATATGTATTTTAAAGAAATAAAAGCCTCATAATTTATTTTTTTCAAGATACCAAGAATTATAGGTTGATGTATTAATAGTATGATATATCATTATTTATATATGTTTTTATTCTTAAGTTTCCTCAATATTTGCCTTTTGTAATACTTAAAACTAACTTATTTCTTCTTGAATATGTATTAGGGGACTAAAAAAATTGAGGGAATTTCTTTGGATATGTTAAATACATGAGATATACACTTGTATCCTAATGCATTAGTAAACATGTGTAGTTTGAGATTCTTACAATTTTATATCTCAAACTATTGGTGGGATAATAATAATGAAATGTATGTTCCATAAGACCTTAATTTTCTTTTGACTGAGTTGAGGTATTCCAACGGGTAAGATGTCCGCTTAAATCATTGCAATCAAATTTCCATTTAAAAAATCTTATCGTACTCAAATTACAGCAATGTTGAACCACATCTTAAATAATTCAATAACAAGGATGAACCACACCTAAAGAGATTGAAACATATTTAATATCTCCAACAACCAAACCCAACTAATCCAGGTAGAAACTTTCTTTCTAGGCAAATTAATCAATAGGCTTTAAAAATTAAATATATTAATCTCTCGCGTAAATTTAACTTTGTTTTTGTTGATTTGTTCTCTTTTGGTGGGTGAAATTATAGCATATTTTTGTATGATAGTTTAAAAGAACTTAGTGAGTGATCTTTTAAGAAGTACTATTGTTTTATGATGCTTAGTTATCTTTTAAGAATTACTATTGTTTTATGGTGCTATCTCTATATCTATTAACTATATATAGAAAGTGTGATGAGAATGGTGAATAGCCCTAGAATTATAGAACCCCTAGGTATTTCTTTGAAAATGAAATCACATTTATATCCTCATAAAATTGTAAATTAGTTGTCCAATGATGAGCATAATTTATATATTTTTATTACATTTAAATATAAATTTTTTAGTTCAATTTTGTGTTAATTTTATTTTAAGTGAAACAGAAATTTTAAAAAAAAATTGAGTGTTAAATGAGAACAAATTATAGTTTTTGTCTAGTCAAAATCTAAGTCAATTAAAGATTCAAGAATACTTGAAAGTAGTACCTCACTCTGTTTTACCTGTAACAGTAATTTGACTGAGAAAGTTTCCAAACACTCTGCAGAATGAAACAAGGCAACAGCTTAGAATATATTTATAATTTTTGATGACATGTATGATTGTGATATAAAGCTTTATAAATTAATAAACCTGTAGAAATGTTCAACCAGCAGCACCTCAAGAAGATCAACACAAGCCATGCAATCCTCAACTGACAATTTTGGGACCTGCAATTTGGCAAATGTATATATTAACGGTGGAAAACATAAATTAAACAATTTGTTAAAACATTGGAAATGATTTCAGATATCAAAGACCAGATCTTTTCTTTTGATACAGTCTCCTCTAAATAAAGCAAAGGAAAAGAAAGATTAACTTGAAGAAGAATAACAGAACAGCAAATAATAGAAATGCAAGAAGAATCATAAGCATTCTAAATGTAAGTTTGTATAGCCACGTTTTATCAATAAAGACCGGCTTAATTTGATATCAGTAGCTGTAATCTTCTCAACTATGAGCAAAGCATATATGCCATCCAAACGCTGCACTGCTCTGCTTTAGTAAAACCAGTTGTAGAATTTTCACTTGAAAGATTAAAAGAACATCCTAGCTAGACAAGGTCAGTCAACCAAAACCTTAAAGGCCCCTGCAAAACAGTGTCAGTACTATTTTTGCACATAACTCGTAGACATGGAAGATGCCCCCTTCTCAAAGCTTCCTTTTCCTTCAAGCCAGAAGCAAGAAAAGAAACTAGATCTGCTTGAATAGTATCAGCAGATGGTGCAGCCCAAGAAGCCACAGCTGACAGAGTTGCAAGCTTTACCTCCTCATTACCTGAAAATAGAAAGTACAGGAAATGATCAGTCATGAACACTAAATTAAAAAAAGATATATAAATATATATATATATATAAGAATATGGGCCCACCCTACGGCCGATAACAGTTCAGATAATTAATGAACCACTGGCCACCATATTTAAAGGCGGACTATTGTTTGTGAAAGACGTATGGTTGTCATATTTCCCTTCAGGAGCATTAGACAATTCTTGAACTCTCTGGTATGGAGATGCAAGTCTTCCTTCTGAGCCTGTTCATAATCAAACATTTAGCTTAGAAGATCTCAGCAAAAGGTACAGATTCATCAACAAAGAATGTCGATCTCACATGTATATACCAGAAAAAGGACATAAACATGGAATGAAGACTTACCTCCAATCACAGCTTTAATAGCATTGAACATATACAGCTTCTAAAGCATCTGGATTACTAGACTCTTGGCTCTGACTACTATAGCCAACGTCCCAACCCTCCTACCTTCGTCCGCATGTCCGGTGACCGGAAGAGCAACAAACACGGAATGCTCAGAGTTTGAATCACAATTGTTAGCTAACTATAAGTTTAAGACCAGAAAAGTTCCATGGGCTTAACACTAACCCACTGTACGATGATGATAATGAAGAAATAGCAGTATCCTCATTAAGCACCATCCTCTCTCTCTCTCTCTCTCTCTCTCTCTCTCTCTCCATTGTCGGTTCTGTCTCTCTCACCAAGCTCGGCTTCGTCTCCGACCAAACCCGCGCCGACCAAGCACGACGACGACAGCTGTTCCATCATCGCTAACACCGACAACATCCTTTACCTCACCGTCCACACGCGACCACCTCGACGCCATCTCCCACGCACTCCGCCCATCACTCCACCTCCACCGCCATCGCCCTTTCTGTTTTTCTTGCTCTTCTCATTCAACCACTTCTATCAATACTCTCCTTTCCTATTTATAGCTTCTCCACAATACCCACTTGTGAGATTGCTCTTCCCTTCTCTTTTGCCTCTCTCAGGAATTTCGTCCAACACTTCGCCTGCAAAAGACGGAACAATGTTTTCTGTGCACACTCACGTCTCAGCCCATTTGGGCCCTCCTCTTATTCACTCTGAGTTCCCTTTCCGTCTTGAAATTCACTCTCTCGTCCTTCAACTGGGTTTACGTCAACTTTCTCAGACCCGCCAAGAATCTGAAGAAATACGGTTCCTAGGCTCTAGTCACCGGCCCCACTGATGGTATCGGCAAGGGCTCTTTGAGTTCTTGGCTTGTTGATGGTGTTTTTGTGGTTTTAAGTTCAATTGGTTTTGTGAATCTTGGTTGAGTTTTGGCTCGTTGATGGATTGTGATTATGTGTTACTTTTGTTTATACGTGAGTTCTTGGATTGTTATTACTTTGATGATAAAATAGAAAATAGCCATAGTTAAACTGATTATTGTAAATTTTATTTTTATATAAATTGTGTATATATATATATACATATATATATATATAATCATTGTGGTTAATGTCATTGTACAAGAGACCATTAAGAGTTTTTGCTCTCAAAAGTAATCCTCTACACCTCTTCACTGTCTCCTCGGCACTTTCCCTTAAATACTTTGGATGCCCATTGAATCTTTCTATTCCTAAAGAGTGATATGTAAATATAAACAAATAATCATCATCTGACAAGACTTCCAACGGATATGTTGGACAAGTGCCTACCATTGATGATATATAGCTACTACGAGCTGCAACAATAATTTTTCCTCGAGGAGAGTCGGACTCAAATGGGTGGAGAAGTGCCTTCCACTTGTTAGGATTCTCATTCCAAATGTCAACAAGAACATCCAAAACTTTCTTTCCTAGAAGTTTCCCCTTCAATTCAACTTGAAGCTTATTGAGATCACTACAATCATAACTCTTAGGGGAGTAGTGAACTTCAAAGTTGTTTCTGTCACCATGATGACATCGAGGTCATCCGAAACACAAGCCACGCTTCGAGATCAAAATAATTGTTGACACTAACATTGTTGTAGACATTTTGAGCAAGAGTTGTCTTCCTCACTCCACCAATCCCTGTAATAGGAATAACCGAGATTCCATCTCCAATACCTGCATCCTTCAACAGCAATTCCACTATTGCCGCTTTGTCTCTCCCCGTACCATGGACGTGAGCTTCACTTAAAGAGGTTGTAGGTAGTCTTCGACCTCTGACTTTGTTGGACCTACCTACTAAATTCTCTATCAAATCCAGGATGTTTTTCTGTGTAGCTATTTCTTGCAACCTCTTAGTGATCTTCTTCATTTCAGGTCCCATCTTGAAATTGAACTTAACAGCATGTGGTTGAAATTGGCTGGAATAAGCTTCTGTACAATACTTGTGCTAGATTCAGATTCATGAGACACCTTTCTCCAAGGCCATAGTTGCAAACTTGTCCAATGTGTCTTCTACATCATAAGCCAAATTTTGAAGATCAATACAAGCCATCTCTTCACAAATTGGTTCGTTATCTGCTTCTCCTCTGCATCTCCAAACACTGCATAGATCTTCATCTACATGTTCTCCCACTTGTCGAAATCCGCATGGATTCGTTCTTAGCGTGCAAAACTCAGCAGTTCAGTTGAAGCCAGCTTGTGGATCAGAAACTCGACGGACCCCATTAGAACAGCCTCTCCAATGATTGACATAGTTTCTTTGCAAGAAAAATTTTGGATTCAATATGGAAAATGAAAGCAAAGAAAGTACTCTTAAGTAAAGTCAAAAGAAGAAACTGTATGCTGCCTGTAATTGACTCACAAACAAGAAACAATACGTACGCCAAAGTAACCGCCATTTCACTCATTTGTTTTATCGCACAGAAAAGAACAGAAGACGAGACCATCAGTTTAAAAATTTGTTGAAAAGAATGCAGTGTGCTTCTCTTCTCAGGTTATAAATAATGTTAATGCTTTGTGTTTTAGAATATGGAATGAGTGCAAGCAACTTTTGATCATTGATGTTTTCATGGAGATATCTGTTGATTTTAACGTCCCTACCTATGTGAGGAGGGTGGCCGTTTTAATATATTGTACTGACTGATTGGTAATATCTGTGGGAGAATAACTGAGTCATGATGTACCATGGTGGATGCAACTTGTAACAGTTTAACATAATTTCCTTCTTATTGGTCGACTAGACTATTCAGTTTCATCAATAAGAAACCTAGATTATATAGTCAACATAGGCCAACGACTCTGCCTTTTCCGGCATCAAATGATAAATCATTCAAAATCAAAATATAACAAGAATGTAATTCAAGTGGGGGGAGAAAGATGTTTGCTTTAAGGGGATTAAAAAAATATTCTTCACAATGAATTAAAAAAATAAACTAAATCTTCATAATCAAGAAAAATTAAAAAATGAACCATAGACAACATTAATCCTCTGGTAAGTTTCAGTACAAATTCTTTTGTTTTTGTTGATAAGAAAGACGAGAAGCTTATAGTGATGACAATACTTGAAAACAGTTTTTAATAGAGTAAATAAAATTTATGAAAATATAAGCTAATTTATACTAAAATTAGTGTGAGTTCTAAAATTAAATAAATGTGGTTTTTTTTTTTTTTTTTTTCTTTTGGAAGAAGGAAATGTGGTTTCTTTTCTTTTCTTTTATTTTCTTTTTTAATCATCATTTTGTTGCAAATTGAGGCTTTTAGTTTTTTTTTTTTTTTTTTAAAAAAAACTAATTTTCATGATTTAATGTTAACTCTAAAATTCAAATTAAATTTAACGCTATAAACGAAACATCTATTCATGCAACAATATTTTTATTTATGAGACTGGCTAAGGTGATAATTATGTTTGGCGTTGTCACCAAGGTGAAATTAAAAATTCTTTTAGAATAGAGTCAACTAAATAATAAATATGATTGTAATGTTTATTAAATCTTGACTAATTCAACTTCAAATATAATACAACATTTTCGTCTTTTTTTAAACAATTATAATTTCAAAAATTAAGAAAATGAGAAATAACTTGAATCCCTCGATAAAATTTCTCTCTTCTAACAAATCCACTTAACCATAACAGAAAGATGCAAATAACAACTCACCTTTATAAATTGAAGTATTACATTAGACAGACTACAAAAGCAAAACACGGCCTTGGAGGTGACAAAATAACAATAAGCAAAAAATTCATAAATTAAAAGCATAATTTAACTATAAAGTTGTTCAAGATCCAATTCAACGTTTTCCTCAACCCAAACCAGTAAATCAAATACTCCAATAGTCCAATTCTCTTATCATAATTTTAATTCATTCTCCTTCATCATCAACAGCTTTCTCTCGATCAGTCATGATATATACTTGCAATTTAGTCACTTTTAATCTATTCTTAGACTAACCCCATCAATTGCACCATAAAATAAGTATTCAGGTTATCAATGCTTAACCTTTTTAATGCATTGCAATTGTCCAACTGGGCACCAGTTTTCATTTCTAGTATGATGTCCAAATTTGGAACCGAACATAGGTTTCATTTGTTTTCGCTTAATGTTCCCATTGTTACTGCTATCACTACCGCTACCTTCTCATTTATCATTATTTCCATTACCATTACCATCACTGTCGTCTTTCTTCTTAGTTTTCCCACCACCACCATTGTTGTCATCATCACCACCACCGATGTTGTCGTCATCACTGCCACCACCGTTGTTGTCAACTTTCTGTGTTTTAAATCGTTTCTCCTCTATATTTTCAATGACATTGTTTATCAGTGAATATAATAAAAAAATCGATACGGTTGTCTTAACTGTAAGGAAAGTGAAAGACTATAATTTGTCTCACCAATTAATTTTAATAGCTGCTCTCGTTGCGCCTCGATAGAAAGCTTGTAATTATTTGTCTCACGAATTAATTTTAGTAGCTGCTCTCTTTCGGCCAAAAGCTTGTTATAATAATCGTTGTTGTTGTTCTTATCATCTTTCTCACCAATTATGTTCTCCTTCTGGAACTGAAAAGAAAAATTAGAAGGAAAAAAAAAAAAGAAGTCAACAGAAACACAAGAATATTTTTAGAAAAGACCAAGTAAGAAAGAAAGAAGAAAAAATCCTTAAAGAGCGAGGTCGGCGAACGATTTGATTAAGCCTATCCATTCTTGAGTTTTGGAGGAAGACAGAGGTCAAGAGGGTGTATATAGTACGGATGATAACGAATTCATGATGGAAGGGTGGTTTAGGAGAAAGAGAGTGGTGTTTGGTGGTGAAAGCGATGAGAAGGTGCTAGTGGAATAATTACACAATATTTTGCAATTTCATTTGAGATAAATCCAAGTAGAAATTACTAGAAATAGTCATATTTTGCAATTTCGTTTGGGATAAATCCAAGTGGAAATTACTAGAAATAGTCATTCTAAAAGTGGGATTTTTATTTTTATCCACTATTAAAAAAAAAAAAATGTTTTTGATCCCTCAAACAAATTAATTCCATCCTATACCCAAATCACCCATATTACACCTACCATAATTGTACACATAAACTCTTAATTTTTAAAATTTCAAAAAAATTAGAGTGTAGAATTACAAAATTGCCCTGGTATATATCGAGGGTTAAGAAATCGATCCCACCCTCATTTCCATCGATTTCAAAACTCGAACATCAACCTATTTTTGTGCCCATACCCAATCGAGACCCAACGAGCCATTTCCACAATCTCTAGCCTTCTCGAGTTGTTGCTAACCTCACCAGACCTTCTCTGAGCACCGACGAGCTTATTCACATCCTCCATTTGCCAAGGTATGCAATAATTGGATTCCGTTTCAAATTTTGTGATTTTTTTTGTTGTTTTGAGATTTTTGGAGTTGTTTTGTGTTATGCATGTTGAGTAATGATAATTAGGGTTAGATTAGGTTAGATTTGATTGGATTTGGCTTAAAAAATGGAGGATTCCAATAAAAGTTGTAGAACCCAGAATTTCATTTCCATGAAAGAAATAGTATTTTTCAGATAAATAGTATTTTCGGATGAAATAGTATTTTTAGATAAATAGTAATTTTGAATGAATAGTGATTTTCGGGAAACGAAAAATTTTCTCAAGTTTCGTGAGATAAATTTTTTCGATGAATAGTATTTTCAGGTGAATAGTATTTGCATGAATAGTAATTTTTGAAAAATGGACTCCAGACATCATAAGCCTCGGAATAAGAATTAGAGTTATTAGAAACTGAAATGAAGTAAAAATGAATCTGTTTAAGTGGATTTTAAGGGTTCCGAATATTTATTGATAAAAGTGCCCTTATTGGAAATGTTGTGAATTTTAGTGAGTTTATAACCAATTGAATTTTTTTTGAAGCTTGGGATTGAATGTTAAGACACCCAATTAGAGTATTGCATGGTCAATTTGATGATAGGATGACCATGAAATATTTTTGAAATTTATTAGGGTTAAATGAGGATTAAATTTAAGTTTAATGAAATATTAAAGTGTTGCATGAATGGATAAGTGTCAAATAAGCACAATCCATGTGAAATTGAATGGACCAATGCTTTAGAGACACATTTAAGTAAAAAAGAAGTGTAATTGGTTGAATTGAAACTAATTTAGAGTGAGTTGGTTGGTGAATTAATTAGATAGAATTGTTTAACCAATCAAATGAATTTATTTATAACTAATGACATTTGTGTGATTTTAAAATCATTCCAAGGGCCATTTAGACAATTAGGAGCTTAGAATATATAAAGGAACGCATGAGAGAGTTGGACCAAGTGAAGCATTCAACTGAAACAAAGAGCAGACGTGAAGAAAAGAAAGCAGACCCGAAGCCAAGCTGAAACCGTGAAGAAGAAAGAAAAATCTACAGCTGTGAAGGAAGAAGAAGAGATCTGGTCGTGAAAGAAGAAGGAGAAGAAGAAGAGAAGCCCCCAAGGTGCTCATCCATCCTTCTCTCTCTAATCCATCAAGAAATCTCAAGAAAAAGAGTGAAGAGAGTTGAAGGTTAGTAAGTTAATTTATGAACTAGTTGATGGATTGTTGAATTAATGAGTTCTTTGATGGATTTTATAAGTTGAAGAGAGTTAGATCACCATTAAATTGAGCTTGGAAAGGAAAGAACTCATCAAGAAGCTTTGGATCAAGATTTTTGAAAGGTAAGGTTAGGGTTTGATATCTTGAGTTGATGAAATTAAATTGTATTGGTATTTTGAGACTTTGGTTGATCTTTTTATGATGGTTTGATGCTTTTGAGTGTAATTTTTGAGTTGAAATTGAAGAGAATAGCTTGGGTATGACATATATTAGTATGTGATTAAGTTGGAAAAGATTAGGTAATTGAATATGTTTTAGTATTTGAATGAGTTTATAGTTGATATTAGAATTATTTGAAATGAATTTTGGAAAGAAAAATCAAATGAATGAATGATTGGACAAGTATATTAGTGTATGAACCATTTGTGTTTTTGCATGTGTTTATGTTGATTTTAAAGTTGGAATGAGTTGTATGAGGTGTTGGGATGAATTTAAATTAGTTGGAATCAAAAGAATGAAAGAAAAATTTGAAATGGAAAAGTTTGGAGGTTAATGTAGTTAATGTCAAGAATGAAAGTATAAAGTGTTATCCAATCCTTTTGACGTGTTTGGATGATGTTTATGACGTGTTTGAATACTTTAGTACCAAAGAAATTAATTGAAATTGATGGGAGGTTATAGATGGAATTATGGTAAAGTGGTGAATTTATTGAATATATATATTAAGTTAGATTAAGTGATCAATTGGCAATTTATGTGTTGGATTTAATTAGGTGAATTGTTGAATATTTGAATGAGTTTAAATGCAAAATCTTGGTTAGAAAGTGGTTGGAAGATTAGTCAAGAATATGGTGTTGTTATGCATTGGTGTATGAAATTTTAATGAAGTTGCAATTATAATGTATTTATGAATCCTAAACCAAGATTTTGGTTGGATTAAAATGTAGGAAACAAAAGAAATCAAAAGGAAGGTTTTGAAGGAGTGGGGGAATAGTTGGAAGGAAATTTGTGAGTGGTTTTATTTTATTGAGTTATTTTAATGAAATGTTATTGGCATTATTTCAAGCTATTAAGTTTAATTAAATACTAGCATATCTTTAAGTTTTATCATGCATGTATATTTCTTGAACTTATATTGTAATTGTATTTATTTTTAAGTAAAGTAAATTAGTAAGCTTTTGATATATATACATGCATGAAATCAAATTGATGAGATGTTTCGAAAGTATTTTCGATGTATTAAGTGATATTAGAAAAGAAACTTATAAGTATATGGAAGAATTTTAGATGTCTTTGGTTTACTCTAATCCCCAGTATACTCGATCGTAGTATCATTGTGTGTATGACAAGATGGTTGGGATAGTTACTAGTTTGGGGGGTTGAGTTTGAGTCTATGAGTCGCCCACTGCACATATATGGTAGTGTAAATCTGCCTGATGTTGGGAGGGGAATCGCGACCCCAAGAGTTTCTCACATTTGTGACTACACATGGTAGCATTCCCGAGCTCATGTGGCGATGAGAAATTCCGTCACGATAAGGCTAAGTTTCCCTGGGTTGCCTTTGGCGAGATAAAAGAGAAAATCACGTCAATAGACGTGAAGTTTATTAAATTAGAAATTATTCCCAATCTCGAGAAATAAAGAAAAGTTTATAAGAACTAATTAGTTTCGTAATTTTAATAAAGTTATAAGAAGATTATTAGTTTACAAATTATTTTGGAAGGATATATACATTTTAGAAAAGGATATTTTAGTTGAAAAAGTTATCCACTCACTGAGTTTTATACTCACCATTCTTTCTATGTGTTTTTGAAAAATCCTCCCCAGGTGCAGGAACGAGCCGTCAATTAGAAAAGGCTCCATCGGACGCGTAGGTGGTCTGACACAACAATATCACTGCATAAGTTTATGTTCGAAAGTGTATGTCATGCATTACATTCAACTTTTGATGAAAATATTTGTAAATTATATTTTGAACTACCCAACACATGATTGGGGGCTTGTTGCAATTGTGTTTGCTTTGAAGATATAGAGACACTACTTATATAGGGTCACTTGCTAGATTTTCACTGATAATAAGTGTTTGCAGTACCATTTCATACAAAAGAAGTTGAACTTGAGGCAAAGGAGATGGATTGAGCTTATTAAAAATTTTGATTGTATGATAGAGTATCATCCTGGTAAAGCGAATATAGTAGCAGATGCCTTTAATTAAAGATCTACGAGTTTCATGGCACATTTAAAGACAATGTGCCTTCCATTATTAGTTGAATTAAGATCTTTAAAGGTTAACTTAGTGGAAACAGATTCAGGAGCATTGCTAGCTACATTTCAAGTCTGACCAGTTCTCATTGATTGCATTCAAGTTTGTAGACCTAAGATCCTTATTTTGTTAAATTGGAGGAAGAAGTGGAGACCAAACAGCGTAAAGATTTTTCCTTAAGAGATGACAGTACATTAGTTATAGGGCATAGATTTTGTGTACCAGATATTGAGGAATTGAAGAAGGAAATCTTAGAAGAAACTCACTCGTTGACCTATACGATGCATTTAGGGAGCACTAAATTTTATCATACTTTAAAAGAACATTATTGTTGGCAAGGTATGAAAAGGGAGATAGCGGAGTTTGTCTTTAAATGTTTAATATGTCAACAAGTCAAGACAAAGCATCAGAAGCTCGCAGGACTTTCTCAGCCACTTTGGATTCCTAAAAAGAAATAGGAATATATCACTATGTATTTTATGATAGGACTTCCTCGTAACCAAAGTGGTTATGATAGTATTTGGGTGATTGTAGATAAGCTTACAAAATTTGCACATTTTCTACCTATCTGCAATACATATCTTTTGAATAAATTAGCTAAGATTTACATAGATAAGATAATCCATCTTCATGGGGTGTCAATATCTATTGTTTCAGATAGAATTCCTCGATTCACATCCAAAATTTGGCTTTCTTTGTAAAAAGCTTTGGGTGTTAAATTACATTTTAGCATTGTATTTCATCCATAAACTGATGGTTAATCAAAGCGTACTATTTAGACATTAGAGGATATGCTTAGAGCTTGTGTAATGGAGTTCAAAGGAAGTTGGGACACTCACCTACCATTGATTGAATTTGCTTATAATAATATTTACCAAGCCAATATTGAGATAACACTATTTGAAGTTCTTTATGGAAGAAAATATAGAACACCAATGTATTAGGATAAGGTAGGTGAGAGGAAATTGTTGGGTCCAGAGGTTGTGCATGTCACTGGTGAAAAGATCAAAATCATTAGAGATAGATTGATACGACAGATAGAAGAGCTATGCGGATAAATAAAGACGAGACCTTGAATTTCAAATTGATGATCGGGTGTTCCTACGAATTTTACCATGGAAAGAAGTGCTTCAGTTTGGGAAACGTGAAAAGTTGAGTTTGCAATATATTGGTCCATACAAGATAATTAATAAAATAGGGATAGTGGCATATCACTTAACTTTACCCCCAAAACTCTCTAAGATCCATGATGTGCTTCATGTTTCTATGCTTCGTAAATACATATTTGATTCTTCACATGTTCTAGCAGAGCAACAGGTGGAGCTAAAGGAAAACTTGATGTATAAGGAAGAACCCATCTAGATTCTAAATAAAAGAGAACAAGTACTATGTTCGAAATTATTCCTTTAGTAAAGGTGTTGTGGAAAAAGCATGCAACTGAAGAGGTAACTTGGGAGCACGAGGATGAAATGCGAATTCAATATCCTGAGTTATTTCAAACATGTACGTAAATTTTGAGGATGAAATTTTATAAGGGTGGATGAATAGTAACGTTCGAATCCAATTAGATCCATTAGAGTTTTTTTTTTCTTTAAACTAAAGTATAAATAAGGTTTATATGAGTAAGTCAAGGTACTCAATTAGAAACTTCCAATTTAAAGAGCCCAATTGGAGTGATAAAAAAAAAAAAATAGCTCAATCAATTAGTATGAAGCTCAAAACTTAAATGAATCCAAATTTGGAATTAGTATAGTCCATTTCCTTTTTACTAAATGCACTCATTGGTGTTAAAAAGAAAAACATATATAGATATACAAAAAAGAGCAAAATTCGAGCAACATAGGAAGGAAAAGAGAAAAAAGACAAGGTTAGAGACAAGGTCAACACATAAGACAAAATGAAAAAAAAAAAAAAAAAAGAAAAGAAAAGCAAATGGAGAGAGTGGACCGGTCACAACCATAAAAATAAAACCAAACAAATATAAAAGAGATAAGATAAGAACAAGAAGGAAAGAAAAAAAAAATAAAAAAAAATAAAAAAAAATAAAAAAAAAAAGGTGAAAATGATAAAGTTGAGACAAATGTCAAGTGGCAATTGAATGACTTGATATGCAAAAAAGAAATTGAAAAAAATGTGAGGGGTATTTCGACCATGTGCTTGTGTGTGTGTGTGTGTGTGTGTATTGGGTTTTTTCAATTGAAAGCACACCATATACACACTTAATCGACATAGCATTGCAAAAGAAAACAAAAGAAAATAAAAGAAGGAGAAGAAAACTGTGAGAAAGAAAAAAAAAAGGAAGAGAAGCTAAGAAAAGAAAAATCTTTGGGAGCATATTTTTTGTGTGCAATTATTTTAGTTTCGGATTTAGTGCTCATATTTGATTTTTTATGAATATTAAATAGATTTTTTCTTATGTTGTTTTTAGGTGAAAAAGAACTAAAGATAATATGGTGCTAGTGGTTCAAAATAGATCCTAAAATCTAATTTATGTGTAAATAGTTTTATTTTAATTAAATTATGAATTATATTTATTTATATTTTAGTTTTGATTATTTATTGGAAATAAATTATTTATTTAGTAATTGATTTCATTAAACTATAAATTATGTTCCATGATTTTAGCAAGAATTTATTATAAGAAACGCTTAGAATATTTTTGGTAATATTATGTTATGTTATGAGAAAGAATATTTGGTTATGTTTTTAGAAAAGTATTAGTTAATAATATGTATTGTTGCCTATCGAAATGATTTAAGATTTGAAAAAATAAATAAATAAATATATTTTCATAACACCAAGGTTGTACCTTTCCCTCTAACGGTCAAGTAGGCTTCATGTGTGTAAGTCTTAAAAAGTCATCCAACACGTATGTGGCAAATGTTTAAAGTCATTAAGTCGCCAAATACATGTATGACAAGTGTTATCCCTCATTCTGCATGTATATTGAGTATATCTAACATGTATGACAGATTTCTCCTGGGTACTAGATTGTTGTAGTTTGAGATTTTATAAAGGTATAAAAATTATCCATACAGATGTTTTCAGGTTACTATGATACAAAATTATACAGATGTGTTTTTAGCATTGTTTTTAGATATGTTTGAATATGGATCATTAAGACTTTATTTTATTACTAGTTTTATGTAATGTTAATTATTATCAAAAATAATTTATTAAGTTTCAAAAGTTATATCTATTTATTGGGCGTTAGCACTCACTTTTTTTATAATCGTCAGGTCGTGAAAGAAATATCCAATCAAGAAAAGATGGGTCTCGCTCGATCAAATGATGCAAGGAAATCATATTTTGACAATGTATATGTATTTTGTATATTTCCTGGCATCTAGTCATGCGTGAGTTTACTTATACTTTAATGTTTTAAAATATTTGACTTTTCCATTAGTTTCGTTCATGTTTTTGTTTTTGAGTCCATAAATGATATAAACATACCTTATAGTTATATTTTTATATGAAAGTTAGTTTACTTGATATATATTTTACATAACACTACTTATGTTGAAATAAGATTTGGAAGAGAGACCGGAGGTCCTAAGTAGTTTGAGATTTTGAAATGTTTTAGAAGTATACATTTCATTTATTACAGGGTGGAATCATTGGATAAATAACTGTTATACCGTAGAAATTTGTATTAAACCACCCTATCTATTGTTAAAATTTTAAAATGATTTTTGTAAGAAAGTTTAACACCATATATAGTTTTCAGTTTTTCATAGGGTATTCTCGGATTCAAAATAAGAAATCTGGGAGGGTCGTATCACTTTGACTTTTTCAAATAACTAATCATATACTTTAAAATGCTTAGAAAAATGTTTACATGAAGAGAATCCAAATTTTATTTTAGATATCAAAATACTCTGTTTTGTGTTGTGTAAATACTTGGGTCAATCAATATTCCGGGAAGTAATTTTCTTTTTCGGAGTAGTTGAGGAACCTCTTAAATCTTTCCCCGAAACATATATATATATATTGCAAGCTTGCGTGGGGTACTTGTGGAGATCCTCATTTCTTTCTTAAAAATATAGCAAGTTGTTGAACCATTTAAATATTTTGGAATCATACCCTCGTAGTTATATGTAGATCATCTCTGATTTGTAAACCAGGAAATTTCAACCAATTATATACAGGGCTGGCTAGAATTAACCATATTCTGCTTGTGAAAGGTCCATGGATCCAAAACTAGCAAACTTGGGAAGCTCTCTTCCGGTGCCTTGTGTTCAGGAGCTAGCAAAGAAGCCACTTACCACAGTCCCACCACGGTATGTGCGTCCAGATCAAGACCCTCCCTTCATATGTAACGCCACTTCTGCACCACAAGTGCCCGTCATCGACTT
The DNA here is from genome assembly GCA_019925255.1 of Litchi chinensis. Lineage (NCBI taxonomy): Eukaryota > Viridiplantae > Streptophyta > Magnoliopsida > Sapindales > Sapindaceae > Litchi > Litchi chinensis. The sequence goes on from CM034471.1 coordinate 13,702,947, forward strand.
GTTCAAGTTGCTCTCTGGTGACTCCATGGATTCCGAGTTGGAGAAGTTTCACTCTGCATGCCAAGAATGGGGTTTCTTCCAGGTTTGTATAGATATACTATTTTTCCCTTTTTCCACTCTATGGATGCTGCTTCAAATAGATCTTGAAAGACTCCTCCATTTTTTCTATCATGATCACATCCGTACGTATATTCCTGATTAGTTTCCAATATTGATTTGTTTAACTGAGCTTTACTTCCTGATGAGTAACATGTCATGGGATTGGATTGATATAGTATTTTTCTGCATGCAGTTAATAAATCATGGAGTGAGCTTTTTATTATTGGAGAAAGTGAAGGTAGAGATTGAAGAGTTCTTCAAGCTGCCAATGGAGGAGAAAAAGAAGTATTGGCAACAACCAGGAGACACAGAGGGATTTGGGCAGGCCTTTGTTGTGTCTGAGGAGCAGAAGCTTGATTGGGCAGACATGTTCTACATGACTACACTCCCTACTCATTTGAGAAAACCACGCCTATTCCCCAAGCTCCCTCTCTCACTCAGGTTCACTCTTTCGATTTTTTTTTTTTTCATACAAATAGTGGTGGATTGGCTTCAAAATGTTTTATTTGTCGAAGTCGGAATGAGCACGCCATATCACGTGGCATGCTTTTTTTTTTTTTCTTTTAGCATATAGGTACCACAGTCAAGTTATCCTCTGTCAAGTGCCGACCCTTAAAAATTAAAAATAAATAAATAAATAAATAATTTGGCTGTATAGTTGAGGTGGGTGATAAAGTTATAAAATAATTGAACTACACAGGATACCTACTTTAGATTATTGGATATTTGTTGGAAGATCTGAGGAAAAGTTGACTAGAATAATTGTATAACGAGGGAAAATAATTAACCATTTAATGTTATTTAATATTAGATAACTAATGTTCATTGAATTATAAAATATTTTAGATTCTCATTATATTATAATCTGATTCAAATCATTATACCATAAATAATTTTTTTTAGGAAAATTTATTTGATCTAATCGAAGCGACAATCTTATCCCTAGGTGTGGTGATTTTCAGAGTAAAAAAATTAAAAACTTAACAAAAAACAAAACAAAAACAATTGCCAATTCATTAAGTTGTTACCCAACAAATGACTTTTCTTACAATTTTTCTTGTTTTAATTGTATAGAGATACATTGGAAGTTTACTCAACAGAAGTAAGAAATCTTGCCATTAAAATCCTAAACCTGATAGTGAAAGCTCTAAGAATGGAACCTAATGACATGAAACGATTGTTTGAAGAAGGGCATCAAGGAATGAGGATGAACTACTATTCTCCATGTCCACAACCAGAGCTTGTCATTGGCCTCAATCCTCACTCAGATGCCTGCGGCCTTACAATCCTACTTCAAGTCAATGAAATGGAGGGGCTTCAAATAAGAAAAGATGGCATGTGGGTCCCTGTTAAACCCCTCCCACATGCTTTTATCATCAACATTGGTGACGTTTTGGAGGTAATAGCTCAATCCCTAATTAGTCCTAAACTATTTATAAACAAGCCTTGGAGCCTTCTATAAAGTTCAAATAATATATATATATATTCAGGCTTCATTTAAATATCCAAAAAAAGTGCTCAAAACACTAATCACGTTCGTTGATGTTGGCACTCCTACTTTTTTTTGCTGTTGTGATTTTGTAGATTGTAACCAATGGGATATACCGTAGTATAGAGCATCGTGCAACTGTGAACTCAACAAAAGAAAGGCTCTCTATTGCTACATTTTACAGCCCGAAACTAGAAGAAGATATCGGTCCGGCACCAAGCCTTGTTACACCAGAGACTCCAGCATTGTTTAAGAGAATAGGTGTTGCCGACTACTTCAAAGGATATCTTTCACGCGAACTGCGCGGAAAATCATATGTTAATGCCTTGCGGATTCAAAATGGAAGTGATAAAAGTGATTGACAGTAGCATCCTATTGATATGAAAATTCCATATGATAAAGCTAATGCATTAAGAGTTGATGTTGATGGAAATCGGGCGTGAATTAAGTGTGTGTATGTGTATGTGTGTGTGTGAGTTTTTTTTTTTTCTTTTTTTTTTAAATAGAAAAAAAAAATCTCGTTCATTTATGTTGTTTATTGTAAAAGAGTCAAAATACAATCTTATAACCACAAAACATTAATATAAGAGTATAATTATCCTCTCTACAAACATTAACAATTGTAAGATAGTAAGGGAAAATTATTATTTTTGAAATCTAAAGATGTAAAATGACGTTTCTTTAAATGTCAGGGGGTATGACCAAATTATCCTTTATATATACAAACCACATCCAACTAAATATTTATGTCAAGTGTCATATAGAAAGTAGAAGAAACGACAAATGGAGTGGTTTTCATGAACATTACCTTCCTGCTTTAATTTCATTATAATATTTCCTAGCTCAACTTCAGAGGGTAATTCTAGATTCTGAAAATTTGTTTTGGTTGACTTGAATGCAATAAAATCTAATGATAGTTGTTAGAATTCAATGTTATACATGTAGTTTTCACACAGCTGTGCTACAATAATTTTTAGTTACGTATCTTACTCCTGGGGCATGGCATGTTAGTAAAATTGATGATATCCCAAGTATAGTCAACATCTCTTTGTCAATTACAAAATACCGAAAATAGGAGCATTGAGATCAGATCCAAATCGGCGGTGATTTAAATTGTTATATAATGAACAGTGGATACCATCAAAAACACAAAACAAAAACCCAATGCTGATCCACTTGCATGTTCTGATCAATTTATCTACAGAAACCATCAAAACCCCACCAAATCTTGGAATTTTTTTTTTTTAATTCCCAGAAATAGAGAGAGATAGGAAAACCCCATTGGAAGCTGCTTCTAGGGTATTTGTTTGTGTGTCTAAATGTGGGGAATATTGTGTCGAGACTTGAGAGAGTCATGGTGGAGAAGAACAGCTTGATGGTGACATCACGGCAGATGATAAAAGGGTCACTCGACAGTGCGATAGGCAACTTTGGGATAGCCCAATATGGTGGAAGCATGGCCGGTTCTGTTGTGTATCCAAAGGAGAACCAGAAGGGTTGCAAAGCTTTTGATGAGTTTTGGATTTCGTTTCAGTCCAAGACTGGAGCTTTGCCTACTTTCGTTTTGGTCGATCGTGGAGGTAATATCTTTTCTCTTGAATTGGTTGATTGATGAGGTACCCTTTTGATCGTTTTCGGTGTTGATGGAGGTACTTTCAGGTCTGTTTTGCCTCGGCGCCTAGAGTTGCTGACTGGGTCAATTACTTTGGTCCAACTCAGCCGAATAGTTGACCTAGCGACTATACCCCTCGATTTGGGGGTTTTCGGGTCGCTGGAATGCCGCCGAACGGCTTTTCTCGAAGAGAACTCGGTGCTAATGGCCGAGTATAAGATATTTTGAGTTTGACACTTGGCAAAGTATATAATAAAAATATCATAATTTTGTTTGCTTAAACGAAATGAATGCGAACTTCAGATATCTCTGATAAAATAATTTTAGAAAGTAGAAGAATATAAAAGAAAGAATAATAAGATAATTTTAGGAAAGAGAAAAGATATTTTCTAGACTTAAATTCAACAACCTTTCATTCAATCAGAGTTGGCTATGTATAAGCCAATGTGTAACCATTACACCCAAAAAGCATAATAACAGCAGCAAACCTCACTAACTCATGCAGTTAACACTAACTTAATATGATCACTAACAGCAACATAAAATATGCCACTATCCCACTAAGGCGCTAACAAAGAAAATATGGCCACTAACTCTAACTTGACCACTAATTTATCCTACATTCATGCCATGCACATATCATTCCCTCTCCCTTGTAGTATCCTTGCCCTCAAAGTTCTATCATGAACAGTTGTAGCCGCTTACAACAGTGCCCTAGAATAAACTTTTCGTCATATTAATAGCTAAGTCTCTTCTCACGATGCTTATGAACCTCTTGGCTTGAAATCTTCTTAAAGGAAATGTATGGATTGTTTGAGCCGCTTGATCCTCGTTGAGTTGGTGGAGGTCCTAACACACCAACATTTTGATTTACCAAAATGTAAATCAAATAACTTGTAAACATATATTTTATATCTCATGTCACATACCATTTGCTACAAGATCTTATATATGATAGTAAGCAATATAAGTAAATGCTTAATATTAAGCTTAATAAACACAAATTATAAAACTTTAATGAAATTAAAATTGTAGTTACATAAGAGATTTGAGCTTTGAACTAGAGGATTTATTTCACAAGATTTATCTTACAACAGAGAGAGGGATTTTCAAAACAATGCCAAACAAAGAGAGAGGTCTTGACTTTTAGAATAGAAGGCAGAGATTTTTTTTTAAAGCCAACTGTCTTGCATGATTACAAAAGACAAAGAAAATTATCACATTTTGAAAAGTAAAGCTGAATTATTACATTTGTACAGTAGAGGTTCCCTACCTTTAGACTTTTATCAGTCAAGAGGCATGTCCTGTAATGTCGGCCAATGATGACAAAGGAGACGTAGGCACAAGATGACAAGTGGAGGCGATCTTTTTGACTAATTAAAAGTCATATCAGTCCTAGCTTTCACCGCTTAGGCAAACAGGAGAGGGGTCATTTGAATTGGTTTTTTTAGCTTTATCTATATTTTCTTCCTCCAATAATTGAGAAAATCTTTGTTTGATCTTGTCAATGCTTTTCTCCTTTTTCTTTAGTGAAGAGATAAGATCACACAACTTAATCTCTTATGTACTTTTGATAGGGATTTGTACAAGTGGCAAAGGAGGAGAGATTTTGCCCAAGTCCATTGGTTTGAATTTATCAAGATGGAGTTCTTTTAGAATTATAAATTTTTTCCACCATTTTGTGTTTCATGAGTTAAAAAATTAGGGAGTGAATTTCTTTCTCCCTTTATAAACTCAATATCGAAATCAAAGATAGAAAGAATAACTTGTCATCTAACAAATATTTGTTTTGAAGCTAGATTTTTAATATCTTTTTCTAAGACTTATTTTGTGGCTTTACAATCTGTCTTGAGGAGAAATGTTTTATTTAATAAATCATCCTGAAATTTAAAAATGCAAAGGACTATGACTAAAATTTCTTTTTTTATGATAGGATAATTTTGCTAAGTCGATTTTCAAGTTCCAAAGACAAAGCGCACTAAAGAGACTTTATTGTTGAGTTTTTGTTTTAAGATACCTCTATATCCTATTTCAGAAGCATCTATTTCAACTATTTTAAAGGCTTATGAGTGAGGAATTGATAGACATGGGAGCTTTTGCTCTCAATTTAATTTTCTTGACTGCATTGGTGCAATATTGATTCCAAAGAGTAGAATTCTTTTTAAGTCTAGCATATAAAGGCTTGGTGTCCTTAGCTAAATCTTTGTAAAAGTTTACTAAATAATTCAAACTTTCTAAGAATCTTTACAACCGAGTTTTATCTTTTATTATATCAGAAAACTTTTCTACAAAGACTATTGCCCATTTATGGGAACCAAAGATCCTTGATTAATATTATGTCCCCAAAATCTAGTGTTTGTTTCAAACAACTTTATTTTCCTGACGAATACTACCAATCCTTCTTTCTTTATTGTTTTAAAGAAGATTTAAAGGTGTTCCCAATGTTGTTCTATTGTTTTTGAGTAGACTAGCACATCATCTATATAAACAATTATGCATTGAGTATAGTTATTAAATACTCCATTCATAATCTGTTGGAACTTAGGTGCAATTTTTAGACCAAATGACATTACATTCTATTTGTATTCTCCAAATGGAACTATAAATGTCATTTTATATCAGTCCTTCTAGTCTATTTGCTAAAATCCATTATTCATATCAAATTTTGAGAATATGTTGGCTTTGAAAAGATAATTTAGCAGATCTCTTTTATTGGGTATAAGATATCTTACCCATCTTAGAGCTTTATAAAAGGGTTTATAATTGATCACCATTATAGGTATCCCGTGCTCTAATTCTACTATATTTTCTACATAAAAGGCTAGACAAGACCATAAGCTTTTACTAGGTCTTATCAAGCCCTCTTCTAGTAGATCTTGGATTTCTTTCTTGCAAATTTCAAGGTATTTACAATTCATTTGTATGGGCCGAGCTTTAATGGATATTTGTTTTTCATTAAAGCTAGACTCATAAGGTAGTTGGACCACATGCCTTTTTCTAGCCCAAAAAGCATTAGAAAGGGTACTATAGACTTCAAATTGAAGCTAATATTTGAACACTTGAATTTGTTTCTGCAAACCAAGAGATTATATTTTATTTTTTATTTCCTTTCCCTTTACCTTTTGTTGTAAAGAGAAGAGAAACCTTTCTTTTTTATTTAGTCTAGTTTTGAGATTATGGATCTCTTTATAGATGGATAGCTTGATAAAATTGAACTTTATAGTTTTCCCATCTTTTTTACATTTCAAATCTCCATTAGTCACTTTGAAAGGATATAAAATTGTTAGGAATGGTATTCCTAAAATGACTGTCTGGTTGAGAGATCTTTAACCAGTATGAAATGTGTCTCGAAACAAACTCCTTCATTATAGATCATAGCACCAGAGAGTTTATATCAACGGTCATTTTGCTGCCATTGGCCATGCTCAAGACTTGAGTGGTCTTTTTGAAAAATTTTGAGAGAATAACCCCTTCGCTGATACAATTTAAATAAGCTTCAAAGTCAATTAAGGCTTCCCCAATAAATTTGAATTGTTTATCAACAACTATTGTGACATAAGCGTGCCATTTTCACATGACAACTTTGTCAAGGACATTGATAAACTTGGGATCCTCTTCCTCTTTCATTGCTAGAGAGGATTGAGAGGATTCTCCTTTTTCAAACTATTTTCCTTCAGCAAACAAATTATTAAAAGATATTTCATCCTTATCTTTCTCTGATGGAACAACATAATTATTTAATTCAAGAATTTAAACTCTTTCTTTTAGTTCTTTCAATGCTTTTTTGAGTGTATTAACCTTCTGTTTTAGTTCTTGTGTAGTCGGTTCTCTTTTTGTTACATAATTATGAACCCTTTCTATTATTTCATTGTAAAAGTTCATAAATTCAAAGGGCACAGTAGAGAGTTTTTTAGACTCTTTATTTTGCTGAGCCAACTTTACATATTTTTCAAGAGTTTTTTTTTTTTTTTTCCTTATCTAGATCTACTATTTTATCTATTACGTCTAGAATGAGATTCTATTATGTAGTAAGAACATTCAAGCTTAGTCCATTTAATCCTAAGATAGCTTCATAAGAATCATCTTTGCATTTGCATTGACTTGTGCTATCTAAGGATTGACTATCCAAATCTAAAGAAGAGAATTCTTGTATTTGTCTGATTTCTTCTTTTGATATCTCAGATTCGCTTGAAGATTCTTCTGATTCAGAAAACAAGATCTGTATTATTTTATCTTGCAATTCTGAACTGATATTTAAGGCTTTAAATTCTTGAGCCTTTTTATCTAGTTTGCATTTATTGGTGTAATGACCTTTACCTCTATACTTACAGCAAGTGGGTGCTTTAAAGGTTTTAGCCCTTATAGCAGACTTTTTTCTTATTTATTTATTTTTTCTTTTTTATAATATTGTTTTTTTTTTCTTTTTGATTTCCATGGCAAATGATCAAACCCATATTACTCACAAAATTCTCCTAGGGTTTTTTACCATAGAGTTTTTCTTTTTCCATTTGTTTTAGAAGTTTTATTTCGTTGCAAAGTGCTAATCCTTTCGACATAACTTCAAAAGTGAGTTCGCCATACCCATGTTAATTGTAGGTGAGTATTCCTCCGTCGATCTCTAATTCTTTTGTGGAATCGTTCAACAAAAAGAGGTGAGAGACCCGATATAAACTTTTCTGTCCAAAAATCATTATTTGTGTCTTTTCTTAAAAAGACTCTGAAAAAAAAAAAAAAAAAAAAGTGTCTTTGTACACCTCAAATGAGATAAGGAAGAACACCTTAAATTTATTAATAATTTCTAGTTCTTGTCTTGAACCAATCCTGATCCTCTTATCAAATGAGATATGATGGTGGAAATAAGGGTATTCGTACTATCATTTTGTTGCTGCTCAATCATAGGAGCATTAGAGGATGAGGCTTCTTGCTTGACAAGCTTTCTAGCTGATAATATGTGGGATTTTGCTATTTTAGGGAGAAAATTATCCCACCAACCTTGGAGTTATCCTATAAAACTTGATATTGTTACTAAACAAATGCTTAAGTATATTGATCAATATACTATTTCAACTATAAATATAATATGATAGATTCAAATTTATATATGGTAAATATCTATTTATATGTAAATGTTGATTTTGCTCAACCAATTAAATATCATCAACGCAATAACAAGTAATAAAATGTTAACTACAACTTGTAAGCAGAGATTTGATAACTTAGCATGATGATTAACACTTATGTAATCAATTTGGTAATTTGTTAACAAATTCAAATTGAAATTTACTTCTTCCATGAAGGGGCAAACAACTTTTATGATAAAAAAATAATTAAAAAAAATATATTTTTTAATTTTGTAAAGGATCACTCAAATGTCAAAATTGACCAACCAACATTTTATTACTATTATTTGTTACAGGTGGCTATAAATAAATAAATGGACCAAAATGAGTGGTCAAAACAGAGAACGAAGGGTGGCGAAGTGGGCAACGTAGAGCAACTATCTCTAGTCTCTACACTCCATTGTATTCAATTTTGAGGGCAATGTCTGTCCCAATAATAACCCACCATGCTTCTGCGTTCAGCTTTCTTCTCTGTAAGTCTTCTTTCTTGCTTTTAGATTCAATTAGTAAGTGTTTGTTTGTATCATTTTGTTGTTATGTTGGTATTTGGATTTGGACATTTAATTAGCTTAGAGGGTATGTATGTAGGAAAAATAATAGTTGTTTATATGCTCAGACTTTAGAGGTTTTAAATGCCAAATTTTGTATATTTTGTATATTAGGCTTCCAGAAATTCATGTGGAAGGCTAGCAAGTGCTCTAGCAGGCAAGTTTGATTCATGTTATGTTGAATTCTTTTAACATTATAAATTGTCTTCTTGCCAACATTATGCAAATCAGTGTGGCGTATATGGTTGACGGCTTTGTTCTTCCATGCTGTTGTTGGTTTTAGATATTGTTGAATCAGGTATGAGAGGGTGGCAATCATTGAGTGGAGGAAGAATAATTATATTTTATCTAGGTTCTGTAAAGTCTGTTCAAACGTCATGCCGGATCTCAGTTCCTGGGGCATCTTTAGGCAATGTAGAAAAGGAGCCTCCAAAATTTTTGAGGGACAAGAAGGTGGTTCCTGATGTGGATCCTCCGAGCAGTGAAGATGTCGACCAATTGTATCAGTTTTTCGATCAGAGGTCAAACTTCGATGTTTTTGTACTTAGCTTTGTTTTGGACTTATGTTTTGTATATGCACATCTCTCTCTTGATGAAAATTTTTTAAGAATCATTTTTTTTTTCTTTTTCTTTGTTTGTTCTATTCTGCAGTACGAAGCTCATTGTATTGACTGGAGCTGGAATTAGCACAGAGTGTGGAATTCCTGACTATAGAAGGTTTTATCTCTTCTTTAGCTTCTTGGACAAGCTTGTAGTGGATAGAAAAACTGTGTTTTTACTTCTATGATATAGTTTTAAGCATTCTAGTGTAAATAAACTGTTGACGTTCGGAAACAACCAACTCAGACATTCAGGGGCCCAGACTGGGAACATGGTAATAAAGGATATTAATGGTGTTAAGTGTGTAATAAATGAGATTTAAGGTTGGTTTGGAGCAATAAAGATGAAGGAATGTCGGTGATGATAAATACCTAACAATAATAGAGCAGTTAATGAAGAAAAGAGGGGGAAGAATGAATGCAAACGCGAGATTTTTATGTGGTTCGACGACTACGTCTACGTCCACGGGTCACTCTGAATCAATTCCGACAGAGTGACGGTATGCTAGTGTGCTTAAGCCCCTTGGTACAGTAAAAATCTCCCTTATTTATAGAGGGGCAGAGATACAAAGAGTGTTGTTTTCGTTACAAATGATGGTTGTTTTCAACTAATCCTGACATAAACCATACTGCATTTATTACAAAGGTAATGATCATTTCTTTCATGCACACATCTACATTTATTGCTCCAAGAGAGATATTCTCTTCATTAAATGCATAGTCGCCATATTGAATGCTCCCTGACAATTGTATAGGCGTTTCCGGCGTGAAATCAGGGGAGTTGGTGGTTCTGATGACTTGCTGTATAAGACATCTTCTGGAGTGGGCTGTCAATCTGGTGGGCCGCTCGGGGTAGAGGGATACTGGATTGGGCTGGAGATGAGCTTGATCTGTTTCTGCAGCTCGTCAGTTGCCGAGCTCACGAGCTCGATGGAGTGAGCTGGAGGTCGGGCCTTCTGGGCTTTTGCTCCTGTTCATATCTGTTGGGCTTTTATCAGTCCATTTATCCAAGCCGAGAAAACGGGTATAACACAAGCCCCCCAGTTCTTAGTGCGATCTGCGGACTGGGAGCTGATTCAAAATGTATTTGGCGCCCGTTTGCGAGTTCTTGAGGCGTCGCTTCATTCTCTGGCCTATAACCATTGACACGTGGCGATCATGCAGGTGTCTGAAATTGCTAACATGTCTTGAGCCATGCGCATTAAATGCGCACGTCTTGTAACTAACGTTGCATGATGGTAAAACACCTAGGCTTACGCCGAACCGTCAGATCTATGACGGTTACTTCTTTTGCTGGATCGAACGGCTAGGGGGAATGGGCCTGTGTCCATATAAATCGGATGTCACTATCGTCTTCCATTTTTACTTCTTCGAAACGAAACACAGACACTTCTTCTCCAACATCTTTCTTTCTGCTTTCTTTGTAACTTCTCTTAGAATCATCACCTCAGTGCCCAAACTTCACCTTGAGTATACACAGTAAGTTTTCTGACTTCGCTCTTTACATTTTGATGGTTTCTGATTTCTGGTATGATTCTTGTTTTCTGGTTCTGAATTTTGAACACCACGTGCTTGCCTCACCTTTGGGAATCGTTCTGCTTGTTATCTTATATCCTGTGTTTGATGGTCAAAATGGCTTTACTGTCAATGAATTGTAATACTTGTCTGTGAGAATTTTTATACTTGAGATTGAACATTAGGCGCAGTATGACCCCCATTGTTGCTGTTCATAGGCTTTTGTCGTTTGGTGGCATGATCTTGGAACTATTTGGTAGAGTGCCCATAGTAATAGGATTAGAAATTTCAATACTAAGAAATTCTTTTTTACCTAGTGGGTTTGCGTCCTAGGCCCACATTGCTGGTGGTACGATGCGCGACCTGGCGCATAAGACTGTGGATTTAGGAATTCTTTAAGCTCAATGGGACCTATGTGTTTTCATCATTTTGACGTCGTTCTTTTCTATTTTGTAGATGTCAGGCCGTTCGCGTAGGGACCATCGGATAGGTGAAGAGGCTTCCGTTTCTGATGAACAGGTGGAACAGCAGGTTGGTACTTCACAGGGCGCGACCTCCCAAAGAAGAGAGGTTGCGAGAGAGCCTAGGGGACAAGCTGAGCCATTAGTTTCCCGTCTTGTAGATGAAGGGAGAGCAGCTCGAACAGCCTTTTATCACAACGCTTCCAGCGTAGATCTCCCGATGTTCCAGACTTGGGCTCAGAATTTTACCTTCCCACTTGGCTGCTGAGCTAACATGCTGGACAAGAACAATCATGCGGCCTACCCACCCAAGGGTTTTATAGCCATAAGTTCTGAACACATGGAGTATGGGTTCAGGTTCCCTGTCCACAGCTACTTGATCGACCTGCTGAACGATCTCAAGTTGGCACCTTTTCAGCTGACACCCAACTCTTATGCCCAGATAACTTCCTTGGTTGTTATTTTTATCAAGAACGGGCTTGGTCCTCCTACACCTCGCATCATTCACCATTTGTACAACTTCAAAGGGATTCAAAGACGCCAGGCTGATCACAAGGATGGGATGCACTATATTTCAGTTCACATTTCTCCTTACAAGTAGTACTTACCCAAGAGCAGTATCAAGTCCAATGTGGGGGACTAACAAGTCTTATTGGATTTACGTCACTTGCTTTTCTTTTCACAACCTAAAAAATCGATCTTTTGTCTTAGAACCAAGTGAGTATAGATCTAGCTTGCTCCTCCCCTCACCCCACCCCACACTTTCCCTCTTTTTTTTTTTTTTTTTTTTTTTTTTTTCCGCCATCAAGATTGATCCTACTAATGAGGAGACTGCGACCTTGGAAGCCTTCGTAGCAGCTAAGAGAGATAGCGACGACTCGTTCCGTTCGAGCTCCGAGCTACAAGCTTGCGGTCTAGCCCCTGCATTTGATCGCGTGTCCCTTGATATACACAATGATCTTGGGGTCTGCGGTCAGAGGAACGAAGTTCGCTCAGTGCTTAATCTTCCTCCATCTTTTGAGCTTGAGCCATCCTCAGCTCTTGGGGTCGGGCCTTCCACAGCTCCAGAGCTTGAGCTTCCTCCTAAGCCCGAGCTTCCTCTTGCTGCTGAGCCCGAGCTCTCCCTAGGAGGCATCTCAAGCCCAATTACGAGTACTTCTTTCGATTTCGATGAGATGGACAGGCTGATCTTGGATGTCCCTCCAGTCCGTGCTGTACCCAGATATGTGGAGCCAGAGGTCGTAGTGTTAGATGGTACTCCGCCAGATACCCCTCAGCGAGTGTCTTTTCGAGCCGATGTTGCAGGTGTTCCGCAGGCTGGTCAGGATGCAACACCCAGGAAACAAACCCCCAAGGCAAAGGGGCAGAAGAAAGTTGGTCCTTCAATAGCTAAAAGGGCCAGAACTCCTACAAGGAGTAGTCCGCCAGCACCAGAGCCAAAGCCAGCGATAAGAGACAAAGGAAAAGGTGTGGCCGAGCGCGAGATCGGAGATGGCTGTGGCTGGCGGAGGTCCAAGCATCCAAGCCCCAAGGCGGCCTGAGGAGCCTCAAGAATCATAATCCTTAGACCCTAAGCTGCAAGCTAGGATGTCGACAGAGATGCGATACCTTGATGATTTCTTAAAACTTGTACCGTGAGTACTGGAGAACCGGACCCCGAAGCTTCACAAGGAGGATTTTTCTAGTCCAAGGCTGGCACTCTATACAGCTCGACATTCAATATTGGTAAGTAGACTCACCTTCCTTTTAGTTGGTGTTTCTGACTTGAGCCTTATAGATATTCTCTTTTGTAGATGAATATGACAGTGAAGAAGCTGATGACGGAAATAGATGAGCAGCATAATGAGAAAGCTGCTTTAAGGGTTGCTGAAGAGGAGCTCGAGGCCAAGTGAAGCAAGCTGCAAAATGAAGTTGGTCTCCTCCGAGAAGAACGTCAGCAGCTCGAGAATAGGCTTAAGGACGCGGACACAGCTTTGTCTCAAGAGGTAGCTCATGAGGAAGTAGCTACTCGCGAAATTCGAGAAGAGCTAGAGAAAGCCAAAGACGAGCTGACTATTGCTGTGGCGCGGGCTAATGCTGTTGAAAAGAAGGCTGAAGCTTCTGCAATAAAAGCTGAATGTGTGAAGGCGAGAATTGATACTGCAGTCAGGAGAGTTGAGGCCGCTGGAGAGAGGTTGAGGTTGTAGAAAGAAAGGTCGAGGCTGTAGAGAAGCAAGTCAACCAGATGTAGCAGGAAATGACTGCACTCAAGGACGAACTTGCTGGGGCACAGAAGGAGGTCTTCTGAGAGGGGGGACACACCTGAGCTCGGATTGTACGAGAGCGAAAGAATGCTGTTGTAGAGACCGAGCACACATTTTTGTACACAATCTGGCAGCGCCATCCGGACATAGACTACTCGTTCTTTGGGCCGGCTGCGATGACATCGATTTGGAGTTTCATGGAGCACGTATCCAGTACTCAGGGTGCGCAGCAAGGTGGTACCTCCTCAGCTCTTCCCACTGGTCAGCGAACACCTTCAGATCTCCAAGCGAACCCAATTCCAGCCCCTGAAGGCCCTCTTGTGTCCTAAGATCCTCCTGTCGCAGAGACCTCAACAAAGTCCCAATTGGATCTTGCTCCCTCGAACGCACGTGCCAACACTTAGACATATTTTCAGCTTCTTTTTACCGACATTATAATCCTTGGATTTTTCCTCCTTCTACGAGGGATTTAATTTTTACTTTTAATTTTTTATCAATTTTTGTATTGCATGGTGGGCTTTCAGCTCGAGAACGCTATATGTGATTTTCCCGCAATTTAAATTTTGACAGGGAGTAGCCTATATATATATGCATATATAATGAATGTGATTGGAGCACACCCATACCTCTATAACGAGCTATTGTTAAGGCTTGCTAGCAAACATACTACAATCATAATATGTTAGCTTATGAAAGTGTTAGATCTTGCAAGTAATTTATTTAGGCATTTTCAAATAATAGGATAAGTACTTACAGCTCGCGGGGTGCTCATCTTAGGTGAATTTGAGGTAGCATTTTTCCGAACTTTGATGCTTCCAGCCCGTCGAGGCATTTAAGAGACATCAATGTGATTTGAGAGTAATCCCTTGCATGGGAAATCCCTCTCACGAGGTCTCGAGGTAATTTTAGGATTTGAGAGCCGTAGCCCCTCTCGCAAAGTTGTAAGGCAATTTTATGATTTGAGAGTCGTAGCCCCTCTCGCAAAGTCGCGAGGTAATTTTATGATGAGCAAAACCCTGACATGGGTAGCCCCTCTCGCGAGGTAGCGAGGCCATCCTTTAGGTCGTGCTTTTGGCAGACCTTTAGCAGCAGCTACTGGTTGCGCCTTTTGTGAACTCTTTTGAGTGATTGGAGGTCCCCAGTTGAACCCTCCAGGGTACGAAAATCGCGACCCTTTTTGTGGATGAGACCTTTTTGTACCGTTAGCGGGCCCCATGTAACGCCCTCCGGGGTGCTGACAGCTACCCCTTCCACAGGCGAGACCCTCATTGCAACTCCTTCCACAGGCAATAGCCTTCCAGAGTGTAGTAATAGAGTTCCCAAATGGTCCCCTCCAGAGCGTATAGATGACAGCTCCTTCTACGGGTTATATCTGAATAGCCTCCCCTTCTATAGGATCACCCTCAGGGGAGTCTATAATAAGTATTTCCTTGAGCAATGTTTCCGGAGTATGAAGGTCGCAAGTTGCTGATAATTGTTCTGTAGAATATAAGAATATAAGAGAAGGTGGCTCGCAGATCGCGAGGTCGCTATAAGGAACTTTGGTGATGATCTTTCCTTTATTTGAGTAAGATGTAGCTCGAAGATTGCAGAAATCTGGTATGGCATATATAATAATCGAGCTCGCTGATCACTGGTGTGAGATTCCACAGAGTAATCAATGTTAGGAGACAGAAGATCAGTTGTGGGAACGCCCTTATTAACACGCATAATCGGTGGATGCGTTTGCTAGATACTTAATAATTTTAGTGGGCGTCTGTGCGTGAGCTCTGGACGTGAGTGATTCTTTAGATAATTAGCGAAGATATCTTCTATGGATGATGTATATTATATGGTAGTTCGCCTCATAGAAGTGGATTCTGGCAATCGCCGATCCTTATAACAATAATAACACTTGGCCCACTAGATCAGCTTGTTTTCTGCATTGAATGTATTACAAAGGACAACAGATCAAGTGAAATCACTATACAGTCAATTATCAAAGTGAATAATGTACAAAAGTTTCAGAACGAGCTGACAGTTTTAAGTGTAGTAAGGGCGGAGATGTTCCGCGTTCCAAGCCCTTAAGAGTTCTAACCCATCCATGTTGGCCAAGTGGTAGGCGTCATTCCCTAGGCTCTCCTTGATGAGGTAGGGACCTTCCCAGTTTGGTCTGAGTGCTCAATCACTAGTCTTGCGAGTCACGGGGAGGATTAACCTCAGAACTAGATCGCCTGCCTTATAGCTTCGAGCTCTGACTTTCTTGTTGTAGTACCTGGCAACCCTTTGTTGGTATACTGCTACTCTGAGGCAAGCTGTCTCCCTTGCTTCTTTAATCAAGTCCAAGCTTGCAGCGAGCAGCTGCTCATTGTCATTAGGTTGAAATGAGGCTCTTCGTTGGCTAGTCACTTCGAATTCTGTCGGGATCATAGCTTCAGATCCGTACATTATGGAGAATGGGGTTTCACCTGTAGAGCTGCGAGCTGTTGTCCTGTATGCCTAGAGTACCTTCTGCAACTCATCTACCCAAGCCCCTTTTCGTGCTTCTAATTTGGTCTTCAGGGTCTGTTTGATGATCTTGTTCACAGCCTCGACCTAACCATTGGCTTGAGGATGATCTACAACAGAGAAGCTCTTCATTATCCCTAGCTCGTTGCAGAAGCTGATGAATTGTTCGCTAGTGAACTGCGTCTCGTTATCTGTCACGAGCTGCTGAGGGACCCCAAACCTGTATATGATGTTGCTTCATACGAATTTCTCAATCTTTGAGATGGATATCTCTGCGAGCTCCTTGGCTTCCACCCATTTGGTGAAGTAGTCTACGACAACTACTGCATGCTTGCATCTCCCCCGAACTGTTGGCAAAGGCCCATTGAGGTCCATTCCTCAAATTATAAAAGGCCATGAACTTACCATTTGCTGGAGGTAAGCTGGTGGAGCTCAAGGAACCTTGGCAAACCTTTGACACTTGTCACACTTTTTCACCATATCAATGGCATCCTGCTTCATCGTTGGCCAATAGAATCCCTGTCTGAGAGCCTTCTGGGCTAGAGACAATCCCCCTGCATGGTTTTCACAGTGACCAGCATGTATATCTCTTAGCACGACCTCACAGTCCTGTCCGTCTATACAACGTAGAAGTGCAGCTAAGAAACCTTTTTTATATAACCTGTCATCGTATATACAGTATCGAACTACCCTTACTCGCAGGCGACGTGCTTCTAACTTGTCACTAGGCAGCTTTCCTTCTTGCAGGTAGTTGAGAAACGGGCTCATCCAGGAGTCAGGCTGGACAATTATGACCATCATCACCTCTTTTCCTTCTATGTTCGGAGTGGGTAGGAACTCTACTGGGATAAACTCCAGGAGATCTGCGTCTTAAGTGGTCGCCAGGGGGGCTAAGGCATTTGCATGGGAGTTTTGAGCTCGCGGGATCTGATCCAGTTCAACCCTTTGGAAAGCTCCCAGTAGCTCTTTGGGTTTCAGGAGGTACTCTACCATCTTTTGCCCCCTGGTCTGATACTCTCCCTTAACATGGCACAAAACAAGCTGGGAGTCGCTGAAGACTCTTAGTTGCTCAGCTCGTACTTCTTTTTGCTAAGCGGAGTCCAGCTAGTAATATCTCGCACTCAGTTTCGTTGTTGGTCGCTTGGAACCCGAATCTCAATACGCTAAGGATCTTCTGACCTTCTAGGTTAATCAGCAATACACCAGCCCCCGAGTTGTGCTCGTTAGAGGATCCATCCACATACAACTCCCATATCGGGCCACTGACACCCTTATCCCCGCTCCAGTATCGGTCTTGTAAATTCAGCAATAAAGTCCGTAAGGGCTTGGGCTTGGGCTTTGACTGCTGTCCTGGGCTTGTACTCTATGTCGAATTGAGCGAGCTCTATGGCCCATTTGAGCAATCTGCCTGAAGTGTCTGCCTTCTAAAGGACCTGTCTGAGAGGGTACTGCGTAAGAACCTCGATCTGATGGGCTTGGAAGTAAGGACGCAGCTTTCTCGATGCTATCACCAAGCAGTATGCCAGCTTCTCCATTTGTGAATACCTGGTCTCGGCGTTGACCAGCCTTTTGCTGATGTAGTATACTAGCAGTTGTATCCTCTCCCTTTCTCTTACCAAGGCCGCGCTCAATGCGTGCTCAGACACTCCCAAGTACAAGAAGAGCTTTTCTCCTTCCTTTGGCTTCGATAGGAGTGGAGCTTGTCCCATGTATTCCTTCAACCGTTGAAATGCTTCTTCGCACTGCTCAGTCCACTTGAAATTCTTCGCTTTCTTTATTGCTTCGAAGAAAGGCATGCGCTTGTCTATGGCCTTTGAGATGAAATGGCTGAGGGCCGCGACCTGACCATTGAGGCTTTGGACGTCCTTGACTCAAGCTGGGGATTTCATCTCTACGAGCACCCTAATCTTCTCCAGATTGGCCTTTATTCCCCTATTATTCACCATAAAGCCAAAGAACTTATCAGATGCCACCCCGAAGGCGCACTTCAATGGATTCAGCTTCATTCGGTAGTTCCTCAGGACCTTGAAGGTCTCATCTAGGTCACAGACATGATCTATTGCCTGTTGGGATTTCACCAGCATGTTATCTACGTATACTTCCATTGTCTTCCCAATTTGCTCTTTGAACATAACATTAACTAGGCGTTGGTAGGTCGCCCCTGCATTCTTCAACCCGAAGGGCATCACCCTATAATAATACAGGCCCTGGTCAGTAACAAAAAAGGTGTGCTCCTCATCTTCCGGATTCATGAGGATTTGGTTGTAGCTCGAGTAGGCGTCCATGAAGCTTAGGAGCTGATGCCCAGCTGTTACGTCCACGAGCTGATCGATTATAGGTAAGGGAAAACTGTCCTTTGGGCAGGCTTTGTTCAGGTCGATGAAGTCTATACATGTCCTCCATTTCCTATTCTTCTTTTTGACAAGGACTGGGTTGGCCACTTAAACGGGGTAGCAAGCCTCACAAATGAATCTGTTAGCCAGCAACTTCTCGACCTCCTCCTTCAAGGCAACATACCGTTCTGGTGTTATTGGCCTCTTCTTCTGACGGACTGGTTTATGCTGGGGATCTATATTTAGCCGGTGGCACATGATTTCAGGGTCTATCCCCACCATGTCCTCGTGATTCCATGCGAAGACGTCCAGGTTCATCCTTAGGAAACCCGCAAGCTAAGACTTGACTTCTAGGGATAGGTCTCGTCCCACTTTCAAACATCATTCTAGGTCTAGGTCGCTGACTTATACATCTTCCAGCTCTTCAACGGGCCCAATAGCCTGATCTGCATCTACTTCACGAGGGTCGAGATCGTTGCTCATTCCTGTCTCTGTTATAGCCCGCGGTTCACCACCTGAAACCACATTAACTTTCTTACCCCTGACTCTCATCTTCACCGCATCCTCATAACAGTGTCTAGCCAGGTGTTGTTCTCCTCGGACACACCCTATCCCGCTGAAGGTTGGGAACTTGACTGTCAACGTCCTAATGGATGTCACCATATCCAGGTCGTTCATGGAGGGTCGTCCCAGTACCACATTGTAGGCTGATGGGCTGTTGATGATCAAGAAGTCTGCCATTACAGTTGCTTGCCGACCTAGTTCCCCAAGAGTAAGCGGGAGTCTGATCTGACCTATTGGGGTCACTGCATCTCATGTGAAGTCGTATAGGGGCTCTGGAGAAGGCATAAGCTACTCGGTTCCTAACCCCATCTAATCGAAGCAATCCTTGTACATCACATTCACCGAGCTGCCGGTATCCACCATAATTCGCCGCACCTCGGCGTTGCTGATTTTTGCTCGGATGATTATGGCATCGTTGTGGGGCCAGTGCACCCCCTTGCATCTTCCTCTGTGAATACGATATCATCCGAGAACAACTTCACCTTCTTAGTCGGTCCTTCTGCCCTACTATAATTTGCCAGCAATGTCTGGTTAGCCTCTCTCACGTACCTCTAATGCGACCTGTTTGATGTACCTGCCATGTGAGGACCACCATGAATAGTGAAAATAGTTCTTACAGCGGGCTCATGCTCGGGCTCTGGAGCTCGTTGGAACTGCTGCTGTTCGGGTTGTTGACTTTGGGGTTGAGGACGCTGCTGTTGAGGTCGTCTACCTGCAGGTCGCAATACATATTCTCCCAAACGACCTCGCCTGATTAACTCTTCAATGGCGTCCTTCAGTTGCAGCAGTCCCAAGTGTTGTGCCCATTCTCGTTGTGATAGGCACAAAACTTCCTCTGGTCCCGGTGCCTGTTCGGGACTCCTATAGGAGGTGGCTTCCCAAAGTTCTCCCTGTTTCTCTCTGTAGCGAAGATTCGATCCTGTTTGTCTGACAGGACACTATAGTCCCCATACCGACATTGACGCCGAGGTCGCTCCCTTCTCAGCTCGGGTCTGGCTCACTTTGCCACAACATTAGCGGACTGATGCCTCTGCTCGCTTCGCCTGTCCCCATCTTGGCCTTTTCTTTTCCCTTAGTGGGAACTGCCTGCTTTACCCTGCTGGTTGTTAGATTTCTTGCCTCCAAAAGCTTCCTCCCATCTGATCTCTTTGGCAGCCCTTTCATAGAACTCACCCAAGTCCTTCACTGGCGACTTGTAAATGCTTTCATAGAGCTTTCCATCTTTCCTGAGTCCTGCAGAAATCACTATCAAGATGCTCTCATCGGAGGGTGTTTCAACATTACTCACCTCATCCCTAAATCGGGTGATGTAATCCTTCAAGGACTCATTATGTCTCTGGAAGATGGTGGCAAGGTGGCACGGGGGTGCAAGCTGCTTCCTTAGGGCCTTGTATTGGTTAAGGAATTTTTGTTGGCATTCTCTCCAACTCCCTATACTGCGAGTTGGAAGGCCCTTAAACCAGGCTCGCGGGGCGTCTCCCAAGGTAGTTGGGAAGACTCGGCATTTGACCAGCTGGCTGTCCGTCTGGAGGTCCATCTGCACGTTGAAGGCGTCCAGGTGGTCGTATGAGTCACTTTTACCATTATAGGGCGGAATGCTCGAGAGTTTGAACTTAGGTGGCAAAGGTACTATCTCAATCTCCCTGACAAGTGGGACCCTATGATCTTCCTGCCCTTCCTGGTTTTGAAGTCCAGGTCAAGCCTCCAGCTGCCGAACCCTCTGCAGTAGTTCTTCTACCATCAGATCTTGGGGTTGAGGTCGCCATATGGAGCCTTGCCTACCAGTGCTCTCCTGCTCTCCCAGCCGGCGATCTTGCGGCTTGCACACCTTATTGACATCTTCTACCTGTCCAGCTCCTCTTCGCAGCTCGGATTCGCGACCGACACAGTGCTCGAGAGCTTGCTCATATCCGCAACTATCTTCCACATATCTATCACCTTCGCGGCTCACCCTCACCCTTATGTTAGCTGGGTAAGCTAAGATCTCTCTCTCCCAAGTTCGCTATCATTCCCTTCTCATGTTCAGGTTCGAGGAGCGAACAGATTCTTCGGACAGCGACCTATCTCTGCCAACTGCTCCCTCCGGGGTTGGGATCTCATCAGTGGCCTGTCAGCGAGCTCTTCCGGGAGGCACGACCTCCATCTGCCTCCACACAGCATGGGTCTAGACTTCCACCAAAGCCATAACTGTCTCGGTCAACTGCCTCACCGTATCCTCAAAGGCTTGCTGACGTTGCTGCCACTCCTAAGCGACCTCCTCTCCGACAAGTAAGGTGCTCTGCTGGTCTTCCTGACCTTCAGGTCGTTCGTCCGCCACACCAACACCCCTTGTTGTCCTTGGTCTAACCATCACAGAATGACGAAATAGAAATAGTCAAAGAAAAGTCAACTGGAGAAAGATTACCAGGTCGCTGTTGGGCCCTCCTTCTAGCGCCAAAAGATGTTAACGTTCGGAAATAGGCAACTCAGAGATTTATGGGCCCAAACTGGGAACGTGGTAATAAAGGATATTAATAGTGTTAAATGTATAATAAATGAGATTTAAGATTGGTTTGGAGCAATAAAGATGAAGAAATGTCAGCGATAATAAATACCCAACAATAATAGAGCAGTTAATGAAGAAAGGAGAGGGAAGAATGAATGCAAACGTGAGATTTTTACGTGGTTCAGCGACTGCGTCTACGTCCACGGGTTACTCTGAATCAATTCCGGAAAAGTGATGGCATGCTAGTGTGCTTAAGCCCCTTGGTACAGTAAAAATCTCTCCTATTTATAGAGATGGAGAGATACAAAAATAGATACAAAGAGTGTTGTTTTCGTTACAAATGATGGTTGTTTTTAACTAATACTGACATAAACCATACTGCATTTATTGCAAAGGTAATGATCATTTCTTTCATGCGTACGTCTACATTTATTGCTCCAAGAGAGGTCTTCTCTTCATTAAATGCATGACCGCCACATTGAATGCTTTCTGGCAATTGTATAGGCGGTTCCAATGTGAAATCAGGAGAGTTGATGGTTCTGATGACTTGCTGTATAAGGCATCTTTTGGAGTGGTTTGTCAATCTGGTGGGCTGTTCGGGGTAGAGGGATACTAGATTAGGCTGGAGATGAGCTTGATCTGTTTCTGCAACTCGCGAGCTCCCGAGCTCACGAGCTCAATGGAACGAGCTGGAGGTCGGGCCTTCTGGGCTTTTGCTCCTGTTCATATCTGTTGGGCTTTTATCAGCCCATTTATCCAAGCTGAGAAAACGGGCATAACATAAACCAATTTGTTTATGAAAGTCTTTGTTGGTAAAATCTTTTTCAGTTTCCCTAAGCTTGTAGTAAATATAATACCTTGTTTTTTAATCCTATCGTATAGTATTAAGGAATGTTTATAACTTAAGGAACTGTTATATATATATATATATATATATATATATCTATGTATGCATATATATAACTAAAATCATTTGTTGCAATTTCCTTAGTTGCTTATGCTTTGTGAGTAACCAGCTTTAAGGATGTTTGAATTTTGCATTATACATCCATTATGTCTGCAGCTTTGCTCACCCTCCAGCACCCAGGGCCTCCCAACCCCACCCACCCACCCCCTTCCCCCCCCCCCCCCCCCCCCCCCCCCCCCCCCCCCACCCCGCCGCCCTTTCCCACCACCCCACCATGATTGATGGGAGTTATAACAATGTGCAATTAAAATATCTCATAGACTTATGTATGGTATTAACAGCATGCCCTTTCCCTTCATCTGTGAAGATATTATATGGTGGGAACTTCTCAATTTTGAAAAGTTTAGACTAGTTATTTATGGCGTTACAATTTTTTTTTTTTAAATATGACAACTTTTACTAACCTAATTTGTTTTGTCAACTTGGACCATATCAAAATCTCCCTTCTCTCTTAAAGGCCTTACACAACTCTTCTCTCTGGTTTCTCTCCTTTTTCATCTCACTAGTTCTTATTCTAACAAGACCCAAAAGGCTACAAGATATACATTCATTTGATCAACATACACAAAATCATTGGATCAACATTTCAAACTCGAAAGCAACAAGCTATACATTCATTGGATGAGCCCAAGTAGAGCACTCAAGTTTACTGGCATTATTTTATCCGTATGCTGCATTTATTGGCTGATAACTATCATATATTTTCATGAATGTTGATACATTGCATTATTTTGTGTTTTGCCAACAAGCATTGATGATTTCGTTCTCCATTTCTAGGAAGACAAATGTCTCGTGATACATAATGAAATGTATGTTCCATAAGACCTTAATTTTCTTTTGACTGAGTTGAGGCATTCCAATGGGTAAGATGTCCCCTTAAATCGTTGCAATCAAATTTCCATTTAAAAAATCTTGCCATACTCAAATTACAGTAATGTTGAACAACATCTTGAATAATTCAATAACGAGGATGAACCACACCCAAAAAGATTGAAACATGTTTAATATCTCCAACAAACAAATCCAACTGATCAAGGTAGAAACTTTGTTTCTAAGCAAATTAATCAATAGGTTTTAAAACTTAAATTTATTAATCTCTCATGTTAATTTAACTTTGTTTTTATTGATTTGTTCTCTTTTGGTGGGTGGAATTATAGCATATTTTTGTATGATAGTTTAAAAGAACTCCCATATTTTTGTATGATAATTTAAAAGAACTCAGTGAGTGATCTTTTAACAATTACTATTGTTTTATGGTGTTGTCTCTGTATCTATTAACTGTATATAGAAAGTGTGATGAGAATGGTGAATAGCCCTAGAATTATAGAACCCCTAGGTATTTCTTTGAAAATGAAATCACATTTATATCCTCATAAAATTGTAAATTAGTTGTCCTATGATGAGCATGATTTATATATTTTTATTACACTTAAATATAAATTTTTTAGTTCAATTTTGTGTTAATTTTATTTTAATTATTTGTGTTTTCGGTGCATGAGAATTCAAAAAAATAAAAAATAAATTGAGTGTTAAATGAGAACAAATTATAGTTTTTGTCTAGTCAACATCTAAGTCGATTAAAGATTCAAGCCCTAAATGAAAAAAAAAAACACTTGAAAGTAGTACCTCACACTGTTTTACCTGTAACAGTAATTTGACTGAGAAAGTTTCCAAACACTCTGCAGAATGAAACAAGGCAACAGCTTAGAATATATTTATAATTTTTGATGACATGTATGATTGTGATATCAAGCTTTATAAATTAATAAACCTGTAGAAATGTTCAACCAGCAGCACCTCAAGAAGATCAACACAAGCCATGCAATCCTCAACTGACAATTTTGGGACCTGCAATTTGGCAAATGTATATATTAACGATGGAAAACGTAAATTAAACAATTTGTTAAAACATTGGAAATGATTTCAGATATCAAAGACCAGATCTTTTCTTTTGATACAGTCTCCTCTAAATAAAGCAAAGGAGAACAAAGATTAACTTTAAGAAGAATAACAGTACAGCAAATAATAGAAATGCAAGGAGAATCATAAGCATTCTAAATGAAAGTTTGTATAGCCACGTTTTATCAATAAAGACCAGCTCAATTTGATATCAGTAGCTGCCATCTTCTCAACTATGAGCAAAGCATATATGCCATCCAAACGCTGCACTGCTCTGCTTTAGCAAAACCAGTTTTAGAATTTTCACTTCAAAGATTAAAAGAACATCCTAGCTACACAAGGTCAGTCAACCAAAACCTTAAAGGCCCCTGCAAAACAGTGTCAGTACTATTTTTGCACATAACTCGTAGACATGTAAGATGCCCCCTTCTCAAAGCTTCCTTCTCCTTCAAGCCAGAAGCAAGAAAAGAAACTAGATCTGCTTGCATATATAGTATCAGCAGATGGTGCAGCCCAAGAAGCCATTGCTGACCGAGTTGCAAGCTTTACCTCATTACCTGAGGATAGAAAGGATAGGAAATGATTAGTCATTAACATATATATATATATATATATAAGAAGATGGGCCCACCCTATAGCAGATAACATTTCAGATAATTAAGGAACCACTGGCCAACATATTTATAGGCGGACTATGGTTATGAAAGACGTACGGTTGACATATTTCCCTTCAGGAGCATTAGACAATGCTTGAACTCTCTAGTATGGAGATGCAAGTCTTCCTTCTGAGCCTGTTCATAATCAAACATTTAGCTTAGAAGATCTCAGCAAAAGGTACAGATTCATCAACAAAGAATGTCGATCTCACATGTATATACCAGAAAAAGGACATAAACATGGAATGAAGACTTACCTCCAATCACAGCTTTAATAGCATTGAACATATACAGCTTCTAAAGCATTTGGATTACTAGGCTCTTGGCTCTGACTTACTACTATAATCAACGCCCCAACCCTCCTACCTTCATCTGCATGTCTGGTGACTGGAAAAGCAACAAACACAGAATGCTCAGAGTTTGAATCACAACTGTTAGCTGACCATAAGTTTAAGACCAGAAAAGTTCCATGGGCTAAACACTAACTCACTGAACGGTGATGATGATGATAAAATAGCAGTATCCTCACCAAGCACCATCCTCTCTCTCTCTCCATCATCGGTTCTGTCTCTCTCACCAAGCTCGGCTCCGTCTCCGACCAAACCCGCGCCGACCAAGCACGATGACGACAGCCGTTCCATCATCGCTGACATCGACAACATCCTTTACCTCACCGTCCACACGCGACCACCTCGACGCCATCTCCCACGCACTCCGCCCATCACTCCACCTCCACCGCCATCGCCCTTTCTGTTTTTCTCGCTCTTCTCATTCAACCACTTCTATCAATACTCTCCTTTCCTATTTATAGCTTCTCCACAATACCCACTTGTGAGGTTGCTCTTCCCTTCTCTTTTGCCTCTCTCAGGAATTTCGTCAAACATTTCGCCTGCAAAAGACGGAACAATGTTTTCTGTGCACACTCACGTCTCAGCCCATTTGGGCCCTCCTCTTATTCACTCTGAGTTCCCTTTCCGTCTTGAAATTCACTCTCTCGTCCTTCAACTGGGTTTACGTCAACTTTTCAGCCCCGCCAAGAATTTGAAGAAATACGATTCCTAGGCTCTAGTCAGCGGCCCCACCGATGGTATCGGCAAGGGCTCTTTGAGTTCTTGGCTAGTTAATGGTGTTTTTGTGGTTTTAAGTTCAATTGGTTTTGTGAACCTTGTTTGAGTTTTGGCTCGTTGATGGATTGTGATTATTTGTTATTTTATAATGTTATTATTTTGATGATAAAATGTTGAACTGATTATTGTAAATTCTATTTTCACATAAATTATATACATATAATCATTGCGATCAACGTTATTATACAAGAGACCACTAAGAGTTTTTGCTCCAAAAGTAATCCTCTACACCTCTTCACTATCTTCTCGGCAATTTCCCTTGAATACTTTGGATGCCCATTGAATTTTCTGTTCCTAAAGAGTGATAAGTAAATATAGACAAACAATCATCATCTGACAAGACTTCCAATGGATCTGTTGGACAAGTGCCTACCATTGATGATATATGGCTACTAGGAGACTGTAACAATAATTACTGCAGGAGAGTCGGACTCAAATGGGTGGAGAAGTGCATTCCACTTGTTAGGATTCTCATTCCAAATGTCAACAAGAACATCCAAAACTTTCTTTCCTAGAAGTTTCCCCTTCAATTCAACTTGAAGCTTATTGAGATCACTACGATCATGACTCTCAGGGGACTAATGAACTTCAAAGTTGTTTCCTGTCACCATGATGACATCGAGGTCATCGGAAACACAAGCCACGCTTTGAGATCAAAGTAATTGTCGACGCTAACATTGTTATAGACATTTTGAGCGAAAGTTGTCTTCCCCACTCCACCAATCCCTACAATAGGAATAACCGAGATCTCATCTTCACTACCTTCATCCTTCAACAGCAATTCTACTATTGCCGCTTTGTCTTTATCCCTACCATAGACGTGAGCTTCACTTAAAGAGGTTGTAGATAGTCTTCGATCTCTGACTTTGTTGGACCTACCTACTAAATTCTCTCTCAGATCCAGAATGTTTTTCTGTGTAGCTATTTCTTGCAACCTCTTAGTCATCTTCTTCATTTCAGGTCCCATCTTGAAGTTGAACTTAACAGCAGGTGGGTTGAAATTGGCTGGAATGAGCTTCTGTACCATACTTGTGCTAGATTCGGATTCATGGGACACCTTTTTGTAAACTTGTCCAATATGTCTTCCACATCATAAGCCAAATTTTGAAGATCAATACAAGCCATCTCTTCACAAACTGGTTCGTTACCTGCTTCTCCTCTGCATCTTCAAGCACTGCATAGATCTTCATCAACATGTTCTCCCACTTCTCGAGATCCGCATGGATTCGTTCTTGGCGTGCAAAACTCAGCAGTTCAGTTGAAGCCAGCTTGTGGATCAGAAACTCGACGGACCCTATTAGAACAGCCTCTCCAATGATCGACATAGTTTCTTTGCAAGAAAAATTTTGGATTCAATATGGAAAATGAAAGCAAAGAAACTCTTAGGTAAAGTCAAAAGAAGAAACTGTATGCTGCCTGTAATTGACTCACAAACAAGAAACAATACGTACGCCAAACTAACCGCCTGTTATTTGTTTTATTGCACAGAAAAGAACAGAAGACGAGGCCATTAGTTTAAAAAATTGTTAAAAAGAAAACACTGTGCTTCATTGATGTTTTCATGGAGATATCTGTTGATTTTAACGTCCCTACCTATGTGAGGAGGGCGGCCGTTTTAATATATTGTACTGATCGATTGGTAATATCTGTGGGAGAATAACTGAGTCATGATGTACCATGGTGGATGCAACTTGTAACAGTTTAACATAATTTCCTTCTTATTGGTCGACTAGACTATTCAGTTTCACCAATAAGAAAGCTAGATTATATAGTCAACATCGGCCAATGACTCTGCTTTTTCCGGGCATCAAATGATAAATCATTCAAAATCAAAACGTAACAAGAATGTAATTTAAGTAGGGGGAGAAAGATGTATGCTTTAAGTGGATTAAAAAAATATTCTTCACAATGAATTAAAAAAAGAAACGAAACCAAATCTTCACAATCAAGAGAAAAAAAAAGTGGAAATTATAAAAAATACCATTTAAAAAGGATAAAATTTGTTTTTATCCATTATTTTTAAAAAAAAATATTTTTAACCCTTCAAACAAATATATTTGATGGTATACTCAAATTACCCAAAATATCCCTGGACATTTTTACAAAAAAACCCTGAACAATTTAAAATTTACGAAAAATCGAAAAGTGAAATTAGGATTAAGCCCATGTATATATATACCTCAAAACCGATTGATAGAAATAAGTTCCATCGATTTCTCACTCAAAGCACACCGGTTTTTGCAAACCCGAACCCGATCGCGACCCGACGAAGAGATTGAAGTTTTTGGCCATTCCCGCAACGTTGCCGACCTTTCTCGAGCAGCTCCTACCGCCGGCGAACCTGCAGAAAGTGCAAAGGTTAGATTTTGATATGTTTGTTGTATTTTTTGATTGAGATTTTGGATTTTAAAATGTTTGTTGTGTTATGGATGTTAGTTTAGGATTATTAGGTTTAGAATAGGTTGGATGTGATTGTGTTTGGTCGTTTTTGTGTTGAAAATGACCGATTTCGACGAGAGAAGAGTTGTTGGGATCGGATTGGTTTTTGAGATCGATTTTCCACGATCAGTTTTTGAGATCGATTTTTCACGATTGGTTTTTCATTTCGGTTTTCCACGATTGGTTTTTTATTTCAAGTTTTCATGATCAGTTATTCATTTCGGTTTTTCTGGTCATCGAAGTGAAAAATCGATCTTCAAAACCGATAATGGAAAACCGAGGTTGAAAATCGATCTGGAAAAGCGATCATGTAAACCGAAGTGAAAAACCGATCTGAAAAACTGATCATGAAAAACCGAAGTGGAAAATCGATCTGAAAAACCGATGATAGAAAACCGAAGTTAAAAATCGATCGATTTCATTAACCGATTTTTCAAATGCCTTCAAAAACCGATCGATTTCATTAACCGATTTTTCAGTTGCCTTCAAAAACCGATTCAGTTTATATATCCCTACTGATGATTTCTTTGTTGTTTTTCTTTCCTACAAATGGATTTCAACTATAAATATAGTTCACAAACAATTGACAGACATACGAGCGGGAACACACATATTGGTTAAAGATTGGTTAATAAGATAATTGTCATTATTAATAGAAGAAAGCTATACGACTGGTTCATGGCAGAATGTTCGTTCGGACATATTTTGAAGATAACCAATAATACGGCTACTGGTTCTGTGATTTTGTGGGTGCTTGCTAGAGAGTTAAAGGTCACGGATGCACGGTGTGATGAGAGGTGGTTTGAAATTGGGGGGAGAAGATATAGGTTTGGGAAAAAAGAGTTTCTGTTGGTGACTGAACTTCCTTTTGGGGGCATCGACCGTAAAATCTTTCAAATAGTGCCAAATGATTAAAATGGTCTCCTATGGCGAATGTTTAATGGAGTGTCGCCGGAGGTGAGAGAGTTGGTTATATTTCTTGAGGCAAGAAGTCATAGTGGGCAGGGAGACCGTGTAGAGCAGAATCCGATAGATGATGAAGATATTTTGAAATTGGTGAATGTAGGGATTATTTTCCATCTCTTTATGAGACTGGATGATAGAGCTAGGATTTATCCATTTATGTGGGTCCTTATTGAGAATACAGAGAGGTGAAAGACATTCCCTTAGGGCACATTATGCTATAGTGTCATGTTGTCCTGTCTCAACAAGGCACTTAATGAAGAGCGGATCAGAAATTCGTCAAGAACCATTAATATTTATGGCTATGTATTGGCGTTTCAAGTATAACTAATACTTTCAATATTTATTGCTTCCTTCTGTTACGGTTAATATATAGGGTTATATGTATGTTTTTAGTTTAATCAATTTTGCATTATATATTATTTGACCATTACTAACTCTATGTATGTTTTTTGTTTAATCATTTTTACATTATAGTGGTGGTTAGTGGAGGTGTTTCCAGTATTACAGGAAAAGATAGCAAAAAAGAACCCGAACCTCAAAAATGATCTACCAAGATGTATGAGACGATCACTGAAAAGAACACTGACAAATATACACAGCCTAGATGATAGCCCCCCCGTAAGTGGCGAATATAACCTAAATTTGTGTCAATTATTTGTTTGTTATAACTATCGTTATTTATATTAAGTATATAATTGTAGTATAACTAAATATATTTATATAATGCAGATAGTTGGCACTGGGCGAACCTTGGAGCCTACTGACACCGAGAGGGAGATGGATTATTGGAAATCTTTTAATCCGAATCATATGGTTCATGAAGAAGTACATAAATATGGTGGCAGGGAAGTGATGATGATGATGATGATGACCAGGCCGACGATGACGATGGTTTAGATGATGGTGTAGGGGATGAGGATGAGGATGAGATAGAAGATGTTGATGAAGTGGAGGGAGAGGATGATGATGAGGTGGATGGTGACGATTAGCCACTTAAAGACGTCCGAAGCGTGCAATCCAAATCAAAAGATACCTTATCAGAGTTTCGGACAAAAAAGGTACATGATGTACGGCATGTAGATTATGAGGTACGAATATTCTATTTTTGTGCTTCCGAGTTGATATAAAATGATACAAAAACAATAGAAATAGATTAATAAATTATACAGCTGTATTAATACATAATTGAGTAATTAACATAAAAACGTTTTACATAAAACATGCATGAACAAAATGTCAATCAATTGCTAATAATCATTTTCGTCAATAGCCACTTCTGGATTGTTCATAGGAAACCGTAGTATACATTGACGTTGGTTGTGTCCAGTCTCATGACACAAGCGGTATCTTCGAGAGCGTGGCTCATTTTCAGTAGCATTTGAACTCGTTCTAACATCCGCACCCACGTCTGCGCTTGTCCCTTCGCTAATAGAAATTGGGGGGTTAAGGCAACGAAGACGGTTGTGTCCCCTTTGACCACATCTTCCACACTTTTTTCGACAAGGATCTTCCCCAACTGAAGGAATCCGAACCTCCTTCAGCTTACTTGCTTGTCTTTTACCTTTCGGTGGTAATACAACTATACTTCTAACTTCCGCTGAAACATTCCAACTGGTCAATTGTGGGACGGGATTAATCGGACGTGCATATGCGGCTTTTAGACACTCCACGCTATAGTACTGACTGCAAAGTGTATCACAACTGATGCCCTTGAACTTGACATGTATCAACAATTTAAGTGTCACGCTATGACATGTAACACCGAAAAAAACAATGTATAATTACCATACTTGGACACAGCACATGCATGAACACATGGCAACTGATCAAGGTTCCACTGCTTACACGTACATGTGTGCTATTGAATGTCAACCATCGCATCTCCTTTGCTGTAATGTATGACACTGTAATGATACGGTTCTGTAATGGGATGTACGATACCTTCTGTGGATAAATCTTTTGCCAACATGATACGATCATATGTAGCGGTAGTAACATACGTTGTAAGCTTCTCAGCGGCAACACGTCTATTATTAAACCATCTCTGTAATACATTTCTTACATATTCATGTGCAGTTGTTATTGGCAAACGACGTGCTTTCATCATGCAATTGTTGAGCGACTCTGCAATGTTGGTAGTCATCATTTCATATCTTCTTCTTGGACAATATGCTCGTGACCACCTACTCACTCCAACCTTAACCAAAGCTCTATGTGTGGTTAGATGTAATGCACGTATTTCTTCCAATATTCTGTTGCATTCATCAAGCACATAACAATATGCTGCATTGTAAAATGCATTTTCCACATCCGAACGCTTTTTACACTGTTGCTTAAGGTTTTGCCACAAGTGGAAAAAACATATCACATGTGGGACTTCAGGAAAAGCTGCTTTCATCCCATTCGATATGCTCTTATCACGATTCGATATGATCAGCAAATTGTCTGACACCCCGATTGCTCCTCTCAACTTTTTTAGGAACCAAGTCCATAAATTGTCCGACTCTCCGTCAGCAAATCCAAAGACGATAGGATAAATCATCTCCGACCCATCTTTACATACAGCAAAAAAAATCACTCATTTGTATTCACCTTTTAAATGAGTGGCATCAATAGCAACAACCGGTCTCATGTAAGACCGAAAACCCTCAATGGAAGCTTCAAGTGCAACAAAGGAATACAAAAACCGGTTGTTTTCATCTCTGTTAATTGCCGTCATTGTGCCGGGGTTTGAAAGTTTTAACATTTCAAAGTAGGACGGAAGCTGTTGATATGATTCATCTGCTTGCCCATATGTTAGTTTCTTTGCATATTATAAAGTCTTCCAAGCTTTACTATATAAGATCTGCACTCCATACTACTCTAACATTTCTCCAACCAAACGATTAGGTGTATAAAGATCTCTTCCCACCTTTCCTGCATACAATTTTTCGATCACAATAGCCTTCACACTCTTCATGTGTGATTCCATGGCTGTCTGTCGACACGTGTGTTCGACTACATAATTCAACACAAACCACATTGAACAACCTTTTCTACATCTTGCACGAACAATAAAACTACAAGTTTTATCTTTACAATTAGCTTTAAATTGCTCTGTATTCGAACATCTAACCCGATATTCAAACTTAGCTTTCAGAGCATATTCGCCAATAGCTATAGTCATTTCTTTTTTACTAGTAAAGAATGCTCCTTTATACAACGTACCACGTTGGTAGACGGTTGACGTAGCGCTTGAAGTAGCCTCAATGTCCTCCAATTCTACACCAGGAACAATCCAGTATGGTTGTGAAGGATTGTTCTGAAATTGTAAACCTAAAAATCTTAATTCTGGAAACTCTTCTTCTTCAACGACATCATCAAATCGAGTTTCCTCTTCATCACTATCTTCAGTTTGCTCTTCATCACTATCCCGTATTCCATCACCATTATCATCTGTGTCCCGATTTTCATCATCAGTACTATAATTCATATAGTCATCATTAAAGTCACGAATGAGACTTTCAGCCGATGTAAATAGAGTGACAGAAGTATCAACTTGATTGCTCTCAATACCTGAAGTGAGATAAAAATGACTTTCAACTGCATGTGGATTTACAGGTCTATCCATATTTGCCTCGTCATGTCTTATGTTCGGTATTGAATCAGTGACAAATGGATGAACGATACGCCTACTAACCCCAGCTCCAAAATCTCTTGCAATCTTATCGATATAAATCTTTTTAACATCAATATTTTTTATCGTCATCAAACCAACAACACCAAGATCAGACATGATACATATCTTTTTAACCTAACCATTTGTCGTATTTTGTAGTAAATAATATATACGAATATCCCACCTTCTTCTATCAATATCAGCCTCTCTGTATACAACGTCCACCAATACTGAAAAACTACTATTTTTGTAGACCCCACACATGATCGACTCCACTCCAATGTAATTACATCTATTCCACTCTCCGTCAAAGTTGATTACAACTGTTTCTTGAGCCATTTCTGTAGCATTCAAATCAAATAATACTATTAAATCTCATTTCAATCAGGCAATATAATAAAATACAATCATATCGAATCATATTTAATACATAGAAACACAAACATATAAAAAAAAACCATGAAAAATGTGGTAAATTCGGTTTTTCAGTGAAGTTATCGGTTTTTCATTCTCTCAAAAACCGAAAAAATCGTGAAAAACTGTTCAATCGGTTTTACAGTGACTCAATCGGTTTTACAGTGACTGGATCGATTTTTCAGCCACTGAAAAATCGGGATCGATTTTTAGCCACGTACCAGTTTTTCAGTGGATGAAAAACCGATCCCACTGAAAAATTGTCACAACTCTTCAAGTGGAAAACCGATTATCACTCACGAAAAACCGATTTCGTCGCAGATTTTGCAGATTTCGTCACAAATTTATGAAAAATTTAGATCTCACAACCAAATCATTCTTATAGTCTTTTAGCTAGCAATATGAACAAAACAATCCAAAAACCAATAAAAAAACTCATACATTACCTTTCAAACTCAAATGGAAGAAGAATCTTCAAAACCTTCAATGGTGTAAACTTGAATGGATCCAAAAACTTCAATGGATGAAGAAGCTCGAATGAATAATCCCCTCAATAGATTATTTTTCAACTGCAATGTATCTCAAAAATCATTGATAACCATTAATGGAGAAGAGAGAAAAGGGAAGATATTATTAGGATGAAGAAGGTTATTTTCGTAATTTCATATTTGGGCAGAAGGTTATTTTCATAAGTTCATGTTTGGACATTTTAGTGATTTTAACTTAAGGGTATTTTGGTAATCTTGGGTATAGAATGGAAATAGTTTATTTGAGAGGTCGAAAACAAATTTTTTTTAAATAACTGGGTAAAAACAAAAAAAAAAAAATTGATTTGGATAAAAAATATAAATTTCCCAAAAAAAAAAAAAAAAAAGAACCATAGACAACATTAATCCTCTGGTAAGTTTCAGTACAAATTCTTTTGTTTCTGTTGATAAGAAAGACGAGAAGCGTATAGTGATGACAATACTTGAAAACAGTTTATAATAGAGTAATTAAAATTTATGAAAATATAAGCTAATTTATACTAAAATTAGTGTGAGTTCTAAAATTAAACAAATGTGGTTTTTTTTTTTTCTTTTGGATGAAGGAAATGTGGTTTCTTTTCTTTTTTTAATCATTCTTTTGTTGCAAATTGAGGCTTTTAGTTCTTTTTTTTTTTTTTTTAAAAAAAAAAAACTAATTTTCATGATTTAATGTTAACTCTAAAATTCAAATTAAATTTAACGCTATAAACGAAACATCTATTCATGCAACAATATTTTTATTTATGAGACTAGCTAAGGTGATAATTATGTTTGGCGTTGTCACCAAGGTGAAATTAAAAATTCTTTTAGAATAGAGTCAACTAAATAATAAATATGATAGTAATGTTTATTAAATCTTGACTGATTCAACTTCAAATATAATATAACATTTTCCTCTTTTTTTAAACAATTATAACTTCAAAAACTAAGAAAATGAGAAATAACTTGAATCCCACGATAAAATTTCCTATTCTAACAAATCCACTTTTTTCATAATTACGGGGTTGTTTATAATATAACCATAACAGAAAGATGCAAATAACAACTCACCTTTATAAATTGAAGTATTACATTAGACAGACTACAAAAGCAAAACACGGCCTTGGAGGTGACAAAATAACAATAAGCCAAAAATTCATAAATTAAAAACATAATTTAACTATAAAGTCGTTCAAGATCCAATTCAGCGTTTTCCTCAACCCAAACCAGTAAATCAAATGCTCCAATTCTTTAATCATAATTTTAATTCATTCACCTTCATCATCAACAGCTTTCTCTCGATTAGTCATGATATATACTTGCAATTTAGTCATTTCTAATCTATTCTTAGACTAACCCCGTCAGTTGCACCATAGAATAAGTATTCAGGTTATCAATGTTTAACCTTTTTAACGCGTTGCAATTGTCCAACTGGGCACCAGTTTTCATTTCCAGCATGATGTCCGAATTTGCAACCAAACATAGGTTTCATTTGTTTTCTCTTCATTTTCCCATTGTTACTGCTACCACTACCGCTACCTTCTCCTTTATCATTATTGCCATTACCATTACCGTCACTGTCGTCTTTCTTCTCAGTTTTCCCACCACCATCATTGTTGTCATCATCACCACCACCACCACCGTTATTGTTGTTAGCACCACCACCACCGATGTTGTCGTCATCATCGCCACCACCGTTGTTGTCATCCTTCTGTGTTTTAAATCATTTCTCCTCTATATTTCGAACCGATATTGTTTATCAGTGAATTAAAAAATCGACACAGTTGCCTTAACGTTAAGGAAAGTGAAAGACTATACTTTGTCTCACCAATTAATTTTAATAGCTGCTCTCGTTGCGCCTCGATAGAAAGCTTGTAATTATTTGTCTCAAGAATTAATTTTAGTAGCTGCTCTCTTTCGGCCAAGAGCTTGTTATAATAATCATTGTTGTTGTTCTTCTCATCTTTCTCACCAATTATGTTCTTCTTCTGAAACTGAAAAGAAAAATTAAAAGAAAAGAAAAAAAAAAAAAAAGAGTCTATAGAAACAAAAGAATATTTTTTGAAAAGACCAAATAAGAAAGAAAGAAGAAAAAAAAACTTAAAGAAGGAGGTCGGCGAACGATTTGATTAAGCCGATCCATTGTTGAGTTTTGGAGGAAGACAGAGGTCAAGAGGGTGTATATAGTACGGATGATAATGAATTCATGATGGAAGGGTGGTTTAGGAGAAAGAGAGTGGTGTTTGGTGGTGAAAGTCATGAGAAGGTGCTAGTGGAATAATTACACAATATTTTGCAATTTCATTTGAGATAAATCCAAGTGGAAATTACTAGAAATACTCATTCTCAAAGTGGGATTTTTGTTTTTATAAACTATTACAAAAAAAAAAAAAAAAAAAGTTTTTGACCCCTCAAATAAATTAATTTCATTCTATACCGAAATTACCCATATTATGCCTACCACAATTTACCCATAAACCCTTAACTTTTAAAATTTCTAAAAAGCTAGAGTGTAGAATTACGAAATTGCCCCGATATATTCAAGGGTTAAGAAATCAACCCACCCTCATTTCCATCGATTTCAAAACTTGAACATCAACCCATTTTTGTGCTCAGACCCAGTCGAGACCTAATGAGCCATTTCCACAATCTATGGCCTTCTCGAGTTGTTGATGACCTCGCCAGACCTTCTCTGACCGCCGACAAGCTTGTTCACATCCTCCGTTTCCCAAGGTATGCGACAATTGGATTCCGTTTCAAATTTTGTGATTTTTTTGTTGTTTTGCGATTTTTGGAGTTGTTTTGTGTTATGCATGTTGAGTAATGATAATTAAGGTTAGATTAGGTTAGATTTGATTAAATTTGACTTTAAAAATAGAGGATTCCAATGGAAGTAGTGTTGTTGCCTTCGACAAGATGAATAGGTTTTTTAAATGGTATGTTGAAATCAGTGAATGTTATTCACTAGTTTCAACATCCCACTAAAAAACTGATTACGCGACATTTGGTTTTAGTTTGAAATTTTATGATTTTTTTTTTTTTTAATTTGTTTTCAAATTTTTAGATTTGTTTTGTGTTATGGATGTTAGGTAATAATGAATAGGGTTAGATTAGGTTAAATTTTTTTGATTTGGCTTCAAAAATAGAGGAATTTGCTTAGAGCATCTTGAAGACAACAATCTGCCAACTGGTTTTCTAGTGGGATGTTGAAATCGATGAATAACATTTACTGATTTTCAACATCCCACTGAAAAACTGATCCATTTAATAAATTAAATTTAAATTAGTAATGACAAATTAATTTAGGAATAATTAAATTAAATTAGTAATTAAATGTAATTAAATGAGTAGTAATTAATTATATTATAAATGAAATAAATTTAATTAATTAATTATATTGTAAATGAAATAAATTTAATTAATTAATTAAGTAAATTTTTGAAATAAAATAATAGACAATGTAAGATTATATTAAAAAAATGAATTGTAAAAGGTAATTTTCATTTAAATATAAACCCAAATTTAAATTGATGATTAAATTTAATTAAATTAATTGAGGTAAAAATTAGTAAATGAATGTAATTAGAGTAAAAATTATTTAAATTAAAGAAATGAGAAGAAAATTATATTAGCCAAAAATAAAAATCAAAAAGTTGTATTAATTTTTGTATTTAATTACAATTTTTAGTAAAGTCATACCAACCCTTTGTTGTTTTTCTTTCCTGCAACTGCAATTCAATTGTATACACAGTTTGCAAATAATCGGCGAGAAAAGGGGTGAGAATACATATATTGGTTAGAAATTGTTTGGTAAAAATAATTACAGTTGTTACTAGACGAGATTTGGACCAACAATTCATAAGAGAGTGCTGGTTCCAACATATTATGTTGATACCTAGCAACAAATATGACTGCTTCTACCGTGATACTAGGGTTTCTTGCTAAAGAGTTGATGGTCCCTAGTGGTCGCCATGATGAGATGTTGTTTAAAATCGGGGGGGAGGGTGGGGTGGAACATATAGGTTTCAGAAAGATAAGTTCTTATTAGTGACATGACTCTTGTTTGGTAGTATCGACCAAAAATTCTTCAATATGCTATAAAATGACGAGCAAAGTCTCCTATAGAGATTTTTCAATGGAGTGTTGCCGAATGTGCTTACCATACCTAACTTACTCGAGGCAAGGAATGATACAATGGGCAAGGACCATGTAGTGGAGGTTGTAATAAATGATGAAGATCTGTTGAAGTTAACTAATATAGTAATTGTCTTCCATCTATTCTTCAACCAGAATGGCAGGGCCTTCCTTCCTCATTTTCTGTAGGTCATTATAAAAAATACAGAAGTGTGGAGCTCGTTCCCTTGGGGTACATCGAGCTATAGTAAGCTCGTCTATAGCCTTCAATGGTGATTAATAAGGAACGGATTAAAAACCCACTTAAAACCGTTAACATTTATGGCTATATTTTGATGCTTTAGGTACACCTAATACGGTTAATAATATTTATAGCTTTATCCTAATAAGGTTACTATTTATGGTTTATATATATACTAACTATATATTTGTTTTTTGTTTAATCATTTGTGCATCATAGTGGTGACTACTTGAAATATTGCCGGTGTTGAGAAACAAGATAAGGACAAGAAACTAGGGCTTGAAAGATGAGCTACCAAGGTGCAAGAGATGGACACTTAAGAGAATGCCCAAAAGCATAAAAAGCCTTAAAGATTTTCCCTTTGTAAGTGACAAACCTAACCAAAATTGGTTTTTTTTTTTTTTTTTTTTAACTATCCTTATTTATTTGTAATATATTAAGTATATGATAATACAATTATATATAACTATATCTAACTATATATATATTGTAGATAACTAGCAAGAGGAGAACTCTTAAGCCCACTAACCCCGAAAGAGACACAAATTATTGAAGTTCGTTCAATCCTAAGTATTAGGTTAGCGAAAAGATCTATAAAGTTGTTAGTGGAGAGAGTGCGGATGATGATGAGGTGAAAGGTGTAGGGAGTGATGGTGATGATGAGGTGGAAGATGCAGAGGGTGACGATGATTATAAGGTAGAGGGTGAAGGGGGTGATGATGATCATGAGGTGGAGGAATTTACTATGGAGGAGAATGAGTGGCATGAAGACATCCTAGACATATAGTCCAAATAAGAGGATACATATTTAGAGTTAAGGACAAGAAGGTCACACAATGTATGAAATGTATATCATGAGGGAGGAATCTTCTATTATTATATAATTTATTTTATTATTAAGTGAATATTCATTTTAGTAAATGCAAAAGTTGTGAACATATTATATAGTAGTATGTAGTTGAATAGAGAGATGGAGTCTCAAAATATGATAGATAGAGTGTAATTATTTAAATTTGTAGGTTATATTTCTCCGGATAGTCCAAAAAGAGAGGAGAGTCTATCAAAATTTTTATAAAATTATTTTCAAAGTGTAATTATATATATTTTTTTATAGGTGACGAAGTTTGAGTATCTTATGGATTTGTAGAAGAAAAACCACAAGATCCATAACAGAAACTAGAAGATCCTAAGTAGCATGGGTAAGAGGCTGAAAAGGGTGAAAGATCATCTAAAAATTCATGGGTCTTCGACTGGCGGGTATGATTCGAATGATAATGATGATGATGATGATGGGAGCACTGTCTAGGATGAGCACATCCCATAACCTACTACTACTACCAATACCACCATAAAAAAAAAAAGCATCATCCCATCAAGATGAAGAGGTCCATCAGTCACCCCTCCATCAGAAGGACCAAGAGGTCCATTAGTCCCAGGGTGTCCACCAGCACCCTTCCATCGGAAGGATTAAAAGCTCCACCAATCAACCCTTTATCAGAAGGACCAGAAAGTCCACCAGTCCCAGAAAGTCCCAGGAGATCCATTAGTCTTAGAAGCTAAGTGTGGTGATGACCAAGTAAATTTTGTAATTCTATTGTGTTCCAGTCTTACTTATCATTCTATATCTCTAACTTTAATTTTTCATTTGCTTAAAATTACAGAAGGAGGTCATCTAGGAATGGGACAAATGAAAAACAAAGCCATTAGCATCTCTGTGGACGTCATACATAGATCCTTAATCACCGAAAAAGAAAAAAAAAATTTGCCAAAAGTAGAGGATAAGGAGATGACGGAGTTTATAAACCCATATAAGCTGTGTATAATGAGTGCAAAGCTTACGCATATTTGGACCTGAGGTATTGATAAAAAAAAAAAAAAATCATTACTCTTTCATCCTGGTTACTAATGTAATAGAATTTCCAATAATTCTTCTTATTATTATTATTTTATTTTAGGCTTGTCATCAATTGTTATGGGTAGAGTGTGACACCGACTATGCTGAAAACCATTAAGTATGACCACCAATGGTTAAGTTCAGCTAACATCGATTGTTATTCGATGTGCCTACAAAAGAAATGGTGGAATGAGATTGAAGACACTAGATACGCGGTCCATAGGAGTTGCTTGTTTGTGAGTGTTTACACTTTAGTTATGTATTTTAATTTCTTTTTTTCATATGTCCCTGCAGTTAAATAATATGTTTAATTGAATTTTCATCTTACAGGCATTGATGACATACTACTATAAAGAACATTACATTCGCTTGCAAATAAAATTTGATCCAACTATGGCTATTATACCCCTAGAGTGGCTACCATTTGCTAGTGGTGAGATAGACACACTAGTCCCGTGGTGATATGTTGGAAATGTAAGTTTTGTTCCAAGATTAAGAGTTATTATTTGATCCTTAAAATTAGTTCTATACCACTAATGTCTTCAAATTGTAGGTTTTGCTACTGTATAGTCTTAATCAAGGTCTTGGGTCTTCTGTCAGATGTACTTGAGAGAGCATAAGATATTAATGTATGATCCCCTTGGAGATATCGACTTTAATATACAAAGGGAGCCACTTGAGCTACTGGTATGTTTGATGCCCATCATGTTGCTTCATTAAATGTTATGAAATGACTAACATAGATATACCATCCGTGGAAGAGTGGTGGAAAGTTAAGCATCTTGATATAGTGTATATGCCCCAACAACCCAATAAGTGAGCAAATTAATTACTTAATTATATTCTAAATGTTAATTAATTTAATTAAATTAATTTATTATTGATACGAGATAATTTATGAGGCATACATGACAATGTATGTCTACGACCTTTTACGGTCGAAAAAGGATATATGGAAATCAAGACGACGCGATCAAGTTGAAGACATCATTACATTAAGGGTAGAGATTACTACGGATATATATATATGTATTTCACATCATTGTGTAAGTTAGACAAATTTGGGCAATGGATACTAAACGCAGATGGAAATGTTGTATATAATAAGTAAATTAATTAATTATTCATTTTGTTAATTACTAACTTACGAAATAATCTACTGATTATATTATTTTGGTTAATATTAATTACTTAATATGTTAATTACTAACTTAAGAATAATAAATAAATAATTAATTTATAAGTTAATTTAATATATATTATTAATTTAAGTAAAGTAAATAATAGCCAACATGAAAAAATTAAAGTCAAACTCAAAGTCAACATAGAAAAGCCAACATGAAAAAAAAGGTGAAGTCCAAGTACAAAGCACCGCTCACCTAGTACACAGCTAGAGGCAATGACCAGTTTTTAATGTAGTGAAAGACCGAAATCGACTTTTCAGTTCCCTTAAAACCGATCCCAAGTTTTTTTCTATTTTTTAGCCCACTTTTCCGCCCATTTTAATGGTTTGCAATGACTAAAAAGACACACAAACCATAAAATTGCCATAAAATTGATGTTATATCCCACGATAAATCAATATTACAAACAAATATAGTTGGATGAATCAAAAGTGAGATTTGCACAAGGTGATACATAGTCATCTAATGTCATCTCTCACTCCAATGTCACCATATAGTGGCATTTTGTAAGTTATTTACTCAATGAAGGTTAATTAATTAAATTCAAGCAATTGAGGAGCATTTATTGGCCATTGGAAGCCATATAAAGTGGAAAAAAATAAAAAAA
This sequence comes from Litchi chinensis, assembly GCA_019925255.1. Taxonomy (NCBI): domain Eukaryota; kingdom Viridiplantae; phylum Streptophyta; class Magnoliopsida; order Sapindales; family Sapindaceae; genus Litchi; species Litchi chinensis. The sequence goes on from CM034471.1 coordinate 13,745,194, forward strand.
TAAAAATAAAAACATTGGATTGGTTTTTAAAAGGATTGAAAAATCGATTCAGTTTTTAAGGACTTAAAAACCTATCCAACCATTTTTTTTTAACCCTTTTTCCTCTCATTTTGATGGTTTGCAATGACCAAAAAGACAAGAAACCGATCAACTTTGATATTAATTACTTAGTTCATTAAATTTGAATTCATTAGTAATTTAGTTTTTTAATTGGTGAAATTTTGACAGAGTCTCCCTTGTTTTTGACTATCCAGGTGTAATAGTATCTATATTATATACCAATTAAAATAAATATGAATATATCACCACCACTATTATAAAATATCCAATTAAGTCAACATTTGTCACAACCTTATGCAATATAGGACATACATGGAGTAGAAAGTTTTAAAATATAACATGTATGAAAACAGAAGTTTCAAATTAATGTTTATTCATCGTTTTCATCATTACCAAACATTAGGTGGGGAGTAGGCAACCATAAATGACATTGACGTTGGTTATTTCCAATCTCATGACAAAGGCGACATCTTCAGGAGGATACAGGATCTTCACTAGCATTTGCACTCATCCTAGCTTCTGCAACAACAGCTGCACTCATCCTGGCTTCTCCAGTAGTGGTTGCACTCATCCCTCTAATGGTGGATGTAGGGGGTTAGGGTCATGAAGACAGTTGTGTCTCCTTTGACCATATTTTCCACACTTTTTCCTACGATGATCTTTCCCAATTGAAGGAATCCGAATCTCCTTCAGTCTATTTACTTGTCTTTTTCCTACAAATGGCAATATGATCATGCTTCTAACTTTTGTGGGAACTTTCCAACTGGCTAATTTAGGGATGAGATTAATTGGACGTGCATATGTAACTCTTAGCCATTCTACGTTATGATACTGACTACAAAGTATATCACAACTAATGCCTTTGAATCTGACATGTATCATAAAAGCATAGTGTTACGATATGACATTAAACAGCGAAAGTAACAACGTACAATTATGATATCTGGCAACAACACATACACGAACACATGGTAATTGATCAAGGTTCCACTAAAAGCAACTGCATATGTTTGCTTAAATATCAACCACTACATTGCCTTTGTTAGGATGCATGATGATGCATGTGTTTGGTTCTATAATGGGATGTATGCTACCACCTGTCGATAAATTTTTTGCCAACATGACATGATTATATACAACAATGGTAACATGGGTTGTGAGTTTCTTAGTAGCAACACTTTTATTATTAAACCATCTCTATAACACATTTCTCATATATTTATTTACAATTGTTATTGGCAAATAATATGTTTGCTTCATGTAATTGTTGAGTGACGATGCAATATTGATAGTCATCATTTCATATCTTCTTTTTAGACAATGTGAATGTGACCACTTGCTCACTCCAACCTTAACCAAAATTGCACATGTTTTCAAATGTAACGCTGCCAAAACTCTATCTTGGTCATCTTTCACAGAACTGTATGCTGCATGGTAAAATGCATCTATCACATCCAAACTCTTTTTACAATGTTGCTTCAAGTTTTATGACAGGTGGAAAAAACACAACTTATATGGGACTTCAGGGAAAGCTACTTTCATCCCACTCGATATACTTTTATGATGATTAGATGTAATAAGTAAATCGTCTGACACGCTGATCACCTCTTGCAATCTTCATAAGAACCAAGTCCATAAATAATTCAACTCTTCATTAGCAAATCCAAAAGCGATGAGATAAATCATCTTTGACCCATTTTTGCATGCAGCAAAAAAAAAAAAAAAAAAAAAAAAACCTATATATTCACCTTTCAAGTGAGTGGTTTCAATAGCAACAATCGGTCTTATATAAGATCGAAAACCCTCAATAAAAGGCCGAAGTGCAACAAAACAATATAAGAATCGACTATTTTTATCCCTCTCAATTGCTGTCATTATGCCGATGTTTGATTATTTTAACATTTCGAAGTATGAAAGAAACTGTTGATATGACTCATCTATTTGCTCATATGCTAGTTTCTTTGCATTTTGTAAAGCTTTCTAAGCTTTAGTGTACAAACTATGCATGTCATACTACTCTAGCATTTCTTCGATCAAACGATTAGGTGTATAAATATTTCTCCCCACCTTTCCTATATGCAATTTTTCGATGACAATAGCTTTCACACCCTTCATATATGAATCCATGGTTGCCTGATGACATGTGCGTTCCATCACATACTTCAATGACATCATCATCTTGAGCTTCCTTTTCATCATTATCTCATGTCCCATTACCATCACCATCTGTGTCCCAATCTTCATCATCACCAGCATCATTCATATAGTCATCATTAATGTCACACATGAGACTTTCCATGGATGTCAATGTGGTGACAAAAATGTGGCAATAAAAGCAAAAACCTGATTACTACCAATACCTGAAGTAACATAAAATTGACTTTCAACTATACGCGAATTTGCAAGTCTATCTATATCTACTACGTCATGTGCTGTGTCAGGTATTGACATATGGATAAATAGTAGGCCTATTAATTTCAGCTCTAGAATTTCTTGCAATTTTATCGATATAAATCTTTCTAACATTAATATTTTTAATTGTCATCAAACCAACCACATCAAGATCGAACATGATATGTATCTTTTTTAACTTGGCTATTTGTCATACTTTAAAGTAAACAATAAATAAGGATATCTCACGTTTATCTATCAATGCCAACTTTTTTTATAAACAACGTCTACCAATAATAAAAAATTACTATATTTGGGGATCCCATACATGATCGTCTCAACCCCAACATAGTTAGATCGATTCCACTCTCTATTCTAGGTGATTACGATTATCTCTTAAGCAATTCTTGTAACATTCAAAGAAATAAATAAATTAGTCTCACTCCAATGAGTCAATATTATAAAATACAATCATATCTAATCAAATCTAATACTAAAAATCAATACCCAACATCTAAAACATAAGATATATATAAATATATATATATGCTAAATTGTCTAATCGGTTTTTATATGGACTTAAAAATTGGGAAAACTGATATCGGTTTTTAAGTGGACTTAAAAACCAATTGAGGCAATTAATGTGCAAAAACAAATCATCCTCTTAAGTCAAATCCAACCAAATGGAACAAAATACAATTATATCTAACTAAATATAACACTAAATATCAATACTGACCATACAAACACAACAGATATCAAAAATATGCTAAAATATATGTATAAATTGGTTTTTAAGTTGACTTAAAAATAGGTATCGAATTTTAAGTCCACTTAAAAATTGATTTATATGCAAAATGTGAAGAATATGTAGATTTGCCTTATGGTTGTCATAAATCACAACCAAAATCATTCTCAAGCCAAATCCAACCAAATAGAATAAAATATAATCATAGCTAACCAAATATAACACCAAATAGCAATACACAGGATTGAAAACACAAAAAATATCAAAAATATACTAAATTTGCTTAAATTAGTTTTTTAATTGGACTTAAGTACCAGTTTTTAAAACTACTTAAAAACCAATTTCTTCGCAGATTGTACAAAAACTATAGATCTGTCTTACAGATACCATAAATCATAATCAAAATCACTCTTAAAGCCTTTAGCTTGCAAAGTGAACCAAAAAAAAAAAAAAAACCTAAAAGCCAACCAAGAAAAACACATACATTACCTTCAAAGCTCAAAATACTAGGATGGAAGAAGAAGCTTGATAACCTTCAATGGATGAAACTTCAATAGATAAAACCTTGAATGGAAGAAGAAGCTTGAATGAAGAATCTCTTGCTAGGAGGTTTTTTTTTTTTTTTTTGCTACAATGGTGAATGGAAGAAAAAAAACCATGAATGGAGTAGAAAAAAGATGTTAGGATGTTGTTAAGAAGAAGAAGACTATTTTGGTAATTTTAGGTTAGGGCAAGTGGGTGATTTTTATTTTAGAGTAGTTTAGTAATCTTGGGTATAAAATATAAATGGTTTATTTGGGTGGTCAAAAATGTTATGAATATATGGTCTTAACACCAATTTCTTTTTGATAATATTCCTTACCTTATTTATTGTTATTTCATTATGGAAATGATTCTCCAATTTGCCTATAAATAGGCTTATATTGTAACCATTGAAAGATAGATCAATTGAATTATTTTCTCTCATTCTCTCATTCTCTCTTACTTCACTTGTTCTCTTTTATTTGATTGTTATTCTATATTCATTGCTTTTAGGCCACGTTTTATAACATGTTATCAGCACGAATTTGGTATGTGAAATTTCATTCATATGATCTATTCTGTACTAGTATATGTGTTTCGTATAGAGGTCATTTTATGCTAACGGATGTTATATTAGATCCAAAATAAATTTTCTTCAAATTTAATTGATTTTTGTCTTTTACTATTCTGGTTTATATGTTTATTTAAACGTATGCAATATGGATTTTGTTTTGAAAGCATATGTTAAAAGCTTCAAATCTATATATTGTTTGCATGATTTGATTAATTGTATAAAGAGAAAAGATTGAATCGAAAAATTTATTTTATTGGTTTGATTGATGCAAATATATATATATATATATATGAAGTTTGTCTTTGTTCTGAGTATGGAAGGAAAAAAATATTATATTTTCTTATTTATGTTCTATGCAGAAAATATATAAAAATATTATATATATATATATTTGCTTTCTGTGAGATATCAATGTTTTTGGTGTTTTTTAAATAATTTTATGAATATTGCTATACGAGAATTGCTATTTTTAGATCTTCTGCATTCAAAAGTAAGTTTAATATCATTGAACTTATGTTTTGATACTTTATTTAATACAATATTCCTCATAGTTTTCTAATTTGCAACCTGAAGTTTGCAAGCTAAAATTAAAACTAAAAGCTTTAGCTTTCAAATAGAACCAAAAGTTCTATAATTTCAATTTAATTAGAACCAGAACTTCTAAATTTTCAATTTCATTAGAATACGAAGTTTTATATTGTAAATTTATTTAGAATCAGAAGTTCTACACTTTCAATTTAATTAGAATAATAAATTTTTATATATTTATCTATTAGAACCAGAAGTTCTATAGTGCTAATTTATCTGAAACTAGAAATTCTAGTTAAATTATATTTAAATTTTGTTAGTTTTCACACTTAATGTGGACAATTGTAAATGTCAAATAAATTATAGTTGCCTGAAGCAACATAATTGTCTCTTGTCTATTTTATAGAAAGAGTGTCTTAGACCATGGATCTAAACACAAAAGACAACAAAATATACAAGTTTGTGTTTTGTGTAATAGAAAGCAATACGACTCTTTCAGGTTATGAAAAATTAAATAAAGATAGAACAGATTCGATCTTATGATCTTATGTTCTTGCTTTTTACATATAACATAATGGTTCCATCAAATTCGTTTTAATTGATTGGATTCTCGATGAACGATTTGAATCCGAATTTTTGTATTTTAAAACTAAATCAGAAGTTTCAGATTCTCAATAAATTTATTCTCAGTTTTATTTGGAACTTAAAACTTGAAGTTTCAGATCCTTACTTCAATTCTAAATTATAATTTATTTAGATTTTGGAACTAGAAATTTCAAAATTACAAATGAAAATTTTTTTGAGAAAAACTAAATCAATTCGAATTTGATACGAGATAAAAAAACACTATCACGAACCAAACATATAAATTTGAAAACATGTATCCTCATTGAAGGTGAGTAGAGACTTGAAAATCTTTATACTAATTTTTGTTCATGATTTTAGGGTATATAGATCGTGAAATTTAAATTCGTAAATACATTAAAATATTCTATCTTTCTATTTATGATTTTCAACGCATCAATGTATCTATTTTCATATTTATATATTTAATATGGATTACTTGATCGGATATCTATAACGATCTTATGTCTCATGTTACATAGTTAAATTTATTTATATTATGGTTAAATTGTTACATTTCCAATGATGATATGGGTCTGATAGTGGCATGGGCTATTAGATATGGAAATTAGGTAGCAACGACTATTAGAGTTTCCTGATAGTTATTTTATTTGAAATCTTTTAAAATATATCATAATATTAAGGTATTATTGTAATTTACTTAGAACCTGAAGTTCTAATACTAATTATAGTATTGATGTGATTTGAAAAAGAATTTCATTCTTAATTCTATCAAAACCTGAAGTTTTGAGTTACTATCATATTGAACATATAATTATGATATACAATCACATCATAGCTTGAAATTTTGGGTTTTTGAGAAGAAAAGGTACAATATTTTTATTCTTCTTATATTAAAATATAAAATTTTTGTTGTTTCTCATAAAATTTTTTATTAGCGAAGGTCGTGTTATTTTCATTCCTCAAAGCAAGATACGGAATAAGGTACATGACATATATTTCTTATACCTTATTTAATTATTAAATATTTGTTACAATTCGTTATAATAGTATTTTTGAGAAATTGTTTATTAATTCACTGTGATTACAATTTATATATCTTGGAATGTATATTTGATTACCAAATAGATGAAGTCAAATTATTAAAATAATTTGTACTTCAAAATTGCTCCTGAAGTAGCAATGTTAATGATTATGGATGAAAAATCATTTATCTTGCATAAGGGTGACAAAATGCGGGTCTGGACCCGTACCAGGCCCAGACCCACATTGGACCCTCTTTTTTATTTGAGGGTTCAACCCTACCCATACCCTCAAATAAATTTGAAGGTCTGGCCCAAATCCGACTCGCACATTTTGTGGGTCTGTTCAGACCTGCGTCAGACCCGGATTGACCAGATCAGGTCCGAATTTCACTCGATCAAATTCGGATTGACCCGATTGAATTCGGGTTGACCCGAATTTTTTTTTTTTTAATTTCAAAAAATTTTCATAAATTCCCTATGGACCAACAAATTCAATGAATCAAAAATTTTAACCTGATTTGTTTAAAATATATATATATCAATTTTTTCTTCTAAAACAAATTAAACTAATTTCACATCACATAATTTATTCCACAATCATTCTTACCAATTTTGAAAAAAAAAAGTCACACTCACAAAAAATAACATTAAAAGTTAAAATTTATCCTTAATTTATATCCCAAAAGTAACAAAAAAAAATTATAAATACAAATATAAGAAATAAAATCAAGATGTTGATGGCTCTTCTTCATCTTGTTTATGACATATTTCTTCTTTCGGAATGCCACCTAATAGAACAAATCAAGTGAAAAATTAAAGATTAAATTATAAATTACAAATAATATATATAATATAATCAAATTTATTACTACTTTCATACCTCGAATTGGAGCTCATATCCAATTTTGTACACACATTAATGCTTCTAATGTGTCCGGATGCAATCTCCTACTATGTGGACTCAAAAATCTACCCCCAGTACTAAAAGCGGACTCAAAAGCTACAGTAGATACAGGAATGACTAGTTTTAGGTTTCATGCATGTATATATAGTCAATATCTAGTATAACATAAATGAAATTACATGAAGAACATGGTAAAAAACTAAAACCAAAATACTCTAAAAAGGTATTTATAGATCCAAGACTATCAAACGTTTCAAGGTATAAAAGTTGTCTTGTAAGTCTTCCATAAACATTAGCTATTGTGAATGCCAATGATTTATATAATTATTCTTCTTTGTCCATATCATTTACCACAACCACAACATGGTCGTGAATTCTATCACCAAAAGTCAAACACCCAAACTAATTGGAATCCTTAAATTTAACACCTCAAGAAAAACTATGCATGTATATAACTTGGTAAAACTCACAGAACCTCCCTCTCAGAATTCAAATGAGAGCCAACATGCACGGCTTCACTATGAACACGTAACTAAAACTGTTCTAGCATTTTGGAAACATTCATGTAATACTTCCATGACAACCTCTTTTAGAGCTTGACCAAAGTCATTACACTTCATGAGAAGAATGGAGATTATAATTTAGCAGCTCTCCCCAACTGAATGAACTAAGTGTTTACTGCTGCTATGCTACAAGTCTTCATAAATTACAGCAATGTGAAACACATCCCCAACTCAAAACAATATTGAAAACAACAATATAAAAGCTGTCTAGCTTGAATGCAGAATCGTCAAATCCCCAACTAATCTCTCACTTTCGATTCTCCACAAGCAAATTTCTCCTGCTTGACTCTAAAACTAGTTTACTTCATTAACTAATTAGCCAAACACAAAATTTGCCAATCATTACCCATCTGAACATCCAAGCAATTCATTAATCAGAACCGAACCACTACTAAGTTACTAGTAGCAAGGCTAGAATAACAAGCAGACGATACAACGAACCTATATTGAAACCCATACATAATACAAACTTTCTTCAATGACGACAACCAATAAACAATATCTCACTTTACATATAAAGGCAACATCTTTAACTGTTTCTACAAAAAGATCATCATTATTTAACGTTTTAAACATACCCGATTCATGAAACTGGACAACAAACACCATTAAATTGACAAACCAATTAATCTAGTTTCACTAAACTCAGTCACAGTATTCGAAAACACTTCTGCCTTTCCCTATTTCCACATCTGCTACCACGCTCCTCAATACCAATTTTCTCAACAGGTTTAGGCCCTTTCCAAGCCAAATTCCACCACCACAAACACCGTATAAGTGTACAAAATCATCAATTCTAAAATCAACCCAGAAAGCAATTCACTTATACCAACGCAACAATACAAAATTATTCAAAACATATAAGCAAATTAGTGATCTTTATTTTTTCCTAGGTAATTATATATATAAAAGAAATTAAATTTCATTAAGCAAGTAAAAGAGAGCTGACTTGGAGATGGGGCATGGATGGATGGTTAAGGTGAGAAGAGATAGAGAGACAGAGAAAGAGAGAAGATACCGGCCATTCAACGCCTCCGCCGTCGTCATCGTAGCCGTTCAACCCCTCCACGTTGTTGTCGTCAACCCTTCATGTCTCCTTCCTTCTCTGCCTGTTCAAAACCCACACAATAAAATCGTCGCCGTCGCTCCTTCTCGTTCCTTCCTTCTCCTTCACACCTCTCTCTCTCTCTCTCTCTCTCTCTCTCTCATTATCTTCCATTTTTCCATGGCCGTCGTCAACTTGCTAACCAGACCAGCAGCTGTCGCATCCTCGAGCCCGATCACCATTGAACCTGATGCTCTGTTTCTTCAAGCACTTCATGCCCTGCTCTTCATCAACCACAGTTGCGATCTCCATGTCCAGCCGTCATCTCCATGGCTGATCGATAATAACACATAAATAACCAGATAATATATCATAAAAGATGGGAAAGGGACAAAACCCAGATGGGAAACAACAAGTTATGAAGGACCTGGGAGGCATGCATGAATCGAAGTAAGATCCAGATGTGAATGACCCAGAAAAATTTAAAAGACCTCAGGTTTTTTGAAAACAGACCTCGATTTCGTTGGTCGACGATGGCGAGAGAGAGAGATGGAGATGTTCTGGTGGTCGGAGATAACACGGCGGCGATGGAGAGAGAGAGGCGTAGTCGAGTGGAGCAACGGCAGCGATGGAGATTCGAGAGACAAACCTCGGTTTTGTTGGTCGACGATGGAGAGAGAGAGACGGAGATGCTCTGGTGGTCGACGATAACACGATGGCGATGTTGAGAGAGAGGTGCAGTCGAGCAGAACAACGGCGGCGATGGAGATTCGAGAGAGAGGGAGAGAGAGTCGAGAGAGTTGAGAGAAGTTAGGGTTTTTCAAAAGGGAACCGGATAAGGGTGGGGTATATAAACAACGGGTATTTTACGGGTCTGATAGAGACCTGCAACCAGAACCATATCCTACCCGCAATTATGCGGGTTTTTAAGATCCGGTTCTTTTAAAGGTCTTTTAAAAAGTGGTTCGGGTTTGTACCCGAACCGCATTATTATGGGTAAGATTCGGGTCTAAAAACCCTATCCATTTTGCCAACCTTAATCTCGCATGACTAAATTAATTAATATCATTCCTTGAAGTGAATGTTAAATTATCTAACAGTCATGATGATGATTATGACTTATAAAGTCTCGATGATCATAATAAACTTTAACCACCTGAAGTGGAATTCACACCAAAGTAAAGTAAGCAAAATGTTTACTATTACTGAAATATGAAATTATAATAATTGTGTACCTAAAGCATACATAATTATTATATTAATTTTTTACTTATATACAAAGGCTCTAGAAAAGCAAATTTACATATTACAAAGTGAAAAATAACAATATTATATATGTTACTTTAATAGATCCTAAAGGAATCTATTTAGATATACATTAATAAAAGTATATCGCATTTGTATTATTCATATTGTCATATGTCAAAAGCATATTTTATGATGACTATCATATGATCATAAGTATAATATGATCAAAAATTGTGATGAATCAAAAGTTTTTTTTTTTTTTTTCATCCAATAATACAAAGAAAATGACATCAAATTATTGGAAGTAATATGGATATACATTATAGAATCTGAAGATTCTTACTCAGTAAATGTCCCTGAAGGACAATAATTGATATTACAATTTGATCTTTAAATGACACTATGTTTTTGGTCCCTTAAGGACACTATGTGATATTTGAGTCATTGAATAATAATAAGATAGTCTAACATATCCCTGAAGGATAGTAAGACAGTATAATTAAGTCCCAGAAAGACATTATGATGATAGAATTAAGTCCTAGAAGGACATTATGATGATGCAAATAAATTCATGAAGAATAACAATATAATGCCAATGAATAAATTTTCTCGTCATTAGGGGGAGAATAAGGATAAAATTATAAAATTTAACAACGTGAAATTACAATTGGCATGCATCATTCATTATAACGATTATTGTATAAGTTATATGAACCTGAAGTTCAAAGGATCGTTTACTTGAAAATTATATACAAGAATGATTTTATATTCATTGCCAATACATTAACCCGGGTGATTGTTCCTGAAGAACAATTTATATAAATGACAACAAATAAATCATTCGATACACATAGAAGTGTGAAAAGTAAATTTGGTTGTAACGTTATTATTCCCTGAAGTGCATAATGAAAAATTATGATTATTTTAAATGTCACACTCGAGTTATATATAATCCTCATCTTATAAATACAACTCCTAAAGAGTTAAATGTTTTTGAAGAGATAGAACTCTTTGAATCTCCCCTTATGAAACTCAAAAGGGATCTTAATTATATACGAAAAAATGCATGTACTCAAACTATAAATATTATAGTTTGCACTAAGAATGTGTGAAAGTTTATAGTAGCCCCTGAAGAGGCATGTGTACTGAAAACTTAAAGAAAATTAAGATCTTATATTTTATTGCTCTGTTTATTACAGAAAAATGATGAGGATATTGAATAACATATTGTGAATAAATGTCAACATAAAAATTATTGATCAAAACAAAAGCAGAGCTATATTTATATAGTTGTATTAAATTTATCATGTAGACGCTTGAAGACATCATATGTTTTGATCAAAATAATTACTCATATGAAATTGAGACAATGAGATACAATCGTATCTCAAAGGTTTACTGTAGAAACCCAATATTGATAATATAAAAAATAAATTGTCTCATAGTTAATTTCATATGATGAGAATTAATAGCCCCTGCAAAGGCTAGTATTCTAGAAGCAGTAAAATCTCCTGAAAAGATATAAAATCTTGGAAATATAAAAATTTTCTTGAAGAATTTTGGAGTTATGATTGTAAATAATGATCATGAACTACATAGTATCAATGAGTGTTGAAAAAGGGCATGATTGACCTAAGTGGAATGAAGTAATTCAAACAGAATTGACTTCATTAGTCAAATATGATGTATATGGATTAATGTTCTAGACGCCTGTAGACGTCAAACTCATTAGATATAAATGGGTATTTACAAATATAATAAGATAAAATGTATTCACCTGTGATGGATACAATTACATTTCAATTGGTTTGATAGTTTCCAAAAGATTTTAAATGTGTCGTATGGATGTGGTAATGACATACATATATAGGTCATTGGATACCAATATATACATGAAAATCCCTGAATGATTTAAAATGCCTGAAAGATATAATTCAAATTCTCGTAACTTGTATTCAATAAAATTACAATAGTTTTTATATGGCTGAAAGCAATTTAGATTAATGTCATATAATCATTTTAGTGAATACCTCACAAAAGAAGGATATATTAATGATCTATATGTCATTGTGTATTCATAAAGAAATCAAAATCTAGATTTGCAACTGTAGCAATATATATCGATGACATGAATTAAATTGGAACTCCTTAAGAGCTCTTAAGAACTGTTGAATATTTGATAAAAGAATTTGAGATGTAAGATTTTGATAAAACAATATATTGTCTCAACTTGAAGATCAAGCACAAATAAGAGGGAATACTAATCCATCAGCTCAAAGACATTGGAGTGGAGTCAAACATATTTTTCAATATCTTCGAAGAACTATAAGAGTAACAGTTGTATACATTTCAGGGGGAGTATATTAATTCAATATGCACATACGTGCACTGCACTCTTTTTTCCTTCGATCAGGTTTTGTCTCACTGGGTTTTCTTGATAAAGTTTTGTTAGGGTTATATGCCTTAAGAGCTTGTAATTCGTAAATGTTTAAATTAAATAATAAATAAAATATATTTATTTTTATATGCATTTATGAAATGTTTGCTTTATACAAATATCATGTAACATTCATGATTACTTATGTAATCTCAAACTAAGTATATAAGTGTTACATATAAGAGGATTTAGTTTGATATCAGTAATCTAAAGAGTCCATAGAAAGCAAACAAAGCTGGGTACTTTGCTTGTAGTAAATCTATAGCTACGGTCCATTTTGTATTCGATGCAATTATCTTATCTGAGATTGTTCATGTGGCGACATGAAAATAGAGGCACCTTATATAATAGAGATTATATAGGACTGGATCACAATAAAATGAATTTCTTATCAATATCCGTTAAATAAAGAAATTCAAATTTATCAAATAGATGATCATATATGGATTGATCTTAATCCTGAGTGTTTTATGGACTCCTATTTGTTGAATCATGTCTTTTGATTTACATGGGTGAGACTGTTATATATTTACGGTCAATAAATTTTGTACTTTGGAGATATGATTTAATAAATGGTTGGGAACATTTTACACAATAGTGGAATCCACTCCTTCTTACGAGAAGTAGATGAGTAGTTCCCTTAAAGTATTGATTCGGGTCTTGAATAATAAGAGCGTTCAACTTTCTGTTTATAATTAAATGGAAAGATAAATCTATAAGTTGTTATGGATATATTGTTCATTAGAAAATTAATGGTACTTATTGGAATAAGATATAATTAGAGATGTATAACGGACTTTAATGAGTTAGCTCTAATTATGAACTACTTGTGGAGGATCGAACCATATGAAATGATTAAATCGATGGACACTGAAAATTCAAATTGTGTAAAACATCTACAATCTTGAGAGTGCAACTGTGGGTTTTTAGTGGAGTAACTCTAAGGTTAATAATAATGAATTATTCAATTAAAGAGATTAATAAAAATTCTGATATTATTGGAGCTCAAATTGTAGGTCCATTTGGTCCCCTTACTAACTCACAACCACATAAAGAAATGAATGAAAGAATATAATTGGATTGTCCAATTATTAATGTCACATGGACATGTTCACGAATTATTTAAATAATTTGATTATTTAAATATATGTAATTATTTAATTAAGTATTAATTATTTAATTATCTGTAGAGATTATGAGTTCAATTTTAAATGGTGTCATTAAATTATTTATGATTTAGTATCATTTAATTTAATGAAAAATCTTTTAATTAATGGAAATAATAATTTAATTTAATTGGAATTAGATTTCATATTAAATTGAATCAAAGAAGTTTTAATAGGAATTAGATTCCATATTAAATTAAAAGTAAAGAGTTCTAGACCAATAAGGAATTTGATTCCATATTGGATATGAACTATGTTTTCTAATTTAAATAGGAAATTATATTCCTTATTAAATTGGAAAACTCTAACTTACCATTATAAAATGGTCTTTTATGTTGGTAACAAAAAAGAGAATTTTTGGCTACTTGAACCAAAAATTTCATTAATTAAAAACATCAAATTACCCCATCTCATATGATAATCTTTTATAAAAGATTTCGTGATTTGATTCTTCGAGATTGTGCCCACACACAGTTTCTTTTGTGAAGAGTCATAGCAAGAAAGATCGAGTGGTGAAGAATTTGCGAATAAAAAGGGATCAATTCAATATTCATGCAAGATAAGATTCGATCTTATTAATTTAATTATTGAATTGTTATTACTAGCATCGATTGGGTATATTTTTGTTTGGAAAAATTTTTAAAATCCACGTTTTCGTATTAAATCCAAAATCGATTTTTCCCTTTAGGTTTTTAACGAGGTAGTCCCTTTAAGCACGTCCAAATACCATTGAATTCATAAGATTATTGAATTTCTGATCCAACAAATCATGAAATATCTTTTAATTTTATCAAGGGAATATGTCATTTTTGGAGTTTTGTATTCTGAACTCTTTTTCCCTTTTGACCAGTTTTTATCTCATTGGGTTTTACTAGTAAGATTTTTAATGAGGCAGTATTTGATATATCCAAAAATCTCAAAGAATATTATCAAGTGGTGTACGCCAAAGGGGGAGTGTTATGAATATATGGTCTTAACACCACTTTCTTTTTTATAATATTCTTTACATTATTTATTGCTATTTCATTATCAAAATAATTCTTCAATTTGTCTATAAATAGACTTATATTGTAACTATTGAAAAATAGATCAATTGAATTATTTTCTCTCATTCTCTCTTACTTTACTTGTTCTCTTTTATTTTATTGTTATTTTATATTGATTGCTTTCAGGCCAAATTTTATAACAAAAAACAATTTTTTTTTTTTTTTCAAAAAGAAAGTGGGTAAAAGGAAGCTTTTCCTTTTATTTGGTCAAAACCTGGAAAGCTTCCCAAATGTAAAGCAAAACTCATATACTAATAAGATTCCCATATGTCTCGTACCATAACCATATATGGTAAGATTTTGTACCTTCTCACCACTTTCACCACCAAACACATACATGGTAATTTAGAAAATTCATCTTGAAATTAAAATTTATACAGTGACTTCCATACAATATAATAATATTTTGTGACAATAAAAAACATATGATGAGATTAAAAATGTTTAGTTGGATACGTGTTTTTTTTTTTTTTAATTTAAGAAAAATGAGCTGTGGATATGTATATTAGATCAACTCTCAATTCATAATTGTAAATAATTTTTAGATTTTAGGTTCGGATTGAATTATAACTTTATAATATGCTTGAATTCAGTAATACATACACGGCGCAATTCCAAATAATTACTTTCATTCAATCCCTCACCAAAATAAAGGAGGTGATTACTATCATCCAATCTATGTTTCCACATTCTAAACAAATAACTAAATAAACACAATCAACACTTTCGTAAGTTTGAGGGGAAAGAAGATGAAAGATCATTAATTGTCTCAAACTTTTGTTCTTTCCTGAACAATTAAAGAAATAATAAACTACTAACTTGGTTAGAATAAGCAAAGGTTTCTTATAATATATTTGTTTGTTGTGTATTAATGTTAGAATGGTGTCATTAATTTATTATACAAATCATATATGGGATGACATGTGATATATAAGCATATAGCCAAGTCATGCTCATCTCATCAAGCTAGTTTAAGATTAGAACCTGAGAGTGCTTCCTGTTCAAGTCGGCAGATGGTCAACAATCCAAGTCAGTAGGAGCCAAAGTACTCAACCACTTCATTATGTATTTGATTTAATTTTAATAGTTTTTGTGTTGTTGACTTCTTGTATAATATTGTCATTATAAATATATTTTAATCTATAAAATATAATATATTTTATTATTACAAACAATATATTAAACAATTCAAAATATTTACATTAAAAAAAAAAAAATACACTCGCAATAAAGTTTAAGAGATTTCCACTCAACTGCACCCGATATTATTTAAATTGAATGGAACTTCAACACAATGTCAATAAATAAACAAATACATAAATAAGTTTATAAAACTCTAACACGCAATCAAATGCAAAGACTCGGCTATACCAAACCCTGGTTTATCCCCAAATAATTTTTTAATGTTTCATTTTTTTTTTCTTCCACTCAACTTCCAATTTTAAATTTCAAAAATAGTTTTAGCTCTTTCTGCATTCAGCACCCGATATTATTTGAATTGACAGGAACTCCAACACAATGTCAATACATTAATAAATAAATAAAACCATAACACACAATCAAAACACGCAAAAACGTAATTATACCAACTCTCGTTTATCCCCAAATAATTTTTGGATGTTTCTTTTTTTTTTTTTTTTTTCAATGTTAATCATTTACCATACAAAGATAAATCACTTGAGTTGAAACATCAGCTTAATTGGGTTTTGGGTTATATTTTGTTGTTGAATAGTATTCCTATATTTCAAATATAGAAATGCACTCATTTTGGGGTATGGATTACTCCAAACTTGCTCAATTAGAGTACTTGAGAAAATCCTTAAATCTTTCTTAAAAAAATGCAAGTTCAGTTGGAGTACCAAGTTGAGGACATCCTTAATTCTTTCTAAAAAACATTGCTGGTTGAAAATTTTCAACTTTAGATAATATTTTTGATCTAGAGTTCATTTATTCTTAAAAAGACATGTTTTTTCACGAATAGAAATGACCTTCCTAAGGTCAATAAAATGTCATAATGTATTTTTTTTTTCCCGAATTATTATGCCAATAGGGTGATCTACCAAGAATGAGCAAGATCAACCTCTACAACTCCCATTATGAGAGAGGAAACTCACTTTACAATCTAATATATAAAAATGGAACTCGAACCTTAATTATTGAGATGCAGGAAAAATTCTTAACCACTTCATTATGTATTTGATTTATTGGTATTATCAATTTTGATAGTTTTTGTGTTGTTGACTTCTTGTGTAATATTTTTATTATAAATATATTTTAATCTATAAAATATGATATATTTTATTGAGATTTGTTATCACAAACAATATATGAAACAATTAAAAATATTTTAATTGACAACAATTAAAAAAAAATGATTTGGAATACAAATTAAGATAAAATGTATTTCCACTCAACTTCCAATTTTAAATTCCAAAAATAGCCTTATCTCTTTGTGCATCCAGCACCCAATGTCATTTGAATTGAATAGAACTCTAACACAACGTCAATAAATAAATCCATACATAAATAAATAAATAAAACCCTAGCACGCAATCAAGGCACGCAAAGACATGAGTGTACCTAGTGTTTAATAACTCAATCAAGTTCTCACCAAGTCAACTCAGATTGACACTCTATTGATCCAAGGGTCCCCACATTAGGGGTCCTACTCGATAGAGTCGAGAACTCTGTCGAGTACTTAGGCTAACTGAGCCAACTCGTATTGTTAAAAAAAAAATTAACAAACCAATCATCCTAATTTACCACAATACTAATCACCACCATACTTAAACTTTTCTTTCTCTTTCTCACTACCAACCAACTTGCAATAAAAAATTTCAAATTTTCTCACTAATCAAACATCTATAACAACAATTTTCATTTTTCTTTTCCCTTAAACTTTTACTTCACTTTCTCATGAACCAAAGAAAAACAAAAATGAGAAATTGAACTTACTAAAAGTGGTGAGTGGTGGAGAAGGGGATTGATGAGGGAGAAGGAGAGGCAGTGGACAAGTCATGATAGTACTGGGGACAAACCAGCATAAGCGGCAATGACAAACCAGCATAAGTTAACAAGGATTGGTGGTAGTAGAGTGAGAGGACGATGCAGCATGAGGGAGAAGAGTGAGAAAGGGAAGGTAGGAGGTTATGACATGAGAAAGGAGAGTGAGAGAAGAGGGTGGGAGGGTATGGCATGAGAGAGGTGGGTGTAGCGTTGGTGATAAATCTTATGAGAGTTTGTGTGTTTATATATGTGTGTATATGTATCTAAATATATATATATATAAGGGCAAATTGTAGAAACTCCCTTGAGTTTTGATAAAATTACACCAATATTTGAGTTTTGGTCATAATGACATGAACCTCCATTGATATTTCAAAAACATAAATACCCTTTGCTTTTAAAGAGTTGTTGTTAAATCCTATCAATAAAAGATTAAAATTCGTGGAAATTACCAAAAATAGCCATCTAAAAATGATCAATTTTGTTTTTACCCACTATTTAAAAAAATTATTTTTAGCCCCTCAAATAAATTAATTTCATTATATACCCAAATTATCATAATGCCCCTACACATTTTTATCCATAAACCCTCAACTGTTAAAATTTTATCAAAAATCGAAATGTGAAATTATGAAACAGCCCCTGTATATATATTCTTGAAAAATCAATGGAAAACACTTTCATCATTGAGCAAAAAGAATTCTCTTCGGTTTTTCTAAGACCCAAACCTGATCGCAACCCGGCAAGGCAGATCCATTTTTTCCGGCCATTCTCTCGACATTTCCGACCTTTCCAGAGGATCTACTACCGTCGGCGAACTTTCATATCTTGCGAAGATACGGTTTTCATTTGAATGGTTGTAGTTTTTTATTTTGATTTGTGATTTTGAAATGTTTCTTATGTTATAGATGTTGAGTTATGATTATTAAATTTAGAATAAGTTGGATTTGATTGTGTTTGGTAGGATTTAGGTTGAAAATGACTGATTCCGATGATAGCAGCGTCGTCAATATTGATTCGGTTTTTCATTTCGGTTTTTCGAATCGATTTTTAAGTTTGGTTTTTCATGATTGTTTTCCTTAAAAGTGAATAACTAAAGTGAAAAACCAAAATGAAAAACCAATCATGAAAAACCCAAGTGAAAAATCGATTTGAATAACCGAAAGGAAGGGAAAAACCAAGCCATTACATTTACCGATTTTTCAGATACTATAAAAAACCGATTCGGTTTTCAACATCTCTACTAATCTTCTTTGTTGTTTTTCTTTCATACAGATGGATTTTAGCTATAAATATAGTTCACAAATAATTGACACACATATGAGCGGGAATACTAGGGCTGGTAATTTGAAACCCCACATAACTGGTTAACATGAAACCGCCACGATTATTATAGGTTAGGGTTGAGCATAAATGGGTTAGGTAATTAAACGGGTCAACTCATCCAACCCATTTACTCATCATGTTGGGTTTGTGTTTTCTTAAATAGGTAATAGATTGACCCGTTTAACAGGGATAAAAAAGTATTTCATACTGGAGGGCTATTCATGTAATTTTAGTTGTAAATATATATATTTTTATGTTTTAGATTGTATTTGTGGATGATTGTATTTTTTTAGGTTTTGAATTGTATTTGTAAATTTAAGAGTTCTTGTGTATTTTAATTTTAATTTTATTTTTATTAGATCTATATTAAAATTTAAATGTATTAAATATGGTTAAATAGATTATAAATGGGTCATTAAACGTGTCGGCTACATCGGTCAATAAACGAGTCATTAAATATGTCGGCTAAACGGGTCATTAATAGGTCAATAAATGACCCGTAAATAAACGGGTTAATCGTGTCAATTTCGTGTCAACCCGTTAATAATCATGTTGTATTCGTGTTGAAGGAGTTCGATCCATTTATTAATCGTGTCGTGTCCAACCCAAATTGCCACCCTAGGGAATATACATATCGGTCAGAGGTTGCTTAATAAAATAATTGTTGTTCTTACTAGAAGAAATCTGTACTACCAGTTCATAAAAGAATGTCCATTTGGACATATTTTGAAGATTACCGAGAATACGATTGCTGCCTTCGTGATATTATGGGTTCTTGCTAGAGAGGTGGAGGTCACTGGTGAATGCTGTGATGAGATGTGGTTTGAAATCGGAGGAAGAACGTATAGGTTTGGGAAACATGAGTTTTTGTTGGTGACAGGACTTTCTTTTGAGGGCATCGATCGTGAAATCTTCAATACATTGCCAAATGACCAAAACAGTCTCCTATGGCGAATGTTTAATGGAGTGTCACCGAATGTGAGCAAGTTAGCCACGTTTCTTGAGGCAAGAAGCCATATAAGCCGCCAAGACCGTGCAGGCGATGATTTAACAAATTATGAAGATCTTTTGAAGTTAGCAAAAGTAAGGATTGCTTTCCATATCTTCATGGGACAGGATGACAGAGACACCATTGGTACACTTATGTGGGTCATAATTGAGAATACAAAAACATGTAACTCATTCCCTTGGGGTACATTATGCTATAATGTTCTGTTGTACTGTCTAGGCATGGCAATTAATGAAGAGCAGATCAAAAAATCACCGAGAATCATTAGTATTTATTAGGGGTGGGCAACACCATGTTCGGATCGCTTCCGACCGGATCCGATCCGAACATGGTAACTTTGCGGATCGTCATTTTGGATCCGAACATGGTCCATCAAGGAAAAGGAACCGATCCGATCCGAACACCTAGTTCGCGGATCGGACCGGATCGAAACACCTACTTTCAATTTCAACTTATAAACATCTGCTTTCAATTTCAACATGCTTTCATTTTTCAATTTAAAAGAGAAAAAAACCAACATGACTCGAAAGTTGAAGGTCCACATCCACAAAATAAACAAAATAAACAAGTCAACAATTCATATGAATATGAAACCAATAGTCCACATCTAAAAATGGCTAGAAATAAATAAAATAAACAAGTTACATGAATCTCAAGCCAAAAGTCCACATCCATAAAAAGTTAAACTCCAAATTAAACCATAACAATCAATATCCATAAAATAAATAAAACAATTCACATCCATAAAATAAACAAAATAGTCCATATGAATCTCCAAAGAGTAGTTCCAAGCCCAACTCCAAAGATTAGCTCCAAAGTTCACAAACTTGTTTGTAGCCCTTTAAAAAAATTTTGTTAGTACACAAACAATAAACAAATAATAAATGAATAATGATATCAAAAATAACATAAACTATACAATCTTACCACTAACATTTCAAACAAAATCCAAATCCATTGAAGTTGAAACTTCATTTGCTCTATCCTTAATGGACACTACATCAAAAATTAAGAAACATAATGCAATTATAAAGTATTATTTATATAAACATAAACATAAAACACAAAATGTAAATGCTCAACAAATAATAAATGAATAATGATATCAAAAATAACATACACTATACAATCTTACCATTAACATTTCAAACAAAATCCAAATCCATTGAAGTTGAAACTTCATTTGCTCTATCCTTAATGGACACTACATCAAAAATTAAGAAAAATAATGCAATTATAAAGTATTATTTATATAAACATAAACATAAAACACAAAATGTAAATGCCCAACTAAACTATAAAACTTACTACTTTCAATGGATTGATAAAGTTGAATATTTTGAACACTATTATCGTCACGCTCCGCATGCTCTTCTAGATTAACGATTTCGGGCATCGGATCTGAACCTTTTAACCAATTCTGATAACAAATCACTGCCTCAACAATTTTAGGAGTCAATGAACTTCTAAATGGATCTAGAATACGACCACCCGTGCTAAAAGCGGATTCTGATGCCACCGTTGAAACTTGCATTGCCAACACATCCTTTGCTATAGTTGCCAAAGTTGGATACTTTGTACAAGAATTCTTCCATCAATGCAACAAATTAAACATCTTGTTATCCATAGACTCACATTCTTCCAACAAATACAAATCCAACTCACTCTTCTTCTCCACCCTCGCGGTTCGTTGTTTTTGTCTGATCCCCCATAATACCGCTTCTTCACTTATGTTTGTTTTGCTAGTCTGAGTTTGACCATCACCACCAACCTCAAGCACATCACAAGAACCAGAAAAGTGATGATGATGATCTTCATTCCCACCAGATTGCACAAATTTATAATGATCATACAACTCTTCCAACAACTTTTTTACTTGTGCAGTCATGGATTTTGCTTCAGCCTCAGGGTAAAAAGTTTCCAACCGATATTCAATATAATCCAATTTATACCTAGGGTCAAGTATTTGAGCTACCAACAACATCATGTTAGCTTTATCCAACCCTCCCCAATACTTAAAAAACTTTACCCTCATGTTAGAGGCCATCCTTATCAGAAGAGGATCAGTCAAACTTTCCAATTCATTGATTCTTCGAAATGCCTCACACCAATTTGAAAAATATTCATTTGCTATCACCTGCAAAGAAGCACTGAATCTCAAAGTAATTTGATAAAAGGTTTGTAAGAAACGAACAAATACCATAGAACAATCCCAATGCTCCGAAGTAGGTGGCCCAAACCGCTTCTTTCCATCCTCGCTTTCTGAAAAGTAGTGAACATAATATCCATCCTCCTCCTCCAACCGCACAAAAGCTTTTCTTAATTTATTAGCACTCTCTAACATCAAATATGTTGAGTTCCACCTTGTAGGACAATCCATAGATACCAAAGCCGACGACCCAATCATCTCATCTTCAACACATTTTTTAAACCTCGCCAATCTAGCAGGAGAAGATCTAACATACTTCACTGCATTTCTAATGGCTACAATCGACTCATGGATATCTTTCAAACCATCACCCACAATCAAATTCAATATATGGGCACAACATCTAACATGCAAATATTTTCCTCCTAAAACTGTTCCATGCACATCCCAACTATTCAATCTCCGTATCACATAGTTTAAGGCAACAGAATTTGCAGATGCATTGTCAACAGTAATGGTGAAGACTTTTTGAATACCCCATTCTTTTAGAACCCTCTCAATACACCTCCCAATTGATTCCCCTTTATGATCTTCTATTGGAGTGAAGCTCAAAATCTTCTTTTGCAAACACCACTCATCATCAATAAAGTGAGAAGTCACAACCATATAATTAATGTTTTGGACCGAAGTCCAAGTGTCTGTGGTTAGACAAATTCTCACATTACTTTCCTTGAGCTTTCTCTTCAATTCTGCCTTTTCATCAAGAAACAACTTGTAAATATCTCTCACTACTGTTCTCCTAGATGGCATTTCAAATTGAGGGCACAATGCTTCACTATACCTTTGAAATCCAATGTTCTCCACAAATCTAAATGGCAATTCAGCTTTTACAATCATCTCCGCCAATCTTTTCCGACAAAACTCTTGATTAAATGTATATGTAGTCAAATTACTACCAAATCCTTCTAAATTTTTTTGCTTCACTAATGTTTTTTGAGTTGTATCAACCTGTTTGGCTTTGAATGCCTTACACCTAAATTTAATATGCTTGTTCATGTTTGTGGTCCCATTAGAGAATGATTCACAAGCATATGTAGCTCCACAATGTATACACCGAGACCTTCTTCTACCTTCCTTAGTTTCAAATATCTTAAAATGCTCCCAACAATTCGACTTAAGTTGACGACTACTTTCATTCTTCATCGACTTCTCTATTTCTTTTGTTACTCCAAGATTTTGATTTTTTCCAATTGAACTAACATCATCAATATCAAACTCCGACTCATCACCACTCTCTATACTTTTCCCCATCTATTCACAAAAATCACAACAACAAAAACAAACAGAAAACAATAAACAGAAATGAGAAAACAACAAAAACAAACACACACATATGAAAAATCAGAAACTGATAGTCTGATTAATATATATAAATTAACAACAGCAAACAACAAACACACATATATGATAAATCAGCAACTGATAGACTGATATATATATATTAATCTGATAATCTGAAAAATCAGTAACTGATAATCTGATATATATAACTTAACAACAAACACATTACACATATATGAAAAATCAGGAAGTGATAATCTGATATATATAACTTAACAGAAAAAAACAAACAAAAAACAACAAACACACATATATGAAAAATGATAGTCTGATCTTACAATAGAAAACAACAAACAGACATAGAAATCATCACACCCAATCATGCAAAAAATCAAGCCAAAGTAGCAAATAGACTCACCATGGGATGAGAGCTACAGGTGTCGGGTTGCTGGTCGAGGTCGTGTTGCTGGTCGAGGTCGGGTTGCTGGTCAAGGTCGGGTTGCTGGTCGAGGTCGCGATCTGAAGCTAACCGTCGCTGGTTGCTACTGAAGACGGACTGCGTGGGTGGGGGTCGGGGTCGCAATCTGACTCGGACCTGTCGCTGGTTGCTGCTGAAGATGGACTACGCGGGTGGGGGTCGGGGTCGCGATCTGAAGCTGACCGTCGCTGGTTTCTGCTGAAGACGGACTGCGTGGGTGGGGGTCGGGGTCACGATCTGACTCGGACTTGTTGCTGGTTGCTGCTGAAGACGAACTGCGTGGGTGGGGGTCGGGGTCGAGATCTAAAGTTGACCGTCGCTGGTTGCTGCTGAAGACGGACTGCGCGGGTGGGGGTCGGGGTCGCGATCTGAAGCTGACCGTCGCTGGTTGCTGCTGAAGACGGACTGCGTGGGTGGGGGTCGGGGTCGCGGGTGAGAGAAGGGTTAGACAACTTAGGGTTTGGACTGATTTAGGTGTCCTTTATATATGGGCATGCGCAATTACTCATGTACCCCTGTTTTCACGGATCGGATCGGTTTTGGATATCCCGATCCGAACCGATCCGTGAAACATGGTGTTTTGCTGGATGCCGACCCGAACACCCTATTTTTAAACATGTGATCCGGTCCGAACACCCACGGATCGGGTCGTTCGGACCGGATCCATGTTCAAATGCCCACCCCTAGTATTTATACCTATGTCTTAGCATTTCAGGTATAATTAATACCTTCAATATTTATTGTTCCTTCTATTACGATTAATATATAGGATTATATGTATGTTTTTAGTTTAATCAATTTTGCATTATATATTATATAGTCATTACTAACTATATGTATATTTTTTGTTTAATCATTTTTGCATTATAGTGGTGGTTAATGGAGTTATTCCCAGTGTTAAGAGAGAAGATATCAAAAAGTAACCCATATTTGCAAAATGATCTGTCAAAATGTAAGAGACGGTCACTCAAGAGAACACCGATAAAAATAAAAAAAAAATCTTGATGATTTTCCTTCTATAAGTAGCAAACATAACCTAAATTGGTCTCAATTATTTGTTTTTTATAACTATCGTTATTTATATTATGTATATTATTATAGTATAACTATATATATTTATATAATGCAGATAGTTGACATTGTGCAAATCCTTGAGCCTACTGACGCCGAAAAGGACATAGATTATTGAAAAATTTTTAATCTGAATCATATGGTTCATGACGATGTACATAAAGTTGACGGCAGAGGGAGTGAGGGTAATGATGATGATAATGGCGACCACGATGATTTCGATGATGGTGTAGAGGGTGATGATGATTATGAGGTAGAAGGTGGAAGGGGTGATGATGAGGTAGAGGATGATGATGAGGTGGAGGGTGACAATGATCCGAATGAAGACGTTCAAAGTGTGCAATCCGAATCAAAGATACCTTATCAGAGTTTTGGACAAAAAAGTCACACGATGTACAGAACATACATTCTGAGGTATAAATCTTCTATTTATATGATTATTCATTGAATTTTTATTGTAGTAAATGCAAAAAATGTGAATATGTTGTATAGAAGTACGAAGTGTGACAGAGAGACGGAGTCTCTAAATAAGATAGACGAAATGTAATTTAAATATGCATGTTTTATTTCTTTGGATACTCAAAAAACAAGGGAGATTCTATCAAAAAAATTTTAAAATCGTGTGCTGTGTGTAAAATGATATATATATATATATATGATTCTATTATATAGGTGAAGTAGTAGTTTGAGTATATTGTGGATTTACATAAGACAACCCATAAGAAGTTAAGTAGGATGGATAAGAGGTAGAAGGCAACCTTGAAGATTATAATGGAGATGGATATAAGGCTGAGACGGGTGAAAGAGCATTTAAAAATTTCCAAATGTTCGGTTGGTGGACATGATCCAGATGACGACAATAACATTGGCAACGATGATGACGGGAGCTTTTTCTTAGATAAGCACATGTATTACCCTTCACTACCACCACTACCACCACCACCATTACCACATCAGGACAAGGGGGTCCGTCGGTCACCTATCGATGTAAGCCAGTTAGCCATCCATTAAAAGGAGTAGGAGGTCCTTCAGTCACAACGTATCCACCAGTCACCTCATCAGTAGGATGAGTATAAGATCTTTCAGTCACAAAGTGTCCACCAATCACCCCATCAGTAGAAGGAGCGGGAGCTCCTTCAATCACAAGATATCCACCAATCACACCATTAGCAAGAGGAGCAAGAGGCCCACCACTCTCAGAAGAACTCATGAGGTGTATCAGATATAGAGATTGAGCGTGATCATGACCAGATAGACATTGTAAATCTATTGTGTTGCAGTTTGACATACAATTATAAATGTGTAATTCATGTTTTTTATTTGCTTATAGTTACAGGATGAGGGCATCCAGGAATGGGGCAAACGAAAGACGAAGCCAGTGGCACCTTATAGACGCCATACACGGATCCTGGGCCAGCGAAAAAAAAAAAGAAAGTGGCACAATAGCAAGTAGAGGAGGTGGCAGAGTCTATAAACCTCGTGGAAGTTGTTTATAATGAATATAAAGCTTCAACAACTTTGAATCTCAGGTATTGAAAAAAAATGTAATAATCCTTGCATCCTAGTTGTTAATGTAAGAAAATTTATAATAATGCTTAATTTTTTTTTTTTGTTTGAATTGTAGACATTCAGTTGATCATTATAGATAGTGTGTGATACCGACCACATTAGTCACCCTCGAGAACGAAAACATGTGGTTGACTAATGAGCATATCGATTCTTATTTGATGTGCCTACGAAAAAAATGGTGGAATGAGATTGAGGACCGTAAATATGCTGTCCATGACAGTTCTTTGTTTGTAAGTATTTACATTTCAGTTAGTTATACATTTACAATTTCATGTCATGTGTTTCTGGTCTTTAATAACATGTTTAATTTTTATCATGCAGACTTTTATGACAGTCTATTACAATCAGTAATACAACAGCAAGGTATAAAATTTGATCTGGTTACAGCTGATGTACCTTTAGAGTGGCTTACATACGGTTGTGGGTAGATATACGCATAAGTCCCGTGGTGGAGTGTTGATAATGTAAATGTTGTTTGAAAGTTAATATTTATTATTTCATCATCTGAACTAGTCTTATAGCACTAACATTTCAAATGCAGTATTACTACCATGTAGCCTGAATCAAAATCACTAATTCCTATGTTAGGTGTGCCTCAGAGAGCAGAAAATTGTAAGCCCTCACCCAAATATATTATTTTATGGTATTAGAAATCTTCGAATTGAGTTACGGTCGAATCGTATGCCTTCAGTAGTATTATTTGAGGTTTATTATATTTTCATATCGCAAGTCAGATATCGTTTAATTGACCCTGGTATAACTACAAAGTGATTAGAAATTATTTATGTGTTAATCAAGCGAGGTAAGCTCACGGAATAAAGTAAAAGATGTTTTAATTCAACCAATAAGAAAAGAGATAAATGACTTTGAAAATTAGTGGCTATGGATGTGTCACATGTCATCTATTGACTAGTTGAAGAAATAAGTGGACTAAAATGTGCCAAGTGGACTAATAGAATTTATGATTATCCATATTTGGGCACTAGTGATATTATTGAAAGTTTGAGGTAATTAAATGAAATTTTCTTGAGGGACTTTTTAGTAATTGAGTATTAGTATATATATGTTGGTTTTTGCCTTATTTGAGACATTTTGAACATGAAAAAAAAAAAAAAAAAAAAGAAAAGATAGAGAGTCGGGTGAGAGCCGAGAGAGTGATGCTGAGAGAGAGAGGGATGAAGAGAAGGATTCGATCCGAATTTCGTCGCGGTTTCTTCACGAAAGTTGCTCCTTGTCATCTCCTCTAGTTAGCCCAATGAATTTGAAGCAAAGAGATTGCTTATTTGGTGAGTTATTTCAGTTTAAATATTGATGTTTTATATGAAACTCATCTCATCTTTTGTTTCTTTTTCGAATTAGAGTTTAGGGATGATGAGAGGGAGGTGTGAGGATGATTTTGGTGTGATTTGTGAGTGATTTGATGGAAGAAAAATAGGTGAGTGAGAGAGAGGAAGTCACAGCTAAAAATGGGTTTTTATGGAATCCGATTTTGTTTTCGATTCTAAGGCATTAAATGAATGTTTTAGAGGTTAAAAAATAATCTTATAAAGTTAGATTTCAAAAACGAAAAATTTTAGGATCGATTTTGGAGTTGAACGGATGAGTTGAAGGGTGTTTTTTGAAACCCTTCGAAATTTGTTCGTTTAACGTTGCAAACCATTTATTTAATCATGATTGGGTGTTAGAACACTAGAGATTGATTGTTGAAGTTGTCAGACGTTCGAAGCGAAAAATGATTTTTACTAGTAAGCGAAATCGAATGAATTTCATTCCGAGTTTCCAACGATGAAATTGAGTATATTGAGGTATTTCTAGGAAAGAATAAGTAGGATTTATGTAGAGAAAACGGATTTCAAAAACCCTGATTGAATAGAAATTAAGATCCGAAAGTTTAGATGTTAAAGGGTATTAATAAAGATAAATAAGATTTTTATTGATTTTGAATGTTATTTGAATGAGTTAAGTGACCCTAAATGGATATTTGATGTTTTAGGGTAAAAGCGGAGAGTTCCGGAGGCATACGGAGGAGGATCAGATTCTATCCGAGGACGTGTTGTGAGTAGAACTGTGAATTTTTAAAATTTATATTTTCTTAAAATTTATTGTAAAGTTAAAAGAATTAATTATAAATAGTTACTCATTTATTAATTGAATTTATATTATAATTCTAGCATAAAAATTTTAGTTTATTATTTATGTATCTGAGAATGCGCTAGAATTTAAGATTTTAAGTTTACTGCCTTGAGATTTAGAATATTTTAGTGTATTAAGAAAAAGAAATTTTAATAATCTATGGTTTACCGTAGCCCCAGTTTAGTACCCGATCGAATGCCCTATGCGTGATACGGTAGATGAGAGGAAGTCAGTCAGTGAGATTTGAGTCTAGTCGACTCTTGTGTGAGCGAGGCATGAGTGATCCGTATACACGTATAGGGTAGTGTAGTCGGTCCGCAGCGTGGGCCCGCTTTCGACGACTACACATGGTAGATTCTCACTCCTAATGGTTAACTAGATTTTATATGCTACCACGCCAGGAGTAGATATTCCTTGGGTTACCATTTAGGCGAACATTAGAAAAGATTTTAGAGAGTGTTTTAGAAAAGAATTTTAAAAAGCATTTTAGTTTTTAAAAACTGTTTTTGGAGAATATTTTATACAGAAATGAGTTTTAGTTTATATAAATTATACCACTTACTGAGTTATACTCGTATTTTTCTTTAAATGTTTTTCTTAAAAATTCTCCCACAGGTGCAGGAGCTAGTCGTCCAACCGACGAGGTTCAGTCAGACGTGCAGGCGAACGATAGGATGGCACCTACTACATGTATATATTTTGTTATTTTGATTATGTATATGTTTATGTATATAGTTGTAAATATTTTAAAGAAACAGTGGATATATTAGTTAAAAATGTTTTATTAAAGTTTTATGAAATTCAGTTTTCAGATTTTATTTACTTGTTTGTGGTTGTGTTGTGAGAAATGAGCCGGAGGCTCTGGAAGTTGAGAAATTGATTTCATAGAAGTGTTTTTATAAACTGTATTTGAAACTTGCATGATAGCATAGTTTAGAAAACAGATGGCATACTGAAAAAATTTTATTAAAAAGTGAAAAATTTTTATCACTATCACCTTGTAAAAGAAGTTAAAATATCTAGCTAAATGATTTTTCGGTGCCCTGACGGGGTTCCTCTGGACTGAGTATAGGGTTCGTGGGAATTCTTTCAAGGTGCTACGGGGTCTTTCTAGGGTCCAGAGGAAGGATTCGGGAAGGGTCCCGTCAATTTGGTATCAGAGCTTTTGGTTAAAATGATTTAGAAAATTTTTGAAAAAGTTATCCATAAAAAATATTTATATATTTTAGTACATTAAAATTTTTAAACATTACATGACATTCATTATTTTTAATTGTAGTAGAGCTATGCGTCGAGTTAGTCGTCTCCGCACGCTTAGAGCTGTCGCTGAGACTCCTTCTACATCTGTTCCTACTCCTGCATCGGAGGCTAAGGAGCCCATTCATGAGTCAGTTAATGAGCCTCAGCCAGAGATACCGTAGGAGCCAGCAGTGGTAGGGCCAGCAGTTGATCCTATTAAGAGATTGGCCCAGATTATTCAGGGGATGAGACCTCGCGCACCAAGCGCCACTATAGAGAGGGCCAGGAAGTTAGGCGTTGAGGGTTTTGACGGATCAGGGGGCCCAGATGTAGCATTAGAGTGGTTAAAGAGCATAGAAAGGGTCCTTGATTAGATGGAGTACGTAGATCCCCAGAGGGCTTCGATTGCTTCATTTCTCCTGCGAGCCTCCGCGAGAGATTGGTGGGATTCAGTCAGGAGGAGAGTTATAGAGCCACTAACATGGGTCCAGTTTAAAGAATATTTCAATGAGAAGTTTTATCCCAGAGCCTACAGGGATGCAAAGATTGATGAGTTCTACCGTCTGATTCAGGGTAATATGACGGTAATATGACGGTAGTACAAGAAGAAATTCACAGAGCTATCCCGAGTGACACCGTTCGTGGTAGAGGACGAAGCAAATAAGTGTCACAAGTTTCTTCAGGGCCTGAACACCAGAATCAAGACATATGTAGCTGCTACAGATTACAGGGATTATGAGAGACTAGTAGAGGCAACTCTGAGAGTGAAGAGATCAGTTTAGGTAGAGAGAGCACAGCAGAAGAAGAGGGGTCAGAGTCAGGGATGGCAGACAGGGGGACCCAGTAAGACCCCCAAGATAGGAGGTAGATCTGGAGGGTTTTCAGGCAGACAGCAGAGTCAGGGAGCCACCTCCAGTCAGGGATCAATGAGGCCGCCATCAGGTTCTCAGGGCAGAGGTAGTGGCTAGAGTAGTATTCCTTCATGTGCTACTTGCAATAGACATCATCAGGGAGAGTGTTACTTTGGCAGGACTGGGTGCTACTTTTGTGGTCAGGAGGGACATCTGAAGAGGGATTGCCCGCAGAGGATTATAGCAGAGACTAGTGAGTTGAGACCAATGACTCAGGCACAGTCGAGTATAGGGCAGTCGAGAGGTAGAGGAGGTCCACAAGGAAGAGGAGCAGGGACTCATACACAATCAGGTAAAGGTATGGGTCGAGGTACCTCAACCAGAGGATAGCCAGGGAGACCTCCAGTATAGGCGAAGGTGTTTGCTATTACCCAGTAGGAGGCAGAGGTTACTCTAGAGGTGGTTACAAGTACTATTTCGATTTTCGGATCAGATGCTCATGCTTTGGTAAACCGGGGGCCACACATTCTTTCATCTCTAAGAGCTTCGCTAGTAGGGTAGAGTTGTCTTTAGAGCCCTTAGAGAGTGGGATGATAGTTGCTACTCCTACTGGAGATGCATTGGTGGCTGAGAGGGTATACAGAGGTGGTCAGGTTGTGATTGAGGGCAGATCATTCCCAGTTAGTCTGATATTGCTGGATATTCATGATTTTGATGTGATACTGGGGATGGATTGGTTAGCTACTCATCGTGCCACAGTTGATTGCTTCAGAAAGGAAGTCAGACACAGTACTCTAGGGGAGCCAGATGTGGTGTTCATGGGTGAGCGTAGGATGCTTCCTTCATGTATGATATCTGCTATGACAGCTAGGAAGATGTTGAGGAAGTAGTGCATGGGTTATTTGGCTTATGTGGTGGACACTATAAAGACCGGGGCCAGATTAGAGGATATTCCCGTAGTTGGGGAGTTTCCAGATGTACTCCCGGATGATCTTCTTGAGTTGCCACCAGACAGGGAGATTGAGTTTGAAATTAATTTGATTCCGGGAATAGCACCTATAGCCAGAGCACCCTACAAGATGGCACCTATTGAGTTGAGAGAGTTGAAGGTGCAGTTAGAAGAGTTAGTGGATAAGGGCTTTATCAGACCAAGTGTTTCTTCATGGGGAGCGCCAGTGTTATTTGTGAAGAAAAAAGATGGCAGTATACGGTTGTGCATTGATTACAGGGAGTTAAATAAAGTAACGGTACGGAACCAGTATCCACTTCCTCGTATTGATGATCTGTTCGATCAGTTTCAGGGGGTTAGTGTGTTTTCGAAGATTGATCTGAGATCTGGATACCATCAGTTGAAGATTAAGGCAGAAGATGTTCCCAAGACTGCCTTCAGGACGAGATATGAACACTATGAGTTTTTGGTTATGCCTTTCGGGCTAACCAATGCACCCGCAATATTTATGGACTTGATGAATAGGGTGTTTCATGATTTTCTGGATAAGTTTGTGATAGTGTTTATTGATGATATTCTAGTGTATTCGGGCAGTAGAGAGGCACATGTTGAGCGCTTGAAAGCAGTTTTGCAAACCTCGAGGGATCGCCAATTGTATGCTAAGTTTAGTAAGTGTCAGTTTTGGTTAGACAGGATCTCTTTTCTCGGGCATGTGGTATCCACAGATGGGATCAGTGTCGACCCCTAGAAAGTTGAAGCTATTTTACAGTGGAAGCAACCAGCCACAGTTACAGAGGTCAGGAGTTTCTTGGGATTGATAGGGTATTACAGGAAATTCGTAAAGGGATTCTCTAGGATAGTCATTCCTTTGATGAAACTCACAAGAAAGGATGTTAAATTTGAGTGGTCAAAGGCCTGTCAACAGAGTTTTGATGAATTGAAGGCTCGGTTGACTACAACTCCCATTCTTACACTTCCTTCTAGGACAGAGGGATTCATGGTATATAGTGATGCATCCAGACAGGGCTTGGGGTGTGTTTTGATGCGGAATGGAAAAGTAATAGCATACGCATCCCGACAATTGAAGAAGCACGAGCAAAATTATCAAACTCATGATTTGGAGTTAGTAGCAGTAGTGTTCGCACTGAGGATCTAGAGAAATTACTTGTATGGGGTTTCTTGCCAGATTTTCACAGACCACAAGAGCCTCAAGTATTTACTCATGCAAAAAGAATTGAATATGAGGTAGAGAAGATGGTTTGAACTGATTAAAGACTACGATTGCTCTATAGAGTACCATCCAGGAAAAGCCAATGTAGTGGCTGATGCCCTGAGTAGACAGCCTAGTAGCTCAGTGGCACATTTGAGAGTAGGGTACTATCCGTTGTTGAGGGAGATGAGATCTTTAGGGGTTCAGTTGATGACTTCGAATTCAGGTGCACTGCTAGCCACATTTCAGGTTAGACCGGTACTCTCAGATCGGGTCCGAGAGCTTCAGGGACATGATCCTCAGTTGGTTGCGATCAGACTGAGAGTTGAGTTGGGTAAAGGCTAAGACTTCTCAGTGAGAGAGGATGGTACACTGATGATGGGACAGAGATTGTGTGTTCCAAACCTGGCAGATCTTAAGAGAGAGATACTGGATGAGGCCCATTCTTCAGCTTATGCGATGCATTCTGGTAATACAAAGATGTATCATACCTTGAAAGAGCATTTTTGGTGGAAAAGTATGAAGAGGGAGATAGCTAAGTACGTATCCAGATGTTTGATTTGTCAGAAGGTTAAAGTAGAGCATTAGAGACCTACAGGATTAGCTCAACCACTCTCCATTCCAAAGTGCAAATGGGAGCACATCATGATGGATTTTATGGTTGGTTTTCCACGTAGTCGGAGTGGGTATGATGGTATATAGGTGATAATTGATTGTCTTACGAAGTCAGCTCATTTGCTACCCATCCGCATTATTTATTCCCTAGATAGACTAGCTAGATTGTATGTTGATGAGATTGTCAAGTTTCATGGAGTTCCAATTTCTATTTTTTTGACAGGGATCCTAGATTTACATCTCGATTTTGGCCTAGTTTACAAAGAGCCTTGGGCACTCGATTACATTTCAATACAGCATTCCACCCACAGACAGACGAATAGTCTAAACGTACTATCCAGACTTTAGAGGATATGCTAAGATCATGTGTGATGGAGTTTGACGGGAGTTGGGATACTCATATGCCACTGATCGAGTTCGCCTACAATAACAGTTATCAGGCTAGTATCAATATAACACTGTATGAGGCTTTATTTGGGAGACGGTGTAGGACGCCATTAAGTTGGGATGAAATGGGCGAGAGGAGATTATTAAGACCCGAGCTTGTTCAGATGACTACAGATAAAATCAAGATTATTCGGGACAGATTGAAGATCGCTCAGGATCGTCAGAAAAGCTATGCAGACAATAAAAGAAGAGACTTAGAGTTCTACATAGAGGATAAGGTATTTCTGAAGATATCACCATGGAAATGGATCATCAGATTTGGCAGACGTGTGAAGCTCAGTCCACAATATATTGGTCCCTATGAGGTGATTGATAGAGTTAGATACGCAGTTTATCGTCTGGAGTTGCCACTAGAGTTATCCAGGATTCACAATGTATTCCATGTCTCGATGCTTCGCAAGTATATGCCAGATCATTCACATGTGTTGGTAGAGCAGCCAGTGAAATTGAGAGAGAATCTGACCGACGAAAAGAGTCCAGTTCAGATCTTAGACAGGAGGGATCAGGTTCTTCGCAGCAGGACTATTCCATTGGTAAAAGTCTTGTGGAGGAATCACTCAGTGGAAGAGGTGACATGGGAGCGTAAGGAGCAAATGCGGAGGCAATACCCTCATCTTTTTTATTCAAGTATGTTATTTAAATTTCGAGGATGAAATTTATTTTAAGAAGAGGAGGAATTGTAAGCTCTCACTCAGATTTATTATTTTATGGTATTAGAAATCTTCAAATTGAGTTACAGTCGAATCGTATGCCTCCAGTAGTGTTATTTGAGATTTATTATATTTTCGTATCGCAAGTCGGATGTCGTTTGGTTGACCTCGGTACGATTACAAAGTGATTAGGAGTGATTTATGTGTTAATCAAGCGAGATGAGCTCACGGAATAAAGTAAAAGATATTTTAATTCAATCAATAAGAAAAGAGATAAGTGACTTTGAAAAGTAGAGGCTATGAATGTGCCACATGTCATCTATTAACTAGTTAAAGAAATAAGTAGACTAGAATGTGTCAAGTGGACCAATAGAATTTGTGATTATCCATATTTAGACACTAGTGAGATTATTGTAATTTTGACGTAATTAAATGAAATTTTCTTGAGGGACTTTTTAGTAATTGAGTGTTAGTATATATATATATATATATATGTTGGTTTTTGTCTCATTTGAGACATTTTGAACGTGAAAAAGAAAGAAAGAAAGAAAAGAGAGAGAGTCGAGTGAGAGCTACGAGAGTGACGCCGAGAGAGAGAAGGAGGAATAGAAGGATCTGGTCCGAATTTCGTCGCCATTTCTTCACGAAAGTTGTTCTTTGTCATCTCTTCTAGTTAACCTAACGAATTTAAAGCGAAGAGATCGTCTATTTAGTGAGTCATTTCAGTTTAAAGATTGATGTTTTATATGAAATTCATCTCATCTTTTGTTTCTTTTTCGAATTAGAGTTTAGGGATGATGAGAGGAAGGTGTGAGGATGATTTTAGTGTGATTTGTGAGTGATTTAATGGAAGAAAAATAGGTGAATGAGAGAGAGGAAGTCACAGCCAAAAATGGGTTTTTGTGGGATCCGATTTAGTTTTCGATTCTAAGACATTAGATGGATGTTTTAGAGGTTAGAAAATAATCTTATAAAGTTAGATTTCGAAAAGGAAAAGTTTAGGATCGATTTCTGAAACCATTCGAAACACGTTCGTTTAACTTTCGAAACCGTTTATTTAATCATAGTTGGGTGTTAGAATACTAGAAGATTGATTGTTGAAGTTGTCGAACATTCGAAGAGAAAAATGATTTTTACTAGTAAGCGAAATCGAACGAATTTCATTTCGAACTTCCAACGATGAAATTGAGTATATTGAGGTATTTCTAAGAAAGAATAAGTATGATTCATGTAGAGAAAACGGATTTCGAAAACCCCGATTGAATAGAAATTGAGATCCGAAAGTTTAGACGTTAAAGGGTATTAATAGAGATAAATGAGATTTTTATTGATTTTGAATGTTATTTGAATGAGTTAAGTGACCCTAAATGATATTTGATGTTTTAGGGTAAAAGCGGAGAGTTCTGGAGGCATACAAAGGAGAATCGGATTCTATCAGAGGACGTGTTGTGAGTGGTACTGTGAGTTTTTAAAATTTAAAATTTCTTAAAGTTTATTGTAAAGTTAAAAGAATTTATTATAAATAGTTACTCATTTATTAATTGAATTTATATTATAATTCTAGCATAAAGATTTTAGTTTATTATTTATATATATGAGAATGTGCTAGAATTTAAGATTTTAGGCTTATTGCCTTAAGATTTAGAATATTTTAGTGTATTAAGAAAAAATAATTTTAACAGTCTATGGTTTATCGTAGCCCCAGTTTAGTATTCGATCAAATGCCCTATGCGTGATACGGTAGATGAGAGGAAGTCAGTCAGTGAGATTTGAGTCTAGTCGACTCTTGTGTGAGCGAGACATGAGTGATCCGTATGCACGTATAGGGTAGTGTAGTCGGTCCGCAGCGTGGGCCCACTTTCGGTGACTACACATGGTAGATTCCCACTCCTAGTGGTTAGCTAGATTTTATATGCTACCACGTCAAAAGTAAATATTCCCTGGGTTACCATTTAGGCGAGCATAAAAAAATATTTTAAGAAAAGATTTCAAAAAGTGTTTTAGAAAAGAATTTTAGAAAGCATTTTAGTTTTTAAAAATTGTTTTTGGGAGAATATTTTATGCAGAAATGAGTTTTAGTTTATATAAATTATACCACTGATTGAGTTATATTCATATTTTTCTTTAAATGTTTTTCATAAAAATTCTCTCACAGGTGTAGGAGCTAGTCATCCAGCCGACGAGATTCAGTCAAACGTGCAGGTGGACAGATAGAAGGACACCTACTATATGTATATATTTTGTTATTTTGATTATGTATATGTTTATGTATGTAGTTGTAAATATTTTAAAGAAATAGTGGATGCATTAGTTAAAATGTTTTATTAAAGTTTTATGAAATTCAGTTTTCAGATTTTATTTACTTGTTTGTGGTTGTGTTGTGAGAAATGAGTCGGAGGCTTTGGAAGTTGAGAAATTGATTTCATAGAAGTGTTTTATAAACTGTATTTGAAACTTG
Source organism: Litchi chinensis (assembly GCA_019925255.1). Lineage (NCBI taxonomy): Eukaryota > Viridiplantae > Streptophyta > Magnoliopsida > Sapindales > Sapindaceae > Litchi > Litchi chinensis. Next base: position 13,782,537 of record CM034471.1, read on the forward strand.
CAGGGTGGCATAGTTTAGAAAATAGACAGCATGCTGCCGAAATTTTTATTAAAAAACGAAAAAATTTTATCACTGTTACCTTATAAAAGAAGTTAAAATATCTAGCTAAATGATTTTTCGGTGCCCTAACAGGGTTCCTCCGGACTAAATATAAGGTTTGTGGGAATTCTTTAAAGGTGCTACGGGATCTTTCTCGGGTCCAGAAGAGGGATTCGGGAAGGGTCCCGTCAAAAATAATAATATATGATTCCCTGGCTAATGTTAACATAGTTGAACGGCTCCAACCACTCAAGCCGCTGATATGTTTCATGTCTATTTTATTGCAGTTCATAGGATTTTATGAGAAGACCCAGATAAATATACTAATCGTGGATGAGCGGTGGAAAGTTGAGTATCTGAATAGATCAGTTATGTCCTAGCAACCTGATTGGTAAGTTTATAACTGAATTAATATATATAGTCTATATGTTATGATATTTAATCAATTTATTACTGATACAGGACGAGTTGTAAAGCATATGTGGTCATGTACATACGCGATCTTTTGTAGTCCAAAGAGAGTACATGAAAACAAAGAAAACCCGATACCACTATAAATGTTATTGCATTGAGGGTGGAGATTGTCAGAGATATATATATGTTTACGAAGTCGATGTATAAAGTTAATAAATTTGGAAAATGGTTTGTAGACTCTGATGGAAATGTTGTATATAAGTAAATTTACAGATTTATATGTTCATTATTTAATTTAATTATATTCTATATTTCTAATTGCTTTGCAAATCTAAATAAATTAAACATTTAGTTAAATGTTATTATAACTAATGTGAATTATATAGTTTTAACTTTTAAAATCTAATCACATTATAAATACTAATTATTCAAAATATAGTTATTTTAATCACATTGCAACTAATTTTATATTGCTAATTTGTAAACCTAAGATTTTCAACCTCTCTCCTAACAAATTATGAAATTGGTAATCAACATATTATCATATGTATTTTAACTAAAAAACTATGTCATAGAAAAAATAAATAATAATATATGTATATATGTCATAATATAATGTAACGATTATATATTTCCTATTCTATATAACATATTTAAATAAAAGTTAATAACGATTTGTAAAAATAAAATTTTAAAGGAAAATAAAATAAACATATAAATTTAAATAAATTAAACTCTTTAATCAAATTAGACTGAAAATAATGTTAAATATCTAATTTTAACTCTTAAAATATAATCACATTATAAGGTTCAAAATCATTGAATTTGTTTGTCATCGACTTTAAAAACTGAATTCGACTATTCATTGCATTAGAAAACCAAGAATGATGAAATATTGAAACCAAGTGAAGATCGGTTTTTAAGGGCGCCTGAAAAACATATCGGTTTTTCAGGCGCCCTTAAAAACCGATGCATGTTTTTCTTCTATTTTAACCCCCTCTTTCCACTCTATTTTATGATTCCAAGCTTCTAAAATGATACAAAAACAATAAAAATGATGTTATATCTAATAAAAAATCATCATTACCGACAATCATAGTGGGGTGGATCAACATGAAAGGGTTTTAAGTGAAATATTGTCATGATATTGTTCTATGTTACTTGAATCTATCGATGTGGGGTCATTAAATTGGTTATTTGTGTAATTTAATGTTAATTGGTTAACTTGAAGCAATTTTGGGGTCATTTGTTAGTCATAGAAAGCCATCTGGAAGGAAAAAATTGAAGGCAAGTGGCATCCCCCTTTTTTTTTTTTTAAGCGCCCTTAAAAATTGATTCATATTTTTCTTCCATTTTAACCTCTCTTTCCACTCTATTTTCTAGTTCCAACCTTCTAAAATGATACAAAAACAATATAAATGATGTTATATCAAATAAAATATTGTTATAATATTATCCTATGTTATTTAAAAGTGACCATTGAAAGGTTTTAAGTGAAATATTGTCATAATATTATCCTATGTTATTTAAAAGTGACCATGTGGGGTCATAAAATTGGTTATTTGTGTAATTTTATATTAATTGGTTAACTTGAACAAATTTTGTGGTCATTTGTTGGTCACAGAAAAAAATATGGAAAGAAAAAATTGAAGGCAAGTATGGATCAGTTTTTAAGGGCGCCTTGAAAAACCAATATCGGTTTTTCAAGTGCCTTTAAAAACCGATTCATATTACTCTTCCATTTTAACCCCTCTTTCCACCCTATTTTATGGTTCTGAGCTTATAAAAAGATGCAATAATAATAGAAATGATGTTATATCGGTTATTTGTGTAATTTCATGTTAATGGGTTAAGTTGAAGCAATTTTAGGGTCATTTGTTGATTACAAAAAGCCATCTAGAAGGCAAAAATCGAAGGCAAGTAGGGATCAGTTTTGTACCTAGCCTTTCAGGTGCCCTTAAAACCGATCATAACTTGCAATTTGGGGTTCATTTGTTGGTCACAGAGAGCTATCTGGAAGATAAGTGCAGATCAGGTTTTAAGCGTGCCTGAAAAAAAATATTGGTTTTTCAAGCACCTTTAAAAATCGATTTTTGTTTTCCACCCTATTTTATGATTCTGAGCTTCTAAAATGATACAAAAACAATAGAATTGGAATAATAATTTAGTAACCAATCCAATTATAATGTTGTTGTATTAGTATATAATGGAGTAATTAACATGAAAACGTTTTACATGAAACATGCATGAACAAAATGTCAATCAATTTCTAATCATTATTTCCGTCATTAGCCACCTTTGGATTGGGAGTAGGAAACCGTTGACGACATTGACGTTGGTTGTGTCCAGTCTTATGACACAAGCGGCATCTTCGGGAGCGCGGTGCATTTTCACTAGCATTTGTACTTGTTCCAGCATCTGTATCCACGTCTATGCTTGTCCCTTCGCTGATGGAAGTTGGGTGGTTAGGGCAATGAAAACTGTTGTGTCCCATCTAACCATATCTTACATACTTTTTTCAACGATGATCTTTCTTAACTTGAAGAATCCGAACCTCCTTCGGCCTACTTGCTTGTCTTTTACCTTTGGGTGGTAATATAATCATGCTTTTAACTTTCGCAGAAACATTCCAACTGGCCAATTTAGAGACGGGATTAATCGGACTTGCATATGCAGCTTTTAGCTACTCCACGCTATAGTACTGACTGCAAAGTATATCACAACCGACGCCTTTGAACTTGACATGTATCAACAATTTAAGTGTCACAATATGACATGAAATACTGAAAACAATAATGTATAATTATCATACCTGGCCACAACACATGCATGAACACATGGTAACTGATCAAGGTTCCACTACTTATACATACATGTGTGCTGTTAAATGTCAACCATCGCATCTCCTTTGCTAGGATGTATGACGTTGTAATGATATGATTCTGTAATGGGATGTACACTACCTTCCGTTGATAAATCTTTTACCAACATGATACGATCATACACAGTGATGGTAACATAAATTATGAGCTTCAGCAGCAACACGTCTATTAGTAAACTATTTCTGCAATACATTTCTTACATATTCATGTGTAGTTGTTATTGACAAACGACGTGCTTGCGTCGTGCAATTGTTGAGCTACTTTGCAATGTTAGTAGTCATCATTTCATATCTTCTTTTTGAACAATGTGCTCGTGACCACCTTCTCACTCCAACATTAACCAAAGCTGCATGTGTGTTCGAATGTAACGTATGTATTTCTTGTAATATTCTATTGCATTCATTTGGCACATAATAGTATGATGCATTGTAAAATGCATTTTTCACATCCGAACGTTTTTTACAATGTTGTTTAAGGTTTTGCCACAAGTGGAAAAAACATAACACATGTGAGACTTCAGGAAAAGTTGCTTTCATCTCATTCGATATGCTTTTATGACGATCGGATATGATAAGCAAATCTTCTAACACCCCGATTGCCTCTCTCAACTTTTTTAGGTACGAAGTCCATGAACAGTCTGACTTTTCGTCAGCAAATCCGAAGGTGATGGGATAAATCATCTCCAACTCATCTTTGTATGTAGCCAAAAAACAAAAAAAAAAAAAATCACTCATTTATATTCACCTTTCGAATGAATAGCATCAATAGCAGCAATTGGTCTCATATAAGACCGAAAACAATGGAAACTCCAAGTGCAACAAAAGAATACAAGAACCGGTTATTTTCATCTCTCTTAATTGCCGTTATTATGTCGGGGTTTGAAAATTTTAATATTTCAAAGTAGGACGGAAGTTGTTGATATGATTCATCCGCTTGCTCATATGCTAGTTTTTTTTTTTTTTTTTTTTTTTGCATATTGTAAAGCCTTCCAAGCTTTACTGTATAAGATCTGAACTTCATACTGCTCTAGCATTTCTCTAATCAAACAATTAGGCGTATAAATATCTCTTTCTATCTTTCCTGCATATAATTTTTTGATGACAATAGTCTTCACACTCTTCATATGTGATTCCATAACTATCTGACGACATGTGTATTCTGTTACATACTTCAATGCAAACCACATCGAACAACCCTTTCTGCATCTTACACGAACTATAAAGTTACAAGTTTTATCCTTACAACCAGCTTCAAATCGCTTCGTGTCCGAATGTGTAACCCGATATTCAAACTTAGCTTTCAGAGCATATTCTTCAATAGCTATATTCATTTCTTCTTTACTATTAAAGAATGCTCCTTTATACAACGTACCACGTTGGTAGACGGTTGACGTAACGCTTGAAGTAGCCTCAATGTACCCTACTTCTACACCAAAAACAATCTAGTATGGTTGTGAAGAATTGTTCTGAAATTGTAAACCTGAAAATCTTATTTCTAGAAACTCTTCTTCTTCAACGACATCATCATAGCGAGTTTCCTCTTCATCACTATCTCCAGTTTGCTCTTCGTCACTATCCCGTATCCCATCACCATTATCATATGTGTCCCAATCTTCATCATTAGTATCATAATTCATATAGTTATCACTAACGTCGCGAATGGGACTTTCTATAGATGTAAATGGGGTGATAGAAGTATCAACCTAATTGCTTCTAATACCTGAAGTAAGATAAAAATGACTTTCAACCATATATGAATTTACAGGTCTATCCATATTTGCCTTGTCATATCTTGTGTCCAGTATTGAATCGATAACAAATAGATTAACAGTACGCCTATTAACCCCAGCTCCAAAATCTTTTGCAATTTTATCGATATAAATCTCTTTAACATCAATATTTTTTATCGTCATCAAACCAACAACACCAAGATCGGACATGATACGTATTTTTTAACTTGACCATTTGTTGTGCTTTGTGGTAAATAATATATACGGATATCTCACATTCTTCTATCAATACTAGCCTCTCTATACACAACGTCTACCAATGATGAAAAACTACTATTTTTATGAACCCCACACATGATCGACTCCCCTCTAACGTAATTACATCCATTCCACTCTCCGTCAAAGTTGATTACAGCTGTCTTTTGAGTCATTCCTATAACATTCAAATCAAATAATATTATTAATAAATTAATCTCATTTCAATCGGGCAACATTACAAAATACAATCATATTGAATCATGTTCAATACAAAGCGACACAAACATATCAAAAAGTATGAAAAGAGTGCTAAATTCGATTTTTCAATGAAATTATCGATTTTTCAGTCTCTATAAAATCGAAAAAATCGAGATCGATTTTTCTGTAAAACATCGGTTTTTCAGTGGCTAAAAAACCAGTACACCTCTTCGATCGGTTTTCCATTCTATAAAAAATCGATTATCAATCATAAAAAATCGATTTCATCGTAAATTTTGTAGATTTCGTCGTAGATTTCACGAATACCATATATCTCATAATCAAATCATTCTTACAGTCTTTTAGCTTATAATGTGAACAAAACAATTTAAAAACCAACCAAAAAAACACATACATTACCTTTAAAATTCAAATAGAAGAAAAATCTTCAAAACCTTCAATGGATGAAACTTGAATTGATAAAAAAACTTCAATAGATGAAGAAGCTCGAATGAATAATCTCTTACTAGATTGTTTCTCAGCTGCAATGATGAATTGAATCTCACAAATCATTGATGAAGAAGAGGAAAGATGGAGGATATTATTAGGATGAAAAAATACTATTTTCATAATTTCAAGTTTGGGCACTTGATTGATTTAAACTTAAGGGTATTTTGGTAATTTTGGGTATACAATGGAAATAATTTGTTTGAGAGGTCAAAAACAAATTTTTTAAAAAAATCTGGATAAAAACAAAAATTTTCTTTTTATTTGGGTAAAAACAAAATAACACTATTTTGATATTAATCAGGTTAAAATTTAAAAAGCAAAATATTGTCTTCTTAAACTTCGTTTGGTACAGCTTGTTTAAATAGATCTTTTGAAAATAGATCTTTTGGAAATAGATCTTCTGAAAAAAAGTTATTGATTGTTTGGTTGTCAATTAAAAAAACTCTTTTAAATTATAGAGTGTTTGGTTAAATTATTTTTAAAACACTTTTAGATTATTAATTTACCAAAAAGGGTATAAGAGAGATGAGTAATATATTCATTTTAGAAATGTAATTGCTTCAACCTTAATCATAAAAAATTAATCAATCAAACAACTAATAATTATTTGATGTAAATATATTTTCAAAACAAAGATTTTCAATAAAATAAATGTAAAATTATTTTGTTTCTCTATTTTTTATTATCAATTGCAATATATATATATTGCAGTATATATACTGCAATATATGCAGTGTATATATACTGCGTATATGCAGTGTATATATACTGCAATATTGCAGTGTATATATCAACACATATATATTGCCGTATATATATATATATATATTGCAATATATATTGCAATGCAGTATATAATATAGTGCAATATATAAATATATATTACAAATATAACATACAATATTTATGATAATAAGATAAAAAAAAATTACAATATCAACTAAAACCAATTGAAAAAAAAAAAAAAAAACACAAAATATAGAAAATTTATTGGTTAGAGAAGAGTTCTAAGAAGTTTTGATGAAATAAAAAGTGAATAAAAGTGGAGACCATATGTTTATATTTATAATGAAAGTGTAATAGGATTATAAAAGTTTAAAGAAATTAACAAAATAAAATATGGATATATTAGACATTTTAATATTTAAAAAAAAAAAAAAAAAGCTCAAAAGGTCTACTTGGAGAAGCTTAAAATTTGAGCTTCTCCAAGTAGACCTTTTTCAGTTTTTTTAATTCCCCAAAAGCTCTACTAGGATGTCAACCAAACAACGCAAAAAAAAATCAAGTAGAGCTTTTTACATTAAAAAAGTGCTTTTGGTCAATAGATAAGCCGTACCAAACGTACACTTAGTTCTTTTCAACGCCGTCATTCACAAAAGCTATATCTCTCTCTCAGTTTCGAAACATCCGGACTCAAAAACTGATCAAGTAGCAGACACTGTTGTTGTACCCAACGAGTAGGCAGAAGAGACCAGATTCAACAAGATTCTGTTTTAAGTGTTTTTAATGTGTGTGAGTGGATGAGATTGAGAAATGGGGTTGAGAGAATGATTAACTGGGATTGGTTGACTTGGTGGCCCTTTTGGTGGCAAGAGAAGAAGTTGGAACACTTGATTGCAAAGGACAATGCTAACCATAAAGATGCTTCCAAACGGCTGTTTTATTGGCTAAGCGCAACAAACATAGGTTTTGTATTCTGTATTTTTTTTTTTTAAAGATTTGTGTTGTTTAAAGTTTTGATTTTTAACTATATTGTTGGTTGGTGTGTTTTGTTTTCAATCTCTCTTCTGCAGGTGTATTTTGTGATCACAATAAAATACATTGTGATTTCATGCATTTAAATATCACTTTTATTATGAATATTTAAGTAATTTTGGTTGTTTTTTAGTGTATTGTATAGGTGAGTCATTGAAGGGTATGACAAATAATTTGAAGTGTTTTCAAAGCAAATTCAAGACAAAAAGGTTAAGAGTTTTGCTAGTTAAGTTCAAGAAGAAATGAGAGACAAATGATACATTTTTTAGGCTGAAAGTTACCCTAATTTTTTTAAAAAATGGAGATCCCATTTGAGAACTCCACTGTTCATATCACATCTAGGATCTCCACCTTCATTTTTATAATGTTCTAATTATTTTTTAATAATTAATAATAAATTTAATTTAACTTAATTTAATATAGTAAATAATAATAATTAATATAATCATTTATTTTTTCAAAAAAAAATAATAGCAATTTAAATTAAGAAATTATTTAATTTGTAAGACGTTTTGGTATATCTTGGTTTGGTGACAAAACCACTTTTTAGATAGAAACCGTCTTTCCACTAACAGTTAGATTTTTTTTTTTTTAATATTTTAAAAAGTTGGAGTTGATTGTTATCATTTTTGCCATTCAAAGGAAGAGTTTCATATTTTCCCCTATAATCAATGAATGGTTGGGATGTTATTCCCTATCCACTTTTACTTTTTCAAACAACTAATCATTTCCTTTAAAATTCTTATAAAAATGTTTACATGAAGAGCGAATCCAAATTTTATTTTAGACATCAAAATACACTGTTTCGACTTGTGTAAATACTTGGGTCAATCAATATTCCAGGAAGTAATTTTCTATTTCGGAGTAGTTGAGGAACCTTTTAAATCTTTCCCCAAAATATGTATATATTGCAAGCTTGGGTGGGGTACTTGTGGAGATCCTCATTTCTTTCTTAAAAATATAGCAAGTTGTTGAACCATTTAAATATTTTGGCATCATACCCTCGTAGTTATATGTAGATCATCTCTGATTTGTAAACCAGAAAATTTCAACCAATTATATATAGGGCTACCTAGAATTAATCATATTCTGCTTGTAGAAGGCCCATGGATCCAAAACTAGCAAACTTGGGAAGCTCTCTTCCAGTGCCTTGTGTTCAGGAGCTAGCAAAGGAGCCACTTACCACAGTCCCACCACGCTATGTGCGTCCAGATCAAGACCCTCCCTTCATATGTAACACCACTTCTGCACCACAAGTGCCCGTCATCGACTTGTTCAAGTTGCTCTCTGGTGACTTCATGGATTCCGAGTTGGAGAAGTTTCACTCTGCATGCCAAGAATGGGGTTTCTTCCAGGTTTGTATAGATATACTATTTTCCCCCGTTTCCACTCTATGGATGCTGCTTCAAATAGATCTTGAAAGACTCGTCCATTTTTTCTATCATGATCACATCCGTACGTATATTCCTGATTAGTTTCCAATATTGATTTGTTTAACTGAGCTTTACTACTTGATGAGTAACATGTCATGGGATTGAATTGATATAGTATTTTTTTGCATGCAGTTAATAAATCATGGAGTGAGCTCTTTATTATTGGAGAAAGTGAAGGTAGAGATTGAAGAGTTCTTCAAGCTGCCAATGGAGGAGAAAAGAAAGTATTGGCAACAACCAGGAGACATAGAGGGATTTGGGCAGGCCTTTGTTGTGTCTGAGGAGCAGAAGCTTGATTGGGCAGACATGTTCTATATGATTACACTCCCTATTCATTTGAGAAAACCACACCTATTCCCCAAGCTCCCTCTCTCACTCAGGTTCACTCTTTCGATATTTTTTCGTCATTTATTTATTTATTTATTTATTTACCGATCCAAATAGTGGCGGATTGGCATCAAAATGTTTATAAAATTTTGATGATATTTGTCGAAGTCGGAATTAGCACGCCATATCGCGTGGTATGCCCTTTTTTTAAAAAAAATTGGAAAAATTTTTTGTCATGTTTTATAAGCACCACAGTCAAGTTATCCTTTGTCAAGTGCGGGTCCTCGCAAAATTGAAAAAAATAAATAAATAATTTGGCTCTAAATTTGAGGTGGGTGATAAAGTTATAAAAAGACAACGAAATACCTACTTTGGATTGTTGGATAGCCATTGAAAAATCGAGGAAAAGTTGACTAGAATAATTATATCACGAAGGAAAATAATTAACCATTTACTGTTATTTAACACCAGATGTCTAATGTTCATTGAATTATAAAATATTTTAGATTCTCATTTAATCATAATCAGGTTCAAATTATTATACCATAAATAATATTTTTTTAGAAAAATATTATTTGATCTAATTGAAGTGACAATCTTATCCCTAGAAGTGGTGATTTTAAGTATAAAAAAATTAAAAACTTAACAAAAAAACAAAACAAAAACAATTGCCGGTTCATTAACATTTTACCCCACAAATGACTCTTTTACAATTTTTCTTGTTTTGTATAGAGATACATTGGAAGTTTACTCAACAGAAGTAAGAAATCTTGCCATTAAAATCCTAAACCTGATAGTGAAAGCTCTAAGAATGGAACCTAATGACATGAAACGATTGTTTGAAGAAGGGTATCAAGGAATGAGGATGAACTACTATCCTCCATGTCCACAACCAGAGCTTGTCATTGGTCTCAATCCTCACTCAGATGCCTGCGGCCTTACAATCCTACTTCAAGTGAATGAAATGGAGGGGCTTCAAATAAGAAAAGATGGCATGTGGGTCCCTGTTAAACCCCTCCCACATGCTTTTATCATCAACATTGGTGACGCTTTGGAGGTAATAGCTCAAATCCCTAATTAGTCCTAAACTGTTTGTAAACAAGCCTTGGAGCCTTCTATAAAGTTCAAAAATATATATACTCAGGCTTCATTTAAATATCCAAAAAAAGTGCTCAAAACACTAATCACGTTCGTTTATGTTGGCACTCCTATCTGTTTTTTGCTGTTGTGATTTTGTAGATTGTAACCAATGGGATATACCGCAGTATAGAGCATCGTGCAACGGTAAACCCAACAAAAGAAAGGCTCTCTATTGCTACATTTTACAGTCCGAAACTAGAAGAAGAGATGGGTCCGGCGCCAAGCCTTGTTACACCAGAGACTCCAGCATTGTTTAAGAGACTAGGTGTTGCAGACTACTTCAATGGATATCTCTCACGCGAACTGCGCGGAAAATCATATGTTGATGCCTTGCGGATTCAAAATGGAAGTGATAAAAGTGATTGACAGTAGCAACCTATTGATATGAAAATTCCATATAATCAAGCTAATGCTTTAATTAAGAGTTGATGTTGATTGAAATCAGACGTGAAGTGTGTGTATGTGTGTGCTTTTTTTATTTAAAAAAAAAAAAAAGAATCTCGTTCGTTTATATTGTTTCTTATAAAACACATTGAGATCCCATTTTTTAGGGCAAGTTGCAATATCCATATATGTTTCAAGCTTAGTAGATTTAAGCTTACCACTCAATTAACATTAAATGAAGCTCATCAACAATAATCTAGACTAACCGAAATCAAGCATGAAGTGTTGTTTTTCTGATTTTTCTTGTTAATTTATATTATTTCTTTCTAAAATAAAATGAAATCCCATATTTCAAAGTCAATTATTTGCAATATCCATATAAGCTTACTCGATTTCAACTCACCACTCAATTAATATTAGATAATGCTGGCCAACAAGACTAACAAAAATCAGGCATGAAATATGAGTTTTCTAACTTTTCTTGTTCATTTATATTATTTCTCTATCAAATGGACTAACTAAGATCCCAATTTTTTATGATTAAATTGCAATCTCCGCGTTAGTTTTGAGCTTATATTATTTCATTTCACCTCTCAACAAACATGAAATGATGTTGATTGACAAGAATCGTCGCTGACCGAAATCCAGGGTGAAGTGTTGGTTCTTTCATTTCCTTATTGCTTTATATTAGTTCTCTATAAAATGAAAAGACGGACTTTGTTTTTCAAGGTCAAGTAGATGCAATCTCTTGGAAGTTTTGAGCTTGTCCGATTTCATTTCACCTCTAAACTAATATTAAATGGTGCTTACCGATAAAAACTGATGCTGACCGAACTCAAGCATGAATTGTATTTTTTTTTTTTTAATTTCTTGTTAATTTACATTGTTTCTTTATAAAACGGATTGAAATCCCAACTTTCAAGGTCTAAGGCTTTACTGTTTTCTTTTTAATAGCACTGATAAGAGAAAAAAAAGTATCAAATAAGACTTAAAAAGGCATCCCAACGATAACCATTCAAGAGTTAAGACAACAACTTTAACTGAAAACAAAAGTGGAGCAGGACATAAATCTAGACCCTGAGAAAATGGTCGAAAGGCAAGGGAGATAGATCTCTTCATCCCTATATATAAGACTCCAATTATCAATTACCTAAAACTCATTAGACATAAAATTTACAACTGTAATTCACCAATAGATAACAACTAACTCCTCATGACTTTTTTTTTCCTTTCCAAAAAAAAAAAAAATCATTATGACTTTTTCAACATCACTTTGTAGACTACTATTATTGACAAATACTTTTACATAAAATGCTAAGCCCAAGTGTCAAAAGTCAAAACCCAGACAAAGTTAATAGATTAATAAAATAAACGTAGAAAAATTAAACAAGGCCTAAAATAAATCCCCACCTAAACAAAAACAACAGTCCTGAAAAGAAGGGCATTAGCGAAAACAACAAACCGTTCTGCCTAATATATCCTCATAAACTAAAGAAGAACATAAAAAAGCATCCAACCACCAAATATTTGTAGAAAAAGCTGACGGCTCTTGAAGCAAGACTATCTACCACTCAAAAACTCTCACAAAAGTATGAGAAATCTGAAATCACATAAAGAAAGATGTTGAAAAGATCTAAGCAACTGAAGCTCAAAAGGTGCAGACACACATTGACTAACCCAGGTTTGTGGTGTATAAAATATCACCAATTAATTTTAAATTCTCCTTTCAGAATTAGCCCCTTATCTAGAATACATAAATGGCATCATTCATACCAATGTTTCAAATTCTCTACTCGCTACACGACAAGTGATCCAGTGAGCAATGAGTATTCGGTTTGACCATTAGTCAACAGTCAACCGGTTAATTGACGGTCAAACTTGGTTAAATCTGTAAAAAATATATATATAGTCAAAATACAATCACATGACCACAAAACATTAATGTGAGAGTATAATTATCCTCTCTACAAACATTAACAATTGTGAGACAATAAGGAAAAATTATTATTTTTGAAATCCAAGGTATAAAATGACGTTTCTTTAACTGTCAGGAGGCATGACCAAATTGTCCTCTATATAAACCACACCCAACTAAATATATATGTCAAGTGCCATATAGAAAGTAGAACAAAAGATAAATGGAGTGGTTTTCATGAACATTACATTCCGATTTTAATTTCATTATAATATTTCCTAGCTCAACTTTATAAGGTAATTCTAGATTATGAAAATTTGCTTTGGTTGACTTGAATGCCATAAAATCTAATGGTAGTTGTTAGAATTCAATGTTATACATGTAGTTTTCACATAGTTGTGCTACAATAATTTTTAGTAATGTATCTCACTCATGGGCCATTGCATGTTAGTAAAATTAATGATGTCGACGTTCGGAACCGGTTGACGTAAAGATCCAAAGGCCCAGACTGCGGTTTGTATAATAAATGGTAACAAATATAGTTTAAGGTTGGTGAATAGCAATAAAGGGAGGATAAATGTTGGTTGAGGTAGATGAACAATAATGAAGAAATAGTTAATAATAAAAGAAGGGAGGGAGGAGAATGCAAAGACAGGAATTTTTACGTGGTTCGGCGAGTACGCCTACATCCACGGGTCACTCTGAATTGATTTTAATAGAGTGACGGTAATACTAGTGTTCAAGTTCCTTTTTACAATGAAAATCTCCCCTATTTATAAAAGAGAGAAGATACAATTGAGTGATTTACACGTTATAAATCATGATTATTCTCAACTAATCTGACATAAGTCATACTGTATTTATTCCTCTTACAATGATTATTCGTCACATGCCCACACTTGCATTAAATATTTCAGGTAAAATCTTCTCTTCATTAAATGAATAGTCATCACATTAAATGCTTCTCAGGAACTGTTGAGGTGGTGTCGACGTAAAATCGGGGGATTAGGTTTACTTGGCATCGGCTTCTCAAGGCACTTCCTGGCGCGAGCTCACCGACCTAGCTACTTATGCGAGTTGAATAGATGCTAAAATGGACTCTAGGATAAACACGGGCTGGATGCATGCTAAGACAGATTTTGCATGGAGCGAGCTCGACAAGTCTGCGAGGCCGTCACAACGACCTAAAGGCTGGGCTTCTTGGACTTCTCGATACTGTACTCATCTTTTGGGCCTTTGGCGGCCCTTTTATCTTGTCGAGAAAATAGGCATAACACTAGCCCCCCAGCTCTTAGTGTGATTTGTGGGCTGAGAGCTGAACAAGATGGCCGTTTGCAAGCTCACAAGGTGTCGCTTCAATTTCTAACCTATTACTTTTGACACATGACGACTTTGCAAACATTGGTACCGTAAGCACCTCTCGGGCTGTGCGCATTTAATGCATACATCTTGTAAATGACAGTGCATGATGGCAAAGGATCGAAGCTCGCGCTGAACCATCAAATCAATGGCGATTATCCTTCTACTAGATCAAATGGCTAAGGACAAAAACTCGTGCCTATATAAACCAAACGCCCTTTCACTATCATTTTTTAATTCTGCCTTCTCAAAACTCTGTTAAAACTTCTCCTCAACGCTTCTTCTCTAGTTCTTTCTTATTCTCACGACAGCCTTCTTCATACTCAACATTCAGTGCCCAAACCTTATCTCCAACAGACGATCGTATACAGTACATGCCCTAAACTGGTTCTCATGCTTTCTTGATTATTTCTGATTTCTTGGGTACGCCTTGCTTTCTTTGATGTGTTGCTCGACTTAAAAAAACCTTGTACACATTCTCTGTTATTGAAGATGTTCTGCATGTTGCTTGTAATTTTCATTATTTTCTGAAATGGGTTGGATGTCTATGGATCTTGTTGCCTGTTGGTGAAGTTCTGGTAACTGTGGTTGAACGTAGCACGTGTCGTTTGTGATTTTTTCTGTCCGGTTATAGTCTTTGTTACCTGTAGGCGTGGTTCTGATGCTTGTGATATTGGTAAATTGCCTTCAGACTGTTTAATAAAATTCATGTAGTAATAGGGTCATGACTTTAGGTTTTAGGAATTTTGTACCTGACGGGCCTACATTCTGGCCCCCACCACTTTTAGCAGTGAAGCGTGCAACTTGACACATAGGAAAGTAGACTTAGGAATTTTTTTGCATGCTAGGTTCAGTATGCTTTCAACGTTCTGATGTCATTCCTTTGTTCTATAGATATCAAGTCGTTCGCGTAGTGTTCGCCCAATTGGTGACAAGGCTTCTGCTTCTAAAGAAAAAGTAAAGCAACAAGTCAAAGCCTTACAGGGTGCAACTTCCTAAAATTACGAGGTCATGGAAGAGCTCGAAGGACGAGTTGGGTCTTCGTCATCTCAGCCTCTGGCTGGAGGGAGTACAACTCGAGTACCCTTCTTTCGTTATGCTTCTGATTTAGATTTTCAAGCGTTGCAGGCCTTGACTTGGAAATCTAACTTCCCTTTAGGGTGCTGCGCTAATGTCACACACATGCATGATCACGCAGCCTATCCACCCAGAGGTTTCATTATCATAAGTCACGAGCATATAGAGTACAAGTTTAGGTTTCCAGTTCACAATTACCTCATAGATCTGCTGAACAACCTGAAACTAGCCCCTTTTCAACTAACCTCGAACTCCTATGCTCAACTAACCTCCTTGGCTGCTGCCTTTATTAGGCATGGGCTTGACCCTCCTAGCCCTCGCGTCCTTCGCAGCCTATACAGCTTTAAGGGGACTCATGGTTGCCAGACAGAGCAAAGGGACAAGCTGTATTACATTTCAGCTCGTAATTCTCATTTCAAACAATACTTGCCCAAGAATAGCATTAAGTCCAACGTGAGAGATTACAAATCCCACTGGATCCTTGTCTCCTGCTTCTCTCTCCGTAATCTACAGAACTTTTCGTTTGTCTTGACCCCTGGTAGGCACAGGTTTAG
Source organism: Litchi chinensis (assembly GCA_019925255.1). Lineage (NCBI taxonomy): Eukaryota > Viridiplantae > Streptophyta > Magnoliopsida > Sapindales > Sapindaceae > Litchi > Litchi chinensis. The sequence goes on from CM034471.1 coordinate 13,798,511, forward strand.
CTCGCATAACATATTCTTAACCCCTCCCCCCCTCCCTCCCTCCCCCTTTTTTTTTTTACGAGCTTGTTTTGTTTTGCAGACGACCAGTAGGGTTAGACCAACAGAGGAGGAGACTACGGCCTTAGAGATTTTTACCGCGGTCAAAGACGACATCAACGACCTGTTCCCTTCAGGCTCCGAGCTGCGATCTTATGGTTTCACGCCACAACTCGACAGCTCATATCTAAATATACGTCGCAATCTCGAAGTTCGCAAAAGGAACAAGGTTGCTTCAGTTTTTGAGCTTCCTCTAGAAGATAGCTCGAGTCTAACCACAAGCACCTCTTCTAAAGAAATGCACAGACTGGCTTTAGCCGTACCTCCGATCCGTGTGGTGGTTAGGCCCAGGGAGCCGGAAGTTGTGATCGTGGATGATTCCCCGATGAATCCTGTTCAGCAAGTGCCTTCTGAGCCCGCTGATGTTGTTGCTTTTCAGACTGAGACAGCCGATGTTCCCAAAAAACAAGCCCCCAAGTCAAAATGACAGAAAAAGGCGAGCCCTCCTACAGCCAAGAGGACCAAAGCTCTTGCTGGAGAGAGCTTGACTGCATCGAAGCCTGAGCTCGTGGTGAAAAATAAAAGGAAAGGCATAGCTAAACCCCTAGCCCCCAAACGCCTCAAGGTTGCCCAGGTTGGGAAGCAGACGGCGATCGTCATTAAAAAGGACCAAAGTACCCAAGCTCTATGACGATCTGAGGAGCGGGAGGAAGAGGAGTCTGAGGATGATTCTGAAGAGCAAGTAGAGGCAGCAGCTGAGTTGAAATATTTTTTCGAGTTCATGAATCTTAAACCGCAGGCTTTATTGAACCACGCCCCGAAGCTTCAAGGGAAGGACTATGTAGGCCGGAAGTTGGCACTTTACGCGGCTCGCCACTCGATGTTGGTAAGCGCCGAACTCATCTACCTTTATTTGGTATTTTTGGCTCGAGCTTTAATGTGGTTTCCTTTTTAAATTAGCATGGCATTGATGAAGTTGATGAAGGAGGTCAAAGTGCAGCAGGATAAGAGGGCCATTTTCAGGGTCACTGAGGAGGAGTTCACGGCTGAGAGGAAGAAGTTACAAGACGAGATGAACTTCTTTCAAGAGGAGTCTTGGAAGCTGACAGTCAAGCTGAAAGATGCTGACAAAGCTCTGTCTCGGGAAGTAGCACACCGGAAGATCGCGACTTTAAAAGTCAGCAAGATTGAAGGGGAGCTGGAGAAAATCAAGGGCGAGCTGAATGCTACTGTGGCGCAAGCTGAAACTGATAAAAAGAAAGTTGAGGCCGCAGAAAAGAGGGTCGAGGCCGCGAAGAATCAAACCAACCAACTGCAATAGGAGACGATCGCACTCGAGTAAGAGCTCGCTGGGGCATGAGAAAAGGTCGCCTGAGCAGAGAGGCGTGTCCAAGCTCGAGTGGCTCAAGAGAGAGAGAACGTTGCTTTGGAGACCGAGAATGCGTTCTTATATACACTCTGACTACATCATCTGAACATGGACTTTTTGTTTTTTAGGTCGAAGACCGTCAAGGGAATCCAGATATTCGCAGACCATGCTACTAGCTTTCAGAGCACACAACAAGGCGACACTTCCTTAACTTCTCCAGCCACTCAGTCAACAACTCTTCAAAGTCTTCCACTAGATCCAACTCTAGCTCCAACTCCTGAAAGACCTTCAGCTCCTCACGACCTTCCTGTTGTAAAGACTCCAGCAAAAACCTCATTGGATCAGCCTTCCTTAGAAACACCTGCCCATACTTAGTCAAATTTTTCAGTTTCCTTTTACTTTATTTGTAGTTATTGAACTTATCCTCCTTTTGCGAGGACTTTATTTTCTTGCTTTTTTTTTTTCTTTAATTTTTGTACTGGATAATGATATCGCAGGTCGGGATCATTTTATAAATTTTTCCTATAATTTGTTTTAATTTTTTGGCAAACTATAAGACATGCATAGTAGATATAGTAGTTTAATATTTATCGATACATAACAAGCTATCGTCAAAAACCACTAACAAGCATATCATAATCATGACAGCACATCAGCTCGAAAGTATATAACCTAAATTAATTCAGTTGCACATCTTAGATAAATGAATAAGTACTTACAGCTCACGGAATGCCCGTTCAAATACCGTTCAGAGCTTACTTGCGATGGGGTTTCACAAGCTATTGAAGCATTTTCTCGAACTTTGATGGTTTCAGGTCATTGAAGCAATTTTTGTGAGTATCAGTTCGTGATTCATAGGCAACTCCCAATATGGGCAACTCTTCTCGCGAGGTCATACATTCATGATCACAGGCAACTCCCAACACGGGCAGCTCCTCTCGCAAGATCATAGTTTCATGATCACAGGCAGCTCCCAGTACGGGCAGCTCCTCTCGCGAGATCGTTTGACCACAGACAGCTCCCAACATGGGCAGCTCCTCTCGCGAGATAAGCTCGCAGGTCATGCCTTTTGCAAGCTCTTTGATAGCAGCTTGTCGGTCACACCTTTTGCGAGATTTTTTATGGCAGTTCGTAGGTGGCACCTTTCGCGAGCTCTTTGGTAGCAGCTTGCAAGTCGCACCCTTTTCAAGGTCTTCGATTGATTAGAGATCTCCAGTAGTACCCTCCGAGGTACATTGGACACACCCCCCTTCCACGAGCGAGACCTTTTGTGTATCGACAACAGGTCTCTCATAATGCCTTTCGGGGTGCTCGGATGGCAACCCTTTCTACAGGTGAGACCTTCATCGCGACTCCTTCCACAAGCAAACGCCTTCCAAAGCGTAGTAAACGGACAATCCCCAGATGGCCCCTTTCAGAGAGCAAAGACGACAGCTTCTTCCATAAGTAATATCTGGATAGTTTTCCCTTCCACAGGCAATCGCATTTAGGGGAGCATACGATGAGCACCTCCTCAGGCAATACGTTTCACAGTGCTTCAAAGGCTACTCCTTCCACAAGTAATGCCTTTAGAGTGCGAAGATTGTAAGTTGTCAAAGATATAGATGCCTCGCAGATAATAAAAGATAATAACTCGCAGATCGCGAGGGCACTGTTAAAACATCGGTAATAATAACCCGTTAATCAAAATGCGAGCGAAGATAGCTTGTAAACCGTAGATAATCATCACGACGCACAGAATATATCAGCTCACAGATTGCAGAAGTGAGTTCCCACAACATAATAAGTATTTAGAGGATTAATCAGGAAAGCACCTTTTTGAGCATACATGGTAAAGGTAGGTGCGTATGCCAGATAATCGTTTCTTGGCCATCTGTGCACTTTTTTCTAGTTGTGAATGATTTCTTGGTTGATTGTAAAGATATCCCTCAGGAAGTAATGAATAATGAATGGCAACTCGCTTTGTAGAAGTGAATTACGATAGCCATTGCTCTTTATTATAATAATTCTTTGCTTATTGAATTAGCTCGCTTTCTGCATTGAACATATCACGTATAACAACAAAACAAGTGAAATCATTTTACTGACAATCATCAAAGTGAATTGTATACAAGGCTTTTAGAGCAAGCTGATAGTTTTAAATGTAGTACGGACGAAAGTGCTCTACATTCCAGACGCATGGGAGTTCAGATCCGTCCATGTTGGTCAAGTGGTAGGCTTCGTTCCCCAGGTTCTCCTTGATGAGTAAGGGTCTTCCCAATTCAAACCGAGTGTTCCATCACCGGCCTTTCAAGCTATAGGGAGGATCAATCACAGGACTAGGTTGCCGGTCTTGTAGCTTTGAGCTCGGACTTTCTTGTTATAGTATCTGGCGACTCTCTGTTGGTAAATTGTCACTCTCATGTGAGTTGTTTCCCTTCCTTCCTTAAGTAGATCTAAGTTTGTAGCGAGCAGTCGATCATTATCTTCAGGTCAAAATGACGCCCTCCGCTGGCTGATAACTTCGAACTCTGCAGGAATCATAGTTTTGAACTCGTACACCATGCAGAACAGGGTTTCGCCAGTGGAGTTATAGGTTGTTGTTCTGTAAGCTCAAAGTATTTTCTGCAGTTCATCCACCTAAGCCCCTTTCTTTGTTTCTAGCTTGGTCTTTAAAATCTGCTTGATGATCTTGTTTACAACTTCGACCTGACCGTTGGCTTGAGGAGGTCTATGGCTTAAAAGCTCTTCACTATCTCGAGCTCATTGTAGAAATCGATAAACTGGTCGCTGATGAACTGCGTCCTGTTGTCCGTCACGAGTTGCTGAGAAACTCCAAACCTTCGTATGATGTTGTTCCATACGAATTTTTCTGTCTTCATAGTGAAAATCTCCGCTAGTTCCTTAGCTTCGGCTCACTTGGTGAAGTAGTTCACAGCAACCACTGCCTGCTTATATTGTAACACCCTCTCATCGATCCTCGACATCCCGAACACTGATAACCGAGGCGGAGGACGTTATGATATTTTTATTACTTATTTACAAAAATTCATTTACTAATTTAATATAATTTATTGAAAATCCGACAGAGTTTCCCCTATTTTATTTAAAAACTCAAAATCTTAAATCCTGCATAATCAAAGAAACACTTCAAATATATTTTCTACTTTCTCAACTTTCATCACCGGACACCCCATCCGTTTCAAAATCACTTCAACACACAAATCAGTATAAAAACATACATTTTTCAACTATTTTTCCAAACAAAGTAAACACAAATACTTTAAAGCATTACATCAACTAGTTTTCCCATCTTTTTGAGAAAACATTTAGAACCATAATTCAAAATTTATATACACTAGAATTCACAAGGTTTTACATACGTATACATTTAAATATACAAAAAGTAAGTTCATAAAATTTTATTTTAACAAAAATATATACATGCCAAGGATTACTACCAAAAAAAAATATTAGAACTTTGATGTGACTCTGGAAGCTCAATGAAATGATCTTCTTGTTAGACTCTCACTCTCAGTTCACATCAACTACCTGCGCGTGAAAAATCCAACGCGCTAAGCAAAATAGCTCAGTTGATATACACAAAATAATATCAATCACAAAATCCCACAAACATAACATATAAAATATATCATTTCATAAAATTTAACAATTAATATAACATAATTTCCAACAACTTTTCGAAAACTTTATTAAATGCTTTTCCACATACATATATATACATTCAATGCAAGTTCATTATCGATTATTATTATTATTATTATTATTATTATAAGAGTTTTTCGTAAATACTGTCACAATACCATGGATCGGTAACGGATTTTCACATTTCTCTCCGGCATCGGACACTCGGTGCTTACCCGTCGAAGCTCAACATCACATTCGTATCACATTTTGGACCGGACACTCAGTATCTCTCAAGGTCCGTTAATCATATCAATATATATATGCATAATGGCGCAATACTACTAATAATATCCTATTGGTATGTCAAACACCAATCCTCACCTACCAATGTATAAGTTTACTCAGACTCTCTATAATTTTATTAATAATTAAAATTATCATTTTCGATTGAGCTTTTATAAATCACCTAACTATCAAATATTTTCATTTATTTTCACATTTTAAAATCTTTCGAAACTTCCCTCTTAGCCCTTACTAAAGGACAATTTCATCATTGGTTTCACAATAAAAACTTTATTACATAATTACATTCGTTTCACATTTCCATTTGGCTCCAAGAGATGGTTTTTGAATTTTTCTCTTCAAAATCGTAATTCATCATACATCTCATCACCACACAATGAAAATAGCATGTATATATATAAACTAAATGGCAAAAATGCTCATTTGTTTCCCTATGTATTCAATTCAGTCAAAGGGCTATATTTTTTGAAAATTGATTTCGTCTTCAAAAGTCATGTCACAAATCACTTCAATATCATTCATTAAACACGTAAATAAGCTTAAAAAGACGAAAATACTCCTAGACCCTTATTTAGTGCAAATTCGAACATAAAGGGATTTTTAATAGAAAATGTTATTTCACTTGGTTTGGACCCATAAAATCCCTTCCATCACCATCCTACCAACACATACATATCATAAATAACAACTCACCACGTAACAATCACATCATCGTAAAGTTTTGAAATAAAATATTAAATTTTAGCTACTAAAAAAAAAAACCAAATTCGAAATTAAATATATATCAACCTTTTTGAGTCATCATCCACACTCTCTAGCACTCCAATTAGAAGCTTAAAGCTTCTTCTTACCCTTATTAGATTCCCTACGCCCTAATTGACCATCTAGGATTTGAAAATCATACTTTTAAATCATAAAAAGCAAAATAACTTAATTAAATGCAAAACTCACTATCTATATATGCCTATGGATGCATCTATATGGTTATTAATCTATTTGAACAAAAAAACTCAAAAAACACCACATACCTCACGCTACCCCTTGATACCCGAAAATCTATCTTAGTTTCTTAGTGATTTTTGCAAGAAATGAGATTATAAATAGGTAAAGGACTTAAAAAGAAGAAGATTAGTGAGTTTAATGGCTTGAAAAGAAAAAAAAATTGAGATAAAAAAAAAAGTGCAAATCTGATCGACAGCAAAGGAAGGAAGAAGATGATGGATTTTTTCAATTTTGACCCCCCTTTATACTATTCTATTTCTAAAATTATACCTCGACCCCACACTTTTCTAGTATTCCATTTGGGCCCTAAAATCTTAACGCATGCCCCTCTCCTATTGGACAATAATAACCACTCACCAATAATAAATTTCCATCATCAAATCTTTCCCATTAAAATCTTAATTCAATCATTTTGCTAAAAAAAAAATTACTTTCAAACTAAATTATCAAAGAACCTATTAAATTTTCTAACAATTAACTATATTATTACACTTATTATATTAATTATAAATAAACTAAATTTTAATCCCACTTAATGCAATTATATTCTAGATTTAATAATATTACTTATATGAAAGTAAATATCAGGACGTTACATGTATCTTTCAGGAGATATCGGTAGATGCCTGATTAGGTCCATTCTGAGATTGCGAAGGGTCACAGGCTCACCATTTGCTAAAGGTATGCTGGTGGAGCTCACGAGACTTTGGCGAACCTCTGGCACTTGTCATATCTCTTGACTAAGTCAATGGCATCCTGCTTCATGGTTGGCCAATAAAACCCTTGTCGGAAAGCTTTATGAGCTAAAGACAGTCCCCCAGCATGATTTCCACAATGGCCAACGTGTATATCTCTCAGCACGGCCTTGCAATCCTGGCCATCGATGCATTGTAAAAGTGGAGCTGAGAAGCCTTTCTTGTACAGCATATCATCATATTTACAATAGCGAGCTGTACTAGGTCGCAGGCGAAGCGCCTCTAGTTTGTCGCTTGGGTAGCTTCCCTTCTTGCAAGAAGTTTAATAGCGGATTCATCTAGGAGTTAGGATGGACGTTTATGGTCATCAGTGCATCTTTCCCCTCTATGCTTGGAGCTGGCAAGAATTCTACTGGTATGGCTCCCAAGAACTTTATATCTTGGGTGATTGCTAAACGAGCCAGCGCATCTGCATAAGAGTTTTGAGCTCGTGGGATTTGATTCACTTCAAACTTTTGGAAGGTTCCCAACAACTCTTTCGTCTTCTGAAGATACACGACCATCTTGGGTCCTCTAGTCTGATACTCCCCTCGAACATAGCACATCACGAGCTAAGAATGACTGAAAACTTTTATCTGTTCAGCTCACACTTCTTTTGCCAGGTTGAGTCCAACGAGCAGCGCCTCGTATCCCGCTTTATTATTAGTGACCTAGAATCCAAACCTCCAAGCGCAAAGGATCTTGTAACCTTCCGGGCTAATCAGCAACACTCCAGTCCCCGATTTGTGCTCATTAGAGGATCCATCCACGTACAACTCCCAAGTCGGGCCATTTAAGGTCTCAATCTGTTCTTCTGCAGGTCCTGTGAACTCAGCGATGAAGTCTGCTAGGGCCTGGGCCTTAATTACCATTCTGGGCTTATATTCAATGTCGAATTGTGCAAGCTCTAAGGCCCATTTTAGTAGCCTGCCTGAGGTATCTAACTTTTGAAGGACCTGCTTAAGCAAGTACTGCGTAAGGACTTCGATCTGGTGAGTTTGAAAGTACAAACGTAGCTTTCTTAACGTGATTACTAGGCAATATGCTAATTTCTCCATATGTAAATACCTGATTTCTACATCAACCAGTCTTTTACTAATATAGTACATGGGCAGCTGCATTTTTTGTTCTTTCCTCACCAAAGTGGCGCTGAACGCATGTTGAGACACTTCTAAATACAAGAAAAGCTTTTCCCCTTCTTTTGGCTTAGACAAAAGGGGAGTTCGACTCATGTACTTCTTTAGCTATTAGAACGCCACCTCGCACTGGTCCGCCCACTCAAAATTATTTGCCCTTTTTAGTGCATCAAAGAATGGGATGCACTTATCTGTAGCCTTAGAGATGAACCTACCGATGGTCTCTACCTGACCGTTGAGGCTTTGTACATCTTTGACCCGAGCTGGGGATCTTATCTCGATTAGCGCCCTGATCTTCTCAGGGTTGGCCTCAATTCCTCTACTGTTTACCATGAAACCAAGAAACTTATCAGATGCTACTCCAAAAGCACACTTTAATGGGTTCAATTTCATCTGGTAATTCTTTAGGATTTGAAAGGTTTCATTCAGGTCGCGGACATGATCTGCCATTTGCTTGGATTTCAGCAACATGTCATCCACATACACCTCCATGGTCTTGCCAATCTGCTCCTGAAACATCAAGTTGACCAAGCATTGGTAGGTCGCCCCTACGTTCTTTAACACGAAAGGTATTACCTTGTAGCAATACAAGTCTCGGTCAGTAATAAATTATGTATGCTCCTCATCCTCTGGGCTCATTAGGATTTGAATGTAGCCCGAGTAAACGTCCATAAAGCTCAGGAGCTGATGCTCGGCTGTTGCGTCCACGAGCTAATCAATCCTAGGCAGTGGGAAGCTGTCCTTTGGGCAGACCTTATTCAGGTCGGTGAAGTCGGTGAAGTCGATGCAAGTCCTTCATTTTTCATTCTTTTTCTTTACAATGACTGGATTGGCTACCTAGACGAGATATTAGACTTCGCGGATGAACTTATTGGCTAACAATTTTTCTATCTCCTCCTTCAAGACGGCGTACCACTCCGGCGTCATCGGCCTTCTTTTCTAACAAATTAGCTTATGGTGAGGATCTATGTTGAGTTTGTGACACATGACTTTAGGATCTATCCCCACCATGTCTTCATGGTTCCACGCAAAAACGTCTAGGTTCACCTTCAAGAAGTTAGCGAGTTGGGTCCTGACCTCCGGGCTAGGTCTCGTCCCAGCTTCAAGTATCTTTCTGGATCTACCTCGCTAACCTATACATCCTTCAACTCTTCAATGGGCCACATAGCTCGATCTGTGTCCACCTCGCGGGGGTCGAGATCGTGACTTATTCCTTTCTCGATTACAGTTCGTGGCTCGCCACTTGAAACCACATTTACCTTCTTCCCTTTTACCCTCATTTTTACAACGTCTTCGTAACAGCGTCTGGCCAGGTGCTGTTCTCCTCGAACACGCCCTATCCCATTAGGAGTTGGGAATTTAACTGTGAGCATCTTGTAGATGTGACCATGTCCAGGTCATTCATCGAAGGTCGCCTCAGGACCACATTATACGCTGAAGGGTAGTCAATGATTAGGAAGTCTGCCACCACGGTGGCCTGCTGACCTAGTTCCCCAAGGGTGAGTGGTAGTCTGATCTGACCCACTGGTGTCACAACATCTCCAATGAAGCCATAGAAAGGTTCCGGGGAAGGCATCAATTGTTCAACTCTCAACCCCATTTGGTCAAAGCAGTCTCTGTACATTACATTGACTGAGCTCTCAGTGTCTATCATAATCTGCTGCACCTCTGCATTACTGATTTTGACTTGGAGGACTAGAGCGTCGTTATGGGGCCAATATACACCTCTTGCATCCTCTTCTATGAATACGATGTCATCCGAGGTCACCATTGCTTTCTTTACAGGTCCCTCTACTATAATTCACAAGCAAGGTGTGTAAGCCTCTCTTACATACCTCTGGTGTGACATGTTAGAAGTACTTGCGATATGAGGACCACCATGATTGGTAAAAATGGTTCTTACTGCAGGTTCATGCTCTTGCTAAGGAGCTCATTGGGGCTGTTATTGTGCTGGTGGCTGGTGTTGGAGCTAAGGACGCTATGGTTGAGGTTGTCAACCTGCAGGTTACACTACATATTCTCTCAGGTGACCTCGTCTGATCAATTCTTCGATGGTGTCCTTCAGTTGCCAGCAATCTTAAGTATTATGCTATGTTTGGTTCTGACAGGCACAGAACTTCCTCGGGTCTCAAAGCCTGCTCGGAACTCCAGTAAGTTCAGCTTCCCGAAGTTCTCTCTATTTCTTTTCATAGCGAAGATCTGGTTCTGTGTATCGACAGGATGTTGTAATTTCCATACCGGCCTCAACGCTGAGATCGCTCCGTTCTCGGTTCTAGTTTAGCTCGCTTCGCCACTACATTAGCATAGCAATGCCTTTGCTCACCATGGCCGTCCCCGCCGTGATCTTTTCTTTTTCCCTTGGTGGGAACTACTTGTTTCTCCCCGCTGATTACGGGACTTCTTTGGTCCGAAAGCCTCCTCTCACCTTATTTCTTTGGCAGCCCGTTCGTAGAATTCACCTAGGTTTTTTACTAGGGACTTGTAGATACTTTCGTAGAGCTTCCCGTCTTTTTTTAGCACTGTTAAGATTGCACTCAGGATGCTTTCGTCCAAAGGTGCCTCGACGTTGCTCACCTCGTCCCTGAACCGAGCTATATAATCTTTCAAGGACTCGTTCTGCCTCTAGAATATCATGGCGAGGTGGCATAGGGGCACGAGCTACTTCCTCAGTGCTTTATACTAATTGAGGAATTTCTGTTGGTACTTTTTCCAGGTCCCTATGTTACGAGTTGGGAGGCTTTTGAACCAAACTCGCGAGCCGTCCCTTAAGGTGGTCGGGAAGACTCAACATTTGACCAATGGGTTGTCGGTCTGGAGGTCCATTTGTATGTTGAACGCATCTAGATTATCATAAGGGTCACTTCTTCTATTGTAAGGTGGAATGCTTGGGAGTTTGAACTTGGGGAGTAGAGGTTTTGTCTCAATCTTCCTGGTGAATGAGACTCTCTCATTATCATGTTCTCTTTGATTCTGGGGTCCAGGTCAGGCCTCTAACTGCTGAACTCTGTGCAGTAACTCTTTTATCATTAGATCCTGCGGCTCAGTTTTCCTGAAGTGGACCTACCTACTGGTACTTTCCAGCTCATCTGAGTGGCGATCTCGCGACCTATGCATCCAATCAAAATTTCCTACCTATTGCGAGCCTCTTCGCGGCTCATGCTCACGGCCATCATGGTATTCACGAGCTCGTCCGGGCCCGCGACTAACTTCTATGTACCGGCTACCATCATGGTTCACCTTCACCTTCAAGTTTGCAGGGTGAGGTGAGGTTTCTCTTTCTCGGGCACGTTGTCCGTCCCTTCTCAGATCCAAGCTCAATGAGCAGATTGACTCTTCAGACAATGACCTTTCTCTACCAACTCCTCCCTCCGGGATTGGAATTTCCTCTATGAGCTGCTAGCGAGTTCCTCTGGGGGGCGCGACCTTTACCCGTCGTTGCACGGCTTGGGTTTGTGCTTCTGTTAATGCCCTAACTGTTTCAGTCAACTGTCTCACCGTATCCTTTAAGGCTCGTTGGCATTGTTGCCACTCCTGAGCGGCCTCCTCTTTCGAAGGCAAGGTGCTTTGTTCGTCTTCCTGACCTTCAGGTCACTCATCCACCACACCAACGCTTCTAGTCGTTCTTACTCTAGCCATTATAGTTCACTGAAATATGAGTAGTCGAGGAGGAAGTTGCTAAAGAAAAAAAAAGGGTACAAAGTCGCAGTTGGTCCCTCCTTTTAGCGCCAAAAGATGTCAACGTTTGAAACCGATCGACGTGGAGATCCAAAGGCTCAGACTACGGTTTGTATAATAAATGGTAATAAATATAGTTTAAGGTTGGTGAATAGCAATAAAGGAGGGTTAAATGTTGGTTGAGGTAGATGAACAATAATGAAGAAACAGTTAATAATAAAAGAAGAGAGGGAGGAGAATGCAAAGACAAGAATTTTTACGTGGTTCGACGAGTGTGTCTACATCCACGGGTCACTTTGAATTAATTTTAGTAGAGTGACGGTAATACTAGTGTTCAAATCCCTTTTTACAATGAAAATCTCCCCTGTTTATAGAGGAGGGGAGATGCAATTGAGTGATTTACATGTTACAAATCATAATTATTCTTAACTAATTGAACATAAGTCATACTGCATTTATTGCTGCTGCAATGATTATTCTTCATATGCTCACGCCTGCATTAAATACTTTAGGTAAAGTCTTCTCTTCATTAAATGAATAGCCGACGCATTACATGTTTCTTGAGAGCTGTTGAGGTGGTGCTGGAGTAAAATCAGGGGATTAGATTGACCTGGCGTCAGCTTCTCAAGGCACTTCTTAGCGCGAGCTCACCGACCTAGCTACTTATGCGAACTGAAGAGATGCTGAAGTGGACTCTGACATAAACACGGGCTGGATGCATACTAAGACAGATTTTGCATGGCGCGAGCTCGAGAGTTCTACGAGCTCGTCACAACGACCTGAAGGCTGAGCTTCTTAGACTTCTCAGTACTGTACTCATCTTTTGGGCCTTCGACGGCCTTTTTATCTATGTCGAGAAAACAGACATAACAGATGATATCCCAAGTATAATCAAAATCTCTTAGTCAATTACAAAATACCGAAAATGGGAGCATTTTAGACCAGATCCAAATCGGCGGTGATTAAATTGTTATATAATGAACAGTGGATACCATCAAAAACACAAAACAAAAACCCAATGCTGATCCACTTGCATATTCTGATCAATTTATCTACATAAACCATCAGAACCTCACCAAACCTTGGATTTTTATTTTTTTTTCCCCAAAATAGAGAGAGATGGGAAAACCCCATTGGAAGCTGTTTCTAGAGTATTTGTTTGTGTGTCTAAATGTGGGGAATATTGTGTCGAGACTCGAGATTCATGGTAGAGAAGAACAGCTTGATGCTGACATCACGGCAGAAGATAAAAGGGTCACTCAACAGTGCAATGGGTAACTTTGTGATACCCCAATATGGTGGAAGCATGGCCGGTTCTGTTGTGTATCCAAAGGAGAACCAGAAGGGTTGCAAAGCTTTTGATGAGTTTTGGATTTCGTTTCAGATTTCATTTCAGTCTAAGCCTGGAGCTTTGCCTACTTTCGTTTTGGTCGATCGTGGAGGTAATATCTTTTCTCTTGAATTGATTGATTGATGAGGTACCCTTTTGATTGTTTTGAATAAGTTGATTGGCTTTTAGCTCGTTTTTGGTGTTGATTGATGAGGTACTTTCAAGTCTGTTTTGCCGCGAAGCCTCGAGTTGCTGACTGGGTCAACTACTTTGGTCTAACTCAATCGAATAGTTGACCAAGCGACTATACCCCTCGATTTCAGGGTTTCGGGTCATTGGAATGCCGTCGAACTGCTTTTCTCTAACAGAATTTGATGCAAATGGCCGAGTATAAGATATTTTGAGTTTGACACTTAGCAAAGTATATAATAAAAATATCATAATTTTGTTTATTTAAATGAAATGAATGTAAATTTCAGAGATCTTTGATAATATAATTTTAGAAAGGACAAGTATATAAGAGAAAGAATAATAAGATAATTTTAGGAAAGAGAAAGGATATTTTCTAAACTTAAATTCAACAACCTTTCATTCAATCAGGGTTGGCTATGTATAAGCCAATTGGTAACCAATACAACCAAAAAGCATAATAACAGCAACAAACCTCACTAACTCATGCAGTTAACACTAACTTAATATGATCACTAACAGCAACATAAAATATGCCACTATCCCACTAAGGCACTAACAAAGAAAATATGGCCACTAACTCTAACTTGACCATTAATTTATCCTACATTCATGCCATGCACATATCATTCCCTCTCCCTTGTAGTATCCTTGCCCTCAAAGTTCTATCATGAACAGTTGGGGCTGCTTACAATAGTGCCCTAGAATAAACTTTTCGTCATATTAATAGCAAAGTCCCTTCTTGCGATGCTTATGAACCTCTTGGCTTGAAATCTTCTTAAAGGAAATGTATGGATTGTTTGAGCCGTTTGATCCTCGTTGAGTTGGTGGAGGTCCTAACACACCAACATTTCGATTTACCAAAATGCAAATCAAATAACTTGTAAACATAGATTTTATATCTCATGTCACATACCATTTGCTATAGGACCTTATATATGATAGTAAACAATATAAGTAAATGCTTAATATTAAGCTTAATAAGCACAAATTATGAAGACTTTAATGAAATTGAAATTGTAATTACATAAGAGATTTGAGCTTTGAACTAAAGGATTTATTTCACAGGATTTATCTTACAACAAAGAGAAGGATTTTCAAAACAATGCCAGACAGAGAGAGAGGTCTTGCCTTTTAGATTAGAAGGCAGAGATTTTTTCTAAAGCCAACTGTCTTGCATGATGACAAAAGACAAAGAAAATTATTACATTTTGAAAAGTAAAGCTGAATTATTACATTTGCACAGTAGAGATTCCCTGCCTTTAGACTTTTATCAGTCAAGAGATATGTCCTATAGTGTCGGCCAATGATGACAAAGAAGACATTGGCTCAAGATGACGAGTGGAGTCGATCTTTTTGACTAATTAAAAGTCATATCAATCCTGGCTCTCACCATCTAGGCAAACAGGAGAGAGGTCATCTGAACTAGATTCTTCAACTTTATCTATATTTTCTTCCTCCGATAATTTAGAAAATCTTTGTTTGATCTTGTCAATGCTTTTCTCCTTTTTCTTTAGTGAAGAGATAAGATCACACAACTTAATCTCTTTTGTACTTTTGATAGGGACTTGTATAAATGGCAAAGGGGGAGAGATTTTGCCTAAGTCCATTGGTTTGAATTTATCAAGATGGAGTTCTTCTAGAATTATAAATTTTTTCCACCATTTTGTGAAGATCCGGTGAGCAAGCTTCGGTGGGTCACTCGGATAGTATATCATAGTGTATTCCCATTTGAGTATCCATGAGATTCTATAGCTGGCCATGAAATACATCAAGCAGTGGTCTACCTGATGAAGGTATTCTAAATTGATGGCCTAGAAGTCTTTGTTGGCCTATTTGACTTCTTTAGGTAGAATATCTTCAAGAGGGCCAAAGTTTAGAAACCATTTTAGAAACCAAGCTGGGAGATCTAGTCTAGAGATATTCATTCTTCATTAAATGAACCAATTGTGTGATTTACTTGAATTTTGATAATTCAGCACAGAGATCCATACTTGGATATAATCAAAATAATTATAACCATCAATGTTGAAAACCTTTTCTTCTGTATAGGTCTATTCCCCAGCTTTCTAGTGGCATTGCATAATTTATTGTCATCTTGTTGTATGCATGCTCACCTTTAAATTCACTGTGGTGAATATGCACATTGAGTGTTTCTATAAGGATAGCTTCATAAAACTCCCTAGTTTTGCATATTGAATCAGGAGTGGATGGATTGACATATATTTGAGTGCACCTCAAAAAGTTCTAAATCCATGTCGCCAATTTCTGTTATTATTTGAACTAGCGATGTGGTTTCAAGAAAGCCTTCATCTTTTGTCTTCCTTTCTTTGGATCTAAGAAGAAGATGCTCCTATGGTTATCTTTTTAGGTACCTTACAAGTATTCATGAGTTAAAAAATCGGGGAGCGAATTTGTTTCTCCCTTTATAAACTCAATATTGAAATCAAAGATAGAAAGAATAACCTACCATCTAACATATACTTGTTTTGAAGCTAGATTTTTAATATTTTTTTTCTAAGACTTCTTTTGCTGCTTTACAATCTATCTTGAGCAGAAATGTTTTATTTAATGAATCATCCTAAAATTTAGAAATGCAAAGGACTATGGCTAAAGTTTCCCTTTTTATGGTAGGATAATTTTGCTAAGTTGATCTTCAAATTCCAAAGACAAAGCGGACTAAAGAGACTTTATTGTTGAGTTTTTGTTTTAAGATACCTATATATCCTATTTCAGAAGCATCTATTTCAACTATTTCAAAGGCTTCTAGATGAGAAATGGATAGACATGGGAGCTCTTTTGATCTCAATTTAATTTTCTTGACTGCATTGGTGCAATCTTGATTCGAAGGAGTAGAATTCTTGTTAAGTCTAGCATATAAAGGCTTAGTGTCCTTAGCTAAATCTTCGTAGAAGTCTACTAAATAATTCATACTTCCTAAGAATCTTTGCAACTGAGTTTTATCTTTTATTATATCAGGAAACTTTTTTGCAAGGACTATTGCCCTATCTCTGGGAACCAAAGATACTTGGTTAATATTATGTCCTAAAAATCTAGTGTTTGTTTCGAGCAACTTTATTTTCCTGGCAAATACTACCAGTCCTTCTTTCTTTATTCTTTTAAAGAAGATTTGAAGGTGTTTCCAGTGTTGTTCTATTGTTTCTGAGTAGATTAGCACATCATCTATATAAATAATTTAAATAATTATGAATTGAGTATAGTTATTAAATACTCCATTCATAATCTGTTAGAACTCAAAAAGTGCAATTTTTAGACCAAATGACATTACATTCTATTCGTATTGTCCAAATGGAACTATAAACGCCATTTTATAGCAGTCCTTCTAGTCTATTTGCTAAAATCCACTCTTCATATCAAATTTTGAGAATATGTTGGCCTTGAAAAGACGATTTAGCAGATCTCTTTTATTGGGTATAAGATATCTTACCCATCTTAGAGCTTTATAAAAGGGTTTATAATTGATCACCAATACAGGTATCCCGTGCTCTAATTCTACTACATTTTCTACATAAAAGGCTGGACAAGACTGTAAGCTTTTACTGAGTCTTATCAAGCCCTTTTCTAATAGATCTTGGATTTCTTTTTTGTAAGTCTCAAGGTGTTTACTATTCATTTGTATGGGCCGAGCTTTAATGGGTATTCGTTTTTCATTAAAGCTAGGCTCATAAGGTAGTTGGACCACATGTCTTTTTCTAACCTAAAAAGCATTAGGAAGGGTACTACAGACTTCAAATTAAAGCTTATATTTGAATGCTTGAATTTGTTTCTGCAAATCAAGAGATTATATTTTATTTTTTATTTCCTTTCCCTTTACCTTTTGTTGTAAAGAGAAGAGAAACCTTTCTTTTTTATTTAGTCTGGTTTTGAGATTATGGATCTCTTTATAAATGGATAGCTTGATAAAATTGAACTTTATAATTTTCCTATCTTTTTCACATTCCAAACCTCCATTAGCCACTTTGAAGGGATATAAAATTGTCAGGAATGGTATTCCCAAAATGACTGTCTAGTTGAGAGATCTTTAACCAGTATGAAAGGTGTCTCGAAACAAACTCCTTGATTACAGATTATAGCACCAGAGAGTTTATATCAATGGCCATTTTGCTGCCATTGGCCGTGCTCAAGACTTGAGTGGTCTTTTGGAAGAATTTTGAGAGAATAACCCCTTCACTGATACAATTTAAATAAGCTCCAAAGTCTATTAAGGCTTCCCCAATAAATTTGAATTGTTTATCAACAACTATTGTGACATAAGCATGCCATTTTCACATGACAACTTTGTCAAGGGCATTGATAAACTTGGGATCCTCTTCCTCTTTCAGTGCTAGAGAGGATTAAGAGGATTCTCCTTTTTCAAACTGTTTTCCTTCAACGAACAAATTATTAAAGGATATTTCATCCTTATCTTTCTTTGATGGAACAACATAATTATTTAATTCAAGAATTTAAACTCTTTGTTTTAGCTCTTTGAGTTCTTTCTTGAGTGTGTTGACCTCTTGTTTTAATTCTTGTATAGTCAGTTCTCTTTCTATTATAGAATTATTAACCTTTTTTATTATTTCATTGTAGGAGTTTGTAAATTCAAAGACCGAAGTAGAGAGTTTTTTAGACTCTTTATTTTGTTGAGCCAGCTCTATATATTTTTCAAGAGTTTTTTTTTTTTTTTTTTTTTTTTGCTGATCTGGATCTACTATTTTATCTATTACGTCTAGAATGAGATTCTGTTCTGCAGTAAGAACATTCAAGCTTAGTCCATTTAATCCTTAGATAGCTTTATAGGAATCATCTTTGCATTTGCATTGACTTGTGCTATCTAAGGATTGACTATCCAAATTTGAAGAAGAGAATTCTTGTATTTGTCTGATTTCTTCTTCTAATATCTCAGATTCGCTTGAAGATTCTTCTGATTTAGAAAACAAGATCTGTATTATTTTATCTTGCAATTCTGAACTAATATTTAAGGCTTTAATTTCTTGAACCTTTTTATCTCGTCTGCATTTATTAGTGTAATGACCTTTACCTTCATATTTAAAGCAAGTGGGTGCTTTAAAGGTTTTAAGTCTTACGGCATACTTTTTTTTTTTTTTTTTTGCCTTTTTATAATATTGTTTTTTTCATTTTGATTTCCATGGCAAATTATCAAACCCATATTACTCACAAAATTCTCCTAGTGTTTGTTTACCATAGAGTTTTTTTTTTGTCATTTGCTTCTGAAGTTTTATTTCATTGCAAAGTGCTAATCCTTCCAAAGTAACTTTAAAGGTGAGTTTGTCATACCCATGTTAATTGTAGGCGAGTATTCCTTCACATTGATCTCTAATTCTTTTGTGGACTCGTTCCACAAAAAGAGGTGTCAGAGACTCGATATAAACTTTTCTTTCCAAAAATCATTATTTGCATCTTTTCTTAAAAAGACTTTGGAAAAGAAAGTATCTTTGTATCACCTAAAATGAGATAAGGAAGAACACTTTAAATTTATTAGTAATTTCTGGTTCTTGTCTTGAACTAGTCCTGATCCTCTTATAAAATGAGATATGATGGTGGAAATTACTATCATCTTGTTGCTGCTCAATCATAGGAGCATCGAAAGATGAGGCTTCTTACTTGATAAGCTTTCTAGCTGATAATATGTGGGATTTTGCTATTTTAGGGAGAAAATTATCCCACCAACCTTGAAGTTATCCTATAAAACTTGATATTATTACTGAACAAATGCTTTGTTTAGAATTTCATTTGGTCCTTGCTGCTTGAGTGAACATAGCATATATTTGGCAATAATCGAGATCCATCGATCTAACATACCATCTATGTTCCACTTAGCTACCTGATGACCACTGTATTTTTCTTAATTTATGCCTTCATCTTCAAAAACAAGGTCTAAAGGTGAAGTTTTATGATAATAAGTCTTTATGGCATAGACAGGCCGAGGGCATTTACAAGTGAATTTATTTAGGTTATCAGTTATTTTTTCTAAATCCTCTTTTTTAATATCAATGCTTAAAAGAACATTAACTTGAGGGCTAGAGATTTTTATTTTAGAAAATCTTATTACCAACTCATCCATGGAATTCTTATAAAAAAAATACTTTCTCAAGGTATCTTAAAAGTTCCTAGTTCTAAAGTAGGTTTAACCAGATGAGCTTCCAATTTTATTTGATTTACTAGAGGCTGTGGTGCTTTAGACATGGGTATATTAGAAAGGGCAGATTCTATTCTGGGTGTCTGCCTTCCTAATATTTGTAGGCATAGATTAGTATAATTATTTTGCTCCACTAGATGATTTATTACTTCATTTGAAGATGAAGCTACTGAAGCTTTATAAGGAATAGTTTTTACACCCTTAGATATTTCCAGAGTTTTCTCTAGGGGATGTATAGCTGAAATAGTACCATCGAATGTTTTGAAAGTAGTATATTGATCTTTTATTTTTTGAATATTCCTTTCAGAAAAATCCAGTGCTAGATAGTTTTATACCTTAAAGTATTCATTAAGAAAGAAATAGAAATCTACTATCGTTCTCCTTTTGATTAGGAATGAATTATATTTCTTATGAAGCCAATCCTTTTGTTTTTCTGAAAATGTGGATTCAAACCATTCCCTAATCACTATATTTTGGGGAGAATTATAATTTCTTTTAAGAGCTTCTTTAATAGTAAGCCCTTTTTCTTTTGAGATTACCATGACATTAAAGCCTGAATAACCCATATCTTAAGGAGTTGGGCCTTTTGATCTACTAGGCCTTACATTTTTCTCTCTTTCCCTTTTTTTTTTTTTTTCATATGTAGGTTTGCTGATTCCACCTTCCTCTTTTATTATACCCTTCAATATTAAGTTGGTAGGTATCGAGGAAGTGAATTTTCTAGCACTTATTTGTGGCCCTTTTGGTTCGAATACAAGTTGAACTGAGCCATCTTCTCGTACAGTAGTAGGCAGAATTGGTTTTAGAAGGATAACATTTTTGAGACTTCACCATTTTGGAAATTGGACCTCATCCCAAGATATTTGTTTGGATACGACAATATTTGATTTAGTGCTATTAATGCTAAATTGAGTCGTAACTCCTTTTTTATCTCTTATTAGAGATCTCAAATTAAGTTTTAGAGCTAGTGTGTGCATAGTCTTCAAATATACTTTATACACAACTGCTAGATAGCTAGTTCCAGGGGCCATTTTGAAGCCACTTGTTTTGAGATCTAAAACTAATGCATCCCTATCATTATCATCATTCAAATTGAATGAAAGGTTGTGTGCACAATCAAAATATACTATGCCATCATTAAAAGCACTTTTTATGCATCCAAATAAAGAATCTTTAAAACTATCATGTCTTTTATCTCAAACACATACAAGTATAGAGGTATTTAATCCTTCTCTTGTCAAGGATTTGATGGCTATTTGTACAAAGCCAATATGACCATATTTATATAATTGTTAATATTTTTTGAAGAGTTGAGTAGGTAACCACTGTATTTGAGTCATATTTGCTTGTACAGGGACTATTTACTCTACCATTTGTATTAAATAATTAGTAGAGAGCCTAAAGTGACCCTTTTTATATTTTTTGGAAAATTCTACTTTAGGTATGTCCCAATTTTGCAAGTGTCGCTCTATATTGGAGATAGCAACCAACTCTTTACTTTTAAAAATTGAAGAAGTAGAGACAGAAGAAAAAGTGCTGACCTCATCGTTTGAGGAAGTGCTGAGAGTAAAGAAGGAATCTCTAAACTTTGAACTGAGATTCCTAAACATCTTTCTTTCTTATTATGGTTTCGGTTTTCTGGTTTCGCTTGAAATGAAGAGATATCCAATCAATGACTTACAACAGCATCAACGCCAAACCACGACTAAAAAGCATGTTGTGCGACGGTCTTTATCCCACCAATTCAACCCAAATGTTCATCCCAAATTTTGAAAGAACTATGTCTAGAGAATTACAATTTTTAGACAAATTTGCCTCTTTTTACCTCAACTTCTATCCCCAGTTGAAGGTTTCTAATGTCTCTCTTTATATTTGAAATAGCATCTAGAAGGAATTCTATCTGTTGGTAGTAAGGCTTTTAAGTATTTTAAATGGTGATGTTTTCGTTTGAGTTATTCTCTTAATTGAGACAGACTCATTAAAAACACAATATTTATTTTAGAACTATGGATCCTAGATTCCTTTGAAGTAGTATATATATGATATAAAATACAATTAGTACTTATTTTGGCCTTATATATTTATTTTAGTGAACCTAAAATTTTGTATAAATTTTAAACCCTATAATCATACTTAAGAAAGCTCAAATCAAATCAATATTTATTAGATTGAACCAAAGGAAACTCAATTAATTTAATTTGGTTTGGTTTGGTCTAAAAAAAGGATTGATATACCAGTCTTACATTTATTTGGATTGATTTTGGTCGACATTTGACCAAATTGAACCATGTCTAGCCCCAGATGAAGGTGTGAAGAGCATAGGTCATTTTTGTTATTAAATTATATTAAACACTCTCATTTGCATGATTTCATAGTAAAGAGAAGATTTAAAATGATAAAGCATGAAGCAAGATTGAATATTAATTAAAATAAAAATTTAGAATGACTTTAGATGTATCTTTGAAGTCATTCTAACTTTTAACCCAACTTATAAGATGTTGTTTCAATTAAGTGATATTTAATAATAAACAGTTGTGGCTTCATCCTTTGTGAAGCCCGAGTTTGAGAGATGCTTAACAATCAACAATTTGTTTTTATTTTCATAAGGACTATAATATAAAGTTAGAATATATTAGTTCGAGATGGTTACACAATGATTGTTTGACAAATTAAAATAAAAATCTAAATCTAATTTAAATTTTAATCTAGTTAACCAAATAATTTTCAATAATGAAGACCTCCGAATCTCCGATAATGGAAACCCAAAATTGAGTCTATTGTTGGAGACCCAGTTCTTGGTCTCCTTATTGAAAACCTAGATGGTCTCCATCGCATAGAGATCAAACGTTTGCTCTCCATGGATGGAGGCTAGTTTGGTCACCATCTCTGATCAAGATATCAACGATAGGATCTCCATTTCTATCTTACCTTTATTTCCATCTCTCTAAAGATGAATATTGGATCTATGATATTTTAAATATTTTTTCTTAAGTTTTTATCTCAATCATTCATCTTAGAAATGATCAGATGGATAATGGAGATATATTTTTTAAAATTATAATTTATTTTATTTTATTTTATTTTATTAATTAGTGACAATTTCAAAAACTACCCCAATTTCAAAACCAAAAATCAATTTTACTCATCTCTCAAAAGAAAATTTGTTTTTAACCCTTTAAACAAATGATTTGTACCCTATGGCCTATACTTCCCAAATTAGCTTTATAATACTATTGTTGGACTTTTTTCTAACAACTAAAGTTCTTTGGGTTGAGTGGTATCTAAATAGAGATTTAATGAATGTGGTGAAAAAAATTGCAAAGTGCTGGTGACTCTTATATTTATTAATTTACTGTTACCAAGTTTGCATCAATTTTAATTTGTCTAGTACCTTTCTGCATAATACTGACAAATAAGTTAAAATTGACTAGGTAATGCTTCAAAATAAAATTAAGATGAATTTTAAAAGTACCAATTGGCTAGGTAATGCTTCAAAATGAAGAAGTCAAAATTGTATCAGAATTTGACCATTTTTTTAAATAGTCGATCTGGTTCAAGCTTTTTTCTTTTCAAAATTTTGTTTAATAATGTAATAAATTATTAAATTGATTTTGATCTCCCATCATTCATTTTAAAGATGGACAATAGAGATCTTTCTCTATCAATTTTAATTTTTAATTTAGATTTTTTTATTTTTAATTTCTTTAATTAAGTTTAATCTCTATTATCTATCTGATAGACGGTAGAGATATTTTTTTTTTTTTCCTTTTGTTTTCCTTTCTATCCATGCGACACATGTAACAAGACTGTCAAAAGTCAGAAATTATCCCTCCTCTCTATTGTTGTTAGGGACTAACTTGAAAAGTTACTTTTTGGATGGTGACTATAGAAGTAAGTAATAAATGCATTTATTTTTAAAATAGAGAAGCTTCTCGAAAATATGTAGATCAAAATGAAATTCTCTCGAAAATATAAGCGTCTTGGGGCACCATGACCTCAAGCACACGTTATCATGGTTGTTCCGCTCTTACCTCGTAAACCAACCGACTACAGATATAATGTTTCAACTATTAGAATGGACTATAAAAGTATTTGACTAATTAATTGACTGTTAACTTTTTCATTAAATGACCAAGTATTTCTTTTAATTGTAACATATAACTTCAAAGAAAAAAAATTTATCAAATGCTTCATCAAATGCTACATGCACCGCATCTTGATATTTTGCACTGCATTCAAAATCCTTCAAGGACTTAGATGTGCACTTGATGCGCCGGATTAAATTGAATTATTATCATAGGATTGAATCAAATAATATTGAATTGGATTGAACTAGACTGAATCAGTATTTTAATGTTTTTCAGTATAGTTGGGATTACACTAAAAATAATATTGTCTAGTGTTTTGCAATAGTTTGGGATTGGACAAAAAATAGTTATAATTTATATTTGATGCTATGAGATTATTTAATATAATATTCAATTAAATTAATTTATGTATTAAAAATATTTAAATTATTTTTAAAATTAAGTAAAATACTTCCGATTAATTTTAAATTAAATAATTTTTATTTTTAGTTAATATTAAAAATAATATTTTGATAAAATAAATATATTAATGATAAAATAATAATATATAGGATAATCATTTAAAATCATTTCTTTTATAAATTTAAATATATTATACAAATTTTAAATTTTACAGTATAAATATTTTTTTGAAAACTTTATGATATAACTATTAATAATTATAATAAATAAAATATATAATATATATATATATAAAGATAATCCTGACTAAGTGAAACCCGGGTTTAGATAGCTTCCCCACTCCTTCCCCTCTTCTTTACAATTTATTCACTCATACAGGAGGGATTTAACGAAAATTATCTACATTGATGCTGCAGGACTCAAACCTTGTGCTCTCTCACACGGGTGCAAGCGTGTTGTGTCATCCTGGCACAACAACTTGGTAGATAGTTTGCCTAGATGATAATGGAGAAATCCAATTCCGTCAAGGCCCAAACATAGAATTGGGATGGGAGTCCCAAGCCCATATCGGCACACCAAACATGCCATATATGTTTTTTTGTTTTCGTTTTTTTTTGTTCTGTTTTGTTTTCGTTTTTTTGACAACATATATTTTTGTTTTCAAACATGCACTAAAAGGGTCGAGCACTTTTTATAAAGGTAACAAGACACTCAAAATATGTTTATACTAACAAGAAAATCTTCAATGCATCTAATGAAATACATCCTAACCACTAATATCATATCATAGATAATTAAGCGGATGATTCTTTAATACCATATGAGATTGGGATTGACTATATGTTATTGTGTACAGCGTTTTAAGTAAGGACAAGAAACAAAATTGATCAAGTAATAAACTCCTCACACCTACATCAATAAGATTGTAGATGGAGTCACGTCTCCATCTCTTTAATCTCAAATTTTAACAGTAAAAAAATAATTTGGTTTCCCCCCCACCCTCAAAATGTTTCAGAATTACAATATGAATAACATTTTGACTACATTAACATCAAACTTGAGGGTTCTCTAGAATCTAACCCCACATATCTGAGCAAGAGAGACAAAGAGTTATTTTATAAGGCCACATAATTCGCTTAGCATCTGTTGGTATCTATGTGCAAGAGAACTCAGTCAAAGAATTTAAATTTAATGACGATTTTGACAAACTTAGAGAGTTTTGAGAGAACTATCTTCTCTTGTTAGAGAGTTTTCATTATATAGAAGATAAACATGCTGATTTACAGCCCTGACAGATTTACAGCCCTTACTTACATGCTGATTTACAGCCCTGACAGATTTACAGCCCTTACTTTTGCAAATTACCATATACATACTACAGCTAACATATCCTAATTTAAGGTAAGAATCAATGCTTTAAAAACTGTACAAAAATAGAATATGCTGATTTTAAATGACCAGCAACTGGCAGACTTTCCTTTGACAGATTTCTCTACAATACTTTTTTCGAGGCAATTTGCCTACATACATATTGAGAAAAAGAATGATATTGAACAATATTCATCTACAATCCTCAAGCCAATCACATTACCTTATAATGGATGTCAGAACATGATTCTCTGTCACTCAGACCCCATTGCCACCACCAGAATGTCAAAATGTTCTCGTAAGATAATGCTTCTAACTGAGGACAAAGTAAAAAGTAATATAATCCTTCTATTAATAATCTCATAAGTTCCAGAAACTCAATGTGGATGCAGGTATGATGCATGAAATGCATTTCAAAGACCATCGTGAGCGCAAGGCTGTAGGCTACAGAGTGAACCAAACCATAAGTCTACAAATTCATGGTGGATGTTTTTTTTAATTGCACCCAAAAGTGATAAGACAAGAATACTCTCGTCATTAAGCTTGACCTCATCTTTGTTAAAGCTTAAAAACAGACTGTAAATAAAGCAATAAATGGAAAGGAAATACATCCTAACTACTCAATATCAATAATTCCGACATATCATGTAATCCGTTAAAATTCAGGTATAAAATAAATGAGAAAAATATCCCAATTAAAAACGAACTTTCTTTTTCATTACATTTTTGTTGCTTATAATCATAAACTTCTTCTTAAAAATGTGTGACGCTATTATGTGCTTTGAAACGGTATATCACTTATTCATTTCCATTGTGTGACATTGCTCTTTATCCAGTGACGTACTATCATATATACTAAATACTAGATAAATATGCAGTACTACCTCAGGCTGCAGGGTCCAGAGACTGTTTCAAGGAATGAGCTGGGCTATCAAGTCAATGGTGCTGAATCAAACGAATGAAGAACTTCTTCCAACAACATTCTGGTATGAGTGTCAAGAGGACTCTCTGGCTTGTCTGAGTGATTAATATTTAGGAGGTAAAGCTTTCTAGAGGACACAAATGCAGCTGAAAATATCCTCTTTATCCCTCCCCTACTGCTGTCAACTTTGTACTCAAACTCATAAACTTGTAGACCTCCCTGGCCTGATCTCTCTGCTACTCCAATCAACTCAGCATCTATTGTACTTTCCTGCAACACAAGAATACGTCTAAGTTCACCCAAGATTTAACCTTAAAAAAAAAAAAAAAAAAAAAAAAAAAAAGGAATAATGGAAACAGTACAAATTTTCTCATAATACATGTTTAACTAATGTATAAAAGCTACTTCTGCATCATAATAATAATAATAATAATAATAAAAAGCAAGCTACTTCTGCAATCGGACTCCTGTGTTACATTGCCGAATACTTAAATTTTGTGTTAACAGTTAACTTTCATCCTCTCTCAACCCATGATAACAAGTTCAGATATTCACTTTTCATTTTGTCTGAAAAAAGCAAATGTATAGTAGTTAAAAGGTGCATATTGGCACATGTGTTGACCAGGAATTGTCAACCCCATTAACCATTGTCAGCCCCATTAACACAACTTATATAGCAAGCATAATAAGTCCAACTTTGGTTTTTATAATTGATCCCTTAGTTTTTAGGTATCAAAGATACACCATTTGCTATTAGGAAAGAACATGACATTTAGTTATTAAGATTTTGCCAACCGAGTCCTACAACCCACGAAGGGTGGTTCTAATGTGTGCCCTTAAGTAAGTCTTGTTAAGATTCAATTGATGATGTGTCACCATATGCTAGTGCTGTGTCAGAAACTTCTAGTGAAAAAGAAAATGTTAAAGGATACTCTGTGGGGCCAAAAATAGGATAAGGAAATTGTAATTATGTGGAAAAGTGAGGTGGAGTTGTATTTGTTGGAAACTTGTGAGAAATTGAATGGCAAGTTTGATCATTTGGCTTGGTTGAAGAATTCTATTACAAAACTTCCTATTTTGTCAAGCTATGTGCTCGCAATTCTGGTTTCAATTATGGCTTCTGAGTCCGCATTTAGTACAGGAGCATTGCTTTCTTGATCCATCTAGAATTCATTTCTTGGACATTCTTCTAGACGACTCAGAGTTTACTAGGTATGGAAGGTTTTATAACTGATATACAGTATTGTGTAAAGCATGAGAGAAAATAAAAATGAAGAATGGAAGCACCAAACAGAACTTATAAAACTATTCTAATAATATTATGTGAAATGTACTCTTCTAACATGTTTTTGGTTGTGTGACCTATAACCCTGATAACAAAAGTACGCCCTTGCATGCATCTATAGAGACAAACCATTACTAAACTTTTATATCTCCCCCTTATTTTTACAGTTTTCATACTATATTTCTTTAATGTCTTAAAACTTCGTTTTGAAGCATTACGTAGTCAATTTTGACTTCTTCATCAGTATTATGCAGAAAGGTACCAGACAAATTAAAACTGATGTAAACTTGGTACCAGTAAATTAGTAAACACAACAATCACCATCACTCTGCAATTTTTTGCACCACATTGATTAAATCTCTATTAGATACCACTCAACCCAAAAACTTTAGTTGTTAGAAAAGAATCCAACAATAATATCTAAGGACTCTAACAAACTCCATCATCGAATCTTCTTGATCATGTTCTATTATTTACTTAGAAGGCCCCTTCGCTTCAGAAGTTGATGAAGTCATCTCCATACAGACCAATACCTAAACTACAAATTCCATTTACATCACAATGAGAATTTCCTTAGAAAAACGTTATGCTCCATCAACTAATCAAGATTTTCTTTTCTTTTTCAAACGTGCAAATTCTATTTGCGAAGAAATAGAATGTTTCTAAGTTTAGGAGAATTCAACTGCATTTCAAAATATTAAGGTTGGAGCAAGCAAGCTAGTCATCATGATCTTTTGAAACAAATTATCTACATGAATGGACAAAGCAAAAATTGCAAAGACTACTCATGTAATCTGAAAAAATTCAACCACTTGTTATTCATTCTTAATAAAGTCATACACTCTTAGCCTAGTTTGCAACTCCAAATATTTTTTTTCCATTTTCTCATACAAGGAGACTTAATAAAGGTAAATTTCAAGACAGAATCATTAACTCAGAGAATGAGGGAAATGAGAGCAAGTAATAATGAAAAGAAGAAACCTTGCGCTTTTCAGCTTGTATGAGCTTCTCAGCAACAAACTGAGGAGTCCCAAATTGAGAGAGCGTGGTTAAACGAACAGGGTTCACAACCACTCCAACGTTGTTACTTCCCTTGTTTGGCTGCTCAAATAGAAGAGTGGCTCCTGCTTTCTCCACCTAAACACAAACAACAAAAATTCACAAGAAGCAATGAAATGAAATAATAAACACAAACAATATGTATACATACCTTAATCCAAGAAGAGGGTCTAAGCACTGTGAAACCCTCCTTGGAATCAGTGTATCTTTCAAGCTCCAATTTTTCATTTGCTTTTGAAAGGTTTGGACATAACCCGTTTAAGAGCAGTCCAATGGTAGAGACATGAAGCTCTCTTTTGCTCAAACAAACTGATACTCCCACTCTCTCCTCCTTGTCATACTTTTGGGCTGAAAAGGAAGGTTTTGTTATCAGCAAGGTATGGTTTGAGAGGGCCAACCAAACTTGCAGTGCCATCACCCAAGTGTCAAACTCAAAATCACCCATCAACTTTTTATTATTATTTGTTACAGAGGGCGATACATAAATAAGGATCAAATTTCTCAATACCTCTCGAGGTATGGCTTTTTACCAATGGAAATAACATTTGCATTTTATTACTACATCATCCCTATACTGTCGGCAAAATCAGCTTTGACCATCAAAAAAGGGCTTGACTATCAAAAATCAGGAAAGATACAGAAATACACTCAATCCATTTTCATAATATAATTAAAAAAATTCTAAAAAACTAATAAAATCTTCACGACCCATCTCAAAATGGATTGGTGAAATCAATTTAAAAAACTAAAACTTAAAAAATGTTGCAAACTTTAGGGTTGAGCTTAACAAGAAACAAAAGCTATGAAAATAACTTAGAAATGTAGAGAAAGAGAGATTATGGATGAGTAAAGAGGGATTGATATTTCATTCATTAAGATAAATCTAAATTTATATAGGTAAATATCTATTCATATGTAAATGTTGATTTTGCTCAACCAATTAAATATCATCAACACAATAACAAGTAATAAAATGCTAAGTACAACTTGCAAGTTTAAATTTGGTAACTTGACATGATGATTAACACCTAAGTAATCAATTTCGTAATTTGTTAGCAAATTCAAATTGAAATTTACTTCCTTTCATGTAGTGGCAAACAACTTTTACGACAATAAATAATTAAAAATATCGTCTTTTTTTTTTTTTTTTCAGGATCACTCAAATGTCAAAATTGACCAACCAACAGTTTATATAAATGGACCAAAATGAGCGGACAAAACAGAGAACGAATGGTGGCAAAGTGGGCGACGTAGAGCAACTATCTCTAGTCTCTACACTCCATTGTATTCAATTTTGAGGGCAATGTCTGTCCCAACAATAACCCACCATGCTTCTGCGTTCAGCTTTCTTCTCTGTAAGTCTTCTTTCTTGCTTTTAGATTCAATTAGTAAGTGTTTGTTTGTATCATTTTGTTGTTATGTTGGTATTTGTATTTGGACATTTAATTAGCTTAGAGGGTATGTATGTAGGAAAAATAATAGTTGTTTATATGCTCAGACTTTGGAGGTTTTAAATGCCAAATTTTGTATATTGTGTATATTAGGCTTCCAGAAATTCATGTGGAAGGCTAGCAAGTGCTCTGGCAGGCAAGTTTGATTCATGTTATGTTGAATTCTTTTAACACTATAAATTGTCTTCTTGCCTACATTATGCGAATCAGTGTGGCATATATGGTTGACGGTTTTGTTCTTCCATGCTGTTGTTGGTTTTAGATATTGTTGAATCAGGTATGAGAGGTTGGCAATCATTGAGTGGAGGAAGAAGAATTATATTTTATCTAGGTTCTGTAAAGTCTGTTCAAACGTCATGCCGGATCTCAGTTCCTGGGGCATCTTTAGGCAATGTAGAAAAGGAGCCTCCAAAATTTTTGAGGGACAAGAAGGTGGTTCCTGATGCGGATCCTCCGAGCAGTGAAGATGTCGACCAATTGTATCAGTTTTTTGATCAGAGGTCAAACTTGGATGTTTTCATACTTAGCTTTGTTTTGGACATATGTTTTGTATATGCACATCTCTCACTTGATGAAAATTTTTTACGAATCATTTTTTTTTCTTTTGATGAAAATTTTTACGAATCTTTTTTTTTTCTTTTCTTTGTTTGTTCTATTCTGCAGTACGAAGCTCATTGTGTTGACTGGAGCTGGAATTAGCACGGAGTGCGGAATTCCTGACTATAGAAGGTTTTATCTCTTCTTTAGCTTCTTGGACAAGCTTGTAGTGGATAGAAAAACTGTGTTTTTACTTCTATGATATAGTTTTAAGCATTATAGTGTAAATAAACCAATTTGTTTATAAAAGTCTTTGTTGGTAAAATCTTTTTGCAATTTCCTTAAGCTTGTAGTAAATATAATACCTTGTTTTTTAATACTGTGGCATAGTATTAAGCAATGTTTATAACTTAAGGAACTGTTTTATATATATATATATATACACACATAAATATATAACTAAAATCATTTTTTGCAATTTCCTTAGTTGCTTATGCTTTGTGAGTAACCAGCTTTAAGGATGTTTGAATTTTGCATTATACATCCATTATGTCTGCAGCTTTGCTCACCCTCCAGCACCCAGGGCCTCCCAACCCCCCATTGATTGATGGGAGCTATAATAATGTGCAATGAAAATATCTCATAGACTTATGTATGCTATTAACAGCATGCCCTTTCCCTTCATCTGTGAAGATATTATATGGTGGGAACTTCTCAATTTTGAAAAGTTTAGACTAATTATTTATGGCGTTACAAAATTTTGTTCTTTTTAAATATGACAACATTTACTAACCTAATTTGTTTTGTCAACTTGGACCATATAGATTCAAAATTTCCCTTCTCTCTTAAAGGCCTTACACAACTCTTCTCTCTGGTTTCTCTCCTTTTTCATCTCACTAGTTCTTATTCTAACAAGACCCAAAAGGCTACAAGATATACATTCATTTGATCAACATACACAAAATCATTGGGTCAACATTTCAAACTCGAAAGCAACAAGATATACATTCATTGGATGAGCCCAAGTAGAGCACTCAAGTTTACTAGCATTATTTTATCCATAAGCTGCATTTATTGGCTGATAACTATCATATATTTTCATGAGTGTTGATCCATTGCATTATTTTGTGTTTTGTCAACATGCATTGTTGATTTCGTTCTCCATTTCTAGGAAGACAAATGTCTCACGATACTGAGAAATTGTTTTACCATGAGACATCTCCTTCTTTGCACCGTGTGATATCACTTGCTTTGCTCCATGAGAACCATGATAGTTTATTTTTTTTTGAGATCTGTCTAGAGTGCAGGGTTAAATTTGCTGTTGCTTTGTTTTCAAATTTACTCTGTTGTTCAATTCTTTGTTTGTGTATTCCGGTGGCTATTGCTGATTATATCAATTAGGACTGTGATTAAGTGTATCTCAGCTAAGTCAAACTAATGCATTCTTTGCAATAATATATCCTAGTTGTTCTGCTTGCTATTTGTCAACAAAATCAGAAAATATATCTCATGCCAAACTTCATTTTCTTAATTCACTTTTCCTTACTTCATTGCTGAATATTGTATTATCTTTTCCTTTTTTCTTCTATTAACAATATTAACTTTTTTATTTTGTTCCAGCCCCAATGGAGCTTATAGTTCTGGGTTTAAACCAATTACACATCAGGTGATCTGAAGGCATGTCTGTGTTATCTTCCTCCTGTAGCCTTTATTCTTAGTAAGGTCTGAATATCCAATATTAGATGGTTCTGTTTATAAAGAAAGTAAATCTAAAGCAGGCAGGTTTGGGAACAGACAATTAAACAAAGTAATATTTTGATAGCCTATTCTTTAGATTAGCTGATGTATATATAAGAATGGTATTCTTCAGTTTGGCTGTTTAAAAATGGGTTATATAATTTGGTGGACTTTCATTAATAACTAATGATTTGTATGTGCTTATGATTGTCAAGTTCCTTGTAAGATTTGCAATGTACTTAATTAATTAAGAACTCTAGAGAGAGGGAATGAAAAAGAAGAGTTTTCTATGGCATGAATAGATGTTAGGACATATTTATTTCAATTATCATAATAGACTGGTGTATATAAATTCCTCAAAACAAAGTAATTATGACTGCATCTTTGTTTATTAAAAGATGAACTCTTTCTTTTATGAATGAGTAAATTTAGGATGTTGGATAAATCAATGTTCTGCCAAAGCACATTGTTATAAGTAGTTCTCGTTTTAGGATTTGTTTATTTGTTTAAAATGTATAGATCTCATGTCTTATTGATAGCACAGTCCTTTATCTCTGGGTTTGTAAAGAAACTAAAGTGGAATATTGATTGAACTCGGAAATCCATTCAATCTTAATTTATCTGCTTTATTTGTTTATTTTTAGCATGGTTGATCATAGTCATTGTTAAGCATAGTAAATGTTGTTATTGCTTATAACATTGAAGTCTCTGTTTTAACTTCTACCTTTGTCAAAATTTTCCAGGAATTTGTTCGTTCGAGGCGAGCTCAGAGGCGTTATTGGGCAAGGAGCTATGCTGGATGGAAACGGTTTATTGCAGCACAGCCTAGTCCTGCTCATTTCGCTTTAGCATCTCTAGAAAAAGCTGGCCGGATAGAATTTATGATTACACAAAATGTGGACAGGTAGCCAGTAGATTGTCCCTTGTCCATTCTCTCAGAAACTCAGCAAATGCTTCTAGCACCTCTAACTTACCAATGTGCTATTTTAGACTGCACCATCGTGCAGGGAGCAATCCACTTGAGTTGCATGGGACAGTATATACCGTTGGTTGTTTAGATTGCGGTTTTTCCATTGGCCGGGAATTGTTTCAGGACCAAGTGAAAGCCCTTAACCCAAAGGTTGGTGTTCATGAAGATTAATGGCCACTAAGACTCCTAATATGACATCTGTTATTCATTTCAATATACCATATTAGAGCTTGAGGAGTAACGAATTAATGAATTCACTGTATGAAGTGATTTTGATATTCTATTTTGTGTGGTCATCTGGAACTTTAATAAAGCAATGAAATTAGAGCTGGTGAAAACTAAATGACTGTTTGAAGTAAGTTCCAGTGTTCTCATTTGTGAATATTGATAAACCAATTAGGAAGCTGGCAATGTGTTGGCAATTGAATGATTTTTGCCCAAGTAGATGCATGACCTGTTGATTTGAAACGTAACACCTTTATGGAGTAAACCTGAAACTATCGAGACTAATAGTAAATTTAGAATATATAAAATGAAATATGAATCTGTGTCCTTGTTCAAATAATGGTTAGTTACTAAATAAAAGCTAGTCGGCTTGACTTTGTTCTGAGACAGCGGCTTAAACCTGACTTTCTCCGCTGTGCTATTAGGTTTGAATTGTTTCACCTATATAGGTTGTCCTATCGCATCTCCTATTGTAGATTTTTCTTGTTTTGAAGGATTTATCATTTATTTTTTTGGGAACTGGGTTCAAACATTTATTTTCATTCTGGATTGTCTTTGGAGACCATGATGCATAAGTCAGCTAATAGTTTTCTTACTGCAGTGGGCAGCAGCTATTGAAAGTTTGGACTATGGTAGTCCTGGATCAGACAAAAGCTTTGGCATGAAACAAAGGCCTGATGGTGATATTGAGATCGATGAGAAATTTTGGGAGGAGGAATTTCACATTCCCACTTGCCAAAAATGCAATGGAGTTGTCAAACCTAATGTAAGGTTTTTGTTTTTGTTGATACATTTAATCACAATTTCAAATTTATTGGCATTTTCGGATCCTGGTAACACTAAGTTGCACGTGATTATGAGGCAAAGTTTCCATAATATCTGTATAATGCGGTTTCCTACATTTGATTTTGTGTATGGTTAATTTTTTTACATTTTACTTAGAAGTCTTTGTTTCTTCTCAAAATAAATAAATAAATAAAATAACTTAGAAGTAACAAAATGATGTAGAAGCAAATTGACATTGTATAAATGATGTAGATTTCCCTAGAGAAATGGTTAATAATCTTGATAGGGAAAAACATGCCATGTACTTAGGGCTTTGCAGGTCTATATATCAGACATGGGTTTACATCACTACCTCGCTGTATACAGACCAAAAGCAGAAGGCCATCATAGATAATATTCCTTTTGATTTTCAAGTTTATCCACCATATCAGAAAATTATTGATGTAGATTTTATTTTTTGATTGTTGATCATATAATTTTTATTATTTATTCTTGTTGCAAATTCCCTGTACATTGTGACGGGCATGACTATTAAGATCCAGCTTGATGCTTTGTAAATGAAACAGAAATTGGATGGTTCAATGGTAAAACAAAATGAAAATATCAAATATTTTATTTGCAAAGAAGGTTAAAATTGTCATGGACATTAATGTATTTGTGTTAAAATCATTCCACTGTTCTCAAAGAAAATATTGATGTAGGCTTCTTTTGAAAATATGGTGGCTAGTTGTTGGTTTATAGCTGACGTATGATAAATTTATCATTTGTGTTCATAAGTTTGCCTGACTTGGATGAAATTGTTTAAATTATCCATTATTTTGATAGTATATTGTTCAATTGGAGTATATGAAACTTGTCATTTGATCTATTTTGCTTTAGTAGTTGGGTGCAGTTTAAAGGTTTAAAATCAATTGCCGAGAGGCTTTGTTCCGTTTTTTAAAATATCTTTTTGTGCTTGATAAATCTGAAGGTTGTCTTCTTTGGTGACAATGTCCCAAAAGATTGTGCTGATAAGGCCATGGAGGCTGCCAAAGAATGTGATGCTTTCCTCATATTAGGATCATCTTTGATGACCATGTCTGCTTACCGCCTTGTCAGGTACTTCCTCCTTTTTTGTATATTCTTAAGCATTCATGTGTTCTAACATCTTCTTTTATTATTATGTATTTGGATTACATGATATCTTTCGTGGAATTTCTGTTTTTATCGGTATGTGCTTTTTCAAATCCAATCATGTAAACAAAAACAGATGTTGTGTGAATTATGTTTCTCAACAATTGCTCTTTCAAAGATTGAACAAGATGATGACGGCAATAGATGTGTTTTTTTGACATGCTGATGCTTGTATCTTTCCGCATTAATTTAGTGATACTCGATTGTGGAGTTGTATTTCATAAAAAAGCATTTGATCTCTAATATGAAGATGATGATGACAATAGTGAGATCGTGTGACCGGTAATTGCTTCCTCAGCTGATAACCTTTTGAACTTAAATTCCACAGAGCTGCTCACGAGGCGGGTGCTTCTACTGCAATTGTGAATATAGGTTCTACAAGGGCTGATGACTTTGTGCCCTTGAAGATTAATGCTCGTTTGGGAGAGGTATATGATGTTTTAAAATTCTAGTTAGCAGCTAGTTTGGAGTCTAGTATGGTGTCTTGTCCTGATGTTTCTATGTCATGACTTGTTACAGATTTTGCCCAGAGTGCTCGATGTTGGATCTCTTAGCGTGCCCCCGCTTCAATAATAATATTAGATGGAACCTCATATAAAGTTGTAAGTGAATCCATTAAACGCTGAGGCTTAATCATTTAACAGCTGCGTCAATTGCTAATTGGTTAAAATGACATCCCAGACCTCAGCATGTTCTTGCTTTGCAGACGTCATCCTGATTTTTCACCAAAGAAGGGAACAAGGAAACAAATACTATGATACGCTAATTTACTAGTGATGCTGTCTTCCTGTATTGCTCAATTGTTTGTCATATGATGTCTCCTGGTAGATAATGGAAGACTTGATTTTAGGAAGCAAGCCATTTCATTCAAGTTCAAAGGATTTATAATTACATGAACTAAGCAGTTAGCTAAGAACACAAAACAAACATTTTTGTTCATGCGATTGATAAATGTCTTTATTTGTGCAATGGCAGAAGCCTGACTAATCATGTAAATCTGATATGTATCTAGTCATTTGATCAATCAGAATCCATTTCGTATTCATTTTACTTTAGTCATTTAGGACTTAACAATCACAATGCCGGTTGATTTCCTTCCTAGAAGCTGTTCACACTTGGGATTTCATTTTTAATTACTCATTTCTCTTGCTTCACTCCATTTCTATGCCTCAAAATGAAGTCAAATTTGTTGAAAAGAGGCCAAATTCATGCTTTTAACTCTGGCAAGTCTTCTGCAAACCAAGATGCAGCTCATGATTAATAAAGTGTGACAAAGAGTCAAGATTAACATCCTTGGGTTTGTAATATTAGGCTAAAAGAAACACAATTACTATCCCTTGTTGACATAACAAACTGTGTGATATGACACAGAGTCAGGATTAGCATACTTGGGTTTTGAAATTTATCCTAAAAGAAACAAAAGTTGATAACTGCTGAAGCTAAATAGCAAGAGTGACAAAATATCATCATGACCTAATAAGGGCCTCCATACCATAAACCATATATAGACAAATGTGTGCACCCCCACCAAATACTAGTTTCATAACACACCAAAATACACAACCATCGACCGACCAACAAACAGCAAGTCCTAAGCACCAACAAGCTATCAACCGCATAGCATTGTTTGATATAATAAGCTAAGCAGAATCAGCAAGTGCCTTGTCGATGTCATCTAAATGGTCTCGCAGCACATTCCACTGCACAAACGGAAAAAACAATGAGTTGAGTGAGTCCGTAACCCAAACACAGAAGAAATGCAAAGAGACACAGAAACATAGATACCTGTTCCACACTCAAAGATATACCTGCAATTCAATAATTATTTAATATATTAATAAAAAATAAAAACAACTTACGTCAGTATACTAGAAAATGCACCTATTATACACAAAAATACAATTATTTAAAAAAAAAAAAAAAAAAAAAAAAAAAAAAAAAAAGGACATAAGAGATTGAAACAAAACCACCAACTAGTATGTATCAAACCTTTCTTGGTAGGACATTGCTTGCCGTCTTTGAGATAGAACTCGCGAATGTCGATCCAGATTTTGCCTTGCCAGCTCCTGACGGAAACTCTCCTGTTCTTTGATATCTCGCAGACCACGATGTTGTCGTCAGACTCATCAGAGGCCTTGGCAGCTTTCTTCGGAGGAGCGGCGTCGCTGCCATCGGAGGCGTGATCTTCTTGTTGCTGATGTCTCTTTCCTTTTCCGGACATTTCTTTCTCTTGCTTCCTTATATCTAACAAAACAAAACCCTAATCCCCCACTTAAATAGAGTTGAAATGGCGTCGTTTCACTTTCGCTTGTCTTGTCAGTCCCTTCCACCTCCTCTCTCTCTCTCTCTCTCTCTCTCGATCGATATGCAAGCCGACTAAATTATACCCCCACGATTTTGTTTAGCTTCCCTTCCAACAAGTAACCTTTTTAGAATAACAGTATTACAAATTTACCCTCATTTTAGATTCATTTTAAATTTATTTGGATTTTATTAAAATCTGTATAAATTTAGATATATTCAATTCAAACTTTTAAAATATCCAAATAAATTTAGATATATTAAAAAAGTCATTAACATTATAGATTTCAATGAATTTTTATGGATTTGAAAGTAAAATTTTTGAATAAAAATATCTAATCTTACCCTATTTTTCGGTATTTCATTAGATTTCATAAAAAAATTTCAATAAAATTTCTATAAAATCTATAGAATTCATAAATCCCATCAAAATCTATCATTTAAAAAAAATAATCCATCAAACTCTAATTACCCCCTCATAAAATATAGATTGAATACATCCTATCAATGGCTTTTATTAACATTTGTATATGAAAAAATTTATAATATCTCTTCCTTTCCCCCTTCTCTCCTAAAAACTTTTATAGACTTATGGGTGACAGAAATAAATCAAACCTCCTAATCTCTCTCTTGTATTTAAATCTTCTCAAACTCATAATAGTCATGGTAAATAATTTTATTCTTTATGAACATTCTTTATTTTTACGAATTGTAACTAGCATATTATGATTTTTTATCAAGCTTTTATTGTTTGTATGTAGTAACTTGTGCTTCTTTTTTTACCTTATGTTATATTTTTTTTAAGTACAATTATTTATCAAATTGTTTGTACAATTTACCAATATTATTAATGATACCACCTTTCTCTATGAAATTTGTTTTTTCTTTTTCAAATTTAGAATGATGAATGCATTCGTAGAGTATGATAGACATTAATGATAGTAACTTTTTTTAAAGAAAATTTTTTGTTGATATGAAAAATATAATTTATGAAATATGTATATTTTAGAATTCAACAAAAGTCTACCAATGTATTTCATATTTTTTTCTTTTTTTTAAGATGAAAGCATATAAAAGTTTATGAAAGTTTTTCATAAATTTTTAAAAGTATATAAAAATCAATAAAATTCCATCAAAATCATTTAAATTGAAACCCTATAAAAATCAATGAAAATCTATTCATTTTTGTAAAATCTTTTAAAATAAATTTTATAAGAGCCTATGAAAATTATTCACAATTCTGTAAAGTTTATAAAAATCAATAAAAATTCATGAACTTTACAAAAGTCATTCATTTATAGGGCTAACAATTTGGAACCCGACACGACGGATCGACACGAAACCGACACAATTATTACGGGTTAAGGTTGAACATTAACGGGTTAGGTAAATAAACGGGTCAACCCGTCTAACCCGTTTAATTATCATGTCGGGTTCGGGTTCTATTTAATGGGTTACGGGTTGACCCGTTAAATAAGGGTAAAAATATAATTTTATTTTAGAGAGGTAATCATGTAATTTTAGTGGTAAATATATATACCCTTCAAAGTTCAAACCCTAACATAAACATAAGTCTTCAAACTTCATCTCTACACTTTATCTCATCACAAATTGTCATGTAGTAGTAAAATTTTATTGGTTTTGATAAAATATTTGTTAAACTATTTTTTCATGTATAAATATATAATTTCTTAATTAGTTAACTTTTAATTATTATCTTTTGACAAGTTTAGTTTAACGGATGTAATCAACGCTTGATGTTTTTCTATTATAAAAGACTAAATAAAAAAAAATTTATGTTTTTTTTTTTTAATATGAAGGACTATATTTACAAAGATATTTTTATAATCATCTTTATAAACATTTGTATTTTTATGGCTTGGATTGTATTTGTGGATGATTGTATTTTTTAGGTCTTATGTATCTTTATTTTAATTTGTTTTTTATTATATCTATATTAAAATTTAAATGTATTAATTATCATTAAATAAGTCATAAACGGGTCGATTAAACGGGTTATTATTCATGTTGGTCAAACGGATCATTAATGGGTCGATTTTGTGTCGACTCGTTAGTAACCGTGGCGTGTTCGGGTTGAGGGGGTTCAACCCGTTTTCTTATCGTGTCGTGTTCAAGTCGTGTCAAAAATTATCAGGTCGTGTTCGAGTCGTGTCTAACCCAATCCGTTAACCCGAATTGCCACCCCTATTCACATATATATATATATAGAGAGAGAGAGAGAGAGAGAGAGAGAGAGAAAGGTCTAGATAATGTAGTACTCCTATTTAAGATTTCAACAAACTTACAAAATGATAAAAAGTTATGTGTTTTATGTTTTGACCCTAATAATTTTAGATTTTTATTAGTTAGTCACCGAACTCTTTAACTTCTCCTTCAGGGCCTCGCTAGTCTCTTCAACAAAAGAAGAAAGCCGGCGCTTCCTTTAGTGAGAAGGCTTGACATCCTCCTTAGCTAATAAGAGGAGACAACAGCTCCATCGATTGAGGTGAAAAAAATATGCAAGAACAGAAGTAAAATCAACCACATATGCAAGAATCCAAAATATAAGAACAGAAGTTGAAATTTTATCAATTGAGGTGAAAAAATATATATATCGAACATTCAAGATGATACTTTGCTCTATAATGTTCAGAACTCAAAACCCATGCCTGCCTATACTGCCTAGGAGTACAACAGCTTTCCACTATCCCTATCTAAGAACAATCTTGAACTTTTTGTAGCATATATATACTATGGGCCCTATACTGATGCAAGCTATTCACTGGCAATGGAACTAGTTGGCAAGAGAACAAGCACAACCTTCATGAGAAAAAGCACTTCTAGTATTTCTGTGACTCCCTAAAGTTGATACAAACAGACTTTGTATCTTTAAATAACCTTACATGCTTGGAGGGGCAGCCAACTGGTGGTTTGAACCATCTGGGTGAGTCAGGTGACCGCCTGTCCGCTTGTGAGACTTGTCAGATTGCTTATTTGGTTTTAAGGATAGCTTGTTTACTCTATTCACCAGTTCCCGCTTCTGCTGCTTCAGTTGTTCTTTTGACGCCAATAATGTCGCTCTCTCTGGTTTCTCTTGTTTAGGCAAATCCAGGTTAGAGGCTTTCAACATTGGACTAGACACTCTCACAGGTGCAGCAACATGGTGGTTAGAAGTTGCTGCACTAGAAAACATCTTATTAGGTGAAGCTAAAATATGAGTATTAGACTCGGTGATCAGTCTCTCATGTATAGCTTGAGGTTGAGCCATTGAGACAACTTTTCCGTGGACACTATTCCCAGTTCTAGGCATGGATGACTTTTTACTCCTGAACTTTTCTCGAACCTGAACATAATAACTGAGCGGTCAACTAGGTTAAGACACGGAGATATTACTTTAGGATAGAACTATACGAATTGCAGATTTAAATAATTAATAAATTAAAAAATAAAATTTAGTAACTGCATTTCTCATAATTCACTGAGCATTTTGCAGATCAAATATCCTGAAAAACTCATGGTACATCTCTCCACAATCAGTTTTTTGTTCAAAATAAGGTACTGGCTGGTAAATCCCCACAAAACATCTTAAATTGACAGAACTTTAAGAAGTAAAATTCTAGTGTAAAAAAATAAAAATAAAAAAAAAAAAGCAAATTTACGAACTGCACTATTATTATTATTATTATTATCATCATCAGACTATATTAATTTTAAAATTTTATTTAAATTTAAGGCTTCAACATCAATTCATATCAATTCATATATTTGTGTTCAATCCAAGGGTTAACAGCGATGTATAATTAATTTACTCATCCCCACCATTGGATTAAGAGCAAAATGACAGATGGATGTTAATATTATAATGATAAGTAAAAGTTAACCCTATATATATAATTTACCAGGTACAATTGTTTGCATGTAACTTCTCTTGATAGCGACAATTTGTACCGATAGACAAATTACACTAAAACAAAAACATTTCAGATAGAACAGGTGATTTTCTATTTCAGTTGATTTGACCTATTACAGCTTCTCATTTGTATGAAAAATTATGTGTGAATGATTGTACCTGATCAACTCTATATATGGTTCATTAACAGGGAAAGACAAGAAAAGTTCTTTTTTTTTTTTTTTTTTTTTATTTCATTAGGGATGTGCTACCATCAGAAAAATGAGAAGCAAGAAATAGACAAAGAAAGGAAGAGAGAAAGAAAGGAGAAAGAAAACCCTAAATTACTTTAAAATACGAAGTTGAAGTAAACATAGTGTTCGGTAATAAATTGATGATGTTGATGATAAATAATAGCAAGATAGCAAGGCAAGGCTGCAGAAGACTGAATTAGATTTAGAGGGAACACAAAATCTTTAATTGTATATTAACTTGGAATCAAGAACACAATAATAACTTGGAATCAAGAAAACAACTAGCATGTTAAACATCCATAAATTATTGAATTTTCATTTACAATGAGGTGTCACAACCTTGCAGGTCCGAAAGAAAAAGTTCAAATAGGATAAGGTTGTGCCTACTTCCCCATACTGTGTCTCCTCTCATGTGGTTTACACCTAAAATGATAGGAGAAACATGCAACTAATCAGTTTAAATATGATCTCCCAAAAACTTTATTTCCAAATCGGATCACCTAAAACTTTCAATACCCATTGATTCTAAAGCAATGAAGAAAGTGAAATGCGTAGGCTCTCTAAAGAGCTGTATGATCAAAGGCTGCCCAACTTTGTTGAAGTATGAAGAGGCTTTAGACTTAGTTTTCCTTCCAAACTTTACTATTTAGTAAAATCATCTTATTCTAAATACTTATCATTGTTGACTTGGAAACTAGAAAGTAAAAGCATCAAGTTCTAAGACATTACCAATATGTGTATAACAAACAATTTCACATAAATATAGACAACTGAAAACCTAAAGGGGGAAGACTGTCAATTGTTTTGATAAGATGAGAGAACTTAAATCAGAATCATCCAGCCCAAGGCTCTGAACCCATTCCACTATCTAAGTTACTAGTTTACCATAAAGATAGAGTATAAATAGCAGAGATGTAATCCAGCCACAATGCCACATGATAGTTTCTCAATCATTTAAGCTACTAAGTAGTTACATCTAAACTTCTGATAACATAACACCATAAGGCTCAGTTTAGATCCCACAAGGCAAAAACAGGAAAACTGTTAAAAAAAGGATCTGTAATTGTTTAAGAAAACAGGTCTGTTGTTATCAAAACAATTCTGTCGTATTTAAAGAACTCTTTGTTTTACTAAATGGCCTCTCTAAACTACTAAAACATTATACGTGCATAACAGATATACACACAACAATGAAATGAATGGGACTTGGGTCACAGTCATTCTGATCTTCAAGATCTATGAAGCCTGTTTCCATACACCCTAAGATTCAGATTAGAGGACATCACATTCTGCCTCCTCCAAATTTAGGTTCTTTGAAGTTCCGAGATTCTTCAAGGGTGTTTACTGAAGTTATTAAGAGGTTCTCAAATCTCAACAATAATTTATGAAAGAAAGCTAATTTTGGTATAATAAACCTTGTTAGCTCATTTAGAAAAGATAAAGATCTCAGTAACAGCCCAGTCAACCATTTTACAACTTACCTGTTCTTTATATGCCAGCTTAGAGTTAAAAATGTAGACACATCAACGCATAGACCTAATTTACCTTTCAGCATGAAAATATTTCCATGTCCAGACAACGTTGCTTGAATTGGGTTTCAACAACGAAACCAATGCATTACTAAAGTTTAGATTTTTCAATTTTTCTTCTGAATAACAAAAGAAGATTTTTTGTTAATGAAATGCAAAATTATAATTGAAACCCTATAAAAGAAAGAGGATTTAAGAAGACATTCAAATTTAATATCAAAATTTTTTAAAAAATGAGAGAAACATGTCCATACCTTCTCATGATTATATGATGCCCTTCTACGCTCCTTTGCCCTACAGATTGCTTTCTTTATCCCATGATTGTCCATTGCCCCATTTGGCCATAGTTCTGCAAGCTGAATGACACACAAAAATTGTAAATAAAATGCTTCTTTGCAGCTATCAATATATCATAACATAATCATTCATAGAGTGAAAACAACTCGAGTTTTTGAGGGAAAAACTGAGAACAAATCTCACAAAATTAAACTTAATCTCGAGGCAGGAAGAGAGAAATTTCACAGAAATCAGAACAGAGCGTAAAACTTCAATTTGAAGACAACCAAATAAAAAAAGGATGTGTCGCACCACATTTTCTATTAATCAATCCACCTTATTGGTCCTAAACAAGCACTAGAGCATTTAGATAAATCAGAACAACAGAACATAATCAAATTGCTACTCCAAGATATCTGAAACAAACTCCTCTGAAACAAATTTCGACAACTTGCAGTCCTTGATATGCAAAATCTTAACTTATGGATGAGAAGTCATCAGCTAATGTAGAAAGACCTAGGACAGAAGGAACACATCAAACCTATTAATGTGTTTATCACTTATTGCAAAGCATTCTCTAATGTCTCTTCATGTTCTCTCTAAATGCACTTAGTAACATCCCAGACCATATACCACATCAATGACATCATCTAAATTTCTTCCCATATGAATTCTCTTGGTCAGGGATTCTTAAAGTCTATTTAATTAATATTCTTTTGATGTGCAAACTCGAAGTTTTCATGCAAGCTACTTGTCCAGAACAAAGAATCATTTAAATATGCCCATTCCCCTCAAAACAAATATGACTAATATCAACTGACTTGTAGTGATTATGACAGCTTTCCAAAAGTATATTTCATTATTTGAGGCTGAAAAAAGTGCATATACCACAAGTAGAAGCTTTGGGACACAA
This sequence comes from Litchi chinensis, assembly GCA_019925255.1. Taxonomy (NCBI): domain Eukaryota; kingdom Viridiplantae; phylum Streptophyta; class Magnoliopsida; order Sapindales; family Sapindaceae; genus Litchi; species Litchi chinensis. Next base: position 13,843,237 of record CM034471.1, read on the forward strand.
GATCATAATAGCTTGCCTCACTCTTTAACCAATTAGCAACATACAGAGTAATAAACATTCGAAGAAAATTTGTGACACTTAAAAGAGGAAAATGAACATATATACAAATATACCTCGGCATATAGCTTTCTAATTTGTGGACCTTTGTCTTCATCCATCCCCTAGGAACATTAATCAGTAATATTAGTAACATGCTGCAAATGCAACAAACTGTTAAATTATCTTTATTAATCATATAACTATTTGGCATGGTACATGTGATAACCTGAACGAACAAGTAATAAAGATCACAGATTTTGTCCTCCAGCGCATTGTCCATTTCATATTTTTCTTCAAGCACTCCTTGTTTTTCCAAATTAAATGCTCCCTGAAAATCAGCAGTAGCTCTGTCACTTTGTTTAAATGCCTGAGGAAGAACATGCATTTGGAGAAGGCAAACATGTAAGACATGTTATCAAGACTTGCGATCTGATCTTTGTTGAAAGACTTTCGACATATAATAGATTATTAGCTGTAGCCTGCGGCTGTCTTCTCTACATAGAAAACTACCGTAAATTGAGCTTAAGTATACTTGAAACGTAGAGTACAGTAATCAATTTGATATTAATATCAGTGTAAAAGAGTGCACAACTGGCATCCTAGTTTTCACAAATTTTTGCTGCTTCCTGTAAGAATTAAGTGTTAACATATATTAAAACACCTCAAGTCCAAGCAATAATGACCAAAAGAAACTTGTGAACAAGTTTAATTCATATGTTACAGTCCAAATAAATATAAATTGTGTGTTCACTGAAGCTACCAGATCTTTTTGCCTGTGGGCTAAGACTTGGCATTCTAGATTGAAACCAAAGATCGAAGTATACATGAATTAAATTTAGAAGCATCTAAGGTAGAATTTTACGAAAAACCTGCAGTTTGATCATCTCAATAACCTCCATTTTTATCTGTTGAAATCTATCAGCTTTTTCTCGCTTTGCAGACTGTCCAAGTAAAACCATCTCTCTTAGATTTCTCTGTAGCCAAACAATTCATAGAAGGAATTTGAAAATGGAATGAGTTAATATTTATAAGATGTGATTAATATGGGAAAAAAAAAAAAAGAGAGAGAGAGAGAGAAACTGACCATCACTCCAACTCTTAAGAAAAATATAGCATATAAAGGCCATAAATCACGGCTAATTATAGTAAAACTCAGTTTTCAGCAAATATGCTAATAAAATTGTACATTCTGCAATAATTTTAAAATATTATTTTAAAGTTGGTCCCAGCTATTGGAGCCAAGTATAAGGGATGAGATTGATATTGAAGAATGAAAAATTAAAGCTCTAGGTTTTTATAAATTCCAAAATCAATGTCTTTGTCCACTTGTTTATAAATGAAGTACCTTCAGTGTTCGAAGCTGCACTAAATGCCCAAGAATACTCATAAGGCGGTTAACTAACTCCTCAGATATTTTCCCTTGGCTTGACTGCTGAAAATATGCCAATATTTCAGGACTCGAGAGAAACCAAACATTCAACTAGCTCAATTAATTATTCAAATAGTGTACAACAACAAATGTAATATAGGAGTAGAAAACAAGAAAAAGAAAAGGCATTCTCTTTACCGCTAGTCTAGCAACTTTAGCAAGCTTCTGCTTCACTTCACGGGGCAGTCTTCTTCTGATAGCTATAGATGAAGTAACAGCATTCTGAACTTCCATATTTGAGGGTCTTGCTGTCAAAATGTTTACAATATAAAGCAGAAACAAAATGCATTTTATTGAACTCAAACTTCTCATTGATTGAGCGTTTATATTTTCTAAGGGAACCGGCAGACTCACATTCAGCAACTACTTTCTCCAAGTCCCTGATGGCTCTTTCAAGGGTCGTACCTTTTGGCCTCAAACTCGAAACATCTTTTGAAATGGAGGTAGTTTTCTAGGAACATTGAATAATATTAAACAAAACATACTTGGCAACACAGATATCATTATGTTGCAATTGTATGTACAAAGCAACAAATACAAGATGAAACTGTTAATACTTTTACACTTTCACCGCCTAACAATACAAAAGAGTGTTAGTGTGTGCACGTGCACATTCATGAGAGAGAGCAAGAGAGAGAGAGAGAGAGAGAGAGAGAGAGAGATCACATCATTTATCTTTGATCATGAATTTAGGCATGTCCCATTTCAAATGAGCTCTTTAAACCTCAAAACAAACCAGAAAAAGGAAATCATAACGTATGATATAATGTGACATAGCCCCCAGGTACTTTTTAAACATTTTAGGTTTTCATGAAACTGCTAACAAATGATTTTTACAGTCAGAAGAAATGAGAACACCATGTTAGTGTGTTGGTCATTCCCAAAAAATAATTTGATGTAAAGATAGAGAATCTTGGATGTACCTAATATATCATAAAAGTCAAATTCTAGATTGGTTTTCCTTAGAAATTCCCACAACTAAAAAAATAAATAAATGATTCTAAGGTATAAATTGAGCACACTAGAAAACAATATTTCGCTCATAAATCACAGGCAAGGCTTGCCAATCATATTGAACAGGACAGAGCTCAAGACAGTAACCTCCTAAGATGACTCATCTGCTGCTGCTAATAAATTGACAGGACAAGATAAAGCAAGCTCCAAGAAGAAATTTTAACTGATAATTTCTGTGAGAGATCAATACTTACCATTGGTTCAATTGGAGAAGCAGGAATATTAAGGTCAGGTAGTCCATTAGTTCCATTCTTCTCCCGCTGCCAAACATTGGTTGAGAGTTCCAGCTCACTGCTATCAGTCGATGTTCTTTTTCCTTGAGGCTCAAATTGTTTCGAAGCCTTTTGGTCCTCATACTTTGGCGGTGTAACACCAGAGAATTCACTTGCATCTTTTAAATCGTTACCTGAATTCCCACACCGGGAAGTTCCAATTCTCTGCTTTTCAGTTTCTTTTGAGGTTGACAAAAGCACCGAAGCATCCTTGTCTGAGATTCCCGAATATAAAGAATACTCAGATTTAGGGCTAGTATCGGCAAGTTTCATTCTAGAACATCCTACTGAAGATATTAATGCATGTTGAGATTTCCTATCATGATAAGTTTCACTTTTGACAGCTGAACTCTGGGAATGACTAGAAGATTGTCCCACCATCAGTACATTCTTTGCAGCAATCTTTGGCTTTGCATGACCCAGTTTTGCATGTTTACTCATAACATGATCATCAACTTTCTCTGAGAATGCCTTTGGCATATATTTTTTTCGTTTTTTCAATTGGCAATCACCAGAAGAGATCGGTACATTTCTGGCTGTTGAAGAGATTGGTTCATTTCTGGCAGTTCAGTACAAAACGGTTGTCAAACATATATTAACTATAAATATAACAGTAAATAGCCATGCATAAATGGAAGTTAATAGGAAGTCTTAATGCCTAATAAAATCAGTATGAAAATCTACAAAGTAATGATAACTATGCTCCATTTATTAGTACACATGAATCAATCAACAAAATGTAAGTTACAGAACACAGCAGCAAGCAAACTATTAAATCTGTATGGTGCAAATACATCAAAAAAGTATCGTAGTTGTACCAACCATTGGTTCTCCTCAAATAATTATATATACAGTTATCTTAAAGAAGTCTAGAAATCTAAACTAAATACTTTTACTTTTGCATCATATCTAGCATTTTTTGGATATCTGGAATATCTATAAATATGTTAATGTACATGAATAATTTAATCCTTGATAATAAAAGTATAAAAAGCATTCACAACATCTGCTTTTAATTATAAATTCATGAATGCATGTGAGAATAACTAATGGTTGCAAATATAAAATTTACTCGGAAACTTAACTTAAATATGTAGACATATTGTCATTAGCTAGCATCTTTTTCTGCCATTTTGTGATTTGCATCTTCAAGAAATGCTGTAGCCATGTTATATTCCCCCATGAGTGCTTCATAGTGATAAACAACTGGAATCTCATGCTGTGTTTGAATTAATCAGGAATTGTTGATTTTAGAAGAGTGTTCTTACTTATATTATTAAGCCAAATATACGGAAAACGAATATATATATGAATACAGGATCCATTGATGTACTTGTGCCTTAAAGTCTCAACATGACCCATTAGATCAATACTTGAGACTTGATTTTGACCAAAATAAAATAGTGCAATTAAAAGAAAAGCTATATAATAATGGAATATCTATAACTGAATAAAGCTATCATTTCAATAAATTTACTACTGTTCAATATATTTGGACTGATTAATTAAATTTTGCCTAATAAGAATGAGAGATGTATATCTACTCAAACAAAAACATCCTGGAAAATACTACTTCCCTGGATGTCAACCGAAACAATATTTTCAGAACCACACAAAAAGTAGCACAACATAGAAAAACTGCAAGAACTAGAAATATTGTCAAAAAGAAGAAATATACAAACACATGCATGCACAAGCACCCAAAAGAGTGGGGAAAAGGACCCTTACAATTGTTCTAATTTTTCTTTATTTACAATAAAATTGTTGTACTTAGTGGCTGGATTCTCATCTTGAAAATACTCATCCTGCATAAAAGGAACAGAGAAATAGTAATTATAATTTAAGGAATGTAATTATCATGTCATAGAGAATACATGTATGTGCTAAAAAGAAAAGTATCATTGGAAAGATAAACTTTAATTACTCTAGCATAACAAAACATTAAAAAAATATATCGAAATATATCATTTGCCCTACAGAAAAAGCTAATAACAAAACAATAATTATGTTAAATAATACATGACTCTGAAAGTGTCATTGACAAAATTATGAAGACAAGAAAAGATGAAATTTTATAATAATTTTACCGAATCTCTTCCCTACAATATATGTCCATGAGTAATTACATGATGACTATTTAAGAGAATGTAACACTGTATTAGTGACGGTGATGCTAAAGTCCTAATATATAGTGATGGTAATTATAATTATACCGATGACAAATTATATTACCATTACTACAATGTTTATAACAAGAATTACAGCTACATCATAAAATAGTAGTTACAATACCAACCAGTCAAATAGCATCCATATAACAATCCTTCATCTCGTATCCATTATCATTGGAAGCGTCATCAAGCTCTCTTCAAATTTACTCAGCTTACCATTATTATGATAAGTAACCAAAATGTTATGCACATCTCAAATTATAAAATTTCAGTTTGCCAGTTCTCAGATGCAGACACTAGAATAAACCCTAAACCCTATAAAACAGTAATATAATATCTGAACAGAAACAAGGGAGCAAAATCATAATGCTTATACTTCCAAAACAGAAGCAGACAAATTCCATGGTCTTTACAAGGGCTAAACATTAGTTTATATCTGTACGACTCAAGAAACAAAACTAAGAAGTCATTAATAATTAAAGATTTCTATATATATATATATATATTTACATAAAGTAATTTATTATTAGGATTAGAATTACATAAATTCAGAGCCAGAAAATTAACTTCATTTATTTCAAAAATTATTGAAAATTTTACAGGTTTACCATATTTATTCGCATATCTTTAGACACTAGAATTCTATATATAGAATTCCATAACTGTTAATCAATGAGCCATGAGAAAAGTATTAAAGATTATTAGTAGCCTCTAGATCCAAAAGACTAAACTAATAGGAAACAGCTCAACAATAATATTTAAATTCTCACACATCCCTCACATGCAAAGCCTAACATTTCGTCTCGTCACATGATTAATGCACAAGCCCTCATTTATGATCTAAGATGTAATTAATTATTAAATAGGGTTCCCTAAATTAGAACTCACAACATCCAAAACAAACATGTTTTGATTTTATGTTAGTAACCATTAAACCCTAAAACTTAAGTTAATAGGTAAAGAGTCAATTATAATATTTAAACTCTAACAGAGATCATACTAGAATTTCAAAGTTTAGACAAAAGCATTACCAAAAAATTTAGGCAAAAGCACTACCAAAATTAAGTACTCCACTTTCCCATAAAGTTATTTATTCGATCAATCTAATGTTCACCAAATTGCAAATTTATTAGTAAGTTTCTAAAATACAGGTAACATGAAGTAATTTATAGATTTTATGTACAATAAGGGTTAAGATAAAAATCCTTAAATTATAAATATTACGTATCATAACAGTTAGGATAAAAATTCCAAAGTAATACTCTAATTTAAATTCACTATAAACAGATGAATAGAAACTGACTTCAAACAAAAACAAACTAATACTTCGAAATTTCATTTTTGAATATTTTACTTTATTAATTTAATCCTTCAACAATTTGTAAGTAACTCCACAGATAGAAAAGTGGATTTCTTAAATAGACTAATAATTTTACCTTTTACTCGTGTATAAAATATGATTAATACAGTAAATTGATTAGTCACAATTTCCTAATAAAGTGTTGACTTGAAAAGAATTTATATGTTTTACACGTACCGTGTCAAAAGAGAAAATGACCCTAAAAGTCTAGGCACAACGACAGAACCAGATATGTTTGTGCTTGTGAATTTATGCTCAATTGAACTGGGAATTTATTTAGCTTAAGTAACAATAATAAATTCTAACAAATAGTGAAGATAATTATGAAAACCTTAAATAAGCATTAACTTTTAGATATAAAAGCACTGAAATTGTGAAGTATGATCACAGATATGGGATGTTGAACATAGAAAAAATATGATTTAAGTGTGAAAATTCTTGGGAAAAGAGATAAGCTATCATCAAAATACGATTAGTAACAACTAACAAATACATAATTAAAATCGTTACACCCATTCTTGTTAAATCATTATACATTCTACTTACAACAGATCATTCTTCAATTTCACATGCATCTTAGTCATGTAACTAGTTAAAAGAGTACATATATTTTTAGGTCTTTCTTATGTAACATAGATTATATTATATTATCATCAGTACTAGATAAGTTATAGTCACAGTTCAATGTCTGTCCTATACAAGTATTTAAGAAATTTGAGTGTCCACTTTTACAACCATAAAACTTATCTTTGAATATTTTATGCGTCTAAGCAACATCAACTATCTATTAGCTGCTACTAAAGAATTTCTATAAGATACAGAGGAAAAAAACGACTCACCCATATAATGGTATCTATACTACACGGCATAGCACCTCAACTGATCATAATTTTCGTAAATGAATGAACTATTTACAAGTGTCCACATAAGCATTGAACACAGGTGCCCATGAATGTCTTGTCTTCATAATATTTGACCGAAAGAATTTCAGCTGCAGAAGTTTCCTATAAATTATGTAATCCGAATACATATAAGGAAAAAGAGTGGGAGAGAGAGATACCAGTTTCAATCTAGAAACCAAAGAAAGCTTGTAATATTCCAAATCTAATTAATACAAAATTATCTTTCCTTATAAAAGGCTTCCAACATCGATGTCTCAAAACTCCACGCTCTTTCAATGATACGCTGGTATAAGGCTTTAAGCACAAAATCGATCACAGGGCTCTCTAGATATTATTTTGTTACATAGTTCGAGAATCATAATATCCTTTAGAACTAGGAAAGCAAACCAGAACCAAACAGAAGGCCTGTGCGTCGGAAATATAGAAACATAAAAGATAAGACAGTAGAATATCACCTAGTAGCATCTGTGCCTCTCCTTAGAACAAAATTGTACACTTCAAGAAATTTAAGGCTGTAAAATATGCCACTAGAGACATTCACTACTGCCACATTTTTTATCACAAAATAATAAGATAAAACCTCAAACTTTATTATTATTATTATTATTATTATTATTATGATTGCTTTTTACAAGAAACATACAGTTAATGCGAATAACAAGACAATGAAAGTTAAGTTGTCAAGTAAGAACCCAACTAATAAAATGTGGCCCTAAACATTAGTAATAGACAAAAGTATCATAGTAACTTCCTAGGAAAATCAAACACTAAAGTCATTAAAAAAAATCAAAAAAAAAAAAAACAAGTAAAACATTTAAAAGTAATTTAAATTTTGCCATAAAATTGAAAACTTTCAAGATCTCCTAAGTATAATTGAAACGTTCTTGGTATAAAAAATTAGAGCCAAGCAAATAAAAGAAGGAACAAAAACAAAAGTTGAATAGAATTGCACAAAAGCATTAAATAAGCAAACACAACTTTGTTTGACTTACTAGATTTAAGTATTGAAAAAACAACCACTGAAAATACACATACCTTAAACAAGAATATAAAATAAATAAAAATCAGTGCTTTTAATTATGGATGTCAGTAAACCCAGTTGGCTTGAGAAATTCAAACTTTGATTTTTAAAAATCTTGTTTCTGGCCAAAAAGGCAGGTATTAATTGGTTGAAATAAATTATTTAACCCAAGTCAAGTGAACAACAAACAAATGCACACAAACATGACCTCAGCAAACAAAGTTGGATTCTAAACTGTGATTTGAGCTTACATACTAATCTCAATCAAACTTGGTTCATCAGGTTTAAAAACAAAAAAAGAACTTACCTGCTTTTTTAGAAGTGATGCAAAAAAAATACACATAAATTTTCCTTGTATGGATTGTTGCATTGCATGTCAATCTTTTTTAACTCAGATAATAAATTTTGCTTCAATAAACCAAAAGATGCAAGACAGTAAAAACCAGAGCCTGAGGGTTTAGCATGACCAGTTCAATTATGATTATTGATTCATGCATTAATGATGAGTTGCTGACAATATAATGAGAACACTAGCAACCACATCTAAGAACAATAACAGATAACATACTCTCCCATAAGATTATGAATTGAAGGCAAAATTTAAATCTTTGGATTCCTCTATCTAAGTCTGTTAAAAGATTGACAGCACAAAACCTTTGAAATAAACAAGTTTCAAATCCAAAAGCTAGGAAAATAGAAGTACCGACAAAAGAAGTTCCTTAAAAATAAGTCCAATTGATCTTGCAAAGTTTAAAAACAATGTATGCTAGATTAGGTAACTTCATAATGGAAGAAGACAAATAGATAACTAATAATCTTCTTGTGCATGAAACTTATTGGAAGGATAAATCTTTTTTCTCCACTTGGTATGCAAAGATCAAGCATTAATTGGGACAGCCAAATATGGAATATATTCTTTTTTCTAATTTTCAATGAGTACATATATTTAAAGAACCAGTGGAAACAGAAGTACAACAGAACTATAGTATTAGTTCAATTCGGAAAAAATCCCTCACACCAAGATAAAAGCCTCCTAAAAGTAGTAGATTTAACTGATGCATTAATGCTTTGATTCCATTAAAACACCAGGAAAAAAAAAAAAAAAAAAGAAGTCCTCCAAGGTAACCATTTTTTGTCCATAAATCTATACACCAAGACTCTAAAAGATCGTAAAAAGACCAAGCATAACCTAAGGCACAGCCAGCTCCTGACAAAGTCAAAATTCAATACAATTCCTTCATTTCCAAACAATGAATGAAATGATGAATCACCGGTTCATTATCACTAACAAATATATAGAGCATATAAATTATTCCAGAATTCATTTCAGTTGACTCATTTTTCTCTTATTTTCACAAACCACCTTCTCATCGAAAGTTAACCAGCCACCAAGAGTAAAATTCTACCATAAATTCGTATTAATTCATAAAATTCAACTTTTAGACTTTAGAGATACCAATGAGACATCAAACATAGACAACAGTACAGCCTCAAATCCCACCAACATACAAGCAAAAAGTAATTACAACATACATTTAAATTTCGCCCTAAAATTATACACACACATTCACTTACAACAGTCAACAACTAACAAGCCAATCACAAATCACATGACGCAACCCACCACTAAAAAGAACATATAAAATTTCCTGAACATTCAAGAACCGAAACTAGCACATGTCATGATTTCAATCTGTCAACAAATCTGTCAAGCTATTCATCTACATTACAAAAAGACCTATTACTTCTCTACTTCCTAACACTCAAGTCCATATTAAATACGTGATTTATCAAGATAACTGCTGCCAATACCAGAATCCACAAACACAAGGAAAGTTCATTACAAACATGTAATAATGCTAACTTCATCAAATTAAAGACATACTTTGTAAACTTATTGAATCTGACAAGTTGTATAGTAATGTGACTAATTAGATATAAACAGAAATCGTTTGATCTAATAATGGTTTGATAATTGAAAAAGTAACAACGCAATTGCCAAATACAAACAGAGTGGTGCAATGCGAGATAAAAGGCAGTTGAATTTATGATAACAAGAGGTCTCACTCTCACCAGAGCAACCTGAACCTTGTGAGCCTCGCGAGTGACGAGAGAAGGAGAAGGTTGAGAAGGTTGTTGTTTGTTGGCGGCCTGTTTGATCAGCTTCTTCCATGAAACAATTGTGGTCTCACCAGGCCTCAGCTCAATGGTGAACCTCTGCCTCGATGAGTTGTTGTTGTTGTTGTTGTTGTTGTTGTTGTTGTTGTTGATGTTGTTATCGCTCGCAGCATCCATCGTCATATTCAATTGCAAGTGGTGCGCTTTGATCTTTTTACAAACCCATTAAATACAATTGGAAATTGGGACGAGAGCAGACACACTTGGACTTCAGATTCAATAAAAATGACAAAATCGTGTTTCAATCTCCCGATTGCTCTCTTTTTTTGTTCTATTTTCGTTTTTCAGCGACACAACTTCCATATTTTTACCCCTGTTGCCACGTCACGCTAGTCCATTTTAATATTATTTTTAACTTTGAATAACTTCTCATCAAATATAATAAGAAAATATTTTATTGAGTTTTTGTTGAATAGATATTCAAGAGATCTTTAAAAAAAAAAAAAAGAATTATAGTAATATATAAATTTTAAAATATATATATGGATCAAAATTTGTGAATAAGTACTAAATTATGAAAAGTTTTAAATTTGTTCAATAAGGCCTTATTTATTTTTTGGTCAATATTCACTATGCTAAATAAAAATACCCCTTTTATGATTTTACACTTTTTTACCACTCTCGGGTCATCTCCAATATTGTGTACCAAATTTCATACCGTTTTAGTGTCAAAAAGACATCTACACTAAATTTTCTTACATTAAATTTTTTTTACACCTTAATGTATTTTACATCAAATTAGTGTAAATGACATCTTCAAATAATATTCTATATACAATTTTTTAACTAATATATATTAAAAATTATTTAATATTATACTCGTTTGAAATATCTCAATGAAATATTTCAAACAATATATATTTTTTTATAATAATTTAATATATACTTTTAATTAAATTAATTTATATTCCAACACCAATTTTGGTGTTGATCAATGGTGCAACATCAAATTTGATGTTGCTCTATTCGTCATACCAAAAAATTGTCTTGAAAGAATACGATTGGCGTATTCATTAAAGTAGAAAAATGCATCAAAATTGTGCAAATCACCATTTTAATATATTCATTGGAGATGGTCTAATGTCTTATTTGGTAAGCCATATTAGATTGGATTGGATTAAATACTATGTAATTCTTTGTTTAATGCATGATTGGAATGCTTGGATATGATTTGATAAAGAGTAATGATTTATATATTATATATATAAACACATATACACAGAACTTGTATAATCAGTACATTCTAATTTTAAAATATTTGAAGAACCAATCAAATTCATTAATCGCATTATTTTTCCTAAAATAAATTCTCTTTTCTATTTGATTCAAACGCAATAAATAAATTTAATTGGTTTACCTTAACTTTTTAAAGATATATTCATTTACCACTTGCTACATCGAACTAAATTGAGAGAAAATTTTCTTTGGGACACATTGCATGGAAGATTTTCTCTTAAGTTGGAATACTAAAGGCATGTTTGGTTCATGAGATTTGGGGTGGAATTAGAAAAAAAAAAAAAATCCCAAATTCCACTTAATCCCATGTTCAGTCTAGGAAAGGAAGGGAAATCACCCATTCTCGGGGCCACGATCCATTCCTACATTGGCAGAATTTAAAATCCCTACCAAAATGGTGGGATATCATTTCCTATCTTGGCAAAAATGGGTCTCCCTCTCTCTCTGATGCCACACCACCACCACCACCAATCATTATCTCTCTCTCTCTCCATCACCACCACAAACCATCCTAAACAATAAAAACCCACTTAATTTCTACATATTTCGAGCTTTCAACAAAAACCTAGAAAATTAGATAAGCAATAAACAAAAAAAAAAAATGAACAAGAGCGACGGTGACATCATTCTGTAAGCGAATCTCGGCAATCTCAATGGCTGCCACGAAGGAAAGATTCACATGCATAGAGTTGATAGTCAAGTAAACCAATGTAAGAGAGGCATAGGCAAGTAGACTAGAGTTGACACTCGACGATGGAAAAAGAGTGAGACAGTGATGTAAACAGAGAAGAAAATAGTGATGTCAACTGTGAAGGCAGGGATGGAGACGAAGATGGTCGGGGATGAAAATAGTGACGGCAAGAGAGAGAGACAGAGAGGAGATAAAAAGAGGATAGAAAGAGAGATTTAAGAGAGAGAGAGAGAGAGAGATTTACTTTGATCAGGAGAGAGAGATATATTAATTTATTTTTATTTTAATATTTTGAATTAATAGTAATAAATTTAATACAAAAAATTAATTTTATATAAGAACAAATTTTCATTAATTTTATTTCAATCTACTTTTAACTTATACCAAACATAACATGGTATAATTTTAATCAAATTTTAAGTTTTACCAAACATGGAACGGTAATTTTTTAATATATTCTAATCCAATCCAATTCATTTTATTTTATTCCAATCTAGTTCATTCTATTCTAATCCTGCATGTCAAACGTAGCTTAAAGATAAGATGTCGGCAATTATTATTTAATAAATTAGATAAAAATATTTTAGTTATTAAATTAATTAATTTCAATATGATTATTCATTTTATTTACTAATAGAATCTAAAATATAATATTTTAATAAAATACCATTTGTTTATTTATACTCTCTCTCTCTCTTCCCCCCTCTCTCTCTCTCTCTCTCTCTCTAGATATATAGAGAAAGAGAGAGAGAGAGACAGTAGGTATGACAAAAATCCCCAATTGAATCCAAACTGAAGGGGCTTCGATTCGTTTAGGATGAGTTTGTGGCATTGAAAGCTTATCTCAAGTTGGTTTTAGGTCAAATTTTTTGGCTCTATTTTATTTGAGTCTAGTTTGGGTCAAAAACTTTTAACTTGATTATATTTCTATTACACATTATTATTATTATTATTATTTCTTTTTAAGTGTCGTGCATTATTATTTTGTTGTGGAACTTTATTAGTTCTAAGTATTATTTTGGTTCATGTTTTGGAATTTTGTTATGTGATAGTTATTATTTTGGTGTTTGTACTTAATGAATTCATATTTTCCATGAACTTTAATTAATATTATTTAGATTTGATGTTAAATTCAAGTAAAGATTAAGTTAGTTTAAGTTTTTATGTTTATTTATTGTTTGTTATTTATTTTTAATATAAATTCTATGATTTGTTAAAAATAGAATCAAGTCAAAACGGATCATTTTTAAGGTAGATTATCCCAAACAAGTTAGGGTTTGGAGCGAAAATTGATGACCCATTCGGATCACGAGTTGGGATTGGGACACCCCACCAAAGGTAGGTTGATCCAACTTCGATTTGACCAACTATCTTCCCTAATTGACAATGTTAGCTTAATAATTTTTTTTTTTTTTTAAAAGGTCATAATCACTAGGTAGAACAAAACCCACCTGGCAGTTGAGTTTTGCTTAAATGGTGATTACTGAATATGAGTAGATTATATATTAAATCAAATAAAATTACTTCACCGAATATTATTTTTAGAAGTTTTATCTCTCTATCAATTTAATCCCCTTTTACTATAACCATCTAAACACATCATATGTTTCTCTCGTCAACCTAACCAAAGCTCCTAACCTTTTAATACAACCATCCAAACACATCATAAGTTTCTCTCTCCAACCCAACTAAAGCTCCTTATTCCCAAGTTTCTCCATCTACATTTTGATTTTTGATTTTCCACTTGAAAGTTTCAATGATAATTCAAGTCCAGAACATAAGAAAGGTGAATAAGTTACAACAATCTTTTATGGATTTTTTAAGTTTACGTGCAATAAAAATATAACCAAAAATAAAATCAAAGGAGAAGAAAAAGAAAGATTCAAGATTTTTACGTGAAAAACCTACCACGGCAAAAATGAGACTAAAGTACGTCTCTAGTAATTTTCAAATGAAACCCACTATTATTGATGGATTACAATTAACTTTTGTAGCAACCCTTTGTCTAGATAACTTATCTGTCTTTACTAAATAGCAATCCCCAATTCCACTTATCACGAATATAAAATGATAACTCTATCTGTCTTCTAAATCTATTTGGTCTCTTTAAACTCGTGTTCTTGACTCACACACAAAGTTAACGAATCTTCCCTATTTCTTTTTAAAAAGTAAGGCCTCAAATTGGTGACTAATCAAGGTTGATGCACACACATAAAATATGTTCGCAAATCAAATAGAAGTTTGATTAAGACACTTTATGTGAATCTAAATGCAAAGAAATCACTCCCACAAAAGTAAAGAAGTTTTGGAATTTTTCCATTTCTGAAAAAAAAATATATAGTTAGCTTCTAAAGATTTCCCAATCATCCAAAGTTTCATGTAGTACCATTAAAGTTGATTACTTTTGTGCCAATGTTTATATAGGAGCTGACATTAATATCTAAGCATGGTGGATGCACACAAATTTTATGTTAGTGAAAAGCTCGCATGGTGGCATAGCCATCAGCAACTAAGCAATCAATGACAAACTAGACAAATAAAACCCAAAAAGAAAATAGATTGTAGTCCTAAAAATGAAAAATATAGATAAATATGGATAAAACTTGTAACTTCAAATAAAAGTATAAAATCCAATTCGTCGATGTTTGTGAAACCGAAATGTATTGGGATTTTCAAGGAAAACATGGTCAAAAAAATTTTAATGGGGTTCAAATAAATGAAATTCTAATCCCAATAATTTCATCTACCAGTCATATATGATGTTTTAACTAGAATACAATTAATCATGATCAGTCATCAACTTTTACCCAATAATTCCAATATCAGAAAACATTTCATATGCTCTTTATTTTGTTGAATTCATCAAATGAAATAACAAGAACAAATAATTCACAAACATCTAAACAAATAGAAAAATAAGAAAAAAAAAATTC
The DNA here is from genome assembly GCA_019925255.1 of Litchi chinensis. NCBI lineage: Eukaryota > Viridiplantae > Streptophyta > Magnoliopsida > Sapindales > Sapindaceae > Litchi > Litchi chinensis. The sequence goes on from CM034471.1 coordinate 13,858,483, forward strand.
AAGAATTATATATATACCTTATAAATAAATAAAAAAAAGTTTAAAAAACCCAAATTCAATCTAATAGTGAAATAAAATGAGCTAATAAATTTAGAGAGAAAGAAAATATGATATTGAAAATAAAGGTGAAACAAAGAGAAAAGAATTTTAAACACTTCCATTCTTCCATCTAAGACAACTGAATGGTTTAGGGAGGTCATCGGCACATCTTTCAGGTCAAATATGACCTTTTTTTTTTTTTTTTTTTACATTTAGTTTATTTTCATTATTTTAAATACAAATAATTAATTTAACTTTCATATATCTGTTTGACAATAAGCTTAATATGAAATAACAATTTTACCCTTAATCAATTTAACAAACAATTATTTTACAGATATTGAACTAACAATAGGGCTTGATTTATGCAATTAAGGATCTTAATCAAATGTTAAGCCATTATGTCAAAAAGCGGGACTGTAAATGAAAGAGGAACGAAATTTTGTTTAAAAAACGTAAAAACTGTCCTGTAGTTGGATGATCCGAAGTCTCAAACCCAATTCTTAGAAAGCAGTTGCAATCTTAGAATCATCCGGGTCGGAATTTTAAACCCAACCCGATAACCCGACCCACATGACCTTTTATGTCTTATTGCGTCGGATTACGGCACTCAAATAACCCGGTTTTGTTTAATACAACCTAATTATTATCGGGTCGGTTGACCCGATAAACGGACCCGAATAGAGACTATAAATGCTAGCCGCTTTCACCGTCTTTTCACCATTTCCTCTGGGTATCTCCATTCTCTTTTTCTTCATTTCCTTCGCCGCCGATCTCCACCCACAGCCCACCGGTCGGCCGACGGTCCACCCTCCCCGATCTCCTTTCTCTTATTCTTCTTCTCCCCTTTGCCGCTCCGCATCCTCCAGTCTCCGGTCAGAGCTTTTCATCCTCCACTTCCAGGTATCTCTTCTCTCCACTCTTCGGTCAGAGCTTTTCAACCGGTCTCTGGTTTTTGTTGTGACTCACATTCTTATATGTTCTGTATTTTTAAGCAACTTGTGTAGATGATGAGTTTCTTCTGGTGGATGTCAATTGTCATGCCTAACCATCATAGCATAACTACGGATATCTCTCAGCTCTAATATAAGATGTAAAATTACACTATTAGTGCAATTATTCTGCATTGATTATGCGCATTTGGATGCTGAAAATTTTAGGGTTTGTTTGTGTACACACTTGAAACCTGGACATAATTATAGGCAATAATCAGCTTGTAAATGGCACTTCCAGATTATTAGGACAACAATTGACATAATTATAGAACAATAATTACCCATGATTGGTTAGTAAGAATGATTGGGCTTTGGGGTTTGCTCCCTCAAGGTCTAATGTTCAAACCTTCATGGATATCTATATGGTCAAAGACTATAGTTTACTGTTTCTCAAAGATTGTAGAGTTCAGCGGGGGCTCCAGCTTCAAACTCGATTTTGCTAAGCGGTTTCAGAAAATTTCTGGATTATACTAAAAAAGAAAAGAAATTCAAGTCAACTTGGTTTTGATGGATTGTTGTGTGTCCTATATATGTTTGAAAAGTTTCAGACTGGTGATAAAATATTAAGGGCTGTTTTTCTCATGTCATAAGGCTACTTTCCTTTATACAAAAGATGTTTGTTGGCACATGGTGTTCATTTGAGTTTAGAAGAATCTTTAGTGCCTCATTAATTTAATTTTCATTTGACATTGTGATTGAAAGCTTTTAGTAATGACAATGTATTGGCTTCCATGAACATGATACAAGATTCTCTCGATTTTTTAATTTTGTTTATAGCAGTGATTGAAAGCTTTGTGGTGGATTGAACTTGTGTTTGTAATATGTCTTTGTGGTGGATTGAACTTTTTGTCTTTATTTGTACTTGTTTTACGAATCGTTATTTGTAATGTTTGAATTTATGTGTGATATGTAATATTCGGCATGTTAATTGTAATCAACAGGAACTTTTTGTATTTCAACGAATTATCAACCCGACTCGACCCGACAATTATTGGGTTGTGTTGGTTTGGACCTTATTCTTTGTCTTTAACCTATCTAGGGATGGGGAACATATTTGTGAAGAAGCCGAAGATCACAGAAGTTGATCGAGCAATTCTATCTCTGAAAACCCAACGGCGGAAGCTAGCCCAATACCAACAACAGCTTGATGCTGTTATTGAAGCTGAAAAGGAAGCTGCTAGGGATTTGATTCGTCAAAGGAGAAAGGATAGGGCATTGTTGGCTTTGAAGAAGAAGAAATCACAGGAGGAATTGTTGAAGCAAGTAGACACATGGATCATTAATGTCGAGCAACAATTGGCAGACATTGAACTAGCAAGCAAGCAGAAAGCTGTTTTTGATAGTTTAAAGGCAGGTAATAATGCCATCAAGGCCTTACAAAGTGAGATCAACATTGATGATGTTCAGAAATTAATGGATGATACTGAAGAAGCCAAGGCTTATCAAGATGTGAGTTCTATTCCCACTTTTAATAAACTTGCATCACTTAGATCTATTCTTTTATTTATTTATTATAATTTTGAAGGAAATCAATGCAATATTGGGTGAGAAATTATCAGCAGAAGATGAAGAGGAGATTTTGGCCGAATTTGAGAGCTTGGAAACTCAGGTATGTGTGTATGTTTGGACAACTGAAAGGCATTCATTATTGTTATACACTCCTACTTACTTCTATTTTAGTCAAATAACTGATGTTTCTGAACCTAGGTAGTTCTAATCTATTAATCATGATTAGTATTGCACGGTGTGCTTGCACCTCTTGGTAGTTCCATTTGCCCATCCTTGTATTGTTTATTGCATTCTGTGCTGACCTCTTTTTTTATCACATTCTACCGATGTCTGATTGAATATATATTTTAGAACCCTAACTGTGCATGGGACAGTCGATGTGCATTTTTCACATTCTGATTTACAAATTACTACTCTCAATTATTTAGAACATCAATGATTTTACATTAAACTGTAATGCGTTCCGAGTGCATCTCAGCAATCACTTTTTAGTTGGATATATTTCTTGCTGGTGTCTCCGCCAAGTTTATTATATTGTTTGGACACACAAATTGTTTATGTTGATCTTAAAATTTAAGATTTTGTCATCTACTTAAGCATATAGTAGTGCTTATATAGCCAATAATCGTACCTTGTCTCAATCCTTCTTTTCAGCTCACCCTTGAAGATATGCCGGAAGTGCCTAATAAAGTACATTCTGAAGAACTTGAGAATTTGGATCTTCCTGATGTGCCAACCAAGACTCCAGTTACTTCCAGTGCTGGAATTGTGTCTGCTGATGCCTCTTCAAAGAAGAAAGGTCTCTCTCTCTTTTTCTCTCTCTCACTTTCGCCCATACTCTCTTTCTCTTCAAATTCTTGACAGTGGTTCAAAATATGCAGTTATGGAGGAACCATTACCTGCTTAATTGGGAAAACAATTTAAATGATCTTGTGGAGCTGCTAAGCATTATTGATGAACCAGGTTTGGTAGCCTTTATCAAGATACTTATACTAATTCTTTTGGTTGGTTTTTCCTGTACATTGTACCTTGGCTTTAGCAATATCCATTGGTTTTGAATCAGATTTGTATAAATTTGTATAATAATATGTGATGAAATTCTTCATTACCTTTGGATTGCATCATTTGACATTGTAAATTCTTACCAGTAAGCATTAAATTATTACTTATGCGTGCCATAACGATTGTGGACGACCACTGGGCAAAGGACTTATTGCAGCACTACTCTAAGGTGATTTCTACTCCAAATGTCATCCCCAGGTACTTGTTCAATTTAAATTGTGAGAGTGGTAGATAATAGTAGAATGTAGGAGACTTTGGACTGTAAAGCGTGCTCAGTAATGCTCCTCTTGTCTAAATTTATGTAGCTACTATATATGGCTTTATATCTGCCTTCTGTTTTCAGTGTTAGGGAGCATGGAGTCTTAAACAAATGTGTAGATAGTTACACGGTTGTTTATGATTATGATTACTTTATTAACTTAATTTGTAGATAGTTATGTGCAATATTTGTTTGGTGTTGACAGTGCATGCTTCGGTTTTTATCGAAGGTCATGTTTGATACTGTTTATGGTACTGTATTTCTCCATTAATGTATTGTATGAAGTTGTATTAGCTTTATGAATGTATAAAAATGAAAAAAATTAAAAAACTTAATTAAATTTTTTCTTTAAAAAAAAATGCCAGATCGGAGAATGGAGGAGGCCACTCTGCAGATCTCTAACCTGTGGAAGCTGGCAAAGGTTGTTGTCTGCAGAATATGGAGGAGGCTGTTGCCTCTTCCTTTTAAGTGGGAGGAGGGTGGTTAAGGTGAGGAATAACAATGGATAGGATCGGATTGGGTTTTGTTATTTTCAAACCTGACCTGAAATTTTTTAAGGGGCATCCCAAACCCGATCATTGCTCCAAATGGATCGTTATTTTCCGTTCCAAATCCAAATCCGATTGGAGGGATTTGTTCTGAATCCGACTAGTTGATTCGATTTAATTTTTAACTAAACAAATATACAAATAAAAAATATATATATATATATATTTAAACTTTCGGGAGTTTAATTTAATTACAATACAACACATTTATATAATTATTAATGTAATGTTCATAAAATACACAAAATTTTTAAACACAAATACAAAAGACTAATTACATCATAAATGTTTCATTACAAATATCAATTTACTATACACATGATGAAATTCCATTATACAATCCAAAATATTAATATTATATGGTCATAGATACCAAAATAATAGCAATAATTTAACTAAGTTTCATGACAAACACCAAATAAATAATAAACCAACTGAAACATTACAAAAATCCATGCTAAAATCAATCCGAAAGCTTTCAAACACAAGCCTTTTATATATATATCCTCAAGTTATCAAGTTTTAATGTTCTACATAAATAATATCAAGAGTGTAATAATTGTCATAATTATCCCTTCACCATTACCATCATTACCTTCTTCATAACAATCACCTTGTCGAGCCCTTTTATCTAACCCTACATATATGAACAAATAAAATATGTTAATCAATATCAAATAAATATAATAAACTAACACGAATTTGAAATTTATAACTTTCATACCTCGCTTTTCAGTTGACAATCAATTTAAAGCACACATTAATGCTTCTAATGTGTTTGGATGCAATTTACTACGATGTGGATGAACTACTTTACCACTAGTGCTGAAGGTTAATTCTGAAGCAATTATTTATATGAGAATGACATAAACATCTCTTGTAACCCTAATAAAAATAGGATACTTACTTCCATTTGTCTTCGACCACATAAGAATATCTAAGTTATCACAATTTGGCAAAACTTTTCATCCAATTAAGCATCTAACTCTGACTTAGAAAAAGTTGTATCATGTTCACTCATATAATCATCATAATATATTAATCGATCATATTTTCTTTTACTTGACAAATGAGATGGACTGTGATCATAACTAGAACTTGCATCTGCTTAAGCCTTCGAGATGTACTCAATCACCAAATCATGACACACATTGTAAGCTCGAGTGACATGAAAGCTTAAGTCACATGAACTAAAAAAGTTGCTCAAAATAAAACCTTAGCAACCTAAGGTGATATCGCGAATCTAAAATTGTTGCAACTGCTAGTACACCATGAAGTTTTTCCCAATATTGGTCAAATTTTGCAATCATTTTTCTTGCCATCATTCGTATCACTTCACTCTTAAACTCAAGTCAATCAAGTAATGACAATCTAATTTCACAAGCTTTAACCAAAAAAAGAGTAGTCATTGGATATTGTATATTAGAAAACTTTTCAATTACTTTATAAAATTTTTTCAATTTATCTTCTAGTTTAGTAGCTAGCTCCTAATATATATATATATATATATATATATATATATATTGTTTGAGATATTTTTATATTGTCATTCACGAGCAACCCAATGAGGAAAAACTATTTTGAATTTCAATACAATAGTGAGCATAAGATTAGTGAAGTTCCATCTAATCTTACAATCAAGAGCTAATCTCTGATTACATAGAAGATCGAAGGATCTCATACAAAAGAGATCGATAAACAAAAGCGATCGATGATCTTCTCTGAGAGATTGATTATCTCCAAAGAAGGAGGTCGATTTCTCCTCTTGGAAAAGACCGATCCTCCCTCTTGGAAAAGACTCACACTTTCACCATAAGTGGAGATGCCCTTTCAATTTTTTTTTTTTTTTTTTTTCAGTCAATGGCATTTTCATTCATTGACTTTCTTTTATTTAGGTAAAGGACACTTTCATCTTTTCTAGAATTAATCGTCACCAATCACCCGTAAAATCTGGAGTCTGTTGCAAAATAATGATATTTACTATATATTTTATGTTTTTCCCTAAAGATAATGGAGTTTGTGCAATTTACCCAATTTTTAATTGGGTATAAAAGTTCGACCTCAAGAATAAATCTCTCACTTTTTAAAAAATTTTGAAATAAAGAAAATCAAAGCTAAAAGAAGTTTTTTTTTTCTATAATAAAAAAAAAAGAAAGAAAAACAAACTTAAGAAGCATGGTGACAAAATGGAGAAATGGCAAAATGATTGAAAAGTCGAAACATAAGGAAACAAAACAACAAAAAAAGACCACCTGTCCGAATATGATAAAGATAGAACTAATTGGAGCCTTAATTTGGCACCATCTCAGCTAGTCCCCACATAATAAGGACCCAATTTATCTACATCTATTTCCCATTAACATGAGACGGCATTCCCCTGTTGATTTTGGGTTTCGGAATCGGGTGTGAATTTATTATTTACCTGCTTGTGCCCAGAAAACAAATTCGTTTCACTGAAAGATCGCTGCTAAACGCTCACAAACTTATTCATGTTTCACAAGTACTTTAGTGAACAACATAATGCTATGAAAATATTCAAGAACCAACATCCACAATCGCTGACGTAGTGAACATAATACATAATCTTCCGTCCATCCGTTCTCAGTTGTATTTTTAAATGTCCAGTTTACAAAAACTTTTGAATCAAACAGGAACTCATTGATTAAGTCATAATTCCAGGCGCGACCCGAAGGGGAGCTTTTCCGGTTCGACTCGCTGAAAAATCTAGAGAGCATAAGACGTCCTACATTCTCAACCGCAACAGCACTCATCTCAGTTGCGCTAGCTGCATTCTCAGAAGTATTCAGGTAGTACATATGTTGACTGTCCAAAATAAATAGCGCAAATACTTGAGGAGCATTGTAATGTGGGTAGGCGGACCAGCTTACTCGGTCTCCTTCCTCACCCTATATCAATAGTAATACATCACAACAATCAGAAAACCATTAAAAAAAAAAAAAAACTTCAATCGTAATAGAAGAGACTCCTTTTAGGACATCCAACTTAAAAGAGGTCGCAGGGACATACTAGTATAGGATTTTCTTTCTTTCTAAAATAAATATTAAAATAAACTAGTTAATCAGAAGACCTTACCAATGAGACTGGTACACCAAACATGACACAAATGTAAATAAAAACACCTTACCAACTCGACTAGCTAGTTCAAATAATATATGCCAAACATTCAATGTAAACAAGGATGTCTTACCAACTCGACTAGATAGTACAAATAACTTTGCAATCTAACCAAGATACCTAAGATGAATCTGCTGAAGTGTTTTGTCCACCCACAAAATCAATCAATCATACCCCAAAAGGAAATTAAAATTTGATAAGATCAAATTTAACATCACTCTCACCAATTAGTTTAATATTTGGCAGGAACTGGCACACAAGGAATTCAAAAATTTGATGAGATCAAATCAGCATCCTAATAAAATACAAGAATTATGTGCATGTCATGTTATGTCTATCTTGTGCATCCATGTTAATTAGGTCAATTGGATCAAGGATCAGAAGTCATTAGGAATTAAGAAGTGGCCATTGCTCTTTTACAATTTAGTGATGTGATTGTTCAGCAACTACAATATCAAATCATTTATGAAACTAATGCTTCGCTAATAAATAAATGACAACTAATAACTAGTTTAGAATATATTACCTGAACATGTCATCTAATAATGCTTCTGCCGTTGGTTTATCAGAGAAGATCTTATAAGTAAAATCGTTTTTGCTGTGTTTTCCATGCCGAAATAAACCTTAAGCCCAAGACAAATATCAAATATCTAATTTGTCGAAGAAAAAGAAATAAAAAAGACAATACAAAAAGGCAAACATACGACAAAATCGATGATTTGGTACAAAAAGATCAATAAGAAAGTAAAGTTAGCATTTGCTGGTAACTCACAGGATTTAAGATGCTCCTCACAAAAGTGACATCAAGATGCTGTAGTTTCCTATTCGGAATTGAAATTGAAGGACTTAAATGAATATCCTGTTCATCCAGTGGTGCAGCGACCACAACGACTTCACGTGTGTAACTAGCTCCTTTATTGGACTTAAGCTCGCAATAATTTTGAAGGTGAGAAATAGACTCTATTTGTTCATGGTGGTGCAATTCAACATCTGAACGATTAATTAACCCAGCAGCCATCTGCCAGTTCCCACCTTCAACTGCCCATAATCCTCCAGTCATTGCTGCCAAAGAAACAACACCGGCAAGTCCACTGATTCTGGTAGTCTGAGCATAATTGTATCTTGTGAAAATAGTAAAATTCTAACAATGCCGTTTAAGTTAGATGGATTTGACTAACATTAATGGTTGGGGAATTTATAGTTTTTATCCAAATGAAAAGAAAATTTTTATTTTTATTTGGATTTTTAAAAAAATTTGTTTTTGATCTCTCAAACAAATTATTTCCATTGTATACCCAAGATTACCAAAATACCCTTAAGTTGAAAATCATTCAAATGCCCAAATGTGAAATTACGAAAATAACATTCTTTATCATAACAATATCCTCCCTTTTTCCTCTTCTCCATCAATAATTTTTGAGATTCAATTTATCATTGCAGCTGAGAAACAATTTATTGAGAGGATTATTCATTCGAGCTTTTTCATCCATTGAAGTTTTTGGATCCATTCAAGTTTATATCATTGAAGGTTTTGAAGATTCTTCTTCCATTTGAGTTTGAAAGGTAATGTATGAGTTTTTTTTTGTTGGTTTTTAAGTTGTTTTATTTATATTTGTAGCTAAAAGACTGTAAGAATGATTTGATTATGAGATATAAATTTTTCTGAAATCTGCGACGAAATCTGCAAAATCTGCGACGAAATCGGTTTTTCACAGGGTGGAAAACCGATTGAAGAGTTGTAATGATTTTTTAGTGGCTCGGTTTTTAAATGACTGGAAAACCGATTGAATGGTATTTCTGGGTTTTTGAGAGAATGAAAAACCAATAACTTCATTGAAAAACCGAATTTAGCACATTCTTCATGGTTTTTTTTTTTTTTTTTTATATGTTTGTGTTGCTATGAATTGAATATGATTCAATATGATTGTATTTTGTAATGTTGTCTGATTGAAATGAGATTTAATAGTATTATTTTATTTAAATGTTATAGGAATGGCTCAAGAGACAGTTGTAATCAACTTTGACGGAGAGTAGAATGGATGTAATTACGTTGGAGGGGAGTCGATCATGTGTGGGGTCCATAAAAATAGTAGTTTTTCATCATTGGTGGACGTTGTATACAGAGAGGCTGGTATTGATAGAAGAAGGTGAGATATCCGTATATATTATTTATTACAAAGTACGACAAATGGTCAGGTTAAAAAGATACGTATCATGTCCGATCTTGGTGTTGTTGGTTTGATGACAATAAAAAATATTGATATTAAGAGATATATATCGATAAGATTGCAAGAGATTTTAGAGTTGGGGTTGGTAGTCGTATCGTTTATCCATTTGTCACTGATTCAAGACTAGACATAAGACATGACTAAGCAAATATGGATAGACTTGTAAATCCACATATGGTTGAAAGTCATTTTTATCTCACTTTAGGTATTGGAAGCAATCAAGTTGATATTTCTGTCATCCCATTTATATCGGTTGAAAATCTCATTCGTGACGTTAATGATGACTATATGAATTATGGTACTGATGATGAAGATCAGAACACAGATGATAATAGTGATGGAATAAGAGATAGTGATGAAGAGCAAACTGGAGATAATGATGAAGAGGAAACTCGATTTGATAATGTAGCTGAAGAAGAAGAGTTTCAAGAAATAAGATTTTCAGGTTTACAATTTCAGAACAATTCTTCACAACCATACTAGATTGTTCCTGGTGTAGAACTAGGGGACATTGAGGCTACTTCAAGCGCTACGTCAACCGTCTACCAACGTGGTATGTTGTATAAAGGAGCATTCTTTACTAGTAAAGAATAAATAAGTATAGCTATTGACGAATATGCTCTGAAAGCTAAGTTTGAATATCGGGTTAGACGTTCGGACACAGAGTGATTTGAAGTCGGTTGTAAATATAAAACTTGTAGCTTTATAGTTCATGCAAGATGTAGAAAGAGTTGTTCAATGTGGTTTGTGTTGAAGTATGTAGCGGAACACACGTGTCGTCAGACAGCCATAGAATCACATATGAAGAGTGTGAAGGCTATTGTGATTGAAAAATTATATGCAGGAAAGGTGGGAAGAGATCTTTATACATCTAATCATTTGGTTGGAGAAATGCTAAAGCAGTATGGAGTGTAGATCTTATATAGTAAAGCTTGGAAGACTTTACAATATGCAAAGAAACTAGCATATGGGCAAGTGAATGAATCATATCAACAGCTTCCGTCCTACTTTGAAATGTTAAAACTTTCAAACCCTGGCACAATAACAGCAATTAAGAGAGATGAAAATAACCGTTTCTTGTATTCGTTCGTTGCACTTGGAACTTCCATTGAGAGTTTTTGGTCTTACATGAGACCGATTGTTTCTATTGATGTCACTCATTTGAAAGGTGAATATAAAGAGGTGATTTTTTTTTTTTTTTGCTGCGTACAAAGATGGGTCGGAGATAATTTATCCCATCCTATTTGGATTTGCTGATGGAGAGTTGGACAATTCATGGACTTGGTTCCTAAAAAAGTTGAGAGGGGCAATCGAGGTGTCAGACGATTTGCTTATCATATCGGATCGTCCTAAGAGCATATTGAATGAGATGAAATCAGCTTTTCTTGAAGTCCCACATGTGTTATGTTTTTTTCCACTTGTGACAAAACCTTAAGTAACAGTGTAAAAAGCGTTCGGATATGGAAAATGCATTTTACAATGCAGCATATTGTTATGTGCCTGATGAATGAAATAGAATATTGGAAGAAATACATGCATTGCATCCAAACACACATGGAGCTTTGGTTAAGGCTAGAGTGAGCAGGTGGTCACGAGCACATTGTCCAAGAAAAAGATATGAAATGATGACTACCAACATTGCAGAGTCGCTCAACAATTGCATGATGCAAGCACGTCGTTTGCCAATAACAATTGCACATGAATATGTAAGAAATGTATTGCAAAGATGGTTTAATAATAGACGTGTTGCCACTGAAAAGCTCACAATGTATGTTACTACCGCTGCATATGATCGTATCATGTTGACAAAAGATTTATCCACGGAAGGTAGCGTACATCCCATTATAGAATCGTATCATTACAGCGTCATACATCCTAGCAAAGGAGATGCGATGGTTGACATTCAACAACACACATGTACGTATAAGCAATGGAACCTTGATCAGTTGTCATGTGTTCATACATGTGCTGTGGCCAGGTATGGTAATTATACATTGTTGTTTTTAGTATTTCATGTTATAGCGTGACACTTAAATTGTTGATACATGTTAGGTTCAAAGGCGTTAGTTGTGATACACTTTACAATCAGTATTATAGCGTGGAGTGGCTAAAAGCCGCATATGCACGTCCGATTAATCTCGTCCCTAAATTGGCCAGTTGGAATGTTTCAGCGGAAGTTAGAAGCATGGTTATATTACCACCCAAAGGTAAAAGACAAGCAGGTAGGCCGAAGGAGATTCAGATTCCTTCAGCTGGGAAAGATTGTCGTTGAAAAAAGTGTAGAAGATGTGGTCAAAGGGGACATAACCGTCTTTGTTGCCCTAACCCCCCAACTTTCATTAGTGAAGGGACAAGCACAGACGTGAATGTGGATGTTGGAACGAGTACAAATGCTACTGAAAACGAGCCGCGCTCCTGAAGATGTCGCTTGTGTCATGAGACTGGACACAACCAATATCGATGTCCTCAACGGTTTCCTACTCCTCAATTGACGAAAATGATGATTAGCAATTTATTGACATTTTATTCATACATGTTCTATCTAAAACGTTTTTATGTTAATTACTCCATTATATACTAATACAGCTATAACAATATAATTGGATCAGTTACTAAATTATTAATCCATTTCTATTGTTTTTGTATCATTTTATAAGCTCGGAATCATAAAATAGGGTGGAAAACAAAAATCTATTTTTAAGGGTGCCTGAAAAACCGACAATGGTTTTCCAGGCACCCTTAAAAACCGATTTGCACTTACCTTTCACATGATTTTCTGTGACCAACAAATGAACCCAAAATTGCAAGTAATGATCGGTTTTTAAGGTCACATGAAAAACCGATACATCGATTTTTCAGGCTTGGTGAAAAATCGATCCAATTGCCTTTCATTTTTGCCTTCCAAGGTAATATGAATCGGTTTTTAAGGTGACTTGAAAAACCGGCATCGGTTTTTCAGGCTTGGTGAAAAACCGATCCACTTGCCTTTGATTTTTGCCTTCCAGAGTAACATAAATCGGTTTTTAACGTCGCCTAAAAAACCGATACCTGTTTTTCAGGCTTGGTAAAAAACCGATCCACTTGCCTTTGATTTTTTCCTTTCAGAGTAACATAAATCGGTTTTTAACGTCACCTGAAAAACCGAGGCTTGGTGAAAAATCGATTCACTTGCCTTTAATTTTTCCCTTCCAAAAGGCCAAGTATGGATCGGTTTTTAAGGGAGTTTGAAAAACCGATACTGGTTTTTGAAGCTCCCTTAAAAACAGATCCACACTTGGCATTCGATTTATAACTTCCATATTTGTTTTTGTGACTAACAAATGACCCCAAAATTGCTTTAAGCAAACCAATTAATAACAAATTACACAAATAACTAATTTTATGACCCCACATAATCAAATTCAAATAACATACGATAATATCATGCCAATATAAAACTTAAAACCCTTTCATGTTGATCCACTACACTATGATTGTCGATAATGATGCTCTTTTATTTGATATAACATCATTTCTATTATTTTTTTATCATTTTAGAAGTTTAGAATCATAAAATAGAGTGGAAAGAGGGGTTAAAATGGAACAAAAATATGAATCGGTCTTTAAGGGTATAAAAAAAAAAAAAAACTGGATGTCACTTGCCTTCGATTTTTTCCTTCAATATGGTTTTCTATTACCAACAAATGACCTCAAAATTGCTTCAAGCTAACCAATTAACATTAAATGACACAAATAACCAATTTTATAACCCCACATCAATAGATTCAAGTAACATAAAATAATATCATTACAATATTTCGCTTAAAACCGATTCATGTTAACCCATCGCACTATGATGGTCGATAATGATGATATTTTATGAGATATAACATCATTTCTATTATTTTTGTATTATTTTAGAAGTTTGGATCCACCAAAAAGAGTAAAAAAAGGGGGTTGAATTTGAACTTTCACATGAATCGGTTTTTAAGGGCCCATGAAAAACCGGTATCGAATTTTCATGTGCCCTTAAAAACCGATCTTCACTTGGGTTCAATATTTCATCATTCTCGGTTTTCTAATGGCCTGAAAAACCGATGTCGGTTTTTAAACGTTGATGAAAAATCGATTATGAGATTTTGAACCTTATAAAGTGATTAGATTTTAAGAGTTAAAATTAGATACTTAATATTATTTTCAATCTAATTTGAATAAAGAGTTTAATTTATTTATAGTTGTATGTTCATTTTATTTTCCTTTAAGTCAATTATTTTTACAAATCATTATTAACTTGTATTTAAATATGTTATATAGAATAGAGAGTGTATAACTGTTACATTATATTATGACATATATACATGTATTATTATTTACAATTTCTATGATATAGTTTTTAAGTTAAAATACAAATGATAATATGTAGAATATCAATTTCATTAGTTGTTAGGAGGGGGGTTGAAATCCTAAGTGTCACAAATTACCAATATAAAATTAAAATGTTTAGGGTTATATACAATGTTCATTAAAATGTTTAATTTATTATGATTTGTTGGTAATTAAAAAATATAGAATGTAATTAAATAAAATAAATAATATACACAAATTAAATTTATTTATATACAATTTCCCCATCAGAGTCTACAAACTATTTCCCAAATTTATTAACTTTATACATCGGCTTCGTAAACATATATATGTCTCTGGCAATCTCTGCCTTCAGTGCAATGACATCTGCAGCGATATCGGGTTTTCTTGATTTTTATGTACTCTCTTTAGATTGCAAAAGGTCGCGTACGTATATGGCCACATATGTTCCACAACTCGTTCTGTATCAGTAGTAAGTTGATTAAATATCATAACATATAGACTATATATATTAATTAAGTTATAAACTTACTCACCAATCAGGTTGCTGGGGCACAACTGATCTATCAAGACGCTCAACTTTCCACCGCTCATCCACGGGTGGCATATCTATCTGGGTCTGCTCATAAAATCCTATGAACCGCAACAAAATAGGCATAAAACATATCAGCAGCTCAAGTGGCTGTAGCCGTTCGGTTATGTCAACATTCGCAAGGGAATCATATATTATGATTTTCTGCTCTCTAAGGCACACCTGACATAGGACCCAGTGTTCTTGATTCAGGCTACATGGTAATAACACCTGCATTTGAAAACGTTAGTGCTATAGGACTAGTTCGAATAATCAAATAATAAATATTAACCTTCAAACAACACTTAACATTATCAACCCGCCACCACGAGATGGATGCGTCTATCTGCCCACGACCATACACAAGCCACTCTGAGGGTACATCAGCTGTAACTAGATCAAATTTTACACCTTTGCTGACGTATTGCTGCTTGTAATATGTTATCATAAAGCCTGCATGATAAAAATTAAACATGTTATCAAAGATCAAGGACACACAACATGAAATTGTAAATGCATAACTAACTGAAATGTAAATACTTACAAACAAAGAATTGCTATAGACAGCATATCTACGATCATCCACCTCATTCCACCATTTTCTTCATAGGCACATCAAATAAGAATCGATGTGCTCATTAGTCAACCACATGTTTTCGTTCTCGAGGGTGACCAATGTGGTCGGTATCACACACCACTTATAACGATCAACCGAACGCCTACAATTCAAAAAAAAAAAAAATTAAGCATTATTATAAATTTTCTTATATTAACAACTAGGATGCAGGAATTATTACACTTTTTTTCAATATCTGAGATCCAAAGTGGTTGAAGCTTTATATTTATTATAGACAACTTCTACGGGGTTTGTAGACTCTACCACCTCCCCCACCTACTGTTGGGCCACTTTTTTTTTTTCTTTTTCGCTGGCCTTGGATCCGTGTATGGCGTCCGTAGATATGCTGCTGGCTTCATCTTTCATTTGCCCTGTTCCTGAATGCTCTCATCCTGTAGCTGTAAGTAAATTAAAACATGAATTACACATTTACAATTATATTTAAAATGCAACATAACAGAGATACAAAGTCTACCTGGTTATACTCACGCTCAGCGTCTGCACCTAATACACCTCCTGAGTCCTTTTGGGAGTGGTGGACTTCCTCTTCCTCCTCTTGATAGGGTGACTAGTGGACACCCCGTGATTGAAAGACCTCTTGCTTATCTTTTTGATGGGGTGACTGATGGACACCCTGTGACTGAAAGACCTCCTGCTCCTCCTGATGGATGGCTGACTAGCCTACATTGATAGGCGACCGACGGATACCCTCGTCCTGATGTGGTGATGGTGGTGGTGGTGACGGGTAATAGATGTGCTCATCGCGGACAAAGCTCCCACCATCATCATCGTCGTCGTCGTCATCTGGATTATGCCTACCAACCGGAGACCTGAAAATTTTTAAATGCTTTTCCACCCGTCTCAGCCTCCTATCCATCTCCCTTACAATCTTCAAGGTTGCCTTCTGCCTCCTATCTATCCTACTTAACTTCTTATGGGTTGTCTTCTGTAAATCCATAATATACTCAAACAACCACTTCACCTGTATAATAGAATCATATATATATATATTTTACATACTGCACAGAATTTAAAAAAAAAATTGACAGTCTCCTTTGTTTTTTGAGTATCTAAGGAAATAAAATCTGCATATTTAAATAAATTACACTTCGTCTATCATGTTTAGAGACTCCGTCTCTCTTTCACACTCCGTACTACTATACAACATGTCCACATCTTTTGCATTTACTACAATGGAAATTCATTGAATAATATTATATAAATAGAATATTCATACCTCATAATCTACGTTCCGTACATTGTGCTCCTTATTTGTGCGAAACTCTAAAAAGGTATCATCTTATTCAGATTGCATGCTTCAGACGTTTTCATTCGGATCATCGTCACCCTCCACCTCATCATCATCCTTGTCATCATCACCTTTTCCACCCTCTACCTCATAATCATCATCACCCCTACACCATCATCGAAACCATCGTCGTCGTCGTCATCATCATCATTATCACCATCACTCCCTTTGTTGCCCTATTTATGTACCTCTTTATCAACCATATGATTCGAATTAAAAGATTTCCAATAATTCATGTCCCTTTCGGCATCAGTAGACTCAAAGGTTTGCGCAATGCCAACTATCCGCATTATATAAATATATATAGTTATACTACAATTATATACTTAATATAAATAACGATAGTTATAACAAACAAATAATTGACACCAATTTAGGTTATGTTTGTCACTTACGGGGGGAAAATCATCTAGGCTTTTTATATTTGTCAGTGTTCTTTCAGTGATCGTCTCATACATCTTGACAGATCATTTTGCAATAATGGGATACTTTTTGATATCTTCTCTCTCAACATCGAGAATAACTCCACTAACCACCACTATAATGTAAAAATGATTAAACAAAAAACATACATGTAGTTAGTAATGGCCAGATAATATATAATGCAAAATTGATTAAACTAAAAACATACATATAACCCTATATATTAACCGTAATAGAAGGAAGCAATAAATATTGAAGGTATTAGTTATACCTGAAACGCCAACACATAGCCATAAATATTAATGGTTCTTGGTGATTTTCTGATCCGCTCTTCATTAAGTGTCATGTCAAAACAGTGTAATAGGATACTATAACATAATGTGCCCCAAGGGAATGACTTCCACGCCTCTATATTCTTAATTATGACCCATATAAATGTACTTATACTAGCCCTATCTTCCAGTCCTATAAAGAGATGGAAAGCAATTCCTACATTCACTAACTTCAAAATATCTTCATCATTTATTGAATCCTAGCCTGCACGGTCTCGTTGGCTTATATGGCTTATTGCCTCAAAAAATATGACTAACTGGCTCACCTTCGGCGACACTCCATTAAACATTCGCCATAGGAGACCGTTTTGGTCATTTGGCACTGTTTGGTAGATTTTACGGTCGATGCCCCCAAAAGGAAGTCCTATCACCAACAAAAACTCCTGTTTCCCAAACCTATACCTTCTCTCCCCGATTTTAAACCACATCTCATCACGACGTGCACCAGTGACCTTCAACTCTCTAGCAAGCACCCATAATATCACGGAGCCAACAATTGTATTATCAGTTATCTTCAAAATGTGTCCGAACGGGTATTCTGTCATGAACCGGTTGTATAGATTTCTTCTATTAATAATGGCAACTATCTTATTAACCAACCTCTGATCGATGTGTGTATTCCCACTCGTATGTGTGCCAATTGTTTGTAAACTATATTTATAATTGAAATCCATCTGTAGAAAAAAAAAAAACAGCAAAGAAATCAGTAGGGATGTTATAAACTGAATCGGTTTTTTACGGTATCTTAAAAACCGATAAATGATATCGATCGGTTTTTCACTTTGGTTTTCAAGAACGGTTTTGAAGATCGATTTTTCATTTCGGTTTTCAATGATCAATTTTTCATTTCAGTTTTTCACTTCGATTACTCACAATAGTGAAAAACCGAACTTAAAAAGGGATTTGAAAAACCGATCTGAAAAATCGATCCGATGCCGACGACGCTGCTATCGTCGGAATCGGTCATTTTCAACCCAAATAGGACCAAACACAATTAAATCCAACCTATTCTAAACCTAATAATCATAATCTAACATCCATAACACAATAAACATTTCAAAATCGCAAATATCAATAAAAAACTACAACAAACATTTCAAAAACCTTACCTTCGCCATATTTGTAGGTTCACCGACGGTAGGAGCTAATCGGGAAAGGTCGAAAACGTCGCGAGAATAGTCGAAAAAAGTCAATCTGACTCGTCGGGTCATGATCGGGTTTGGGTCTTAGAAAAATCGATGTGATTTTGAGTGGGTCGGTGATGGAAGTGAGATCCATCGATTTTTTAGGACTATATATATGCAGGGCCTTTGTCGTAATTTTACGTTTCAGATTTTTGTAAATTTTTAACTGTTTAGGGTTTTTTTGTAAAAATATCCAGGGGTATTATGGGTAATTTGGATATATCATCAAATTTATTTGTTTGAGGGATTAAAAATATTTTTTTTAAAAAATAATGGGTAAAAACAAATTTCACCCTTTTTAGATGAGTATTTCTGACAATTTCCACTTAATGGTTTTTGACTAATGAAATGGAGTGTTATGTAATAAAAAAATAAATATGTTTATGGATATTTTTAAGCAAATCTTATGTCGACATTTAGAAATGGTAGACTGGAGATTTTAGACCCAATACCTGCAATCAGAAAGCAACAAAGCAAACCAAAGAAAGGAGAGAGGAAGAACAAGAGATTGTAAAGTGATTTTTGCATGGTTCGGTAATGGTGCCTATGTCCACGGGCCACTTTAAATATATTTTGGCAGAGTGGTGGTCTTATTAAAAATGAGCTCTCTCTCCCTACAAATAATTTCACTCCTATCTATAGAGAGAGATTTACAATTGAGTGTAGTACATGTTAAGAAACAATAATTATACTAACTATTCTGTCATAGCCATACTGAATTAATTAACAATTCTGACATGACCATTCTTGCATTAATTGCTCCTCGAGATTCGGGATTGTATAGATCTCACAGGTACGAGACCTGAGGTCTGAGAGCTTAAAGCTGAGACTTGAGACCTGAGATCTGAGAGTTGAAAGCTGAATTCTACGAGCTGAGAGCTCACAAAGGTCTCGTTTGGAATATGTACTAGATTGCAGCTCTTCAAGTTGCGAGCTTGAGGGAGGTATAACCCTCAGAACCTAGCAATAGAAGAGCTCATTCAGAGGGTTCAACAGTTGAAGGAGCAACCTGAACCCCAGGTTCTGAAAGAGCAGTATAAGGAGAGAACCCCTCTCATTAGGGAACTCGAGACACAACCTCTCCCTCCCAGATTCAAACTCTTCAACATTCCACCTTATAATGGGGACAGCGACTCTACGACCATCTGGATGCTTTCAATATCCAAATGGATCTCCAGACGTCCAACCCCTTGGTAAAATGCCATGTTTTCTCAGCCACCTTGGGCGACATTTCGTGAGCTTGGTTCAGGCGTCTCCCAACTCGCAACATAAACAGCTGGGGGGAGTGTCAACGAAGATTCATCAGCTAGTACCAGACTCTAAAAAAGTAGCTCGCACCACCCTGCCACCTCACTACAATCTTTCAGCGGCAGGGCGAGTCCTTGAAAGATTACATTACCAAGTTCAGACACGAGGTCGCTAACGTGGAGAATCCCTCAGATGACAGCATCCTAACTGCGATCTCAGTTGGGCTTCACAAGGATGGGAAGCTCTATGAGAACATATACAAATCCCCAGTAAGGGACCTGAGTGAATTCTATAAACGAGCTGCAAGGGAGATTAGATGGAAAGAAACCTTTGACTCCAAAAAGTCTAACCAAATGGATGATTCGGGCAGTCCCAACCAGTTGAAGAAAAGAAATAATGGTGGAGACATAAATGAAGGTCAAAATGAGGACTCAAGGCATCAGGTCGCCAAAAAGGTAAAAAACGAGCTCAAAAGCGAGCGACCTCAACATCAAGGTCGCCATGATAGCTACAACGTCTTGTTTGATACGCAAGACAACATCTTTACAACGGAAAGGGGTAGAGAGGACTTCAGGAAACTCGCTCCCATAAAGACCCTTGCTAAGTTCAAAAACAAGAACAAATTTTGTGTCTATCATGATGAGGTCGGGCACAATACTTCAGATTGCTGGAAGTTGAAAGATGCTATCGAGGACCTAATCAAACAAGGCCGTCTGGGAGAATACGTGGTGCAACCAACATAGTAGCAGCCTCAGCAGGCTACCAAGCTGGATGTGAACCCTTAGTGCGTCCACATTGCAGTTGCTCCTAACAGATCATGTCTCTAATTTGTAATTCAATTTAATAAATCAATAGAGGATATGAATTTTCTTCAGTACTTTATATTACAGCTGCTTTATTGATTTCTTAAAATCATATCATGAAACCATGGAAAGCGCTTACGCGACCTGTTAGCTGAGGTCGCGACCCTCTGAACAGCCTGCTATTATGCTATCTTAGCTGAGGCTCCGACCTACTGGAGATAGCTAGCTATAGTGCTGTTAGCTGAGGCCAGCCTACTGGACAGTTCATAAAAACGTGTCGCTATGGTAAGAGAGGTTACGACCTATTGGACAGCTCGCTAGTACACTATCTTAGCTGAGGCTCCGACCTACTAGAGATAGCTAGCGCTGTTAGCTGAGGTTACCACCCCCTACGTAGTCCGATGAGATATTGCTATGGCAGGCGAGGTTCTGACCCCCTGTATAGCTCGCAACAATGTTTTTATATATTATGCTGGCTGAGTTCCTTAATCGAGTTAGGGTTTAAAACCACAGCCTGTGATGGTCAAGCGATCTTCCAAGCTCTCATAAGGTATTTTTACCCTTGAGCAATACATTGATTAACGCATTAATCATCTAAATTTTCTGTTCGCAAGAAAATCCAGGGGAAAGAAGCACAATCACGAAAGGCCTCAAAGAAAATATATCAAGCTCAGCAGCTTCAGTAGTCACCACAAGATGAGACAAAACCTGAAAAGGCGCCAAGGCAAATCAAGACACATCAACTTTTACCAGCGAGTTCGAGCTCTCAGTCCGAAAATCGCACTAAGAGCTAGGGGACCTATATTGTGGGTAAATTCTGGTCTGCAAAAATGAGCTGGTAAAAGCCTAAAGAACCAATCCAATAAACTGACCCAACTCTTAGCTCTCAGACCTCAGCTCACAGGTTGAGCTCGTAGCTCGCAGCTCGTAGGATTCAGCTCTCAGACCTCAACTCTCAAGTCTCAGGTCTCAGGTCTCAGCCCTCAGCTCTCAGATCTCAGCTCTCAGCTCTCAGGTCTCAGGTCTCAGCTCTCAGGTCTCAAGTCTCAGCTCTCAGCTCTCAGGTCTCAGGTCTCAGGTCTTAGGTCTCAGGTCTCAGGTCTCAGGTCTCAGCTCTCAGCTCTCAGCTCTCAGACCTCAGGTCTCGTACTATACAATCCCGAATCTCAAGGAGCAATTGATGCAGGAATGGTCATGTCAGAATTGTTAATTAATGCAGTATGACTATGACAGAATAGTTAGTATAATTATTGTTTCTTAACGTGTACTACACTAAATTGTAGATCTCTCTCTATAAATAGGAGTGAAATTATTTGTAGGGATAGAGAGCTCATTTTTAGTAAGACTACCACTCTGCCAAAATATATTCAGAGTGGCCCGTGGACGTAGGCACCATTGCCGAACCACGCAAAAATCTCTTTGTAATCTCTTGTTCTTCCTTTTTCCTCTCTTTGGTTTGCTTTGTTGCTTTCTAATTGCAGGTATTGAGCCTAAAATCTCCGGTCAATCATTTCTAGATGTCGACATCTTAGGAAGAGTGTTATGCAATTCGTTCTTTATTAATATACAAACATTAGTATATAGAGAAAAATACAAAAAATATCAATACAAGAATGTTAAAATTCGTTTCTAGCCACATTCTTAAAAGTATTTGTTTTCAGCTCTTCAAACAAATTAATTGCATTATATACCCATTTTACTTAAATTGCTTCTGCCTACTTTGTTTTTTTTTACTCCATTGCTCATGGTATGTGATATGTGACTTCATTTGTTGATTGTTTAAGTTTTATTGAGATTTATTAAGTTTTTTTTTTTTTTTGGTGAATTTTCATATATATTTTTTTATGTTGGGTATTGATGTTTAGGATTAGACTTGGTTGGATTTAATTGGATTTTGCTTAAAAATGGAGGTTTCTGGTGAGATGCAACATCGAAGATGACAACTGAGTTATACTAGGTTTCAGGTCCCATTAAAACTCAGTATCGAGTCTTAATGTCCATTAAATCTCGATACCGAGTTTTAAGTCCTATTAAAACTCAATTAATAAAACCCAATACCAGGTTTAAATAGTGTTTTTTTTTTTAATTGATGGTAGTTTGGTAAACTTAGGTGTAAATTGAAAATAGTTTATTTGAGAGGCTAAAACAAATTTTTATAAAAATTGGAAAGAAATGGATTTTTGCATTTGTTTTTGGATAACAATGAATTTGACCCTATATTTTATAAATAATTGAATATAAATATATTTTTCTTCAATATTATGTATTGTTAATTGTTAACAATATTTTTACCATCCTTAATATGAATGGTTAAGCTCTTTTCTTGGCCTTTTAGCTTAAAGATTCAAATCTCACTTTTTTCGTAAAATACAAGAGGTTGATAGTTTTTTTTTTTTTTTTTAATTTAATCTCCTCCCTATCATTAATAAAAAATGTTATATATATTAATTTGGATACATAAAATGTTTAAAAATTATATTTTTTATGGGAAAAAAGCCACCTTTAAATATTAACAAACATGCTTATTTCTACATTTATGGGACAACAATAAAATAAATTTTAATTTTAATATAAATAACTAATAGAATATCTTAAAATTATGAATTTAACAGTTGTATTCTGATACCTTGATATTCATTAATTTGCTTATGCTCTATCCTATTTGTATTTAATTCTTTAGATTAATTTTATTTTTAATAAATTATATTATATTAACTAAGCTAGAATTAATTTTAATTTTAAAATTAAACTAGTTTTTAGTTGGACATGGCATTTAAAATTTATTCTTTAATAGACATTTTCTTTTTGAAATATTAGAAATTCATTAAACTATTCCAAATTTACGAACCACAAGATTACAAACACCAATATCTATCCAAATTTGGAACAACCAAAACATGTTTAATACAATCAGATCACATCCTAGAAAGAGGAATGAGCAAGGATGGTTAGATGGAATGTAAGGCAATTCCCAATCATGTGAATAGCAAGACACCTACGAGATCTAGTCAATCCACATAACGACTAAGACTCAAACTAACATATAGAAACTTAAACATAAATGAAAATCAGCATCAACACAAAAAGATTATACAAATTTTCTTGCTTGTACCTAAAAAGCAACCGCTGTCTGGAGATAGGACATCACCCATCAGAATGGATTCTTCTTGTATAGCAATCGGATCTCCTTCATAGGTTTGAAGAAATCCACCCTAATAAAGTCTTAAGATCCCTAGTTGCAATGCCATAACCCCACTAAAACCATCCAAGATTTATTATTGTCGTTGGCCACAAAGGAGATTTACAAAAGAGACTTGAAGCTTCACTCAAACCTGGAGTATTTAGTATTTACAAACAAGACCAAGTCATAACAAGTTTTTAGGATTGAATCTAGATATCATCTGTATTTATCCCTAAAAACCTCGAAACTAGAGAAACAAATGAAGAGATGAAAAGAAAGGGAAGAACCGGAGAAGTATTTGTGGTAATTTTTTTTACTAAGACTTGTGGTCAATTTCATTTGTTCTAGAACTGATTACCCATTTCAATTTAATTTGCACTGCACGTTTTAACTTGTTTACCAAGTACTATGGAGTCTTCTAAAACAGTGCAACAAATTCATCGCTTCTCCTTGATGGGCACTTAGATAACTCTGATCATATCATACAATTGTTCGAGCTTGTTTCTTGGTAGTGCTTTTATGAATGTTTGCCAATTGATCTTCAGTGTTGCTGTGCTTGAGTTCTTATCTCTTTTTTTCCTTCAGCTTCTCTAATAAAGTACTATTAAATACTTATATGTTTAGTTTTGTTATGGAACAAGAGACTCTTTGCCACTGTTTAATTCTATAGCTTCTTTTTGTGTCTCGCCCAAGTCCTCAATAGTGCACTTAAGCCATATAGACATGATAAAGAACAATTAAATGAAAACAAGAAAAGAAAAAGGAAAAAAAAAAAAAGCAAAAGGAGAGGAGAGCAGAACGAATGCAAGAATGACAAAGAAGAGCAGAGTTAAAGGAGAATGATGCAACAATGCCTTCAAACGGCTAAATGGGTATGTATAACAGCTCCTTCAAAGGCTAAATTGTTGTGCATAACAATTGGCACAAACCATTTTACCTATCAATAGGTTTCCTAATTTATTAATCCATTAGTTCAAGATTAAGTCTCAACCCTTATATCTGACTCCTCAAAAAATGAATGATTAAGATTAGAAATTTTTAAAAGTGTACTAATACCCCACATTTGTGTGTGAGTATAAGCGTGTGCGTATGTGTGCATGTGCATTTATGCATGTGTTTGTGTGCATGTGTGTCTCTTCTAAAAAAGTGTAGCAAATTCATCACTCCTTTTTGATACGCATTTCGATAACTCTGATCATATCATGCAATTGTTTGAGCTTGCCTCTTGATAGTGCTTTTGTGAATGTTTGCCAATTGATCTTAGGTTTTATAGTGCTTGAGTTTTTATCTCTTTGTATACTTATAAGTTTAGTTTTGCAGTGAAACATAAGGCTCTTCACCATTGCTATTGTTGAATTATTGTCGTAGTACATTTCTGGCTTTTTTTTGTCTCTCTTTTATGTCCTTAAAAGTGCATTTAAGCCATATAGACAGGATAAAGAACGGTCAAATAAAGGTAAAAAAAAAAAAAGGAAGCAAAAGGAGAGAAGAATGAAAGCAAGAATGACAAATGAGAGGAGAGTTAAAGGAGAATGAAGCAACAATTCCTTTAAATGACAAAATGGGTATGCATAACAGTAATCAACTAAATTGGCATATACCATTTTACCTGTTCAACAAGTTTCCCAATTTATTTACCCATTAATTCAAAATTAAGTCTAAGCCCTTATACCTCACTCCTTAAGAATTGAATGATCAAAATTCAAAATTATAAAATTGCTTGGATACCCACATATGCAAACATGTGCGTGTATGTGTGCATGTATGTGTGTGTGTGTGTCTTCTAGAAAAGTGTGGCAAATTCATCACTCTTTATGCGTATTTCGATAACTCTGATCGTATCACGCAGTTGTTTGAGCTTGCCTCTTGATATTGCTTTTGTAAATGTCCGCTAATTAATCTTAAATTTTGCAGTTTTTGAGTTCTTATCTCTTTGTTTCTTTTAGCTTCTTCGATGAATTGATAGTATTTTTATATGTTTAATTTTACTTTGGAACATTGGGCTATTTGCCATTACTATTGCTAATTTATTGTCGTAGTACATTTCTGTAGCTTTTTTTTTTTTTTTTGGTAATGTCTCTCTCATGTCCTCAAAAGTGCATTTAAGCCATATAGACAAGTTAAAGAATGCTCAAATTAAAGCAAGGAAAAAAAAAAAAAAAGGCAAAAGGAAAGGAGAATGAAAGCAAGAATGGCAAAGGAAAGGAGAGTTAAAGGAGAATGGAGCAACAACTCCCTCAAAAGGCTAAGTGGGTGTGCATAACAACTCCTTCAAACGGCTAAATTGGTGTGCGTAACAATTGGCACATATCATTTCACTTATTCAATAGATTTCCTAATTTATTAACTCATTAGTTTAAGATTAAGCCTCAACCCTTAAATCTAACTCCTTATAAATAAATGATCAAGATTAGAAATTTTTAAAAGTGTATGGATTCCCACATATATGCTCGCACATATGTGTGTGTGTGTGTGTGTTTTGCCTTATTTTTATTTTTCTTTTAAAATAAATTTTAAAAATGTTTAAATAAATTAAAAGAATTAATCAGATATTGATGGTGGAGATTAATTTAAGAAAAAATATAAAAATTAAATAAAATTAAATAAAAAGAAAATTTAATCAATTTTTAATAAAAAAAAAAAAAAAAAAAATTAGTTGAAAAAAATTAAAAAATTAAATAAAAATAAAAATTAAACCTTCATCCCTTTGATCTCTCATCTAATCTCCTTTCCTCTCCTCTCCTCTCTCCATCATCGTTCTTTTCACTCTCCTCTCTTTGCCGACCCTTTCTTTTCTTTCCCTTCTCTCTCCTCTCATCTCTTTTCTTCTTGTCGCTGCTTTCTTTTCGTCTTCATCATCTGGGTTTCATCGATGAGCTTTCTTTTCCTCTTCATCATCTAGGTTCAAATCAACAAACCCAGATGAACCTTTACTTGGGTTTGTCGATGATTTTGAGGTTAATTTTTGTTTTTTCTAGGTGTTGAAGTGGATCTAGTAGTTCCAGATGATGTTTGAGGTTGACTTTTTTTTTTTTTTTTTTTTCAATTTGAGGTTGATTTTTCAATCTCTATGGGTTTGACGATTTTTATATTGGGTTTGAGATTAACGATGGTTTTTGTGGTGATGTTGGATTTGATGGGTTTTGTGAGAGATTAATGATGTTTGGTTTTTGATTGATGATGTTGGGACATTGATTGACAATGATTGGGCCAATTTTTTGGATTTCTAGACGATGTTTCCAACTTAGAAACCTAGAGGTGACTGAAACCTAGAAATTAGGGCTTCTGGTAAGAATAAAGAGGGAGACAGAGAGAAGGAAATAGGAAGAAGTTAGGTCATCGACAATGGAGGATATGGAAGATGAACTGGTGGATAGACTCGTGAACTGGTTGATGAATTAAATTTTTTATTTAAATGTTTATCTTTAAATTTTTTTATTTAATTTTCTAGTTTTTAATTATTTTTTAAATTTATTTTTAATTTTTTAGTTTTCTTTTTGAAAATAAAAAAGTGAGGGTATTTTGATCTTTTAGCTACATTTAGATTATTCACCGTTAACTTTAACAAAGATTCCTTAACAGCGGGGATTTAATTGTAATAAAATCGAAACCTTTGCTTCACCTAAATAAAATTTCAAACTGAATAGTTAAATTGTAATTTGCTATTTTTAAAAACTTTATGTCAAAAAAGAAAGGAGGTCAGAGAAGATGGGTGTTTAAGGGTGGGTTCTTCAATTCCGTTCCCCCATTTCCTCTATATGGGAAGGGAAGAGGAATAAATATAGGCACGAACCATTTTCAAAGTGACTTATTAACATCTTTAGTCACTTCCTCGTTTATAGATCTATAGAATTGTAGATATACAAATTTTGGCCATGAGTCACAACCTTCGTAAGGGTCATGAGTCACGACCTAAAAAATGCAAATTTCCGAATTTGCAATAGAAAAACAAAGAAAGAAGAACAAAGAAAAGGAAGAGGACATTCGGTGAGCAAAGAACCAGAGATGGAAATTCTCTAGGAGGAAGAGAGGAAAATGAGATCCAATGTCAAGATGATTGTAGATAAAGTTGTGAAAGAGAAGAGATTTTTTTTTTTTTTTTTAGTTTTTTGTTTTAAACTTAGGGTTAATCTCCAAAAATTGTGCGTAGTTTGTCTATATCTCTCTTTTGCCATGTTAGTTTCATTTTTATTCAAAATCTCTTCAACCATTACTAAATTAACAAAAAATTTAGGCCGAGGGTGAAAAAAATTTTCAATCCTAATAAAAAATTTTATTTAAAAAATAATATAATTATAAAATAATATATTAAAAAAAAAAAAAATTAAAAAAAAAACTAAAAAAAAAAAAAAAAAAAAAAAAAAAAAAAAAAAAAAAAAAAAAATAAAAAAAAAATAATAATAAATAAATTAATAAAAATAAAAAATTAAAATAAAAAATCATAAATTAATAAAAAATTCTCTTAGATGAATGGTAAAAACAAACAAAAAAAGAAAAAAGAAAATTTGAAAAAATTAGGAAAATGAATTTAAAATAGAGATCCAATTTAGATCTCCACCAGTCATGGGCATCTCTATCATCAACTTTCAACCTTCATCATCATCAATTTTTAACACCAACTTTAAACACATTTGTCATGCAGTCCACCAGACCACTATCACCAGTCACTACCTCTTTCTTTTTCTTTTTCTCCCTCTCTCTCTTCCCCCCTATTTCTTCTCTATCCCCATTTCTTGGTTTTCAGTAGCTGACAACCTAGATTTTCTGGGTTTCCAGCATTGGAAACTTAAAAATTCTGATTTTCCAATGTTGGAAACCCAATTATCATCAACCCAAATAAAATCTCCCACATTACGCTAATCGTCAATCAACACAATTATCATCAATCGATATCAATCGCCCCCAAAATAAAAATAAAAATAAAAATAATCAATCATCAGCCACTAAACAACCACAGACCATTAAACAACCATAAACCACAACTAGAGAAGAAAGTGACCGAATATGAAGACAGAGGATAGGAAAAAAGGGGAGAAAGAACGAGCGAGCGAAAGAGAGAGAGAATCTAACATCAACAATGCTAGATTGTCTTGCTTTTGTTGCAAACCACATCGATTCATGGGATGGATGCATCAAAATCAATGGATATGGGTGCGCCATAATCATCGATGATGAAGATAGGTGGCGGCAACTATGAGATAAATGAAGGAAGACGAAGAAGAAGAAGAAAAGAGAAGGGAAGAATAAGATAAGTAGAGACGGATGGTGGCGGCGATGAGATAAATGGAAGAAGATGAAAAAGCGGAAAAGGTAGAAGAAAAGTGGAGATGAAAAATCTGGTTTTTGTTTTTGTTTTTTTCTACTTTTTTTCCTTTTTTCAATTAGAATATTATTCTATTTATTTATTTACTTATTTTATTAATTTTAGTGTTATATTCTTATATTTTTATATTTTTATTTACTTTCAATTTTAATTTTATAATTTTATTTTTTATACCATGTCCTAGGTGTATAAAAAAAACATTCTTTTAGCTAAGCGTATATAATAAAATAGAGTGAAAGGGTCCACCCCCAAACCAAGGGAGTACAAACTAATAGCTATTTTATTAATTTGTTTTAATAAATTTTAATTAAAATTTCATCACATTTACGTTTTTACCTCTAGAGTCAAATGGTCAACCATATTAATCTAACAGAATCTATAATCATCAGGAGCACTATCGTTAAAAGGTATTTTAAGTGTTTTTATGAACATCAAATAATATTTTAAATAAAAATAAAATCATAAATAACAAACAATAAGATATAGACAAACTACACACATTCTCTAGATATAGACAACATTTTAAGTGTTTTTATTTTATATATTTATATGTGTATATATATATATTTTCAATTCAAAAAATCAACCTCACCATTAACGTGAGTGATTTTCACTAACACATCAGTCAACCGAATCAAAGTTACGATTTTACCTTTCCAACTCCTAACAGCATAGACAGCCACTATTATCTGGGGGGCATAGTAGCATAAAAATCTAAACGTTTATCCGCTTGTATGAAGTTTAACGCCAGGAGAGTTTTGTGTATTTACTCCTTTTTTTTAAATTATAAAGGGTCATTTTGATCTTCACAATTGTACCTTCTGGCGACAACAATAAAACTAGTTAAAAAAGACCAACATAAGAGCCCCTAGTTTTGGACCATTTTAGACTACTTCCTCTAAAACATATGTACTTATTTATCTATTTCCCATTATTATAAGATGTCATTCGCCGGGTTTCGGACTCAGCTGTTAATTTACCTAATTATGCCAAGAGAGGAATTCATTTCATTCAAAAATCACTCGTCAGTGCTCACAAATTATTCATGTTCTACAAATATTTTACATAGTACACGATATAATGCTAAGAAAAATTCAAAAAACAAGCTCCACAATTAATTACATAGTGAACAACATAATATATAAGCTTGTGTTTGTTTGGTCTGATATTGCTGTTTTTTAGTGTCCATTCTACCATGCATCATGCAGGGATTCATTGGTTGTAAATATATGTCACAAATCCAAGTGCAACCCTTCTCCAGCAGAAAAAGAGCTTTTCAGGTTTGATGAACTCAACGATGCCTTGCTGAAAAATCTAGACAGGATAAGACGTACTACATTCTCAGCCGCAACAGCACTCATCTCCATTGTGCTAGCTGCATTCTCAAAAGCATTCACGTAATACAAATGCTGACCATCCAAAATAAATGGTGCAAATACTTCAGGAGCCTTGTAATGTGGGTAGGCCCCCCAGTTTATTCGAACCGTCTCCTTCCTCACCCTACCAATTGCAATACATTAGAATAATCAGAACACAGGAATTGAGGGGTTTTAAATTGTTAAAAAAGGAACTTCACTTAGGACATTGAATAACAGAAATCCTTACATGGGGAATGGGGGATTTAATGTTAAGGCCTATTTGTATAACAAGAGACCTTACCAACTCAACTTATTACAGACAACCATAATATTCAGTTGAATCTGCTAAGTGCTTTCCCCACCCGCAAAACCAAACAATCATACCCGAAAAGAAATTAAATTTGATAACATGAAGTTTAACATCGCTTTCACCCATTCATTTAATATGTAGCAGGAATTTTAATTGCACACAAAAGTAATCAGAATTTGATAAGATCAAACCAACCTCCTAACACAAAATGAGAATTACATCTATATTATGTTATGTCCAATGGTCAAAGATCGGAAGTCAGTAGGCATCAGGAAGTGATCACTGCTCGGTTACAGATATATAATTGTTCAGAAACTAAAAAGTCAATCACCAAAAAAATAAAAAAATGACGGTATTAAGTATCTAATACTTCTCTAATAAACAAATGACAGCTACTAATTAGTGTAGAATAGTTTACCTAAAGATGTCATCTAATAATGCATCTGCCATTGGTTTGCGAGAGAATATCTTATAAGTAAAATCATTCTTGCTGTGTTGCCTTAGAATTGAAATGCTTGAGAATGGAAGGTCAGGATCCTCTATCGTGCCCACCAGATCTGGAATTTTTGATGCATCGTCCAAGCCAAAATAAACCTTGGCCCAGGAAGGAAAAAAAATATATCAAATATATAATTTGTAGAATACAGTAATATAAAAGACAACATAAAGTGAAGCAAACATAAGACGAAATCAATGATTTGGTACAAAAAGACCCATAAGAACATAAAGTTAGCATTTGCTGGTGGCAACTCACAGGATTTAAGATACCCCTCACGAAAGTGGCATGTGTATGCTGTAATTGTCTTTTCGGAACTGAAATTGGAGGGCTAAAATGAATATCCAGTTCATCCAGTGGCGTAGCAACCACAGCGACATCACATGCGTAACTAATTCCTTTAGTAGAGTTAAGCTCATAGTATTTTCCAAGGTAGGAGATAGACTCTATTTCTTCATGGAGGTGCAATTCAACATTTGAACGATTAATTAATCCAGCAGCCATCTGCCAGTTCCCTCCTTCTACTGCCCATAGTCCTCCACCTGATCCTGCCAAAGAAACAGCACCAGCAAGTCCACTGATGCTGATGCTTTGACCATAATTGATTCTCGTAATGACCTGCAAATTTAAATGAAATTTTGATTGCCAAAGGAAATTCGAATATCAATACTGCACATACCTCATCACACATTCAAATGCAAAAATTTAAACATTAAACTAGTTAAACTAGAAATTATATTTTTCCCAATTTGTGTTCTAGTTAATTATAAAAATCCTTAAGTCTCTAGGAGTCTAATTGTTTTTAGTTTTCCTTTCAAAGTTTAGGAGAAGCAACTCTATGTATCTCTAAGAATTCTTGTATTTCTATTCATATCAACATAAACAACTATTGTTTTATCATGGTATCAGAGCAAAGATCCTTCTCATAAACACAACCTTAAAAATACGTCCTTTGTGCTGCTGTCTGCCATGGCAGATGGTGGCAGCAACACCCACCCAAAATTCTTCATTGGTTGATTGACATATCAATTAGTTAATTAGCATGTTTGATTTCTTTTAGCTGTCTCAGTAAAGTTGTTTTGTCGGCCTCTCTCTCAAAGCCATTATGTCAGCCTCTCTCTTAAAGCCATTCAGTCAGCCGTCTCAAAGCCGTTCGATCAACACTTTCACAGCTATTTGATCAGCACTTTCAAAGCTGTTCTACCGACACTCTCATGCAGCTCTGCCGATACTCTCTCAAAAGTTATTTCATGGACATCTCTATCAAATATCGATCTATGTTCCAACTTATAGCATTAAAAAATATATCTACCCTTCAGTTTTACGAGAAGTGTTATAGTAGAAATGACGTTTTTCTGAAATTTGTGTTCTAGTTAGTTATGGAAATCCTTAAGTCTTTAGGAGTCTAATTGGTTTTGGTTTTCCTATCTAATTTAGGAGAAGCAACCCTATATATATCTCAAAATTCTTGCATTTCTATTTATATCAATATAAACAACTATTCTTTTATCAAAATTGATTTCAACATCATTCCTAGAATTTCTATTTATTGGCATGAAAGCAAGATACTTCCAACATTTTATTCCAACAAAAGAGAATTCCAACAAACTAGGTTTAGGTAAACAAAGACAAAGTTTTAATATTTATTGATGGAGCACCCATGAGGGTTAGTAGAATGGTTAGGCATGTGCAATCCTGCCAGGTCTAGTGTTCAAATCCCCTCACTGATACCTACATGCTTCCTACAAATTATAGGTACGAAGGGGTCTCTAGTTTCGAACTTAGATTTGCCAGGCGAGTTAAGGGAATTGTTGGATTATCAAGAAAAGAATTAACTGATGAAGCAACAACAAAAAGGTTGTGCTAAGATGCTTGGATAGGTAGGGATGCCTGTTTCTCATACTGATGGAGTATGCCTGTTTCTCATACTGATGGAGTCAATATCAACGACAACACAAGGGATTATCTATTCAAAAGGTATTTATTTAATTAGTTTTTATTAGATCTAGGAATACTACTTTATTTCTTATTTTGTTTAGTTTTTCAATTCAATTTGACATTTCCTTATTTTTCATTTATCCTTTTCTAGTCAAATTTGGGTTGGCTTATTTTAGTTAGATTCAATTAGCTTCATAATTTCAATCATTCTTCTAATAAATTACTAGCTTTGCAACCTTTCAACGTTGTTTTCATGGTTGCACACCATCATTTAATAGAAGTCATTGAACATTTTTCTGAATCCTAAGAGGTCAAAGGTTCAAGTCCCACCCTTATTTTAAAACACAAGGTGTGGATAATTTTATGTGTTGTGCTAGAAACATTGTTGGCATTCATGAGTGCAATGTAGTTTGACACCCAAAACACATGTACTGCATTATGCAATACATTTAATTCACTAATGCAAAACTATACATAGTAACAAACAAGCCTGAGTACAGCAAAACCTGATTTATCAGAAGCAACCATTCTGAGTTCATTAGCTTAACTCACTAGCAACATCTATTTGGTCATAAAAAAGGTAACAGTTGCACATAAAACATAACTCTTAAGAGGTAGTTCTATATAGTTGCAATATCGTAGCAAATATCTCTATAATCTGTGCAAGCAAAGTCATAAGTTAACTCAATTAAAATGTCAAAATAATTCCTGAAATATATTGCTTTCACATATTCCAACAACTTAAAACCCCTGCAGACTCAAAAGAAATAGACATACATCCTAGTGGCAATATAGTCAGTTGCCATGCCCATGCCAGGAACTTCATAGTCCCATGAGGGGAGTAAATTCATATACATCAAGATGCAACTTAAGATGTTTGATAAGATTCATATGAAAGTCAATTTAACCTTCTTGCATCAGTAAAAACAGCAAGGCATATATTTGCAACTGATTTCCAAGGCTTTCATAAACAAATCACACTAGCTAATACCAGAACTGAACCTGGCAACCTGCTTTGTGCTACACTACACCCAATTCACTGAACCGTGTAATCACTAATCAGAAACAAACTTTCATCAACCACTCCCTTGAACTACTTCTAAATTCTAAAACGAAATCATTTCCACTCCAAAACCCTTTCACCAAAAGGAGCTAAACTATCACTTAAAAACAAACTTTAATTTAAGGTGATTTTATTCCTACTATATTGCCCTTTTAAACCAGTGTTATCACTTTCAATGCGCAAAGAAGTTCATCCAACAAAAGAGAGATCGGACATCCAACACTTGTGTCCAACTTTTTCATCCTAACAGCTTATATATCATTCCCATATCGATGGCCTTGTCAATCTCAAACACAAATATTTAATGACATATCATCTGATGCATAAGATTGGATGTAATATTTGAACAAAAGTGTTGGATGTCTACCATTATCATTTTCAAAAACAAACAAAAGTAGAAAACATTACAGTGACGAGCTCCTGCATCAACAAAGGAGAAAGGTTGGCATGAGTCAAGAGATCCTCCAACGTGGTTGTAGTGAGATTATGCAAACCAGCCCATTTGAGCATCCCATCAACACTCTCAAACACAGGCCTTACTTCAACATCTTGATAGTACTTCAAAAACCTATCAACAGCATCCTCAACAAACGCCTCCATCTTCAAAAGCGAAAACCCGTATCTGACCAACAAGTAAACAGAATTCACCAACGACATCACTTTCTCCACAATCGGAAACTTCTTCCATCTCACACTAATCGTCTTAAACACAAACCGTTTCCCGTCCCAAATACCGAACGAACTCGACGAAGACGGCTCTTTCCTCTTCAGGTTCAGATACTCAGTGTAGTTCAGCAAGTGGTAGTTCTTCGGGTGGAGAATGGACCCGCCGGCCTCGAACGTCTCGCCGGAGATGGTCACGGTGGCCATGCGACCTCCCACGACGGCGTTGCGCTCGAACATAAGGATCCGGGTTGGGTCGAGAGAGTAGCGGCGGAGGAAATGGGCGACGGATGAACCGCCGATTCCGGAGCCGATGATGCATAGGGTGGGGTTGGATTGGAGAGTGAGTGACGATGAAGAGAGTAGGAGGAGAATGCATAGAGAGACGATGGTGGCTCTTCTCGTTGACATTGCTTGGCTGTTTTTGGCCATTACATGATGATTTCATTCGTTTAAAACAAACGAAGAAGTCAACCACTGCCTCATTCAATTTATTATTATTATTTTTTTCAGTCAATTATGATAAAAAAAATGTTGTTTTCTCAAATCAAAAAATTATAAAAGTGAAATGTTTTTCACTCTTTATTAAAAAATAATGAATTAAAATTAAGTTATTTACTTCCGAAACTATCATCAGAAATTGTGTATTAATTATTTTGTCATTTCTTATAGTCATACACTAACATTTAAAATAGTTTAGTAGCCATAAAAGTGTTAAATGGTAGTTGTTTCTAATTACAAAAAATTTCACTAGAATTCATAATTGTTTATTTATCATCATATCTATTTCATATTCCAGCAAAACTATCTTTAAAAATATTATTACTTTTTTGAAACATTTACTGTTGACACAAAAAATCGGTCAATATTTGAGTCGATGCAAATTAAACGTAAATAAGGGGTGATTTAGCATAATAAAAGTGAGGAAATAAAAGAGTAGAGAGGTAAGAACAAAAAGCAAAGAGGTAATAGAGTTTTTAATGTGGTTTGGCCTTTTTAGTGTTGTCTAAGTCCATAGTTATGTTATTATTATGGGGGAAAGTGATGTTTTAACAGAGTTTCTGCTAAAGAGATGGTAATCAAGTTCTAGTGTGTATTTGTTTGTATGCAAATGACCTCATTATATATTGTTAAAGTTCATTATTTACATACTATTTGGTCATTAAAATATAAAAAAATTTGAGATCCTCCTTTCTATTTTACATAAAACAGAAATGAATGCTTCCATATTCAAATCAAAATATACTTGTGGTAATTTTTTGTTTGAAGAAATCTTTTGTAGATTATAAGGATCTTCTAGTTTAATAAAATTCTTTCTTTTTCCAAAAATTTACTGAAATAAGAAAATATACCAATTTCGGTTGGCTATATAAAATCTTTTACTTCTGAAAACCTACATTGTTTAGCCAATTGCAAGTTGATAGTGAATCGCATGTTGTTATACCAACATGCCCTCGAGTTGCTTTATATGTGATCTAGTCAATTCGAGGTCATTTCTTTGCCTTGGCATAATCGAACTTGTTAAACTTCTTGCTAACATGGCATTTGCAAACATGTCTTGCGGTTAATGAGCTTTGAACAGTGTCACTTCCTATTTGACCTTTTGGGCTTGTTAATTTATTGAGTCTTAACAGACTTTTGACCCAAGTGCTATTTTTAAACACAACAGTTACAAAATTTTGAAATATAATCACTAATAAAATAATTTTGTTTTATAACTTAATAAAACGTTTTTAGATTCCTTTGATATATTAATATATTCTGTATAATAAATAACAATTGAAAGGTCACAAATGTAGGATGGGATAGAGGATTGGAGCACCTCACTACGATTCAAGGCATGCCATATGGTGCCTAGGCGAGGATGGCATGGCACCTCATGGCGCTTAAGCGCCAAAAGTTGTGCTTAGAGGCATCAACATGCTAGACTGTGTTTTGTCAACTTTGCTCGCCCTTTCCTTTTTCTTCTTCTTTTGAAAAAACATCTTTGTATGTCATAGAAAATCCTAAAGAGCTTTGAAAGGGAGAAACCGCTAGAGTTTTAATCTATAACACAAGAATTATATGCCTTGAACTTAATACTTCCCATTTGATTTATTTTTCATGCTTTTCAAATCTCTTTTTCATGCAACCTTCTTTTCTCAAAGACTAAGATCTAGGGATTGGATATAAGAGGTTTTTGCTTTTTAGGTCTAAATTTATCTGCGTTTGTCCTTTCGTGCGTTATTAAGATCTACATAGGTTGTATTGGTCATATTATCTATTTGATAATGAGGTTAAGTCTAGCTATAATTTGGGTGGAGTTTGATAGCTAGCATTGGAGTTGATGCGGGTATACTGATTAGAGGACATGCCAAAAGGAGGGTGGGGCTCAAAAATAGCTTGAGGATATACAATTAGTAGTCTGAAAAATCTTTGTGAGATTATAAGGAAAAGGTCATGAATAGATGAAATAGGATAACCCAAAAAGAGTGAGTTATTATTCAACAAGCTTAAGAGTATACTTATATATTTCAGAAAAAAATGAAAAAAAAAAAAAGGTATACTTATATATTAATTACTAATTGGTGGATTTTACGACTTGGTCAATAGCCATCTGTATTGATACTATAAAGTCTTAAATTGTATGATGGATAAATGATAATAAAAACGACTACTTTAACAGTAAATTACACATAATGTTTTATAATATTATCAGGATATGTGACATTTGGCCATTTCTACATTAATATCACTTGACATTTAAAAAATATGCAAAAACATCCCTATCGTAAGTCGACTAACCGATGACTAACACTTAGAGTAATAATTAAAGGGTGATTTAATCTTTTAACAATATATTAAATAAAATAAATCAACCAATCAAATTTTTACACTTCCAACTTCTAATTTTATACTATAAGGACAAAATCATCTTTTTAGCCAAATAAAAAATATTAAAATCAAAACTAAATTTCAATTTTATTTAAAAAGAAAAATGAAAATACTTTTATTAAAAAAAAATAAAAAAATGAGATATGGAAGCCATATTTCACATTTCAAAGAATGGTGGAGATGGAGCCTCCATTGCCATCACCTTTTGTTCTCTATCGATGATGGAACACTACTCTTTTTCTAATAGCACAACTCCATTAAAGATGGAGCAATTCTTCATTTGAGAAGGAGCCCTACTCTATCTCAGATGGAGCCATTGCTCCATCAAATGGGCTTAATAAACTCCATTTGATGAAGACGATTACTCCACCATGTGGAGCAGTTCATTGTTCTGTCTAGTGGAGCAAGTGGGTCCATCAGCTGGAGATATTCTTTTTTCAATTTTTTTAAAGAGATTTATATATTCATTTTATTTAATTTTCTTTTTTTATTCTTATGAGTTTGTGATAAAAGAAGAAGAAGATAATATTTGTGATGAAAGAAAATGAAGAAATATGTGATAAAGAAGATGGAGATGATGGTGATGATGATGAAATCAGGATGGGGATGATTGTGCTGATAGATGAAAAAAATGAAGATTTTTTAATAATATATATAATAATTTTACCATCAGTGTCTCATAACTAAAATTAGGACGAACTAATTAAATTCATCTTCATTCTTTCTTAAAACAAATTTTCTTTTCCATTTAATTCAAATATAATAAATGAATTTGATTAATTTATCACTAATAGTAAAATTGCTATATATATATTTGCATTTTAATTAATCTTGTCAATTTTTAATAGTGATATAATTAATATTAATTTGTTTACATTTAGTTATTAATATAAGGGGCATTTGTGTCTTTTTAATAATTAATTAACTATTAAAATTAACGGCAGAGGATGTTTTTGTAACACTTTTTAAACGAAAGCAATATTAATGTAAAAAAGGTCAAATATCACATATCCATATGATATTATGAAATGTAAGGTGTGTTTGCATAATTGCCCCCTACTTTCAGCATCCCTACTTTCAGCATAACTCTGGACAAATTGTTTCATTGAATTTATTTGTAACATGCCGCTTATAAGACCATCTCAACTTCGTTTAGCTTCTGTGAGTTTTTCTCCGATCTCCCAATTACCGACTATAATGTATCATACCTGAAATCGATCATGTGAAAATACGGGATTGACCAACATTTCCCATTCAATTTAGGCTGGTTAATAAACATCAACATAATAGATAAGAACCTGTGCTTCCCACAAAGAAAAGCTTTTGTTCTCGCAACATATGATGTGACATACATGTACGATACACCAAATATCATATGATATAATATGAATGGGCCAACACAATCTAAATTTTTCCCACAGAGAGAGAGCATGATACGAAACATAATTATTATTGGGATAGGGACTTTGTTTTTGAATTCATCAATCCAAATGCAGAGAAAAGCTTCACCAAATCTCTCTTCCTTTTTTTTTTTTGGCTTTAGTTAAATACCCACTGGCTTTGTATACTTTTAAAACAAATACTTATTTCTAGAATTTAAGGACCCTAAATCTCACTGAAATCTTGTACCCAATACACATAAAGGGGATTACCTCGGATCTCATTGTGTCTATGAGAAGGGATCTCAAGACCTATGCGAGGATGAAATGGCATTCAATATCTTGAACTATCAGCAGCGGCTTCAAGCCTAACCTTTACATAAGAAATTCAAATCATAGGGTAGCAGCAATTATCAACTGTTTGTATTGCAATTTGAATCCCCATAAATGCCCTACCATTGGTTTTGCCTGTCAAAGAACATAAGACTTCGATTAAGCAGCTAATACATTAAGCAATTGTAAAAATAAAAAATAAAAAAGAAGTGACATCCCACTCAGAGCAGCAGTATGTATTAATCAGACAGAAACCAACTGGTACAATTCAAGTTCAACTAGCTACAACTCAAACTCAAATTCAATGGGATCACCACAACAAAGTGGCTAATACCTTAAGTGATTCAGAAAAAGAAGTGACATCCCATTCAGACCAGCAGTATGGTATTATTATGTGATAGAATAATCCCAAAATTTAGATAATTTTCTAAAAATTAATTTAGTAGTCCATTTGTTTAACTACATCAGATGCATGTATATTAATCTAATGGACTCTTGTCACGTATATAATGTACACATGGCAAATTTTGTATTACCTGTATCAAGTATGAAGTCCATATCTCTGTCACAGAGGATTACCCATGCCAGTTAATTGCATGAAAGAACCACCCCTATTCTAATTTGAGGTTTCAATCTTTTGTCATTTTAGAAGTGTATATATTTGTTGTAAACAAACTGGTCTTATATGCCACAAGAACAAGATTAGGGACTTTACAGAAGGACTACCTCTCTCTTGTTTTTCTTCATGTTCTTTTAAGTTCAACTAGGAAATTATAGAGTTTATTTGGCGTACCAAATCAAGGCATATAAGAAATTTTTGGGTCTAAGACTTAAAACAAAAAGGCCGCCAGCATGCAACAAGAAATGGGATAATTCACTTAGAACTGGCTTATGATGTATATTCTAAGCATGGTTTAAATGGTAGTTAAGTTTTCCAAGGATTATGATATTAGAAAGCCCATAGATTCACTAACTCTGTGCATCATAAAGTAGATTTTTGAAGGGTCATAGTTGGTAAATCACATACATACTAGGTCATCACTGGAGTGAAAATGGCTAATATATCCAATATAAAGTGCGGGCCCGAAGAAAAAATCAATAATTAAGTTGTGGTTAAGGTTAGCGCAAGGATATATAGGGACTTTATGAAGTTGAGTTTCAGCCATGAATCTCAATCATAATCTATTAATAGAAAATCCTCTCTCCAGCCGCTCTACCCTTATGACAACTTTATTGTTGATCTATAAACTAACAATTAAAGCCTACCCATCTTTTATAGCTGTAACCACTTTGGTTCACACTTTTTAGCTGTCCATAAGATCTTTGTCACTGTCGCATAATTTTCTCAGGTCTTTTCCACAAAATGTTTACACGATATGATGTAGGACAAACACTAGAGAATTGTATGGATAGAAAATTAAGGTTAGGAGAAGATAGAATTTAGCGGAAAGGGGGGAACCATAAAAGAAAGGGGAGAAAACCAATGAAATAGAGAGGGGAGAAATTTAGGAGAAGAGCTCGATCAATTTATTTATCAAATCATAATTTGTCGTACAAAAGAAACACGGGTCTCTATTTATAGTGACCAAAAGACAACAAAGGAGACAATAATCTACATTCCAAAATTAAAATATTCTAATGAAAATAAAATATGTCTATTAATCAATTAATATCAAATTACGTCAATTAATCAATTAACATCAAATCATATCAATCATTCAATCAACATTAAATCATTCTAATCGATCGATCAGCATAAAGTTAAAGACCCTAATCAAATCATCAATAAAATCGTATTCCATTAAAATCTACAATTTTTAAATCATATTATATCCTATTCTCATCATTCTCCTTCTTTGAGAAACATTCGACTCCTAGCAAGTCAAATAGGTTGCATCCATCAAATGGGAAAATACCACATCTTGCTCATTGATGGTGGAACAAAATTATCAATCCGAACTCCATTCTTCATAATAAACTCAGGAGGTTGAATAAACACAAAACCTACTGTTGCATTCATTGGCTTCAAATGAAAATGGTGAATCGTTGGTGTAACACACAGAACAGTTTTGTGGGAATCATAAAAGAAATATCTGAGAGTTCATTAATGATTTCATGTGTTTGTATGTTCACTTCATCCTTACCTTGATTGGGTCATTCACGACCAGAGGAACGAAATTCTTAGAATTCAGCTCTGCAATGAAATCATTCATCATGGGCTGCCACCACTGACGAAGTTGTATCAGCAATTCCCAACTCATTCAAGATATGAGCTTTCATGTAAATATCAACTTGATCAACACCTTCAAGAAGTTGTTGCATCATGGATTCAAGCTTTACAAATTGAGTATCAAACGAGTATAACCTCGTATTCACACTATTCGTGTCATTTTCTAGAGCAGCCACTTTTTCTTGGTAGGCTTTTTCCAAAGCAATCATTCTTTCTGGTAGGTTTTATTGGGCCATTTGTAATCTTGTTTGGTCATTGTAAGAACATCATAAGAGTTACAACTTCCCTAATAGGTCTGATCTAAATTGTCGGAATAATAAAAATTAGCATTGAATTCTCCATAATAGTAAGGATCAAAATTGAAGTTGTAATAGTAAGGAACAATATACTTATGCCCTCGATAGTTATAGCGATGATATTTTGACATAGCCTACGAAATGTAGTGCTTGATGGAATAGGAGGCAACATGAAGTACAAGAGACCATATGAAACTGAAAACTTGAATGAAAACTTAGAAGGAATAACCCAAATATTTAGAGGATTCCGGATTTTATTTTACGTTAGATAAAATGAATAGGAATACGAAAGTGGGTTGGAACCAAGCACTAATACCAAAATTGATGTAGGACAAATAATAGAGAAATAAATGGATAGGAAATTAAGGTTGAGAGAAGATATAATTTAGAGGAAATGGGAGAAACTATAGAAGAAAGGGGATAAAACCAAAGGAATGAAGAGGAGAGAAATTTAGGAGGAGAACTTAATATCACTTTATAAATCAAATCATAATTTGCTAGAAAGAAGAAATATAGCTCTTCATTTATAGTGGCCAAAAGACAATAAGGAGAAGATAATCTAT
This sequence comes from Litchi chinensis, assembly GCA_019925255.1. Taxonomy (NCBI): domain Eukaryota; kingdom Viridiplantae; phylum Streptophyta; class Magnoliopsida; order Sapindales; family Sapindaceae; genus Litchi; species Litchi chinensis. Next base: position 13,901,095 of record CM034471.1, read on the forward strand.
ATTTCCAAAATTAAAATAATCTAATCGAAATCAAATGTCTATCAGTCAATCAACATCAAATTATGTCAATTAATCAATTAACATCAAATCAAGTCCATCAATTGATAAACATTAAATCATAATAATCCGATGAGAACATTAAAGAAGAGCGTGAGTTACAACTAAAGAGCAACCGCAATGTAAACGTATCCAACAGAATTAATCTAGAGAATAACCACGACTTGCGTTGCGAGATGCAACCCAGGGAGCAAGTCGCGACAGATGGGTTTGGAGCGGTTGAAAAGGAATTTTAGGGTCTGGGATATTATTTTATTTAGTCCTTGATATTTGTTTCTTTTTTACTTTTGTTTCCTTTATTAGTTTGATACTATTTTCTTAGTTATTCAATATTATCTTTAATAATTTGATATTATTTTTTTTTAGAGTTTTATTCTAAAAGAAATCTTGTTTCATAAAGGAATTAGGAGCTAGTTAGCTATAAATAGGAGTTCAAATTTATGGTTGTTATGTCTTTGGCTTTTGGAATATTTACAAAATCTTACAACTATGCGAAGCAAACCTCTTGTGTTTTCCTTCAGCTTTTTTGGATGTTTTAGTTTGGGATTGCTAGGACTAAGATTAGGTCAATTCTGTGATCCAATTCTAAAGGATCAATCTATCTATTCTATGAACTAGCTGGTTCGTAATTTAACCTAGCGTGTGGCCCAATTTAGGGTGGCTAGGACTTCTTGTTGGATCAATAGCTAGGTCCTCAACAATTGGTACTTTCATTAAGAGTGTCCTGACGATAATTTCATTGGGAGATTATGTTGAGAGGTGTTGAGGGAGTTTTGGGTGATAATTTCATTTAAAGTTGTTGAAAGATGAAGATTGACAAGGCTTGAGGCTTTGGAAGTGGATCAGTCGAGAATATCTAAAATGGCGGAGGATATGACTACTTCAATAGTGCAGTTAACAATGGCCATGAAACAATCAATAGAAGAAATACGAAGAACCACTAATGAAGGGTTAGAATGGATCGAGAGAAGAATGATCGAGGAATGGAGAGTAGAGAATGTCCATGGGTGAACTCAAGGAGGAAGACTGCAATCCCATATTGCTAGCTAGGCATAAGGCGGATACAACAGCCGATGAGTAAGAGAAAATCAATTTGAATGGGAATTGTGAGAGATATAGAAGAGAAGATCGGGTTGAGCGTGGAGTTGTAGAAGTTAAAAGATGGCTCAATGATAGGGAACCACCAAGAGCAGCTAGTCAAGTGAAAGGACATAATGAAGAATGAAGGTTTGATGAGGGCGAGATTGAAGAATCTGAGGATGAATATCGCAGGCAAGGTAGGAGGCCTCGCGGCCAAGTGCCTAATTATGACTGGCATAGGAACCCTTGGGGAATGAAGCAACCTTTGTGGAAGAGAGAAGAGGGGATCAGCACCACCATCAAGGATTAAGGAAGCCATAGGTAGATTTTCCTCATTTTGACGAAGGAGATCTGCATGAATGGTCGGGCAAGTAGAGCATTATTTTCGGGTTTATAAGGTTGCAAGGGATGATAGGGTTTGATGGCCTACATTTATTTGAATAATAACGTGAATAACTTATGGTGATGGATCAAGGCGCAATATGGAGATGATGGATGGCAAATGGGGTGGACATCATTTGAATGGGAATTTCTAAGTCAATGGAGGCCATCCCTAGTTGTTAATCATCATAGACAGTTAGTCAAGCTTAAGCAAGAGGGCAAGGTATAGTGTCACACTGAAGAATTCTGATGCCTATAGACTATGGTTAGAGGTTTGTTAAAGGAGACATTGGTTGACACGTTTATTGAGGGATTGAAACCGTAATTAGCTATTAAAAGCTATGAGGATGGTAGAGATTCTGGTAGATAGTAGAAGAGACCATTCAAAGAGAACATTGAGAGCAAAATTTCTAAGAACTTGAAAGACGAAGCTCCTTGGTGCTTTCATTGAGACTGTCTCGATTATAATTTCATTGGAAGATTTCATTGAGAATGTCCTGACAATAATTTCGTTGGGAGATTTCGTTGAGAGTTATTAAGAGAGGGAGTTTGGCGAATATTCTAACTGGACGAGGAATGTTTAGACCAATGACTGGGCAAGGTTTGAAGTGGTGTTGGAAGAGAGTCAAGTAAGAATTTCTAGGATGATAGAGAGAGTGGCTGCATCCTTAGCACAATAATTTCTTAGAGGAGTGAGGGACGTTAGACAAACTCAGAGAATAATTGCAATCTAAGAACCCCCAACATGAGACAAATGTTATAGCAGATAAGTTGGATGAAAGCAATGTGTATGGAGCATATAGAAGATATAGAAAAGAAGATCGGATCGATGCAACCTATAAAGATAATTTGGTTTCAACATCATCAATCTCTTCTGTTGGAGCTATCGACCTTAAAGATGAAATTCAGACAACTATTATTTTGGATGTTGAAACAGTGAATAATTTCAACAACTTGTTAAGTGCAGAAGAAGTTCCTAGGCAAAATACAAAAGAAACAGGGCAAGATGTGGTGACAAGTGAAAAAGCTAATGATGCATTGGAAGAGAAGACTATCCAACAGGAGCAATTAGCTTATGCTAATAAGCTGGATGCTAAAATTGTCATTAAGGTGCTTTTAAAGTCTGCAAATATTGGGTTTGAATAAACTTGGGATCATGCAATGAGACTAATCATTAAGGTTAGAAGATATAGTGCACTAAGAACACTTAGAGAGTGGAAGCAAGCTTTTAATGAGTTCTTCGTTCAACAAAAAAAACAAGTAGCTGAAGAAAGACAGCATAAACTGAAAAAAGCACAGGAAAGGGGGCAAGGAGAAAGAGGAAAAAGAAGCTAAGAAACTTAAACGCCTTGGGGATGAAATTTTTGCTCTATTGCATTCTTTCACAGATATTTCTGCTCTCTGGGAAGATTATGATGACATGGTTGAGAAATTGTCAGATGTTGCCCTTGAGGACAAGAGTATTCTTGAAGAACGGGGGAACGATGAGGATGTTAAACTTGAGCGTGACTTACATCGCTGGATGCAACCAGTGGTGCAACCTGCAGGATTATTCCATAAGGCAACCGTGACTTGCGTTGTGAGATATACCCAGTGGCGTATCGAATGAAATTATGCCAAAAAAGGAACTGCAACTTACACCGTGAGCTATAACCCACGATGCAAGTCATAGGGAAGGCATATGGTGTGAGCTAGCTGATTCCAAGATTTAAGGACCTTAATTCAATTTAGGATTTTAATGTAATTTCTTAATTTAATTGGAGTTATTTCCTTTTATTAATTAGTGTTATTTTTATTTAAGATTCTATTTCCTAAGGAAGACTTGTTTCCTAGAAAATGAGAAATGTCTTAGTATGAATAGAACTTCAAATTTAGGGTTGTGACTATTATTTATTTTGGCTTTCAAAGAATATTAATAAAATCTTGCAATTTACAAGGCAAGACTTTTTGCAGTTTGTTTCTGCTATTCTGGGTATTCTTGCTCGGAATCGCTTAGGCTAAGGTTAGGTCAGTGTTATGATCTAATTCTAGATATTCAATATACCCATTCCGTGGGCTGGTTGATTCGTTTTCTAATCTAGTGTGTGGCACAAGTTAGGACGGCTAGGATTGTCTGTTGGATCTATAGTTAGGTCCTCAACAATTTAATCGTAGTCTTCTTCCCTGAATTCGCCCATGGACATTCTCTACTCTCCTTTCCAAGGAGCTTAACTATAATCCATCAACATAAACCTAAAGATCCTAAGTAAATCACAAATGAAATCTTAATTCATTAAAAGCTACAATTTCTAAAATTATATCCTATTTTCGATCATGATATATGTTTGGAAATATATTAGGGTCAAGAGTAATCATTGTTGAACAACATCTTATCCAAAGGCTGTAACTTTTACATAAGGCCTAATGATAGTATTTAGCTCTAGCATGTCCAATCATGTGCTACGCAAAACAGAACTTAATTAATAGACGTGAATCCATACAGTTTAACAAATAGAATGAGCAGTTTTCAAGATTCAAGGACAAGACTCTTTAACTAAATAGGCTTGAGTAGCATCTAGAGAAACCATTAGTCCAAGTTTAAACTTCTAGGCAGGGTAATACAGTAAGCTAAGCCCAACCACCAAGACAAGAAGCTTACATTCTGTTAATTACTCTAACATGCAACACAATATTGGATACAATTGTAAGAACTTAAGCATGAAAGAAAAAGCAGAAAGCATATGCAGAGGGAAAATACCTTACTAAAAACGTTGGAAAGTAAGAGATGGATAGATAGATAGAGAGAGAGAGAGAGAGAGAGAGAGAGGAGGACATTAAGAAAAGCTAACCTTGGTGAAGTATTTGCAAAGCCAGCGAAAACATTTGAGTAGGACTTGGTCAAATATGAAAAGTTGGCTATTGGAGGTAAAGCAGGGACTCGTTCACCTTTCTTCAAAAGTTCTTGCAAGTTAAGTCTCTGCAAGGTCAAGATAGCCCTAGACTCCTTCCAAATGAAGGCAAGAAGATCATTTTGAGTTACAAAGAGAGAACCAGGCTTTGCGCCAGGATATCTGAAGCCATACCCATTAGCAATACCCTCTCCCATATAAGCATGTTTCACATTCACAGGAAGGGAATCTGCATCAGTATCCCAAGGAAATGGCTCAAGCGAAGGCTCATCAATATTCACTATAAACATTGCTGAGCCATTTGGATGCAGAACATAGTGAGTGCCTTCCAATATTTTCGTAGCAATGAGAAGTCGTTGCCCCTGTGACTCCTCATAAGAGAGCAAAAGAAAGAACAGAGCTTTCCCAGGCTTGTCTTCAGTCGGCCTTCCAGGCGGCCAACCAAAAGTCCCTCCCCACAAACCAGCATACTCTTGGTCAGCTTTTGGTGGCCACATGGGCAGCTTGTAAAGAGCAAATCGACTGTCATGCATGTTTGGCCATGCTCGATAAGAAGTTAACTTCATCTTGGAGGCATGTAATGTTAGCCCAAGCGTATCCCCAGACTTGAGAAATTCTTGAAGTTGTGCATGCTTATTGTCACTCCCTGAAGAACAGTTTTTTGAGAATGAACAACTACCATTTATTGAACTAGATTTCCCTATAATCTGTCTAAGGCTATCTAGAAAATACCCACCAAGAGTTCTTGTCTTGTTGCTCTGTTTGTGAGTACGAGCCGCATTGAACGAACTATGACAACCACTCGAACGTTCAATACTCTTTCTGATCTCAATCAATTCCAACTGAGTAGGATCAGAAGGTAATTCAGAACCTTCCTTCCAATCAATGTAATCTCTGCCAAGCTTGTACATTTGCAGAAGCAGTGATCTCCGTTCCAACAAAAGCACCATATCTTTCTGAAGATTTTCTGTATCATCCCTAAACTGAGGGAATAGTGGCCCACTCACCAATTCAGGTACATAGAGGCGAACCTGGTTGGTGACGGTCTCAAGCAACTTCCTTCTGTCACTAAAAGCCAACTTGCTGAAAGGAACCACAGCCTCATTCTGACCTAACAACCTCTGTGACCTCGACAATCCACTATTTGACCTACAAACCTTCCTAGATACCTCCTCCGAATAATGAACAAAGCTCTTACTTTGAAACAATCTATGCTGATGATTTTGTTGCTTAGGGTCAACCTCAAGCAGTAGCACATTGCAATTCTTCTCAATTCCCTTCACTGAACCAGGATAAAAGTAATCACATCCCTTCTCCGTTCCATGAAGAAAAAACGCACTAGATCCATTAAAATCACCAATAATTTCAAACACCGGTGCCCATAAAATGGGACCATCCTCAATCCCTAGCGGTCCAAGCTCTTGCGGTATTATTCGACACCCAACAACAGAAACAAAACCGGGCATGACATAAACTACATTGCCCAGCTCGGGATTCTGATGTACCCATATACCAACTAATGGGTTCACACTGTGGAGGAAGCGGCAAAGCGCCTTATACGACGACACACCCTTCCTCCATTCAACAAGATCTCCATGAGGCACAATTCCAACTACATCACACTGAGAGAGCCAAACCTTTTCAGAGGCCACAAGCGCACACAGACTCTTGCAGCATACACTAAGACTACACAAGTCTTTTGGTAACAAACACCGCGATATGATTGTAAATATGTCATCAGGCAGAGCTACAAACAAGCTCGAACCACAAAATTCAGACAACATAACAATTTCACTTATTATCTAGAAGAATTCCAAAAATTCAATGATAAATTGCACAATTCACTCCATAAAATTCAGCAAGAAATAGAAGCATCAACAAGCAATGATTAAAAGGGCATGAGAAATGAAACACCTTATTATCAAGTCAATGAACCCAGAAACTGAAATCGAATTCTTGAGTTCTCACCTCAATTCTTGCATCTTAAAAAGAAGAGAACTTGTGATTGAGTCTTTGTTTTTTTATGTAGAAAAAGAAAAATAATAATAATAGCTTTGGAATAATCAGTGTATGATTGAGAGATATTGGCAGCCAGCCAATGTTGAATTCTCAATCCAGCTTGAAACAGAAGCCGAAACCCTCCCCAAAAGTCTAAGTCTCTCCACCATTATTGTTTCTGTTACAGCTCACGATTATTCCCAACGTCTCATGCGTGTGTTACATGCTGGGTGGGCCATCCTTCTGCCGTTTCTTTTATATCAAAATATCACCATTTGGAATTCTTTATTTTTCTGTCAGACAATATTTTTCATTTTCAACTTTTCTCTATTTTTTTTTTTCTCTTTACAGCAACTTTGCTCTGATTTTATGGATTTTTTTTAAAGGTATGTATAAATGGGTTGGTGGTATGTCTACTTGTATAAACCTAGTGAAATCAGATTCTCTATTTTTTTTCTGAAAAAAGGTTGACTGTGTTGGTGGGATATATATGAATTTGATTAATAATTTTAAACTAGTTGCATTTTTTTTTTTAATAATAATAAAACTATACATTTAAAAAAATATATTATTTTTTTGTTGGATTTTTTGGGTTAATTGCACTGGTTATAGCCAGATTAAAGTTGCATTTGTTTTGGATTCAAATCGAATGCGAATCCATACGAAGGATAACAAAAATATTTGATCCGACCCAAACCAATAATAAAGTCCCGATCTATTCGAAACGGGTTTGGGGCATTAAAATCAAATTCCGTATCGAGGTTTAGGTCAAAAGTGTTTGACCCGCAAACACTTTTGATTCAATACAACCCAGTTATTATACACTAATTATTGTGATTATATAGATTTATTACCACTTCAATTCTAGAAATATTCTTTACCGTATTATTATTACCTATTTTGTTGTAATTTATATATAGGCCCGATTTGCAATCCCATCAATTAAATGACTTTCTCTTTTTCTCTCTTACTTTCTCTCTTTCTCTTTTATTTAGTTAGTATTTTATATTTACTACTTTTAAGCTTTTTATAACACATAGATTTCATTCATACAACTTGCTTCCACTATTTGATTTAAATAATCTTAAAAAGTATATGTACTCCATATAGATGTCATGTTATGTTAACAGATATCATTCTAGACCTAAAAAATAAGTTTTTTTTAAGTTTAATTGATTTTTTTTTTTTGGTTATTTTGATTTATATGTTTATTTAAACATATGAAATATGTATCTTGTTTGAAAATATATGTTTAAAGCTTCAAATTCATATATTATTTGTATAATTTGATTAATTTATAGAAGGAAAAGATTAAATGAAGATTAAATTCATAATATATTAATTTGGTGATTGATGTGGAAAAAGAGATGAATTAAAAAAAAAAAAAAAAGTAGTATTATTATTATTATTTTTTGTTCTGTGTATGGAGAGTGAAAAATAATCACAAATATATATATATATATATATGGCACATTTTGCAATGCAATTGGGTATGCATACACTTGTAAAAATTTCTAATTTTGATAATTTAATTTTAATGAATCAAATTTCAGGGCTAGGACTTAATATACATTTGATACAATTTATCTATTAATCAAAAGTACTTTTTTAATACCCAAAGCTCTTCTTGGTTTTTTTTTTTTTTTTTTTCAATGTTTGGTTGCCATCTCAGTAAAGTTTTTAGGCAATTAAAACAGTTAAAAAATGTCTACTTGAGAAGCTCAAATTTTGAGCTTTTCCAAGTAGATCTTTTTTGAATTTTTTTTTAAAAAAATAAAATGTCTAATATAACCTTATTAATATCACTATACCTTAAAACCATTTAATCCTTTTTAGTAAATTTATAATTTAAAGATATTTTTTAAATGACAACCAAATAATCAACAACTTTTTTTAAAAGCTTTACTTATAAAGGATCTACTTCCAAAAAATCTATTTGGAGAAGTTGTATCAAACGAAACCTTAATCTTGAAATAATTAGTTAAAAACTTAGGGAAGCCTGTTAAACAAGTAAAGTAATGTGTTCCGCTGTTGTGGCCATTAGGCATACCCAAGCGACCGTTTGGTTCCATTCTTGCTTTCATTCTTCTTTAATTCTCCTCTTCTCTTTCATTCTTGCAATCATTCTCACTTCTTTTGCTTTCATTCTCTTCTGTTCTTGTTTTGATTATTTCTTTCATTATCCTCTCCTTTTTCATCACATTCAATTCATTCTCTCTTTCATTGTCATCTCTTCTTTCATCACATTCATTTGTTAGGGTCTCATTGGATGAAAACCAACTTTGGTACTTCCAAGACCTTCACTTGTGATAATTGAACATCCATTTACACTGTAGTGTAATGAACTTAATGTAAAATCCTCAACCCGGTCAAGCATAGCATCATATTTCGAAAGCAGAACAACATATGCAACACAACCACCTACAACCACTCTACATCAGTTAATGTGTGTGATATAATTTGTCAGTTGTGGATCTCCAATTTCATTCGATATCGACATTCAACTATATAACAATCAAGTTTACCCATCATTGAAATCAAGTTATCCACAACATCAACATTCAACCATTATCGCAGATATAGCCTTTGTAACATACTTCTTTCATTTAAAAATTAATTGATTGAGATTGGACTGCAAAATTACATGTTTCAATCTTCACTGTAGTTAGTTGTAGAAATAGAAAACCTTAATACTTGTTACCAATTGAGAGCCACGATGAAATTGTTATTATTATTTTTTAGAGATATTGTAGTGAAATGACTTTTTATCGTCACTAAGTTCTTATTATCTATGTAAGATATTTTAATTTGTAAGACGAATTACTAAATTATTAAATTCTTTAATATTATGATCATATAAAATAATATCTAATCATAATATTATTATCAGTGGTAGTAATATTTTTATTACAATCACATTTTTTGATGATTACCATATGTTAATTATTAGTTGTGCTTCTTTTAGCTTATTTTTCATTTTAATTTATCTATCTATTTTCGACTAACTGGTTATAAATTTTGAATTTTACCTAGTAATTGATAATGGTAAAAGCAAACAACTCTCCAACTTAAAAAAGAAGTTGAGGACTGTGATAAGTCCCTAGATAGGGATACAAAAATGCCTAAAAGTACAACAAATCAAGGTTTAGATAACAATTGGATAGATTATTGTGATTTACAGGACATGGATGTATTAGCAATGATCATTTTGTGGGAGTTATGCAAGGGTAATTGGCTTTGGTGTAAAATTGTTCAACCTTGAACATGACAAAGAATGGAGAGTTATTATGAGACAATGGGTATATGAGAAACAAGCATTAAGACAACCGAAGTATTTGAACAATGCAAATAGGAAACACAAGCCTAGGTGGTAGATAAGAGAGAATTGTAAAGCACTTTTTTTACTATTCGCTTCAATCTAGAAAAAAGACATGTACAAGATGAGGCTATTCAAGGAAAATCATTCTCATGAACTAGCATTGTGCCATGAGGTTCAATTCATATGACCATATTGACGAATAAAGGAATCAGACATGCCATGAGTTAGTGTCATGCGCAATGTTTGTATAAGACCTTGTCATTCATATGAATACATGGTCGACTAGGTAGAGTGATATGTAAATGTTAGTTTCACCACAAAGGATCTTTACAATAGGTTGGTGTGGAAAGACAGAATACTACTTTTTGAAATGATTCACAAGTCGCACTTTCATATATGAAATCGAAGATACTTTCTTATTAGGTTAATAGGTTGTTGGGTTAAGTCCATCTAAGATGACCCAAATCCATAACTCGATCTACATCTATTGATTTAGATAGGATCGAATAACCACTAGTGGTTACTAGCAATTATCAGAAAATAACCACCACCACTATAAATATGATACTGTTTTTAGATGGAGTTGATGAAAAATCAGTTTTCCAAAAGACAACGCACAAACATCATAGAGCAAATAGAGAGAAATTAGAAAACTCATGGCAAGACAAACTACACTATGAATTGAGGGTTTGGTTCTATAATTGGTGATTGAACTCCAACCAGTTGAACAATCCAGGATCTAAAAGAACTTCTGCTATGCGAAACAAGTACATTCTCAGTTTCGTTTAACCATATTTAATGAATTTTATATACTGCTATAATTGTTTTCAGTTCTGATCATGGTTTCTTTTGCAGAGTTCAACTGAAGATAACAGTTTATTGCCTAATTTATTTTGGAAAGACTCGCATTCCCTGCTTGATTATCAGTTGAAGATGTTTTTATATTCAATAGCACTTATAAGACATATTTATATGGCAAACTTTTGGTTCTATCTTCGATACAAACAACCACCATTCTACTTGTCTATCTGGCATTGCCTTTCTGTTGGATGAGATAGTGGATTCTTACAAATGAGCACTTAATATTTTAATTGATTTCATGGGTAACAAGCATCCACTTCTCTATATTGACTGATGGAGATTAAGTAATGAGACAGTCCATTAACAAGGTACTACCAAATTCTCATTACAGAATATGCTTATACAACACAAGCAAGAATAAATGTACTTAGCTTCGAAATTCGGATAGGGTATCAGCATTTAAAAAATGCATGTATGAAGTGAATACTAAGCAAGAGTTTGATGCAGCTTAGTCGAAAATACTGGACAACTTTAATCTCTACAATGGCGAGTGGCTGAGTAGGATGTACGAAGAGAGGCAGAGATGGCTGAAGCATTTTTCAAGGGCCATTTCTTTGGTGGCATGCGCGACACTCAAAGATACAAAGACAAGAACAATTTCATACAAGACTATGTTTGTACTCATGAGAAATTGTTTGAATACATCCCTCAAATTGACAGGCCTTACAAAGGCTAAGAAACAACTTTATTAAGGATGAATATTGTTTTTGGCTTTGTTTGATACAACTTCTCTTAGTAGATCTTTTAGAAGTAAATCTTTTGAAAGTAGATATTTTGGAAGTAAAGTTTTTAAAAAGAAGTTGTTGACTATTAGGTTGTTAATTAAAAAAGCTTTTTTAAATTGTAAACTATTTGGTTGTATTATTTTAAAAGCACTTTTAGATTATAAATTTACAAAAAAGGAAACAAGAGAGAGTAGTGTACCTCATTGTGCTCTTGCTTTCATTGCTACAGTCCACTGTCATCTTTAATCATCTGAAGTTTTTCACAAGTTTCATCATACTGATCAGTCTCATTATTTCCAGACTCTTTAGTTTTTAGGGATTGAATCTCACTATTTCCAAAAGGCATTAATATTAAGATTGCCATTAAAAAACTAGTTTAAACACGAGCATGCTCAGAGAAATAAAAAATATATTTAATGATCACCTAAAACGGGCATGAAAAAGGAAACAATGACAAAATATTCAACAATATAGACAAAGCTGTGAAGAAACCCTAAGTTAAAAGTAAGAGCCATAATTTAACATATAAATAATACATATAGATCAATAATCAATTTTGTGTTTTGGCTGTTCATTAATCAGATTTTTCAAGCTCAATAAAAATCCGATTCCAAATACTCCATCTATTTTTCCACACACCACATATTCTCTCAATAGTACATCTTAATAAAGAGTGTATGTGATTAAATATTTCTTTGTTTTTTTTTTCCTCTTGGTTGACTCTTGCATCGAAAATCCAAAAGATAATAGCACTCTCTCTTGTACGGCGCTAAATAGCCCTATATGTGAGGATATCTGGCATTTATAAGATATACTTACCTACATTAACAAACAACTATATAATTTAAAATTGCTTACTTTTGAAATTAATATAAATATGCCGAAATCATAAATATATATATGTACCACATATGCATTCATTTTTTGGTGGATGAGAAAAATGCAAATTTTCTCTTTGTAAAGTCTCTAAAAAAATGTGCATGTCATGAGCAGTACCTTCACATCCAACCCATGCAAAAGTAAAACATATATTAAAATTGCATGCCGCCATCACATTTTGAGTAGGAACCCCTTTTCTACCAATATATGGTACTTCCTTTGATGTGGGCATCATTATTGATATATATATTCCATCAATTGTACAAATACAATCTTTAAAATAAGGTCATTATCGATTATCATCCTTAATTTTTTGGAATTCCCTTAAAATGTAAGTCAAATGGTCTCATAATATCAATAGCCATATTACAAAGAGCATATAACACTATGCCATACTACCTAGATATAGTCTCACCTTAATGTTGAAATCTTTCTCCAACCATTCTATTCCTAATTGCATGTTCTAATGTTACAAAAAAAACATAGCTATTGACTCAACTAATGATACTTCTTTACCTTTTGGAATGTCATATGATTGATTCAACACATTGCGTAATTTTAAGAATTCATATTGTAAAATATTTCAACAATCAACTATGGCAGGTTACACATAATTCCTTAAAAACAGTAGAACACACATTTAAAATGAACTTGGAATAAAGTGGAAAACTCCAAAAAGCTAGGGTTGTTCAATCAGTTGTCAGATTTCGATCATGAAATTAGAAAGAAACCTCTATCCACAATTTTAAGAACCTTGCCTTTGGTTCTCTGTTTTTACTTTCCAAACTTATTTTAAGTTTTGCTTTGTTTGTCAACGTAACTTTTTTGCAAATTTTTCATCTGTTTTCAAATAGTAAACTACAGATATTTTATGCACCCATTAACTGCCATGAGCAATTGATATTAAAACTGACAACAACTGCAAAAGTAGTTATCAATCAATTATCCAAATACTGATGGGTTTTGGATCAGGTCACCAGTTTTAGGTCATCTTGGGTGGACTTAACCTAAGACCCAAATAACCCTACATCGCTTACTCACACAAGATGAGCCAAATAAAACTCATAGAGAAAATACTAGTGACCCCTTTATGACAAGGAGTATAGGCATTCATATAGGTAAATACATTGTGTGATCTATGAATAACGATATATGCAATAAGACTTACTTTTCAAATCTCAATTGTATTTCTATACAAAAGATTGTAAATTTATTCATTATTATATCTTAAATTTAATAGAATCTTATTTGTTCAAGCATATTCGATCCTTTTAATACAATATGCACTACAAGAATTTTGCTCTTTGGAGATGTCATTTAGTCATCACCAAATCTCACATCTGCGTCGTTAAATCTTTTTTTATGACACCAAAGCTTGTGTGTCCACCTTGTCACCCTAGCCCTATCACTAAAAAGTATAGGTGATATTTTAAGATATATGTCTCAAAAGAACTACTTTTTGTGACAAAGTATAATGTCACCATAAATAGCAAAGAGTTCAATTTGTTATCATAAACAACACTTTTAGCAATACTTGAAATATGTCACGCATTATATATTTTAATAATTTATCACAATAAAAAATATATATTTACATAAATTTTTATATTATAATTTAAAATATATATTTAAATTGTACATTTAACTACAAAATAAACATGTAACCAAATGTGTATAGTACTATTTTAAAGTTATTATATATTATTAACTAAAATCATATTTTAAATATATAATTCACATTATGCTATACATTGTTGAATACTATTTATTGATAATACTATTTTTGTAATCAAATTAATTAATAATACATATTTTGTTTAGTACATACTCAATATTGGAAGAATTCATATTTACAAAAATAAAAACCTTGCAATAAACATTCAAAATATTTTATTACATTGATTCAATTAGAAGTTGTAACACTTCTAAGTAATTAACAAGGAAATCAAATCTATAAATACATCTACACATCTTTAACAGATCTTTATCTGAATATATCTGCACATCTTTAACTCATCTTTATCCGAATACATTTGCACTTCTTTAACTGCATACTTTTACACTTCTTTCACTTTTAAATTTCAACATCTACCAATCTTTATCTGCATACACATTAACACAAGAAATATGAAAGTCAGTGAAAGAGATTAGTATGTTTTGAACAGAAAAAGATATCAACATAGCATAAATCAAACAAACTCCATAAATTACCAATCCAAAAAAAAAATTAGAATTTATCTAAATAAAATATAAAATGAATTATATAATCCAAATTTAAATATTAACTCAAGCAACAGTGAATGTTGAAAAGATATGCAGATGTGATTAAAAACCAATAAGATATATATCCAAATAGTACTGTATAATTTGTCTTCAATAATACAAAATAGAATTATTCTAATTAACCACAAATTGAGCACCACTATCAACCCCGCCACCCACCCCCCGCCAAAAAAAAAAAAAAAATCGAAACAACTAACCTGATTTGTTATTTGCAAACGAAAAATCTTACCAGTAGTGTTTGAAGGTCATAATCAAATTTCTCATATTGTTGTAAAGAAAATGATTTGAGAGAGATTTTAGGGGAAAAAAAATGCAACAACAAAAAGAAAACAACAAAGAAAAAAGAAAAAAAAAAAAAAGAAGACCGCAAAAACAAAGATGCAGGAATAAAAATAAAAAAGTTACAAATGCAAATGAATGAACCTGAAATGATGAAACAAAATAAGATTTCCTGGGTGACTGAGCTTTTTCCATTGATGATTCTTCCAAGAAAAATGAAGAAGGAAATTCTTATTCAGTTCCTATCGTAATTTAGGAATTTATTTAGAAACGGATTGCTTAGTCTTTTTTTTTTGATAACAAGTGATAAGATTTTAAAATTGAAAGTGGTAAGGAGCAGTTAAAATTCTTTGTAATTGAAAGTGGTAGGGAACAGTTAAAATTCTTTGTTATTGAAATTGTGGTTTGTTGTACAACCAAGTTGAAAGGTCCCACTCCCTGATTGTTACACAATTTTCTCTTTTTCTTTTTTTGCTTTTTTTTTTTTTTTTGAATATATCAAATTATTTTCATTAGATAATTATCTATTTTATGACATCAAGATTTTTATTGGGATATTTATCATGATAATAATTTACGCACATGTTTCAAATAAGGAATATTTATAAAAACCCCCTGAAAAGTAAAATAATAAAAAAATACCTTCACTTTTTAAAATATTAGGTAAACTATCCCCCACCGTTAAAATCCGTACAAACCGTTAGAGATTTCCATTCACAATTGTTAAAAGTCCAAAATGCCCTCAATTTTGATAAGTTGATGAGAGGGATATTATGAAAAAAAAACCCCCCTAAAAAGCAAAATAATTGGAAAATACCCTCCCCCCTCTCTCCCCCCCAAACTGAGGGCATTTTGAACTTTTAACAATTGTTGATGGAAATCTCTAACGGTTTATACGGATTTTAACGGTGGGGGGTAGTTTACCTAATATTTTAAAAATTGGGGATAGTTTCTTATTATTTTGCTTCTCAGGGATTTTTTACAAATACTCCTTCAAATAATAATTCTAAAATTGTACTGCCTGTGTTCTTAGAGAAATTAAAAAAGAGGCTACCTATCGAATAAATTATACAATATATACTATTGATTAAATAAATTGTATAACTTCAATTATTAATAATATAAAATATATATGGATATACTGATGTGATTATAGATTACTATATTACTATATATGCACTTTTTGATCAGTGGGTGTACTTATGGGACTTAATATGCTCATCCAAGGAACTCGAAAATACAAACTACATTCGTTAAAGTATTAATTAGCTTAAATCATGAAAAATAATTTATTATTTTTCTTATATTGAATCACATAATGGATGGTTTTTATTTTAAATTATTAAAATTAATGATAAGAATGGTAATAATTAAATTACAATTACTATATGATGCTAAATGTCTACTCAATTGATTTAAGCATACAACATGCTAAAATATATTTATTTAATTTTTTGCACAATTCAATACTGAGTATCTATTATGAAGTTGTATAGTCAGTTGTATTAATATTTGGCTTTGGAATAAGTAATACTTCGTTAGTGTAGATTTTGACTACTAGTTAAAGTTGTGTTGTCAAATAACTATATATTGGCTGTCATATGAGACTAATATATAAATAGTAAAATGTTTATTTATTTATCCTTTTTGTAAAGAGTTAAAATTCATTATTAAGTTTAATATATACTATCACCATGCTCCTAATTTTTAATTTTATTTTGAACATTATGATAGAAATAAATATTATTAGGCATGTGATCTGTGTGTTTTGCAGCTAAAACTAATAGTAGCATTATGACTTTTTTGTTTGTTAAAATTCTATTTATAAATTTTAATTGATCAAAATATTTTACTTAAGAGGGCTCCAAAATAATTATTCACAAGTAAAATGAAAATATCATTTGGTTGGGAAATTTTCCTCTAAAACTTACACACACATACACACAACATTCACCACTTTTAGTTTGGCAAACCTTTAAATCTTATATTAGTTTAATATTTATCAATATTTAATCACATCAATTTTTATTTCCAACTATTTTAGCAAATTATAAATTAATAAAAAATAAAACTTTTTAATTATCTAATAAAAATAAAATATTGAAATTAGGTCCTATCCTATGTACATATATAGTTTTTAAAATAAACAATATTATTTACAATAAAAAAAAAATTCATATTGTTACTTATAATTTTTAAAAGTATAATTTTGGTGACCTCATGGCTACACATATTAATAAACCTCACTAACAATAGATGTTCAGTTATGTGTAGAATATTTAACAACATATTATATGATGTTGCCATAATAACAAGAGATAGGAGTCACCAAAACTCTACAATTGTGTCACTGAAAAATGAGACTAATGTGTCACTTTGAGGACATATATTCAGCAACATCATGATTAAGGGAGTCACCAACTACTACATTTAGTGAGACATTTTCTGTGTAACTAATATTCACATCGCTGATGAATAATTTTCTTATAGTGATGCTTGATCCTCTAATACTTCATATAATTACAACTGTGTTTCCAAATCACAATTTGTCGATATGTAAATATATGAAAAATAAATTCATTCAATTTTCTTGTCTCATTTTCCTCCCTTCGTCAACAAAAATAACTAGCATCATAGAAATGTCTCATAAGTTATATTATCATGGTCATAGAAGACACACTATTGATACAAATATCCCCCTATTACTTTGGGATAAAGTGAACAATCACTGAAGATATAGGTAGAAGTTTTTACAAACTTCAATGAAACTTACACAATAAAAAATCAAAGATAAATTCACTTATTTTTTATATTGGTCACGAAAAACACAAGCGGTATGAAACATATGTTACAGTGAATCTTATACAAAATCCATAGAAACATGAATCTAAAGCTCACTGGGTATAGGTAAAGATGTATACAAACTAGGGGGGTAAAACTTTAGATTTAGACTTTTTACATGTTATGCACTTTTCACAAATTCGTTCAACATCTCTCTTTATGTGTGGCCAAAAGAAATGTTCATCTAATACATTTGAAGTTTTGTTAACACCAAAATGTCCCATTAAACCATTCTCATGTGCCTCTCTAACAAACAATTCTCTTATAGAGAGGAAATCATAATCTACTTGCCCTAAACAAATACCCTTATATCTATAAAACGTTCCAAAGGTAGCCTTATCACAAGCAACATACACACTAGCAAAATCAAGACCATTCACATGCAATTCCTTGATATGCTCAAAACCCAACAATTTTGCATTCAAAGTAGAATAAATATGTACCTGAGAGAGAATGCATCAATTATAACGTTTTCCTTTCCCTGTTTATATGAATTCTATCCATTTAACATGCCTTCTAATCAACTTACCTTATCCTTTCAAATGCTTCAAAGACTCTTGATTAATATAGATTATAAATTCTTTAGGCCATAAATAATATTACTATAATACACCCTCCCGATTTCATTACTGTATATGCATATTTTGTTGTACAATGTACCATATATCTCTTTATGGAATAATAAAGTGAAATTATAACAACTAGATGAGTACTTGAATGTTAGTGAGACTTCCGGACAGATCAAAGATAAATTTGAATATAAGAATTAGTACGGTAGATTGTTTCATAAACGTAATCGATTAAATTTCAAATTTCAACCCTTTAAGATTTAATATGTAAAAAAGGGGATGAAATTCTTTATAAAGGCTATGGAGGGACTTATCAAACTTTGAAGAGTAATTGATGGAAGAAATGAAATTTTCTAGAAAATGGAAAAGAAGTAATTTAGGTGTTATGTCAAGGACATTTTTGGAATTTGAAGAATTCTCTAGAAAAGGGCAATTTGGTAAATAAGGAAATATAGCAAGGACATTTTTGAAAAACTAAAATGTGTAGGGATAAGGATGAGTGAGTTGGCATTTAGTTGGATTTTAATGGAAGTGGTTAGAATGGAACTAATTGTTAGAAATCAACCAATCATAAGTTTTTATTCTTAATCAATAACAAGTTAGTAAATTTCCATTTAGTTTGAGGGCAAATTGAAATGGTAAGCTTGTAAATCTAAGGATAATTAAGGGCATTTGTTAACCTTACCAATAACTATAAATAGTGCTATGAAGAAAGGAGAAAACAAAAGAGAAAAACTTAGAAATGGAGAGTTGATCTCGGCCAAGAAAACAGAGCAGAAGGCAGCAACTGTTTTGGATGGTTTTCACACCATTTTTTAGTGGATTTCAAGCCCCCAAAAGTTTGTAAACAAGTCTAGGAAGGTTCCTAAGCAAGATCACTCCAAAAAGAATAGGTAAGATTGAGTTTTGATTGAGAAACTTAGATGAAAATTTTGTTAGGTGCTGTCACGACCAGTTCTGATGTTAATGAGGTTTTGATAGTTTAATTCAAGGTTCTGAGGCACAAAACCAGTGGAGAAGCAAGCCAAGACATCAAGGAATAATTGGCAAGTGGTTTGGTTAAAAAATATTGCGATTTGAATGAGTTTTGATGGTGATTAGTAAGATGAATGTGTGCTGAAATTTGATTGATGTGTGAGTTGTGGTGAAAGTTTGTGTAAGAAGTTTGATGATGTTTTGAGATATAAATTGCTATGCATCTTATTGTGTTAGAGTGTGATGTTGTGAATGAAATATGGTTGAATTGGTGTAGAATAGGGGCTGTTATGAATGAGTTTAAGCAAGAGATGTAAATGAAACTCAAGTGTTTGAAATAATGCTTGCATTCGACCGCCACTTCTCATATTGTTTCAATTTAATTTTAATTTATTTTGATGAATTTATATGTTAGAATTAATGTTAGAATGATGATTATAATGTCAAAAATAAGGAATGAAAACATAAAAGTGGAGATGTATCAAATTTGGTCAAGATAGCTTCAATGGGATGCATGCTGTCCAAGAAACTTCATGACAGAATTTGAATACTTTAGGGGATTGTATAAGTAATGAAATTTATATGAAAGTGAAGTAGAAAGATTAAGCTTGAATATGTGTAAGTGTGGTCAAGAAATAATGTCATTTAGATAAATGAATCATGTTAGGCGTTTGGGTGAAATTAGAGGATGGAAATAAATACTTGCTGTCCACTTTTACTAATGATACATTATGGCAATTTTAGGGGGCTGCGAATGACACAAAAATTATATGGAAGTGAGGTGAAAAGGTTGAAGTTAAACATGTGTAAGTTGGGTCAAAAGAATAATGGGAATTGGATGTATAAATTTCATTAAAGATTTAATGTAATGTAGGGGCAGCATGCATGTTAATGGTAATGTGAAAATGGAATGAATAGAAATGAAAAGTGATGCATGTTAGGTTTGGTCAAGCTAGGGAGATGATGTTTGACAAATTTGCGTGATGTAATTGACGAGTTTTATGAAAAATAAGTGTGAAGAATTAAGTTAGAATGTAATAAAATTAAAAAAGGGAGCATTCGAATAAGTTTACCTGAAAATTTGTGATGTTAGAAATTATATGGAGTGCTTTGTTTAAAAGGATTTAAGTTAGAATTTTATTGAATTCTAAAGTTAGAATGCATGCAATAGGTGGAATTGGAACGTGGAAATCGAAGGCAAAATAGAGAAGAGCGACCTAGAGAAATAAACGAACCATGTGAGTGCAACTCTATTTTTTAAATGTCTTATGCATTGTTTATTTTTCTTCCAAATATTTTACAAGTTGCTTTATAAGTTACTAGCAAAATATACTAGCTTATGATTATCCTATTGTTTTAGTTTGAAATGAAACAAATTTTTGTATGAGATTATAAAAGTGATGAATATTTTGTGTTTTAGTAAAAATTTTCATAAACTATGTTTTTATATTTTCATGCTATTTTAGAATGAAAGAATTTTATGAATGTTAAATGTATTAGTATCCTACTTTGATAGCATTGCTTTATGAAACTTTATTAAAACATATTAATTTATGAATACTTTATGCATTGATTTAAAAGGAAATGTTTTATGCATGAAATTGTAAAATTATTGAACTTTTATGCCTCCATGATATTTTATGAATTATGTTTTAGCAACTTTGTGTTTGTGGGAAGAAAGATTCAACTTTGAAAAATATGTAAAGAGGTTTTTCAAAAGCTAATGGTTTACCCAAACTTATGGATTTAAACTATGAGAATGTATGATGTATGTATGTATGTAGGCCCGACCGGAATACCCCGTAGTGTATGACAAGTGTTGGGAGGACGTGTCGCTAACATCGGGGGGATTGAGTCTGTCGTGTCGCCCTCTACATGTGTGGGGTATTATCTTGCTCTACGTATGCAACATATGAGATGTAGATCTCCACTACGTAGTAATGAGATGTCTTATATTTATCACGATACGCGCCGTTAGCAAATTATGCCACGTGACTATGATCTCACATTGTGCGACATTAGTCGGCATGTGTATGTATGTATGCTCCATTGGGTTTCTATTAGTACGGTTTTAGAAAGAAAAACACACCCTCAAAAGTTATGAAATATTTTAACAAATTCTGAATTTATTTTCGTAAGAAACTTTATCATGTTTTACGCACTACAATGAGTTTTAAAATTTCTTATTAGATTTGTAAAAGTATGATTTCAAATACAAAAATGTTTAATAAATAAAGATTTCTTTTAAATGTTTTTGGGAGGTAGATTTTAAAATAAATAGTTTAAATAGAAACTCTAAACACTCATTGAGCTCCGTTGGCTCACTATTCTTTGGTTTTATATTTTAAAAACCTCCTCAAGTACTGGGACGAGTGATCAAGGTGTCTGTTCTCCTACTTCAGACTAAGTGGGTTAAAGATGATCGATGCTTTTGTGAAACCATATTTACGCATATTTTATTTAACAGAAATCATATGCAATTTGTGATTATAAATGAGCTTATAAAAATTCCCTCATTTGTAGTGGTGTGCTATATTAAAACAACGAAGCAAATTGACGACTATTTTTGTATGCACAATGTAGACTTTTAAACCATGAGTCAATATTTTGGTTGTATGCATGGAAAGGTATTTTCAAACTTTGATATGATTTTGTCGAATTAGAACGTTTGTGGCTAGGTTGCGCTTTGAGAGGGACTTGAGGTCCAAATGGGAAGTAAAGAAAATGTAGGAAAATTTTAGAAATGCATATTTTTCTTTGTTGTAGGGTAGCATAGCTAAATAAATAGCCGTTATGCTACCGAATGTCTTTTAGGAAACTTGAATTTTACACAAAGAACAATTTGAGTTTTATATTTCATACGATTAGTGATAGTTGAAAAATTTAAGGGTTCACTCCATGGATTCCTTTTTGGTGATGCCGACTATAATCCAGAAGGGTTTCGTGGGGTGCTCGACGGGATTGCTGGAGTTTGTTGGAGGGAATTTGAATCGGAACCTGTCAATTACACAGTTTCTAAGGCTCTAACTAAAACATACAACTGCTTGTCATAAGTAGGATAATTCAATGATGTTCCACTCAACTTCTCACTAAAATAAGCTATAATACGCCTATCTTGCATAACAACAATCCTTATACCTATTCTGATGCATCACACTCAATCTCAAATGTCTTAGAAAAATCAAATAATGCAAGCAATGATGCATAACACAATTTATCTTTAATCAAATCAAATGCATACTATTGCTCACTACCCTATTTGAAACCTCACACTTTTTTTCATAACCGTAATTAGTGGTATAGCTATGGTGCTAAAATCTTTATCAAATCTCTTATAAAAACTAGTCAACCTATGAAAGCTATGCATTTCACTTTTTTTCACAACCTTAGTTAGTGGTGTAACTATGGTGCTAAAATCCTTAACAAATCTCTTGTAAAAACTAGCCAACCTATGAAAGCTATGCATTTCACTAACATTCTTAAGTCTAGGCCACGCCCTAATAGCCTTAACCTTTTTCTTATATACTTCTATCCCTTTTGACGTAATAACATAGCCCCAAAACACAAACTTATCAGTTTAAAAAGAATATTTTTTCAAATTAGCATACAACTTTTCTTTTCTTAACACATCAAACACACAATAAAAATGCTTAACATTTTCATCTATGCTCTTACTGTACACTAATATGTCATCAAAGTAGATCACAACAAATTTTTCAATGAAAGAACACAAAACATGATTCATTAATCTCAATAAAATACTAGATGTATTAATTAAACTAAGAAGCATGACTAACCACTCATACAAACTATGTTTTATTTTAATGCAGTTTTCTATTCATCTCTTTCTTTCATTCTAATTTGATGATATCCACTTTTAAGATCAATCTTAGAAAACACACATGATTCATGTAACTCATCAAATATATCATCTAATCTAGGTATGAGATGTTGATACTTAATTATAATTTTGTTGATAGCTCTACAATCGATGCACATACGTTAAGTTCCATCATTTTTAGGTACAAGTAGAACCGATATAACATATTGACTTATGCTCTCGCTCAAATACCCCTTCTTCATCAACTCCTCTACCTGTCTTTGAAGTTTCTTTGTCTCTTTAGAATTACTTCTATATGTGGTCGGTTTGGAATTGCAGCCCCATGTATAAAATCAATTTGATACTCTATTCCTCTTTTCTATGGCAATCCATCCGGCATCTTCTTAGGGAATATATCATTAAAATCCTATTAAAAAGTTGAAAAAACACTAGGTAAGACACATTAAAGTTAGAGTTAGAAAAATAAGCATCTTTGTACAAAAGTACAAACATCTGTTGCTTGGCTAGAAAAATAGCTCTTACATCGCTTTTTTTTTGCATAAACACTCATTTTCTTTTTATCACTTTTCTTTCTCTCATTCTCTCATTTACACTCGAACTTTCTACTTTTTTTTTGCACACACTCAAGTGTTTTGTTGTTCTTCCTTTCACACTTAGCTTTCTTTCTCTTGACCTTACTAGTGTTTGAACTTTCAGTCTCTTTTTTTTTTCCTCACTCTCTTTTATCCTTATTTGATCTTCATACAACTATCTAAATGTTAAAGGTATAAGAGTGATAGTTCGCCTATTCATAGTAAAAGAATATCTATTCTTAAACCCATCATATATTACTCTTCTATCATATTACCATGGATGACCTAAAAAGAAGTGACTAGAATACATAGGTACAAAATCATACAACATCTTATCTTTGTATCTACTAATAGCAAAAGGAACTAACACTTATTTTGTCATCTTAACCTTTCCACAATTGTTTAAGCATTACAACTTGTACAATTTAAGATGTTTTGAAGTAGACAAACTCAATTTCTCAACTAACTCGATACTAGCAATATTGGTACAACTACCCTTATCAATAATCACACTACACACCCTATTCTTGATATGACAACTAGTATGAAAAATATTATCATATTGTATCTTATCATCTTCCTTCACTTGCACACTTAAAGCACGTCTTGCCACTAACAACTTTCCATTTGTGGGATACTCAATTTCAACATCACTTGCATTTTCCAATGGTGACATCTCATCATCATCACTCTTCCCTTCGATCTTTATATCTCTATCCTCCCTTAGGATCATAGTTCACTTGTTAGGGCATTGAGAAACTATGTGACCTCTTCCTAAACACCTAAAACATTTGATATCCCTATTTCTCCTTTAGGTTGCCTCGGCCTTACCCTTATCATGGCTTCTATCTCTACCCTCCTTAAGCTTAGTATTTTTGGTCTAGGACTTTTGAGATGCCTTGTCTTCATGTCTACTCTAATTTGATTTCCAAGTGGATATGGAACTCGAATTACTACCATATTATGACATTAAATCTCTTCTTTTGAGTTGCCTCTTCACTTTCTAGAGGTGGGCATTGGTCGAGTTGGGTTGGGTTGGTTTTGGCCAAAACCAACCCGAGACTGACTATTTTCAGTTTTCCAAATTAGAAATTGACCCCGCCCAATTTAAGGTGGAAAATCGACCTTAATTGCCTAGTGTCGGATTGGTTCAATTTGGTCAGGTTTCATCGGTTTTACATCACTTATTCATCACCAAAATCCAAATTATACCACACTCTCAAACAAGTCAAATAATCCAATCCCTACAAACAAACTAAAATTTCAACCAAAAAAGCCAAACTAACCAAACAAACAACAATAAAAGCATTACTTATATCTCAAATTTTTATGTTCCAAATAGATGCTCACAATCCAATACAATAAAACATAAAAACAACTCAAAACCCAGAAGCCACATCAATATACACCAAACCTAAAAACCACATCCATACCAATACACAACTATCAACCCATGAAATCAAGAAACCACATCACATAGATCCTAGATTACTTCCATATTTACATCCATTGTATTGTCGTCTCTACTTCTTGTCACTGAGTTCCATTTCCACTTTTATCTCTCTCTCTCTCAATGGATGCACGAACAGCGAAGAGGCAAGGCGTGAGTGAGAGAAACGGTGAAGTGTGGAGAAAAAAGAGGAGGAATTTCCACCCTCATCTCTCTCCCTCGACGCATCCACGAACAGCGGAGAGGTAGGGCGTGAATAAGAGAGGCAGTGAAGCATGAAAAAAAAAGAGGAGACGACTTAAACAGAGGAGGAAAAGAGGAAGAGTAGAATTAAACAGAGGAGGAGAAGGAACAGAGGAGGGAAAACATTGGTGGAGTGAAAAAGGTGAGAAGTTAAGAGAGAAAGTTGAGAGATCGTTAATGGTCCTAATGGAGAGGGGGAGCGACAACTGAGGGGAGTTTTAGGGACTAAGGCTGTCTTGTGTGTTTACTTTGGACCAAAATATATACAACTCCTTTTTTTTTTTTTTTTAAATTTATTCAATCGGTTTCGGGTTGGTTTAGTTTTTTTTGACCCACAATCAACCCAAAATAAAAAATAATCAATTTTCCCCCTTTAGGACTGAACCAACTCAAAGTAAGATTGAAACCCGACATTTTAGAATTGATTCGGTTCGGGTAGGGTTAGGCTGGGTCGGTCCGCTTTTTTTTCCCACCCCTACCACCTTCATAACCATATGGATCAAGTCCTCAAACTCCATATAATGTTGCAACTTAAAAATATTGGCAATATTTTCATACAATCCTTGTAGAAATCGTGCCATAATAGCCTCTTTTTATCTTTTTTTTTTTACATTTACTCTAAACATGACTATCTCCATCTCCTTATAATAGTCCCCCACACTCTTAAAACCTTATGTTAGGTTTTGTAATCACTGGTATAGTTCCCAATAGTATGATCTAGGAGTAAACTAATTCCTTATAACAGTTTGCATCTCATCACAAGTGTTTATATGAGATTCCTCATTTCTCTTTCTATCTAGCAGTAATTGCCCCAACCAAATCACAACATAATCCACAAACTTAATTGCGGCTAATTTCACATTTTTCTCCTTAGTAAAGTTATGACACTCAAAGATCAACTCCACTTGTTGTTCCCACTCTAAATATATATCAAGATCAGTCTTTTTTTGCAAAAAAGGTATCTTCATCTTAATGCTGCCAAGTTCCCTATCCAGTCTATCAAGTTATCATCCCATCTTCCTCTCTTATTCCCATCGTTATAGTACCTATTATTTCCATTACAATTACCTCAACTTCTACCTTCAGGACCACCTCTACCACCTCTAATTCGACCCCCATTAGCATTAATGGCATTGTCATCTCTTTCCAAATCTTCTTCCTAAAACACCTTATAATCAGCTTCAAATTCATTATTACCACCATTCTCTTACAACGCTTTCCTTTGCTAGCTCTTTTACAAAGTAGCTATTGTCTCATCTTGCCTATCTATTCGATCCCTAATCTCTCCGAACATCATGTTCATTCTCTTAAATTGTTGTTGCATGGCTTTGAGAACGAGAAACTCATTACCATTTTCTCCTCCTTTACCTCTTTCAACATCTTTATCGTTGTCTGTAGACATGATTGACACCTATAAGAATGTTAGTAAAAGGAACCTCACAACACTCTCTCGTATGTTTCACTCTAATTACTCATATGTTTATCACTCAATAGTTTTGATTTAGCTCAACACTCTCTATCCACACTCAAACTTTCCTTATAAAGTTCTCTATAGAACTAATCGATCACAACAAGATCACTCTTGAAATAATCACCCCTGACAAATCTCAATAAAGAAAAATGCACACAAAGAACATGAAGGAAAATAGGACCAACAATGACACAAGAATGACAAAATAATAGAAAGCAATATAAAGCAATTTGATTCAAGGAGAGATTTCGAAAACCGCAAAGAACTTGAACTACAAATAAGGCAAATTACTATCTACCCACTTCAATCCAAGCAGTTTATGGCGTTCAATTTTTTTTGACATTTTTTTTTCTTTTTTTCCTTTTTTTAAAAAAAATCAAACTAGAACGCACAAAAACTAAATTGAATGAAAATTGCTTATTGAATTCAATAAAATTCTTGATGATACTTGCGAATCAAGAAATTATTATCATTCAAATCTTGCAATCAAGAACCCTAATTGATGAATCAATAAACACCAAGAAGCAAATATATAATGGATTACTGATATACGATATATATCTTGGTGCAATGCACAAATAGATCAAACGTGGAATCTTTATATGATTTGCAGTAATATGAATTAAATAAGAATTTGGTCACAATAAATTAAGATTGATGATGGATGATTTGTGGGGTTGATAATGGATGGTGATGTGCGGCCCTTCAAGTAACGAAAGAATAAAATATATAATGAATGATGATGAAACAAGATGAGACAAAATCAATTGAATGTGTAAAAAAAAATTGAAATTTTAAGATGTGCAACGGATGAAGTGGCAACTTCAAGATGCTTGATTCTGCACTCAATAAAATATTGATATGTTTATTGAAGGAAAAAATCAATTTTAGATTTAATGCGGAAACGTGGATTTTAAAAA
This sequence comes from Litchi chinensis, assembly GCA_019925255.1. NCBI lineage: Eukaryota > Viridiplantae > Streptophyta > Magnoliopsida > Sapindales > Sapindaceae > Litchi > Litchi chinensis. Next base: position 13,928,727 of record CM034471.1, read on the forward strand.
TTTTTCCAAACAAAAACATATCCGATCGATACTAGTAATAACAATTCAATAATTAAATTAATAAGATCGAATCTTACCTTGCATGATAATTGAATTGATCTCTTTTGATTTTACAGATTCTTCACCATCCAATCTTCCTTGCTATGACTCTTCACAAAAGAAACCGTGTGTGGGCACAATCTTAAAGAATCAAATCACAAAATCTTTTATAAAAGATTATTATGTGGAAATAAAAACAATTTTCTTGATTTCTATCGAGATAAGGTAATTTAGTGTATTTAATTAATGGAAGCTTTTGGTTCAAATAGCCAAAAATTCTCTCCTTTGTTACCAACATAAAACATCTTTTTTATAATGGTAAGTTAGAGTTTTTCAATTTAACAAGGAATACAATTTCCTATTTAAATTGGAAAACATAGTTCATATCCAATATGGAATCAAATTCCTTATTGGTCTATAACTCTTTACTTTTAATTTAATATGGAATCTAATTCCTATTAAAATTTCTTTAATTCAATTTAATATGGAATCTAATTCCAATTAAATTAAATTACTATTTCCATTAATTAAAAGATTTTTCATTAAATTAAATGATTCTAAATAATAAATAATTTAACGTCACCATTTAAAATTAAACTCATAATCTCTGCAGATAATTAAATAATTAACACTTAATTAAATAATTACATATATTTAAATAATCAAATTATTTAAATAATTCGTGAACATGTCCATGTGACATTAATAATTGGACAATCCAATTATATTCTTTCGTTTATTTCTTTATGTGGTTGTGAGCTCATAAGGTGACCGAATGGACCTACAATTTGAGCTCCAATAATATCAGAATTATTAATTAAACTCTTTAATTAAATAATTTACTATTATTAACCTCAGAGTTATTCTACTAAAAACTCAAGGTTGCACTCTCAAGATTGTAGATGTTTTACACAATCTGAATTTTCAATGTCTATTGATTTAATCATTTCATATGGTTCGATCCTCTACAAGTAGTTCATAATCAGAGCTAGGTCATTAAAGTCTGTTATATCTCTCTAATTATATCTTATTCCAACAAGTACTATTGATTCTCTAATGAACAATATATCCATAACAACTTATAAATTTATCTTTCTGTTTACTCATAAACAGAAAGTCGAGCGTTGTTATTGTTCAAGACCCGAATCAACACTTTAAGGGAACTATTCATATACTTCTCGCAAGAAGAAGTGGATTCCACTATTGTGTAAAATGTTCTCAGCCATTTATTAAATCACATCTCCAAAGTACGAAGCTTATTGACCGTATATTTATAATAGCCTCATCCATGTAAATTAAAAGATATAACTCAACAAATAGAAGTCCATAAAACACTCAAGATTAAGATCGATCTATATATGATCATCTAATTGGTAAATATGAATTTCTTTATTTTAACGGATATTAATAAGAAATTCATTTTATCGTGGTCTAGTCCTATATAATCTTTATTATATAAGGTGCCTCCATTTTCATGTCGTCGCATGAACAATCCCGGATAAGATCATCACATCAAATACAAAATGGACCGTAGCTGTAGATTTACCACAAGCAAAGTACTCAGCTTTGTTTGCTTTCGACGGACTCTTTAGATTACTGATCTCAAACTAAATCTTCTTATGTATAACACTTATATACTTAGTTTGAAATTACATAAGTAATCATGGATGTTACATGATATTTGTATGAAGCAAACATTTCATAAATGCATATAAAAATAAATATATTTTATTTATTATTTAATTTAAACATTTATAAATTACAAGCTCTTAGAGTACAAACCCTAACATTTGAGACATGCAATTGAAGATGGTCAATGATGCGCAAAATTCAAGAAACAAAATAAACAGAGATATATTGATGTGTGAACGGTGATTTTGTGAATTACCAAAACAAAAGAAAAGAAAGAAATTGATGGATGATGATGGAGAAGCACGACAAGGAAAATAAATTGAAAACAATAAAATAATATCCCAAAAAAGATAATTCAGATTATAGAAAATCTTTGACTTGTTGATTAGAAAACTAAAAATCAAAGATATAATGATGCCACTCTTAAAAAATAGATGAGAATGTGGGAGATAAGTCAAGGTTGATAAATTAAGAATAATTTTTGATGCCATTCTAAAAGTTCTCCACAGAACAATCGAGAAACATTAAAATTTATTCAATGAATGCATAATTGAAATTTTAGGTTTAATAGGCATTTAATAGGCATACAATCCTAAATCTACTAGGAAACTAAAATAAATCCTAATTTTAATGAATTAAATGTCTTAGCCCAATAATTAAAAGCCTAGTGTAAAATTAAATAAATTAAACAAAGTTAAAACCCAACCAATAATACAAATTAGGCTCAAATTAATACAAACAAATAAATAACAGTCAATTTGCATTATAATTATCGTCCAAGCCTCAAGAATGATGTTCTTGGACTTGGTCTTGAACTTGAATGATATTTTAAAGCCTCGATGTCCCCTCTAAGCCGTCTAAGTCATGTTGTGCAAGATTTTGGGCCCAAATCTCTTGAACGAGCCCATTTAAAGAGACATTGTCATAGAACCTTAATTGATGCTCAAAGGATCCATAGACTTACTTTCTTGGTTTCCATCATTTGGTGATGGGGAATCAATTATAGATCTTCCTCTCTAACGATGGGGCCTTCCTTTATCGCAATCAAGACTCACGAAAAAGGAGGCACTTGAGCCTTCCCCCATCGTTAGAGCTCCATAAATGGAGATTCAAATTGTATCTCTCTATTTCTTTTAATTTTCATTTTTTGTATGTATATTTTAAATCAATCTCTATTGTCCATCAAATGTGATGGATAGATGGAGATTCATTATTTATATATTTTTCTTTTTTCAAAATTTTTTAAAATTTTAACTATTTTTATTTTTTCCTATCCCTTTTCATTAATTCATTATCATTATTCATAGACAAAATCGACTAAGGTTCATTTTGGTCATTACAGCTAAAGCACATGGTCAATCATCTATTTTAACTCCAATTAACTAACGAGGGGAAAGCGTAATATGTAATAAACTAATAAAGTTCAATTCATTTATAATTAGGGCAAAAATCATTTTAGTTCTTAAGTTTTGGGAAATGGTTAAATTTTTAACTATGTTTTGAAAAAAGATGAAATGAACCCTAACGTTTTGAAAAAGTTCAATTTAGTTTATCCCTTTAGTCAACAACCAAACCTAACTAACAACATCGTGGGTGAGGATAAAATTGTCATTGTAATCACGATCTGGGATGATAACATGTGTACATGAAGATAAATTGAGAAAAAAAATAAAAAAGGAAGCAAATTTTGTTGTTATGACGTGTGCTCTTGACCACACACAAAAGGTGCTAGATCACACACACAAGTCAAACACTGTCAAACAACCCACCCCCCGTTCACCACCACCATCAAAATTTAACCTTTCCCCAAAATTTGCACTATACATTTTTCTGAAACATTAGAATTGATTTTGTCCTTTTTCGAAATATAATTAAAAATTTAATCATTTTTTAAAACTTAAGGACCCTTATAATTAAGCATACCTAATGAAGGTTATTTTGCAAGTTCGTCCTCTAATGAGAATTACCCCGAAATGACCATAGACATCTTGAAAACATGAAAGAATACACTTGTATTCCCATCCCAAGAAGGTTATTTGAGTCATTTGGGATCCCCATTTTCAAAAGGCGGGAAATCAATCCCTTTTGACATCTATAGTCATCAATCTGCCACAAAGACTAAACCTTACACCCATTTTCCAGACAAAAACCCCAGAAACACAAAATGGCCGGTGGAGGCCGTACAATCAACGTCCTAAACGTGGCGGAGAAACCTTCGGTGGCGAAATCAGTGGCTGCCATGCTCTCGCGGAACCAAGGGCTCCGTATGCGGGAAGGGCGGTCGCGCTACAACAAGATTTTCGAGTTCAATTACGCGATCCGAGGCCAGCCCTGCCACATGCTCATGACCTCCGTCACCGGTCACTTGATGGAGCTCGATTTCGATGATCGCTACCGCAAGTGGCACTCCTGTGACCCCGCCGACCTCTACCAAGCCCCTGTTCGCAAATTTGTTCCGGAGGTAACTTTCTTTACTGGCTTTAGATTACATATAAGGTTGTTAATTTCTCTCAACTGTCCATTTTATAGGACAAGAAGGATATCAAGCGGACGCTAGAGGAGGAAGCTAGGAGGTGCCAATGGCTTGTTTTGTGGCTTGATTGTGATCGAGAAGGAGAGAACATTGCGTTTGAGGTGATTGAAGTTTGTAGAGCAGTAAATCATCATCTTGTTATTCGAAGGGCTCGTTTTTCTGCCTTGATTGACAGGTTTTTTCAAGGCTTACAATGTGCATCACGATTTCTTTATCGGTTGTTCTAGGTTCAGATTTTGTAATGTTTTGTTTCGAAAATGACAGGGAAATTCATCAAGCTGTGCAGAATCTTGTTGATCCTAATCAGTGGTTTGCTGATGCTGTGGATGCTAGGCAAGTGAGTAGTTTACTCTTGCACCCCAACATCAATTGGCTTTCTCATAAATGTATTGAATTTAGTTTAGAAGCTTATGTGTGTGTTACTGTGTAGAAAAATTCATAGATACATATACGGTTATACATACATCTATCTAGTGTAAAAGTTTATGATTATGACATAGCACTACGACAACTGTTCTTTTGACAAGTAGCGTCTACCACAACATTATGAAAGATTCTTTTGCTCCCAATAAATTTAACATTGAATTTAAAAACTCTTCCTGGATTGGGAATGCTTGTAAACATTTCAAAATTTTCAGATGTCTATAGCTGTTTGATCTGTCGATATTATATTCTTATGTAATACAACTGTAATTTTGTGCATCATTTTGAGAAATAATTACTATATATACATTTTTTGTCTTCAAAATTTGTTTTGAAACTATAAGGAGAACCCAAAAGCCTCCATTTATTCTTCCTATAACTGATCATTCTAAAAAAATAAATGACAGGTGTAATTTAAAAGTTTTACTTGTATGTATGTTGTGTAAGGAGTTCATCTCTGGTGCAGACAATGTCAGCCACTGGGTGCAGGACAATGAGTTTTTTTGTTTCCTTTACTTTTGAATTCCTTACTTATAGATTGTGAAACCAAACAGCTTGTGATGGTTTCTCAATGCTTTTGCTGAACAATATTTGCAAACATGCAAGCTGCTCAATCAATTTACCTTTTAATCTGCAATTGATTGTCAATTTAAGAGTTAATGTTAGAATAATATCACAATCTGTCTGCTTATTTGGTTCTTCGTTCCCACAGAAAATGAATTTTAATTGAAATTTCACAGGAAATAGATCTTCGAATTGGTGCTTCTTTCACCAGGTTCCAGACTATGCTTTTGAAAGATAGATTTGTTATTGATTCTGCTACTGATGACAGAAATCTTGTTCTAAGTTATGGTCCTTGCCAGGTATGGTGACAGTTACCACAGCATGTCCAGTGTTTGTCCATTTTTCATTTTCATTATACCTACTTTGCACTGCAGTTTCCCACACTTGGTTTTGTTGTGGAACGGTATTGGGAGATACAAGCTCATGAGCCAGAAGAATTTTGGACAATTAACTGTACTCACAGATCAGATGAAGGCATTGCTACTTTCAATTGGATGTAAACTCTGAGTATTCTGTGCATGGCATTCTTCCTTTTCCATTTTAGTAGTTATGCGGTTTAAAACCTAACATTAAATTTGCAGGCGTGGACATTTATTTGATTACACTTGTGCAGTTATAATCTATGAAATGTGTGTTCAGGAACCCACTGTAACTGTAAGTCAAACTGAAACTTTGGTATTGAGACTAATGTTATTAAGAAGTCTTGCTTGATGGAGATATTAAAAAATTTATGCTTCTAATTGTTGTAGGTGACAACCGTTAGACAACAAGAGAAATTGAAATATCCTCCATATCCTTTGAGTACCATTGAGCTTGAGAAACGGGCTTCACGATACTTCCGGATGAGTTCTGAACACACCATGAAAGTAAGACTTGCATTATCTTTTTGTAACTTTTCTGCTTATGAATTTATACCTCAACTGGTCAAATCTAAATGCATACCTGATCATGGGAAAAATTTCACACCCCTATGATCTCATTGCAGTTGTGCTGGAAAAATTAATATGAAGCTACTTATAACATTGAAATTCGGATTGAACTGACAAGGTTCATTCGTACATGATTAACATTTCAATTTTGCTCCAGTTCTTAAGAATTAACATCAATCTTCTGAAATTTTTAACTAGTACTTCAAGGAAATTTATTGAATTGTGTTAGAATAACATGCTTTTGTCTGCACTAGTCTATTCTATATGTATTCTATAAAAAATTAATACCCATCATCAGACCTATTCAAGTTTTACTCCTTATCACTTTATGGTGATTTTATGCCTTCTTCTAGCACTCAGAGGTAGATGCATGAAGTCTTTATTGACTTCTAGTTTAGACAGGTTATTGTTAGATTGGTCCTGTCTTCTTTTTCTTCTTTTTCTTCTTCTTCTTCTTCTTCTTCTTCTTTGCCATTTTTATTTGTCTTTTCTTTAGACCCTGGAGACTCAGTTTCCCTCCATGCTGTGTGAAAGTAATAATACATCTCTGCTGCTTATAACTATTGTAATTGGCTCTCCTTGGCGCTTTGGAAACTGCTTCATATATCTTGGGAGTTGGGTATATGAAAGTGGTGGTGTACGGAGTAGTCCTATAAATTTTTGTACGTGTCTTAATTAATTATGTATAATTTGATCTATGTTCTTTTTTGAGGAACAAACCAACAATGTCTAATTAATATAAAGCTAACAGTAGAGGTAGACCAACATTTTACAAAATATTACAGCCAGATTATAAAGGACTGAGAAAATTCAAATTATAATCAAAACAACACCTATGCAATTTTTATAAAGTGATTAACAATGGAATTTTATTAAAATTGTTTTTAGATTGAAACACACAATGAAGTTAAGACTCATTCTTTTGAGATGACCAACTTAAAGATACGAAGAGTATAAGAGAAAAGCACAAGTAAAAAATTAGTGCTCTTTGTCGATTCTGAGTTTCAGTGTAAACTTACTTCCTTATTTTATGCGTAATATGACATTTTTTAAGCAACTTGGTTCTGCGTTGGATATACAACTAAAATTTAGCTTGTAACTCACTTTTCTCTTTCTTTCTTCTATATCATTTTATTGTTTGTAGGTGGCAGAAGATTTGTACCAAGCTGGTTTCATCAGTTATCCTCGTACAGAGACTGACTGCTTTTCTGTTAGAACTGATTTGCATGTCGGTAACTTTTTTCGTATTGGATGAATAGATAATGTTGTTGATCACAAATAGTATTCTACTTATATTATTGTTATTAACAATAATTTGGGTTGCGACGGGTTGAGATAAATAATTGTTGAAATAGACTAGGAGAATTTCCCAAAAAAAAAAAAAAAAAAAAAGACTAGGAGAAGAAGCAGGAGTCATGAGTATAACTGTAGCAACCTAAGAGGAAGAAAGAAAATTTTAGACAAGTTGTAAGAGTACGTACACAAAAAGGTTACTAGACAGAATATATAAGCAGATGTATGGTTAGATATTATACAGTTGCATATGTATGCCATAAGATATCTTTATACGTGAATAATTGTTTACAATTAGATGTTAACACCATACTGCCATTTTGTAGTATAAGAGGTAATAACTGTAAACATTATAATAAGCCAATGACAATGAAATATTGAAATTCTAGTTCAATGTTTGTTGCTACTATCATTTGTCTTTCACCTAAAATTTTCTTTGCTTGAAGATGTCACTTGCTTTTAAATTGCGCATGATTTTATTCTTTTAAATAATGTGTCAATAGTTTTGACAATGAAAGTGCTATGTATATGATCAATATCAAGTAACTTGCTATTCCATTATCAGTTGTGCAGCCCCTTTATCTTGATTTTCATAGCATTATCTGCCACATGTTTGTACCATGTGTGAGTTTTATACTTAGTAAGCCCTTTTCCAACTAGATGGGGTTTTATGAGAATTCTAAGAATTTATGTTAAAACATTTAAGTAGATTCCCTTGTCCAACCTCATCTTCCCCCTTTATCAATCCAAAGAAACTTGTGTTTAATTAGCACATGCTCCATACACTAGATGAAGTTATCATAAACATTTCTACATATGCTTTGGTTCTTCATACCTTATCTACAATTAGACACTATTAGAATGGTATTAATCATATGCTTGTGTTTAGTAAAAGAACTTTCAATGGAGAAGATTTTATTTTATCTGATTTGGTTAGGACTTAGGAGAGAATTTTAGTTGTCTTTTGTATCAAACTGATTTTGGGAAAGTGTTTAAGCTTCTTTGGTCCTCTATAGTTCTTTTAAGGTTTTTTGAAAAGAAATGATTTAGACAAAAATATCAACAGCAGGTAGATTCTTTTCTTTTGATTGGAAAGGCGTGCACCTTTTATAAAAAAATATAAAATATTATAAAATCATAACGTTGGGATTTTGTATATATATTTTTTATAATTATATGGTTTTATTTAATTTATTTTTCAAACTAGATGATTTGATCGAGAATTTTATCAAAAGTTAGGGGTTTATTCATGATTTTTCCTATATGTATATACATAAAAGTTCAGCTTTTTGCTTAGTAAACCCTAATCTAGCCCCCACCCTCACCTTCCCTCTCATCCTTTTTACTGCTACATTTGAGCCACCCTCACCCTCACCTTCCCCCTCCCACTCTTCCCTTTTGTTGCTGCTTTTAGCTTATTGGAAAGCATCTTTTCTCACCGACGACCTTTTGAAAAGCTTTAGAAATCCTAAAACTCTTCAGCAACCTTCAAATTAAAGTGATGTGACCGTATTAAGCTCCAATTTGCCTTTAAAGGTTGCCGATAATGTGTTTTCTCCTTTGGAGCTCCTTGAAAACCTTCAGCTCGCCTCATCCAAAACGTCTTACCTCAGGTGACTTGAGGCATTGGACTTGTGCCTTGAGGTGCCTTATGTCTAGGCGCACGTTTGGGCATGCCTTTAACATCTTTGAAGCTTTTTTCCGAAAAAGGCTATTGTTAAATGTTAAAGCTAGTTGTTAATTAGCTATAATTCGATTGTCAATCAGCTACAATTAAGCTGCCAATCAACTACAACTCATTCAGCTAGAGGTTGATGTTGTTAGCTAGGTGATTGATTGAGTAATTAATGTAATATTATTCTACTTCCTTTTCTCTTTTAGACCTAGATTGTAAATTCACGTACCTTTGTTGAATAATAATATACATCTCATTCTCATTTTCTTATTGTGTATGGTTCTTCTACTTTTTGTGAACATGGTATTAGAGCGAAGTTCTTTCTTATAAAACAATCCTAAGAAAATATCCTCTATGTCGTTAGTAAGGACAAGTATTGTGGGAGGAGGTGATACCCAAAATTATCCATGACCTATTTACTGATCAATTAATATAATTGGCATGTTAGATTTGTTTCAAACTCTTTGTTAAAGTTATTTCATCGATCTATTTGTCAAAGTTGTTCCATCAGTGTCTTTATCAGGTTGGTTCATTGGCCTCCCTATCAAGTTGTTTTAATGACCTCTTTATCAAGCCGTTTCATGGGCACTTTGTTAAGGCATTTAGTTGGCACTTTGTTAAGTTGTTAAATTGCCACTCTATCAAGTTATTTAGTTGGTACATTGTCAAGTTCTTAAATCAACATCTTTGTCAAGTTGTTTCGTCAATGTTTCTCTTGAATTGTTGGTTGACACCTTTATAAAGCTATGTAGCCAACTTGTTGGTTGACACCTTTATAAAGCTATGTAGCCAACTTGTTAGTTGAATAATTACTATGGCATTAGAAGTTTGCAAATTCAAATTGTTTCTTCTCTCCATCTTAAGTTTACGGGAAGATGTTAAAGAATCTCAAAATTACTATGGATATTAATGCTTCCATTTTTATGTTGTCTCAAGTTGGAGACATCTTCACCAAAGTGATGTGCAAGATAATTTTTCTCTATTTATATTCTAAGTTGGGTATTGGAAATATCTATACTCTAGCTTGAGGCCGAGTGTACGATCTAGTGTTAATTTGTTAAACCCCCAATTGTTGTTACTTATCATAGAAGAAAGAACAAATAGAAAATCTCAAGGTCTATAAAAGGAAGAGTCAAAACAGTAAGGTGCAGCCCATTAATGAGAACAATTCTTAAGTCAAAACAGGAAGGTGCAGCTCACTAATGAAATTGATTCTTAAGTCAAAACAGGAAGGTGCTGTCATTAATGGGATTGATTATTAAATGGCAAGTAATAATAGTAGCAGTTGGTTAGAAAGAAAAGTGTGGGATTTGTTTTAGGGTTCTGTTATTATTTAAAGAGGGGGCTATTAAGGTTGGGGATCATCTTTGGGTTCTAGGTCTTAACAAAGGAGCACTATCAGAGGCAAGCGTAGAACGAGTCTCAATCCCCCAGTATAAGTTTGGTTTTTAGTTTAATAACAAAAGTTTACATAATTTTGCTATAATTCTTCTTCTGTTCTGATATTCTCTTGGGTTAGTGTGGTTCATAACAAATTGGTATTAGAGCCAACAAATAGAGGTTGAATGGTGAATACACGCATGGAGGGTCGTGTGGAAAAACTGGCATCTGACGTTACAGAATTAAAGGAACAGAGGATAGAAGTGGATAGCAAACTAATAGACCTGAGGGCAATCTGCGTTTTACTCACAAAATTGAGCGAGAAGATGTTGGCGGTCGAGAAGGAGATCGAGTGCGAGAAGCTGTCGTCTAGGGGAATGGCAAAAACGGTGACAACAATGGCAATCCAACAGGAGCAGAATCGGGATACCATGATCACATTATGAATGCCTCTTAACAACGATGAGTTCCAATTGTTTGTTAAGAAGGTTAAGTTGCCCAATTTGAATAGCCAAGATCCTATGGGATGGGTTTATCGTGCGGAACAATATTTCAAAGTAGAAGGCACTAAACTGGAAAACAAAGTCCGATTAGCATTCGTGGCCATGGAGGGGGTAGTAGTCCATTCGTTACAATGGTTGAAAGACAAACGACCATAGATTACATAGGAGGAACTATGCACTGAGATTTTGCGACGATTCGATGGGTAGAAGGTAGGAAATCTATACAAACAGATGGCGGGTTTGAAGCTAGAGACAATGGTCAAAGAATACATTCAGCAGTTCGAATACGTCGTTGGAATGGTACCTGGGTTACCAGAGCTGGCCTATGTAGGTAACTTCATCAATGGGCTGAAGGAGGAAATCAAGAGAAAAATCCAAACTTTTGATCCTCAGGAGTTAGTATGATCAGTAGAGCTTGCTAGGGATTTAAAGGAAGAGATTTTAGGTTTGAGATTGAACCAGCAAATCACCTGCGGGTTTCAACCTATTTCCGGCAACCCACGACCAAGTGGACTTCCTTTATCTGGCAACCTAACTTCTCCCAGAACTGACCCACGACACAAAATCGCATTATTACCTAGTACAACGCCAGTGTTGACCATGACTTCGGTTTCCTGACCTGGGTGAGGGAATCTTACCATCTCGTCTGCCAAGATAAGGACGCAACATGCTTGGAACTAATGTTTTCGTTGTGAAGGGTAGTTCTCGCCGACTTGCCCTAATGCACACCTTAGAGTGATGATTGCTGCAGACAATGAAAAGGAGCCACCACTGTTTGTTGAGCCTAAATCTCTTGGTTTGATTGCACCCCTCGAGTGTAACACAATGGAGTTGCATTTGTTCTCAATTGCTGGTCTTACACACCCAAGAACAATGAAATTGAGAGGCAAATTACGTGGCCACCCCTTAGTTATTTTAATTGACAGTGGAACTAGTCATAATTTTATTTTGCAAGATTTGGTACGAGTTTTAGGGTTGTCGATATTGCCCACTCCCTTTTATGGTGTTGAGTTGGGTGATGGCCAAAATGTTCCTTGTGAGGGGGTTTGCTGTGATGTGGTCTTTTATGTACAAGGATTGGAAATTTTAGCGGGCTGTTATTCAAATTAGGCGAAGTAGACTTAATTTTGGGAATCGCTTGGCTTGAAACCTTAGGAGATGTAAAGGTGAATTGGCATCAGATGATGATGGCCTTCGAGGCTCACCGGCAGATCCAACGATCACAAGATCTCACTTTGCAAACTTCATTGGTAATTCTTAAGAACTTGTTATATACTTTAGAAGTGGAATATAGTGTGCTCTTGTGAGCCTTGGAAGGCCCAATGGAGGAATGACTCGATGAGTCACATTTACAGAGCTCACAGCGGCAGGCGTTACATGTAGTGTTGAAACAGTTCTCCGCGGTGTTTCAGGAACCTAAGGATCTATCGCCCTTTCAAAATTGGACGCATTCAATTCAATTAAGGTCGAAAGTTACAACGGTTAATGTTAGGTTGTATCGATTTGCTCACAGCCAAAAAAAATGAAATAGAGCGTTTGGTGAGAGAAATGTTGGTTGCATGAATTATTTGACCAAGTTGTAGCCCTTTCTCGAGCCCAGTTATTCTAGTAAAAACGAAAGATGACAATTGGAGGTTTTGCGTGGATTATAGGGCACTAAACTATGCAACGATTCCTGATAAGTACCTTATTCCGGTTGTTGATAAATTATTGGATGAGTTGCATAGGGTGGTTTACTTTTCTAAGAGTGACTTACGAGCTAGCTTCCACCAAATTTGGATTCATCCAGATGACATTCCTAAAATAGCTTTCCGTACTCATGAGGATCATAACAAATTTTTAGTTATACCATTTGGCCTTACAAATGCCTTGGCCATGTTTCAGGCCACAATCAATGACTTGCTACGTCCTTTTTTACACAAATTTGTACTGGTTTTCTTTGATGACATATTGATTTATAGCAAGGATTGAGATACTTATCTTGAAGATTTACACCTTGTTCTGGGTACATTGGTCTCTAACGATTTTTTCGCTAATTGGAAAACTATAGTTTTGGGCAAGTAGAGGTGGAATATTTGGGGCATATCATATTAGTTGTTGGAGTGATGATAGACCCCAGCAAACTCCGCACGGTAAGCGATTGGCCTATCCCTACTTCAGTAAAGGCAATACGGGGATTTTTGGGACTCAGAGTACTATAGAAAGTTCATTCAAGATTATGGTTAGGTCGCTTGGCTTTTGACTGATCTACTTAAAAAGAATGCATTTGGAATGAATGAGGTTGCTCAAGCTTCCTTCAATCAGTTAAAACTGGCATTAATGATTGGACCGATGTTTGCTATGCTTGATTTTTCCTAACCTTTCATGGTCGAATGTGATGCCTCTGGAAAAGGGGTAGGGCAGTTTTAATGCAACACAAGCGACCAATAGCTTACTTCGGCAAGGCCGATAGAGCAACTAGTAAATCAACATATGAGAAAGAATTATTGACCTTGGTGCTCGCAGTACAACATTGACAACCGTATCTGTTAGGCTAGAAATTTGTGATTCGTACCGATCAGAAAAGCCTCAAACATTGGTTGGCTCAAATGATTACGACCCTAGAACAACAAATATGGTTGGCTCGACTTTTGAGATATGATTCCATAGTTTACAAGTCCGGAGCGAATAATTCAACGATCGATTCTCTTTCTTGACGGGTAGATTATTTTGATGATTCTAGGAGTAAGGAGAACACCTCGAAACTAATAGCTTTATCGTATCCACAGTGAGTGGATTCTATAGCTTTAGTTGCCGTCATTTTCGTCGATCCTCAGCTGTCCGCTATCACATCGGCTTTGGAATCTGGGACAACTATGAAACTAGGTTTTTCATTGTTGCACGGTTTATTACTATACAAAGGCCGGTTAGTGCCATCAGCCAAATCTCAGTGGGTGCAGTAGTTCTTGATTGAGTTTCATTCCACTCCTACAGGGAGACACTCGGGGTTTCTACGGGCTTATAAGTAGATTGCTAGTAATTTATATTGGCCAGGAATGAAAGTTGAGATCATGAAGTTTGTTGCGGAATGTATGATTTGTCAACAGAACAAGTACTAGGCTATTTCTTCGGCAAGGTTGTTGCAATCTCTTGCTCTCCCTACTAATGTTTGGGAAGATGTTTCCTTGGACTTCATCTCTAAACTTTTGAAGTCCTAAGGATTTGACACCCTTCTGGTGGTCATCAATCGCTTCTCTAAGTATGGGCTCTTCATTCTATTCAAGCATCCGTATACTGCAAAAAAGGTGGTCGAAATATATGTGAAGGAAGTCACGCAACTACATGGCATGCCTCGTTTTGTGGTTAGTGATCGCAATCCTACCTTTCTTAGCCAATTTTAAACAAAATTCTTTAAGTTGTAAGAGATAGTCTCATGCATGAATTCAGCCTATCATCTAGAATTGGATGGCCAGATGGAAGTTTTGAATTGCTGTGTAGAAACCTGCCTTCGTTGTTTCGCCTTGAACCAACCTAAACAATGGAGTTGCTGGGTACATTAGGCAGAATATTGGTATAACACCACTTTTCAAGCTTCTATCAAAATGACTCCTTTTCAGGTGGTATACAATCGCTCTCCACCCACATTCACCAAGTTCTTACTTGAGGAAACTTCCATCGAGGCGGCAACACAGGAGTTAAGAGGAGCATGATGAGATTATTCGTCAACTTCAATATAATCTTGATCAGGCACAACATCGTATGAAGCAATATATCGATGCTAAGCGTTGGTCAGTTTCCTTTGATGTTGGTGATTAAGTGTATTTGAAATTGTGACCTTACTGTCAACAGTTGGTGGCACATAGGGTACATCCAAAATTATCAGCTTGCTTCTATGGGACCTTTCCAATTGAGGCATGAATAGTATCTATGACTTATCGTCTCAATCTTCCGGCAAGGTCTCGTGTGCATCCCATTTTCCATGTCTCTTTGCTTAAGAAAGCTGTAAGCGTTTGACTGTCACCAGGGACCTTTTCTCAGGGTTTAGAAGCAAACCTTCTGGGCACTTACGATTCCAAGGGCATTTTAGCATTTCGAGATGTGATTGATGAAGAGATTACTAGTTGCTAGTCGCGAAGCAATAGTCTAGTGGCGTGATCAATTAGCGGATGACGCTACATGGGAAGATGTGGCAGAGCTAATGGAGCGTTTTCTCTCGTTTTGCCTTGAGGACAAGGCAGTTGTTGAGGGGGGGAAGTATTGTTAAACCCCAATTGTCGTTACTTATCATAAAAGAAAGAAACAAATAAAAAATCTCAAGGTCTATAAAAGGAAGAGTCAAAATAAGAAGGTGTAGCCGGTTGGTTAGAAAGAAAAGTGTGGGATTTATTTTAGGGTTCTGTTATTATTTAAAGAGGGGACTATTAAGGTTGGGGATCATCTTTGGGTTCTAGGTCTTAGCAGAGGAGTTCTGTGAGAGGCAAGCGTAGCACGAGTCTCAATCAGTATAGTATTGAAGGGTTATCTTTGTATAAGTTTGGTTTTTTGTTTAATAACAAAAGTCTACATTATTTTGCTATAATTCTTCGTCTCCTATTCAAGTATTCTCTTGGGTTAGTGTGGTTCCTAACATCATCAGCTATCGTTAGTTAGCTACAATTAAACTGTCAATTAACTACAATTAAGTAATCATTCAATCATAGATTAATGTGGTTAGTTAGGTGATTGATTGAGTATTTATGTAATATGATTCTGCATCGTTTCTCTTTGAGTCCTAGCACTATAAATTCATATACCTTTCTGAATAATAATATACTTCTCATTCTCCCATTCTCCTTTTTCTTATTTTCTTGTTGTGTATGGTTCTTATGCTTTTTGTGAATATTAAATTACCATACTTGTAATATTTTATGTTTGTGAGAAGTAGTTTATTTATTAGTGGGCGGCCTTACAACCCAATAAACTAGCCCATTGAGTTGTGACATTTATTGATAAACAATACCCTTGTCTTACTTTTTTTCAATGTGGAATTCCTTCCTATCTTATTTTCTCAAGCTTCATATGTCAGTTTGATCTTTAGCACTTTCCTTCACTTGTGAGCCTGAGTTGGCTTTTCATTGGCTATCTTTCTTCTTTGTTTATTTATTTTTTGAGTTCTATACTTGACGTTAGTCTAAAGGCTCCAATACCATGTTAAATTCTCATGCATGTAAATATATTTTTATGTTTATGAGAAATAGCTTATAAATTGGTGGATTGTTTTATAACCCAAGAGACTAGCTTATTGGATTATCATATCTATTGATAATACAATTTTCTTACTTTTTCATGTTTTCAATATGGGATTAATTTCCATCCTATTTCCTTAAGCTTCACATGTAGTTGTAATTTCTAACAGCTACCTTAAGGCCTTTTGTTTTTATCAAAACCAATCTTATGATTATTTTTATTTGTTATTTGAATCATTTAATATTATGAAAAATTTTGGTGATCTAATGTTGCTTTCATTTCTTTACTGGCAGTTATTACTTGCAAAAATGGTTTTACTTTCCTTTTGATGAAAATACTTAGGTTTTGGTAATTTGATTCGGTGTAGGCAATTGTGCAAGAACAACAAGGGCACCCTGTGTGGGGATCATATGCACAACAGTTGTTGGATCCTGGGACAGGATTATGGAGAAATCCTAGTGGTGGTGGACATGATGACAAGGCCCATCCTCCCATTCACCCAACAAAGTTTTCTTCTGGGGAATCCGGATGGAGTCAAGACCACCATGTAAAGAAATTATCATTATTATGAATTGGTTTTCTGTTGTTCCTAGCTTGATTTGGTCCATGTGAAAAGCCTCTCTCTATACCGCACCCACCCTTCCCTTTTTTTTTTTTCACTTTTAATAGTTCACATTGAAACTGCAATTGCTTCCATTTTGTGACAGAGATTATATGAGCTAGTTGTTCGCCATTTTCTGGCATGTGTATCACAGCCAGCTGTAGGAGCTGAAACAACAGTTGAAATTGATGTTGCTGGTGAACAATTTTCTGCATCTGGGAGAGTGATACTAGCTGTGAGTTCTTCTGTAGCACCCAAATTTTCGTAGCTATTTGCAGTGATATTGTTATGGAACTTCTAGGATTGATATTATTTAAAGTAGATTAAGTTTTGGGTAATTAAATAATTATGGTATCAAAACCTGCCTCTTAGTGGCCATTTGTAGATGCCTCTTTACCTTGTTCTTACTTTCCACATGTCAGGTTCATTCTTTTGTTTGTAGTTGCATGTTCGATCAGATATGATGTATTTGAATCCATTTGCTTGAAAGTGAATAGTTGAAGAATGCTCATTCTGGTGTTTGATCGTGTTTGGTAGAGTGTTTTCATAGTGTATTTAGTATCAGAAAGTACATCATATCTTTGTTAAAGCATCTTGATATATATATTAATAATTTTGAATTTGTATTTGACTTGATTACTTTTGTTTGATTAGAGAAATTACTTAGATGTTTACCGCTTTGAATCGTGGGGAGGTTCAATGATCCCATCTTATGCTGTTGGACAACAGGTTTGCTATTCTTTTCTGGACTCATAACAACAGATTTTCTATGGATAATTGCTTCATGAATTGCACTGAGTTTTTTTACATAGAACTTGATTACTTTTTCTTTACACTCTTTCTGTAGATGAGATCTACAAGCCATAAGATAAGAGTTAAGATTTTAAGACCATACAGTAAATGGTTTCATTAGCTTATAGAATATGGGGCAAATTGCACTAAAGTACCCTAACTTTAGGCATAATTGCATCTGGAATGAACTTTTGTTTTTACAGCCTTTGACTATTAAAGTTAATGGAGATCTATATGTTAGAAAGGTGTTAATATCTTTTTCACCATAAAAACTGGAGTGATAAAAATAAAATAATAAAATAAGTAAAAAAAAAAAAATCAAGAACAACAAGAACATATCAAAAACCCTAATTCAATCTAGTAATCCAAAGCAAGAATCCAAATCAAGCCATGGCAATATAACAATCTCCTGATATGACTTCATAAACTCAAAAAAAAAAAAAATAATAATAATAAAGATAAGAAAAAAGGAGAGAACATCTTCCCAAGATCACTCTCAGTGGAGACCTAAGATCTCCCTCAATGGAGACCAAGATCTCCATTGAGAGTGATCTTGAAATCTCCCTTAATGGAAACTGGAAATAAGGGAGATCTTTGATCTCCATTAATGGAGATTTGTAGATGTCCAATGAGGTGGAGATCTTTGATCTCCATGAAAAGGAGATGTTTCTTCTCCAGTAATGGAGATCAAACATCTCCTTTTTCGTTGATCTCCATGGAGGAGGCATCTCTTCCGGTGGAGTTCAAAACTCCATTGTAGGAGTTCTCTCTTCCAATGACAGTCCTTTTTTTTTTAATTAATTTAATAAATAAAACATAATTTTATTTTTTATTATATTTTGATATCTAATTAAAAAAATGATTTAATGAAAAATAAAATTATTCCTTTTACAAATTTACTATAATAACATATTGTTTAGGGGTAATTCGAATATTTTAATATAATTGACTGTTCAACTGTTAATTCTAGTGGTTAACAGGTGGTTAGTCAAGAGTATTAATTTGTCATTTTGATAAAAGTTCATTTTGACTGCAATTTCACCTAAAGTCAGAGTAGTTTAATGCAATTTGCCCTAGAATATAAGGTGGTGTTTGGATCCATTTTGATAAATGGTTTTTCATTTTCAAAAAAGGAAAATGGGAGTAGATGTGTTTGGATGATCATCTTGCAAAACGTGTTTTTGAAAATGAAAAACATTTTTTTTTTTTTTTTGCAATTAAAACTAAAAAGTAAAAAATATATATATATATATACTTTTTAATGTTTTTCATTATTTCCAAAATAGATTTTCAAAACAACCACTATTTCTCTCTTCAAACAACTATTTTATTCATTTTCGAAGATAATGCCAAACACTTTTACTTCATTTTTAGTTTTTGAAAATAACTTTTGAAAAATTTAACCAAACGCATTGCATTTTTGAAAACCTCATTTTTAAAATATATTTTTTATCTTTAAAAATTGTTTTAAAAAATACCATTTTAAAAATGATGCCTAATTGATTTTTAAATAGGCTTACGTTTGACCTGCTAACTTGAGTTATAAAACAGGCTTGACTTCAATTTGTCTAATACATAATTAAATATCAAAGACCAAAATTTGTTATACTTTGCTTTTAAGTTACATTAAAATAGAAAAAGAAGTCTTTTATACGTCATGTGGAAGGCTGTCCTTCTATTATATATTGTCGTAACATTACTGAGTGCCCACATCTGTGAGTTGCCTTGTATCTGCCAACTATGGAAGGAGAGAACCTGACAATTTATAGTTGAGAGAATAAGTTTTCAGTTTAACACGGCAGTCTTAGATTAGATACACGAATAGAAAAAAGGGCTGTTTCTAAAGCTGATCACAATTCGGAAGGAAAGGTTGGAGTGGTAGGGCACATTTGCTTCTGACTACAAATAACTGTTATATGCCATAGTAATTTGCTTAAGTTCAACAATGGTGTGATTGTTCTTTATGGGACTTATTAGTTGTATTTCTTGTCAATTATATTTTTTTTCTTTAGAGTTTGGTGATTTTATTTCTTACTTGAATTTTGTTCATATTTAGTAAAAATGGCTTGCTATTTTGTATGATGTCATCAAATGATTTTATTTTATTTTATTTTATTTTATTTTATTATTATTTTTTTTTTTAAAAAAGAAAAGCATGATAGCATAATGGTATGGAATTTCATATTTGGTAAAGATTTTAAAAATTTATCTATACTTTCTATAATTTTTTTGTCATTTAATTGGGGTAACATGCCACTTTGGACAATACAAAGTCTGATGTTCTTAATATTCAGTTTAAGCATTTGCCTCCTTTTTGTTAAAGAGTATGTAGAATTATTAGAGGAATAGAATGATATCTAAATTATCTGCTGATGTTACAGTTCATCCCGACAACACTGACTCTTGATTCTGGAGTGACTAGACCTCCGCCACTTCTCAGTGAAGCTGATCTCCTGAGTTGTATGGACAAGGTGATATGATTGATACTCTGATCTGGCTTTGGATTAATTCTTGTTAGGACATGTAATTTTGGTTTATTGTTGCGTTAGTTTTTCAAACAAAGATAATGAAAAGTTTTGAATTAATGTTTTTTTTTTCCGTTTCCTTTTACTTACCAGGCAGGCATTGGTACAGATGCAACAATGCATGATCACATAAAGAAGCTACTTGATCGGTTTTATGCTACAAAAGATGCGAACACTCGCTTCTCTCCTACTAATTTAGTAACTTTTTGTCTTTAACTCTTTCTTATATATGTTTTTCTTTAGTTTTTTGTCATCTTCACCTTCTGATGATCTTAGGTTCTGTGCAATTTTGTGTGTTTATGATTAGGATCATGTGTCTAATGGACAACCTGGCAAGGTAGAAGTGGATGGGAGTAACACTGAATAATTTGGAGACTATTAATAGCATACTTTAAAACAAGCTTAATTTTGCAATCAACTTGATAATATCTTTTATTCTGAAGAGCAATTGGTTGATCCACCGAGTCATTATGATGACTTGTTGATGGCCATCTTACATGTACGCAATTTTTTTTTTTCCTTTCGTTCTGGAAAGCATAAGAGTTTGTTTCTTAATAAAGTTGAATTGTTCTGCATATTATTTGTCTTTCAGAATTATATTAATCCAAAAAAATTGGGTTGTTTAGCATATAAATTCAGTCCCTTCTAGGAATTAGAGAGTATTGAGTGCTTGTTTTAAAGCATTGTCGGCACATCATGATAAAAATGAAGATGGTTTCATTAAGCTATGTTGGGACTTGGGAGGGTGCTTTGACATAATTGTTGAGTTGGAGGATTTTTGTTGTGAGGATTGATGAGGAATTCGTTTTAGTTTTGGGAGGCAGTTTGGTGTTTGATGGTGGTTTGAGGATCGGTTTTTGTTTGTATAATCTTTTGTAAAGAGTTTTGGTTTGTCCACATAATTATTTTTCAGTACCTTGTGGACAGCTTGTTTACATTTTGTGTTAAAACTTTTTATTCTTGTTTCCTGTGAAAAAAATAATAATAAAAAAAGAAATGAAGATTGTGCTCTCATATTTCTGGCACAGTGTGAGTATTGATCTACCTAGAGAGGTGTATTCACTAGTGATGCCAAATTGTTGTCTATTATTTTAAAGATGTTCTGTCTTGCTGATATCTATTCCTAAGGAATGACAGTAGCATCAGTATCAATCTTAGATGCAATATGTTCTCTGGTTGGTGTTTGACTTTGTGCTGATATGGGTTGGCATAACAGTAGAAGTAATTAATTTATGTATCTCATTATCAAGTTACTGTTGTCTCAGTTTTGTTTGCTTAATAAGTCGATGATTGTTGTGTCACATCCCAAATTTATTATCTTGTCAATGGTTCAAGAGTGGAAAATCTTTATTGTCATTTGCATTACAAAATTTTTACTAGATGGAAGTATACAATATCTTATTTACTACATAGTACTCATTTCTTTTTGTTAATTATGATTTTAATGTATTCTCAGGGAGAGGCACTAGTTACGGGATATGATGATATGGGGTAAGTCTCTTCATCTTTTTTAAAGATACCTTAAATTAACTTGCTCTTACTTCAACTACAGAGAAGAGAGGGCAGAGGTGGGTATCAATTGGCAATTATTAAACATCTTGTTTTAGTTGTATTATCACTTCACTGGCTAGGCGGGACTGATGAAAAGTAATAATTTGGTGCTGACTTGAGTGGTAATGGCATTCTCTTGAGTCAAACAACTATGAAACATTGTAGGTTACGGTGCAGACTGCACAACTGCATGTTTACCTTGAGGGTGGATAAGTACTTTGAGTGACATACGAGTAAGGTTATGAGCCAGAATAGCTAACACAAAAGAAAACAAGTAAAGAAAAGAAAGTAAAGTATATCTAGAGGTTGGAACTAGAAATTGTTAAGGCTTATTATTCAGAGGAGGACAGCAACTTTTAATTGAACAAGGCTTATTAGTTAGCTTTTCTATGGGATCTACTTCAGAAGAATACGGAGATAATTCTCTTTTTGCTTGATTGGAAGGTTGTAGTTAATTGATTGAATTTCTTGTACTTTTTATTTTTGCTCAGATTTTTGTTTTAGTGGACTATTGGTTCACTTTTGAATGCTATTACTTTCTCTTTGAATAGAGTTTTCTGTTTGCTATAAAAAAGGATAAAAGAAAGAAAAAATTAAATTGTTTGTTATTGACAATAGTAAAGGAGCCACTCTAATGATGATAATGGGAATTGAGGGCTGCTGTATGTGGAGCAATACTGTGAGTTGCAGTTGGTTGAAATATGTACAGCTGATGCTTAGATTAACTGTACTATTTTTACATTATAATTTCATAAGATTCTTCTTTAAGAGGAAAAAAATCATAAGATTTTTTAGCGCTTTATTCTACATATGTGCCAACTGCTAGTAATCTTATACATCAGATGTATGAGTTTTATGAATTCTATGTTTATGTATATATATCTGGGATGAAGAACTGTTAGGTATTTTTTCCCAGGTATGAACTTTGGAAACCAAATCTCAGATCAACGATGGAGTATGACATGAAAGAAGTTAGTATAGGGAACAAGAGTAAAGCTGAAGTTTTGGCAACCTGCTTGCAGCAGATGAAGGATTGCTTTTTAGATGTAAGTTGTTAGGTGGCTCATAGGTTCCTGTAATGTTCTTCTGTTGAGAGTTTTTTGACGTTGGTTTTCTTTTTGCTACTAATTGTTGCTTATCATTGCTTGCATAATATTTTTTTAACTTAATTTCATTTTCTTTTTGCTACTAATTCTAACTTATCATTGCTTGCATGGTATTATCCAACTTAAATTACCATTTGGCCCCTGCTTAATTTTTTTTCTGGATTAGTCATTGAGGTCAGTGGATGTTTCTCCTTACATTCTTTGTATCCTTTTAGTGGGTAGATATTGTAACTTAGGCTTATGGTGTAATAATAATTACATGCAAAATATTTAGAAGCACAGAGAAAAGAAGGTATGAAGACAAGCTGACAGCCTCACCTTTATCCATATTGTTCTAATGTATCTAAATTATACCCATTTCTAACATAATAGATATTAGACACAACAAACACTTCAACAATTTCCCCTCAAGTTCAGGCAAATATATTTCGAAGGATACAAATTTTAGAAAGTACTCACAGCTTCAATAAACATATCTCCTACTTGGTCCTCAAAACTTTGCATTAGGTGTAGAAACTTCACCACACATTACCACCTATTGAATAAAATGACTGTACACTTCTATATGTTTGGTTCTTTCATGAAAAGCCATGTTACCAGTATAACTAGTTGTTTGATTATCACAAGACATAATCATCCACTTGTTATGTAAAAAGCCTGGTCCTTGAAGAGGATTTTTTTACCCACATTAACTTGCCAATTGTATGGGCCTACTGTCATGTTTAATACTTGATCTAGTTACCAAATTTTTGTTTTATGCTCCATGTAATCAAGTTACCCTTGTCAAATGTGCAATAGTTTCTAGTTAAACTCCTTTCAGTCACTTGACTTGGCAAAGAATCGAATCAAATCGGATTTGGCCCTTACCAAACCCAACTCGAAATTTTTGAGGGGTGCCCCAAATCTGACCTGTGTTGTCCCAAACAGATCGTTACTTTCTGCTCTAAGCTCAAACCCGCTCAAACCCGATTGGAGGGATTTGTCTTGAATCCGACCGTTGACCTGATGTAGTTTTTAACTAATGATATAATTGATATCAACAAACTAATATACAAACAAAAAAAGAGATAAATTGGCTATGATATCCACGATTCTTCTAAAAAAATTCCAAATTCATATAAAAACTCTAATAATTAAAAATGCAAGACTTTGACACTATGTAATAAGTCTCTTTAATACACAGTCGCAGATTTAGGGTTTTTGTATATTATATATGGATTGGGTTATCAAGTTGGATCAAGACAACAAAGCTTGCCCCAAAACTGATACGGAATTTTTGAGGATTGCTCCAAACCCAATTCATACCAATGGGTTGCTACTTTCCGCTCAAAATGGGTAACTATTTTCTACCCCAAACCCACACCCAAACCCGCTCCAAATAGATCGGGTTTGGATGAGTTTGGATAAGATCGGATATTTTTGTCATCCCTAGACCTGCCATATCAGTGTTAAAGAAACTAACAACACAAGATTGGATCTAGAAGTCTCCCACTTATATATAGAAATATCAAACACACACCAAAACACTTAAAAAAACTTTAACACAAAACCAGCATGATTTTGCTGGCATACAAACATATATGCTTGAATTTATAAGAAAGTATGAATTGTTTTGAAACTTAGCAATTTTTATTGCCACTAGGTGTATTCATCGGCTTTTGTTGTTTAAGTTGCTGTTAACATGAGAAATGATTTACTTTCATGATCAATTTAGTTTTTAAGGTGCATAGGGAGTCTTTGGTGTATTAGATATAGGGAAGAATTGGACCAAACACTAGGATAACCTTGAATTACCCCATTTCTGGTACTTTCAAGGACGTAATATCTTCTATCCTAATAGTATTGTTGGTCATTTGTTCATGGGACTAATGAAACCCATATGACATGAATTTGAAGGGTATTGGACTACTTTCTAGCCCTTACTCCTTTTAGTATAAAAATCATCTATTTAAAATTGTCAAAGAGTTTTACATCATTAGTGTGACCCTTAGTTGACATATTAAGTTTTTGCATCTGTAGATTATTAACATAGTATTAGAGCTTAGTTTGTCTTAAGAATCTTAAGTTTGGATCCCTTTACATGCAACTTGTTTTTATATGTTATATAATTTGTATTTGGGTTTGGTCCCTTTATTAAGTCATTTGGTCTAAGACATGAGGGGTATGATAAAAAAACCTTATATCATTAGTTTGGATATTACCTGATTGCTTAAGCTTTTAGGCTTATTGGTTAATAATAAAAATAATTTATAAATATTATACTCTTTTAAAATTAAGCTTTGATTGATGCTACTCAAAATACTTTAAATATAGTCTTATTTTATCATTTTGTTTCACTAGAAAAAAATAATTTTATTTTATCAGAAAAATACCTGTAAGAGTTTTTATCAATATATAATTTATAGCCCAACACAATAATTATTAGGATTTAATGTTTTGGACTTCTACCCTTCTTTCCTTTTTGTCTTTTTGGGACAAAGCTATTGAGGTTTTTTAGGAAAAGAGAACTACTTTTGTTTTTATTCCTCTCAACTTTCTTAATCAGAAAGTTGTTTATTTATACAACCTAATCACATCCCAAAAACTAAGAGATATCTTCCCATTTAAAAGAGAAGTTTATCTTTAAAGTTTATCCCAAATAAATAAAAAAGATAAAACATATTTACTTAAACTAAGAGTTTTGATAACAACAAACTCTCTCTTATCTGACTATTACTGTAATTCTCAACACCCCCCTCAAGTTGGGTCATATATGTTGACCATGCCCAGCTTGAAGCTCAATTTTTCGAACATTACTCTTGGTAGAGCCTTTGTAAATATGTCTGCAGTTTGTTCTGATGTTGGTATGTAGTCCAGACTTAGAAGTCCTCCTTCAATCTTCTCTTTTATAAAATGTCGATCAATTTCGGCATGTTTCGTTCTATCATGATGAACTAGGTCTTTTGCCATGCTGATGGCAGCTTTGTTATCACTCAGCAACCTGATCGAACTTGTAAAATTTACTTTAACTCATCCAACAGTCTTCTAACCCATAAACCTTCACAAAGTCCATGTGCAATGGCCTTCAGCTCTGCCTCTGCACTACTTCTAGAAACAACTGCTTGCTTCTTACTCCTCCAGATGACTAGATTACCCCAAACAAATGTACAATATCTAGAAGTGGACCTACGGTCTATTGCTGAACTTGCCCGATCAGCATCTGACATAATCTCAAGACTTCGATTAGTTCCCTTCTTGAAAAGCAACCCTGGTGTTATTTTCAGATATTTTAGTATTCTAAACACTCCATTCATGTGTTCTTCTGTTGGGTTGTTCATAAACTGACTTATGGAGCTCACAGCAAAGCTTATGTCTGGCCTTGTGTGAGAGAGATAAATCAACCGTCCAACCAACCTCTGAAATCTTCCCTTGTCTACTGGTGTACTGTTTTTTATAGTCCCCAACTTCATTGTAAAATCCATGGGAGTTTCTGCTGGCTTGCTATCAAGTATCCCGGTTTCCTTCTACAAATCTAATACATACTTCCTCTGATGCACAAAAATGCCTTGTTTTGAGTGTGCTATTTCCATACCCAAAAAGTATCTCAAATTCCCTAAATCCTTAATCTCGAACTCCTTTGCGAGATAACCTTTCAATTCTTGAATTTCCTCTTTAAAATTACCTATTAGAACAATATCATCAACGTAAACTATAAGGAGAGTAAATTTACCCTTTAAAGAGTGCTTCACAAAGAGGGTATGGTCTGAGTGGCATTGAGAGAAACCAAACTTCCTCACAGCTTTTGTAAATCTGTCAAACCATGCTCTAGGGGACTGTTTTAGTCCATAGAGTGATTTCCAAAGTCTGCATACTGCCTTGGGATTGTTCTGCTCTTCACACCCGGGAGGAACTTCCATATACACCTCCTTTGCTAGATTACCATTTAAAAACGCGTTCTTTACATCAAGATGATATAAAGTCCAGTCCAAGTTTGCTGCCAATGACAAAAGGACTCGTATTGAGTTTAGTTTCGCTACTGGTGCAAATGTTTCTTGACAGTCAATGCCATAGGATTGTGTATACCCTTTGGCAACCAAACGAGCCTTGTGTCGATCAATACTTCCATCAGCCTTATGTTTGATTGTAAATACCCATTTACAACCCACCGGTTTCTTGCCTATAGGAAGCTCTGTTATGTCCCATGTACCATTCTTCTTTAAGGCTTTAATTTCTTCATCAATGGCAGCCTTCCATTTAGGTATTTCCATAGCCTCTTGCACTGTTTTTGGTACCTGTGCTTTTGATATATTGGCAGTAAAAGTTCTAAAATTGGAGGACAATCTATCATACGAGACATACTTACTTATAGGATAAAGAGGTCGTGATCTGCAATCTCTGACCCCTTTCCTTAATGCAATAGGTAAATCCTCATTAGAATCACTGTCTTCCTGCACAGGTTCTATCTTTTGGCTATCATTAGGTGTGTCTTTCTGCTCAGGTTCTTGAACTGCTGGTATAGATTCTTGACTTGATTTGAGATGTTCCAAACCTTCTACTTCACTTTTTGCTTTATTTCTCCTAGTATAGACAATCAGCTCTGGTTTATCTATATTTGAAGGAGTTAAATTTGGTTCAGGTTCAGTTATGTTAGAGGTATCACTTGACTCACATGCCTGATCTGTGTGTATGGTTTCTAGTTCAGTAGGAGTCTAGTTTGACAAGTGTTCTTAACTCAAAGATTGATCACTTGGAAGATAAAAGATATCAGGAAATGAATAAGGATTTGTTTCAGCTGACTTAAACTCAACACACTTATCATTTTCTGGTTGTTGGATGTAAAATGGTTTGTTCTCCATGAAAGTTACATCCATTGTGACATAAAACCTCTTAGTTATAAGAGAATAACATTTATAACCTTTTTGGGTAGTTGAGTAACCTAAGAAAATGCACCTAACTGACTTGGGATTCAATTTGCTTCTAAATTGAGAGTAAACATGAACAAAGGCTGTACAACCAAAAACTTTGGTGGGGATGTGAGAAATAACTCGATTTTAAGGATAACATTTTTTGAAAACTTGACATGGGGTTTGAAAATTTAAAATCCTGGATGGTAGCCTATTAATGAGATATGCTGTCGTGAGAACTTCTCCCCAAAAATGTTTTGGAACGTTTGAGGAAAACATTAATGCTCTAGCTACTTCTAAAAGATGCCTATTTTTTCTCTCAGCGACCCCATTCTGTTGAGGAGTATCCACACGAGTTGTGATGAATAATTCCTTTAACAGATAGGTAGTCACTTAATGATGAGCTAAAATATTCTTTGGCATTGTCTGTTCTCAAAATTTGAATTTTTTCTTGAAATTGTGTTTTTATCAAGTTATTAAAATGCTTGAAAATTTTGTCAACCTCAGATTTTTCCTTCATCAAGAAAATCCATGTTAACCTAGTGTGATCATCTATGAATGACACAAACCATTTTGACCTTGTGATGTTGTTGATCTTAGAAGGTCCCCAAACATCGCTGTGAATTATTGTGAAGGGTTTTGATGGTTTGTAAGGTTGAATCGAATATGAATTTCGAGAGTGTTTTGACAATTCACAAATTTCACACTGGAATGAATTTGGATTTTTATTATCAAACAAGGAAAGAAATAGTGTTCTTAAGTACAAGAAATTGGGATGTCCCAACCTAAAATGCCATAGAATTACAGCATCAGCTTTATTATTCCTAACATGACAACTAGATTGACTCTTGAACCCTAAAACACTCGTTGAAGCAGACTGCAGTATTGGAGAATTATTGCTCATAAGGAAGTATATCCCCGAATGCATCTCAGCATTGCCAATCCTCTTCCTAGTGTCTAAGTCCTAAAAAACACCGTATGTAGAGAAAAACTTAGTCACACAATTTAGTTCCTTTGATATTTTGCTAATTGACAACAGATTACAATTTAGATTAGGAACAAACAAGATTGAGTTAAGGGTTATATCTTCTGTGACCTTTATAGACCCGATTCTTGCCACTTTTGATACTGAACCATCAGCTATTTTTACCTTGAAATTTTCAGTGCAAGGAATATAAGAACAGAACAAGGACGCATCACTAGTCATATGGTCAGATGCTCCTGAATTTATAATCCATGACATACCTCTGAGTTTTTCTGTGTTCAAAGCATAAGAGAAGGTACCTTTTTGTGCCACTGAACCTGCACCAACTATTGTCTCACCAGCAGACCTGCTAGCAGCAGTTTGTGCAATTAACTTCTGCAATAATTCCACCAAGTCTTGGCCTGCCGGAATTGAAATCTGACCCTCTGTATTTGCTGCCAGATTTCCACTACTTTCCTGACTATTCTGAAATCGATTTGGCTTCCAATTTGGTGGTTTCCATGGATCTTCCAACATTTCTCTTTGATGTGGCTTGGTTTTCTACAGTGATCACACCATGGTCTCCCTTTTCTTGGTCTGTTATCTCCTGCAGTGTGTTGATTTCCATGAACAGCTAATGCTGCTCTTTCCGTGCCACTGTCAGTCCTGTTCTGGGCCCCTAACATTAATTTCCTCCTACTCTCTTCTCGTTTAACCTCTGAAAAAACCCCTCTAATTTTTGGTAGCGGCTTAAGACTTAAAATCCTTCCATGAACTTCATCGAAACTTTGATTTAAACCAAACAAGAACTTGTAGATTCTTGTTTCTTCAATTACTTCTCTGTGTAGCACACCATCTTCTGCACACTTCCAATTGAGTTGCTTATACATATCCATCTGCTGTCACAGCCTCGTAAGAGTGTTGTAGTACTGTGTCACTGTCATATCATCTTGTCGTAAGTCATGAATCATGTTCTCTATACTGACTATCTGAGCCTTATTATGATTGTGAGAATACGTCTCCTTAGCAGCCTCCCAAATCTCTTGTGCTGTTTCATAGATAAGAAAATTCTCACTTATGTCATTGGTCATTGAATTTGTGAGCCAAAACATAACCATGCTATTATCAGCATCCCACTTCTTGAATCTTGAATCCTCTTTCGCAGGAGCTGGAAGTGCACCAGTCAAATACTCCATTTTCCCTTTGCCTTTCACAAACATTTTCATAGATTGAGACCATTGAATGTAATTATTCCCATTAAGTTTATGACTTGTAATGGGTAGAAAAGGCTGGTTGTTATTTTCAGATCCTCCTCTAGAACCTTCTCCTCCATTGTTTGAAGAATTTGGTTCTGGATTTGAGGAGATATTTGAGGAAGAGTTTGGTGATGCCATACCGTACTTTGTCATTCAATATGGTACTGCTTTGATAACATGAGGTTTTTTAGGAAAAGAGAACTACTTCTATTTTTATTCCTCTCAACTTTCTTAATTAGAAAGTTGTTTATTTATACAACCTAATCACATCCCAAAAACTAAGAGATATCTTCCCATTTAAAAGAGAAGTTTATCTTTAAAGTTTATCCGAAATAAATAAAAAAGATAAAACATATTTACTTAAACTAAGAGTTTTGATAACAACAAACTCTCTCTTATCTGGCTACTATTGTAATTCTCAACGGCTATAAATGTAATGATTTCTTAATTTTATTGTTGGGCATCCCAAAATGATGCAATCTCATCTTGCATTGTTCCAAACTAGTCCCTCGTGCACTTTAAGTTTTCTCGGATACTCTTTTAAATGTCTTGTTGTATGCATATATGGTCTACCTCATATTTGTATCTAACCAAAGTAAATTAATGGCAGGCGAGGTTAAATAAAGTAAAACTGTTAGAAGCCATGGCAATTTTCTTTGAGAGGTGGTTCCTAACTTCTATTTTCTTGTATAATAAATTTTGCTATTATATTGAAAAATGTTAAAAATGCAGATCGAATGCTGAAGAACACCATGCTGCTGGAGAAGTTGTTTGTCAATGTGGTAACTGCCTGGAATCAAATATGGTGCTTAGGAAAAATCGGGTAATAATTAACACAATATTATCTCCTATTTTTATAAATAACTGAAAGGTAGACCACTAGTTATATTTGCATCTGTATTAATATAGAACCTAATAATGCTGAACCTTCTTTTCACTTGCAGTCAATATTTTTGTATTGCTTATCACATATAATCCTTAATATTGTATATCTTGCTTTTTCAGATGAGGTTTTGTGTGTATATATACCCATCTATAACTAATTAGGGTTCGCTTACAAAAAAATAAAAATTGTGGTTTAATGCTACCTTGTTTCTTGGTGTTTTGAATTTTCCTTTATTGAAGTTTCATACTTGTTACTTTTTAAGTGTTTGTGAGAAGTTGGTGGATAGTCTTATAATCCAAAAGACTAGCCTTTTGAGTTGTAGCATCTATTAATATAATGAAAATAGGGCCTAAGAAAAGAATTATGCATCATTTGTCCTGAAAAACTTAAATCATACTTTGTGTCCCGACCCACATAAAATTGAGCAAAAATGCCCTTCAACCAACATTTCCTTCTCTTCCACCTTTGGTCAACACTTCCAACGTTCAATATCTTCTTAAGTAGATATTGTCTGTTTTTTGTCCGATATCTCTCTTTTTCCTCTTTATCTTCATCTTCATCATCTTTTTCTTTTTCCTCTTCCTTCTTCCTTCTTTGGCAAGAAGCGTAAAACTTTTCACTAGAAAAACAGACTTGCAAATTTATAGGTATGCGGCTTTAAGTCACGACAATACAATATGGTGTGACTCACGACAATGTGTTGTGAGTAATGACAATACAATATACCGTGAGTCATGACAATACATTATGTCATAATTCACAATAGTTTTCATTGTTATAAGTCATAGCTATCAGCTTGCAAATCTACAAGTTCGCTTTTTCGGCAAAGAGCTTCATGCTCATTGCTAGAGAACAAAGAAGAAGAGAGGAGAAAGAAGAAGAAAGGAGAATAAATGCAGGAAGAAGAAAAGAAAAAGAAAAAAGAAGAAAAAAAATGAGATTAGAGATTCTGGTTAGAGAAGAGAGTGATTTTGGTAGAGAAAACACTAACATCGAAGAAGATGATTAGAGATGTTAGAGAAGAAAATGTTAGTTACATTTTTTTTTCAAAGGGTATTTTGGTCCAAACATATAATTTTGGTAGACAAATAATCTTTAAGTTTTTTGGGACACAAATGACAGTTGTCATTTTTTATTTTAACCCATTAATATATATACCATTCTATTCTATTTTATCTTCTCAATGTGGGATATGCCCCATCTTCATTGGCTTTATATGTGGGATTTGCCAACAACCTTTATATAGTGATACAAAGTTTGAAGTAAGTTGTGATTTGTTTTCTCTTAACTATTACTTTTTACTTTTAACAGGATGGTAATTACATGGTTGGATGCATGGCTTTTCCACAGGTTGGTGTATTTTATTTTTTTGTGCATTTAGCTTATATATTACTTGTCTTTTAATGTGTGTGGAAATATATAAATGCTATACAGTTGCTATATCTTTGATGGAAATCACAAGTGAATGAAAAAAGTTGAACATATGAAAAATGGTAAATATACAAATTGGACATGTATTATTTTTATTATTATGCTCCCGACATTGGGATCGGATTATGGACTTATTGGAATTTGCAGTGGTAGTTTTATTTTCATTAGTGTGGTTCAAATGTAGTTACCCTTACGGTAACATCTTTTTCACTATTTTTGTTTTTTAGGCATACAACCATTCAGTTAAGTTGAATTAGTAAGGCTCTATTTGGTGCAGGGAAATAGGATTGAATTATTTTAAAGGACGAGATTGGATTAATTTTGCATATTGAAAAATTAAACATAAGAAATTAGGCTGATTTTGCCTTATTTCATTAGCTCTGTACACTAGAATATATATTCAAGAGGTCAAAGACTGCCTAATTGTCAAGGAATGAGTTAAAAAAATTCTTTACCATTTGAAAAATTTGAATCACAATGTAAAATTGAGTTTGGATCATCTTTGTAAAACATTTAAAAATGTCACTTCAGATTTTTCCTTCTAAGATAAATCCAGTTGAGCCTAGTATGATCCTCTACAAAAGAGACAAACCACCTAGCCCCTCTGATGTTTGGAACCCTAGAGTGTCCCCAAACATCACTGTGGATTATTGAAAATGGTTTTGATGATTTATATGGTGAAATTGAATAAGTACCTCTAGTATGTTTATCAAACTGGCAAATCTGCTATACGAATATTGAGATGGTTATGATAAGAGTATGAGTAGTAAAAACATTAAAATTGTTTGTCATATGGTCTGACTCGCTCGTGTCAACAAAGTTGTTATGTGATAATAATGCAGCAATCAACATGTCCAAGGACCTGATCCATCATGATAGGACAAAGCAAGTCGAAATTGATCGAAATTTTATTAAAGAGAAAATTGAAGAGGGTATTTGAGCTTGAACTACATTCCAACAGAAGATCAAACAGTAGATATCCTCACAAAAGCTTTGCCAAGGGCAGGATTTGAAAACATGAGTTCCAAGTTGGGCATGATTAGCATCTATGACCCAGCTTGAGAGGGGGGTGTTGAGAAATGTTTTCCTAGCTGTTAGGAGTTTTACATTATCTAAAAATCTTTGTTTTAGTAACTTAGTTTATCATTATTTATCTTTGCTTTTAGATAATTGTTTTGGTAACTTCTCAATTTAAATGAGAAGATATCTCTTAGTTGTTAGGGATTAGGTTGTATAAATAATGAATAACTCTCTCATTTAGAGAGTTAAGAGGAATAAAATTATATTTTCTTCTCAAAACCTCTAGTGTTGACTAAACAATTAGAGTGTCGACTTAACAACTTAACATAGTGTCAACTAAATGGTTGAACAGAGTTTTGATGAAATGGCTTGATAGAGTGGCTATTGAAACAACTTGATAGAGGGGTCAATGAAACAAGTTGGATAGAGACACCAATGAAATAGTGTCAACAGAGATGCCAATGAAACAACTTTGATAGAGAGGTTGATGAAACGACTTTACCAAAGAGTTTGAAACATATCTAACATGCTAATTATAATAAGTGATAAGTGAATCTGTCAATAGAGAATTTTAGGTGTTGTTGCCATTTGCAATGACAAACATTGCAGACGGCAACAAAGGATGTATTTCTTAGGGTTGTGTTTATCAGAAAGATGTTTGGTTTGGTACCATGTTCTTAAAGAGTATAAGAACCATACAGTAAGAAAATGATAGAGATGAGAATAGGAGAATGAGATGTATATTATTATTCAATCAAGGTATATGAAATTACAGTGCTAGGCCTTGAAGAGAAAATGAAGTAAAATCATATTACATTAATTACTCAATCAATCAGGCTAACTACATCAGTCTATGGTTGATTGACAACTTAATTATAGCTGGTTGACAGCTTGATTATAGCTGATTAACAACTAAATTTAACGGGTTTCTCTAGTTTCCCCTGCACTGCCATATGGTCTCATTAGCCTTTAGTATTTGACTGTCACATAAGACTTATTCACTAACTAGGTGAATACTTTTACATTAGCCCAAGCATGTATTGGTCTTAATTTTTATTTATGTTTTCTTCTAATGATACTGCAATTTTTGTTTGTGACATAAGGACTTTGCCAATGATTTCTATCACAATATATTTTGCTGCTTATTTGTAGTGCAGGAATGCTGTTTGGCTCCCTGGATCTTTATCAGAAGCAGTCGTAACCTCTAATATATGCAACTCTTGCAATCCAGGTTCCAACTTTGCTTTCTATTACTCGATATCTTCAACACTGATCTGCAGTTCTGAGCTTTGAATGTGACTGTTTCTTTGAGCAATCCGATAGTGATTTTAACTTTGTAATTGACATTGAAGCAGCTATACTTTGTTCCCAAGTTTTATTTATAAATACCCCGAGCTGGTATCAAGGCTTTATGCAATGAAGCATAGTATCACACTAATCATGGAAAATCTGTGTTATCTATTTAGTTATTCTTTTATTTTCTGAGTAATGGATCATACTTAGAAATTATCGTAGGGAACAATTTGTTCGTTGTTTCTAATACTTTGCAACTGATATTGATACACATATGGAGGCCCATATCGTGTCTTCTTCTGTCTAGCATGGGTCCAGCTGATTTCTAAGTCTCTAACATAGATCATGAACACACAGTACCTTCTCTAACTTATGATTACTTTTACAACTTACTAATGAAGTCTTTACTGCTTTCTTGTTTGAGATTTTTTAATTTAATAACGATAAATGCTTTTCTTATAGGTCCTGTGTACCTAATTCAGTTCAAGTTTCGTCGGCATGAAATACCACCTGGCTTTGATGTCAACCATTTGGGTATGAACAGCTCTGCGAATTTCGCTGGAATTCTGTTTCATTACATTTGAATTATTTGACCATTTTATATGAAATGGATCATCCATTATTCTGTCTGATGATTGACCTTAAACATGTGAGAATTTGAATGATTATTTTGTGTCCTTTTTTCATCCTAGGTTTGGCTATGCGTATGCCTGAAAACATGTTGGTTAACTTATAGGCATACATTTCTTTTTTATACACTTTAAGGCCCCACATACATTTAAAGTATTCTTGTCAAGAGTTTTATGCAACACAACCTGTTTAGTTATTTTTAACAATAACCTAGGCCTGCCATGGATGGCCAGGCCAGTGTGTAATGATTTGCTTACATAGGTTCTTTATTATTACAAATCAATGTGGCTAGATTGGAAGACTGCTGTTTGTTGACTGTTTTTTCCAATCTTGTTGTTAGTCTTCGTTTTTATTTCTTTGTTGGTGGACTGCTGGTTCACATTTGTGTGTATATATATATATATATATATTTTTAATAAAGTTTTTGTTTCCTATT
This sequence comes from Litchi chinensis, assembly GCA_019925255.1. Classification (NCBI taxonomy): domain Eukaryota; kingdom Viridiplantae; phylum Streptophyta; class Magnoliopsida; order Sapindales; family Sapindaceae; genus Litchi; species Litchi chinensis. Next base: position 13,964,277 of record CM034471.1, read on the forward strand.
ATTATTTTTTTTAAAATAAAGAGAAAACAAAACAAAACCTATTTCAGTTGAGGTGTTCATTACAATGAGGATACGCCTGTTGATTACACAAGGGCAGGTATCAGACTAAGCTTAAGAAAACCAAGCTTAAGGCAAAAACAGTCAATTGATAAGGTTGAATTTTTTATTGAGGTTTGTTTTAGTTTCTGTCCACTAGTATGCTTCTAGATGTTTATAGAGTTGTAATTTCCAGATGTGCCTGAGGGGGCTTGTAATGCAGGCATTTGTACTGTAATTCCATCACACAAGTTGATAGCTGCTGTATTAACCTTTAGATTTTTTTTTTGATAGGAAACAGAAGAATTTATTAATAGGGAAAAATTACAACTGTGATGGAGGACTAGGTGTCCAACCACAACCACACAAAACAAACAGAAAATAATCTCTAGATTATGTGAAATAATCAGAAAACAGCAGCCTTCCAATCTAGCATAATAAGAGACAAAGATAAGTTATTAAAATCTTCACTCGTAGATGCCCAAAGAGATGCCAAATAAAACGCTTTATCCCTTAAAAATATTCCTTCCTCTTCTACATCTTCAAAGATTCTCTTGTTTCTTTCCTCCCAAATAACCCATAAGTTAGCGAAAACTCCACAATTCCATAGTATACTAGCCTTTTTTCCCCCTCCTAAAGCTGAAAAATCTTCCAATAAAAAAGAACGTAAAGATTTAGGGGCTGCCCAGCTCAAACCTACTAAAGAAAACAACCCATTCCATAACAAGCTAACCACGGGACATTGAAGAAAAAGGTGATTCAAATTTTCCCCCCAACTTTTGCACATGATACATCGAAAGGGGGAGAGGCAAATGCTCAGAAACCTCTTTTGAATGACATCACAAGTGCTTATTTTCCCATGGGCCAAAAGCCATACTAAAAACTTGATCTTGTTTGGAGCCTTTGACTTCCAAATAAGATTAGCGAAATCAAACTTGGGAATCAAATCATCTTGGACTAGCTTTCCAAAAAAGGACTTGCATGAGAAGACTCCATTGGAACTTAACCTCCATACTCTATTTTCGACCGATCCGGGATTGAAAGAAACCCCCTCAAGCAAGGAAGTGAGAGAAGAAAATTCCTCAACCTCCCTATCGTTCAAGTTTCTTCTGAAGTCAAAGCGCCAACCTCTGTGAGTAGAAGATCTCTCCAATCTACTTAACACCGTAACGTCTTTGGAAGAAGATAGCTTGTACAGTCTTGGGAACCTTGAGCATAAAGGTTGAGAAGCCAACCACCAATCCTCCCAAAATCGAACTCGAGCACCATTTCCCACTTCCAACTTCAAATTACTTGAGAAAGCGTTGAAGCCTTGCATAATAGCTTTCCATGGACATCTACTAAAGCCTTTAAGAACTAGATTGGAATCCCACCCATTTCCTTGGACTCCGTACTTACTTTTAATCACTTTATACCACAAAGAATTGGTTTCCAAAGGGAACCTCCATAACCATTTGCCAAGCAAAGCCACATTCTTCAATACAATATTCCCAATCCCCAACCCACCTTTATCCTTAGGACGAGAAACAACATTCCATCTTACTAAATGAGTCTTTCTTCCTTCTCCAATACCGTCCCACAAGAAATTCCTCATAATCTTCTCAATTCTTTTTGCCACCCCAATAGGAATTCTATACAAAGATAAATAGTACGTGGGAATGCTGTGTAACACCGCTTGAATTAATACCAGTCTTCCACCCATAGAAAGGAAAGCATTTTTCCATCCCTCTAATCTTCTCTCAATCTTCTCCACCACTGGGATCCAAAACTCAAAAGATCTCGGATTACCTCCTAATGGCAGCCCTAAATATTTCAAAGGCCACTTCCCTACCTCACACCCAACAACCTTAGCCAAATCCGCTAGCTTCCTTTCCTCACAATTAATGCCCGCTATTACACTCTTGGCCAAATTTACCTTAAGCCCTGACATCCAACAAAACAATCGAATCACTGCCACTAACGAATTGAAATTCTCTTTCTCCCCCGAAGAAAAGAAGACGGTATCATCAGCAAATTGAAGGTGGGAGACTGTTATATTCTCCTTACCTACACAAAATCCTTCTATCAAGTGACAATCTTTCGCTCTATCAATCAGTCTTCCTAAACAATCTGCCACAAGGATAAACAAAAAGGGGGAGAGAGGATCCCCTTGCCTAAGTCCTCTAGAAGCGGAGAACTTTCCCTTAGGCCTCCCGTTTATCATGATCGAAAAATTTACAGACTTTAAGCATCCCATGATCCATCTTCTCCACTTTAACCCGAAACCTTTTGCTTCCAAAACGAAGTCCAAAAAGTCCCAATTAACATGGTCGTAGGCTTTTTCAAAATCAATCTTGAAAACTACTCCTTCTTTCTTCTTCATTCTGAACTCCTCCACCACCTCATTAGCCACCAAGACTGCATCCAAAATTTGTCTACCTTTAACAAAAGCAGACTGACAATTTGAGATGGTACAATCCAAAACCTCTTTTAATCTCAGAGATAGCACTTTCGCAATGATTTTGTACAAACTAGAAACCAAGCTAATTGGTCTAAAATCGCTTATCTTTAAAGAGTTGGATTTTTTTGAAATGAGACAAATATAAGTTGCATTGGTAATTCTATTAACTATCCCATTCTCAAAAAATTCCAGGAACACCTCCATCAGATCATCTTTAATAATCTCCCAACAAGCATGAAAGAAATCAAAATTAAAACCATCTGGACCAGGAGCCTTTTCCTTGCTACAATCCGCCACCGCCTTCTTAATCTCTTCCTCTTCAAAAGGTCTCTCCAACCAAATAGCTTTATCTCTACCAATACAACCCCAGTCTAAACCTTGAATAAATGGTCTTTCCACCTCTTCTTTAGCGTACAGCTTCTTAAAGAATTGGATTATTTCTTGTTCCATGGCTCCCTCCTCTTCTATTACCGTCCCATCCTCTGTTTCAAGCTTCTCAATGAAATTCCTTCCCCTTCTCCCGTTAACTACTTTGTGAAAGAATTTTGAATTACAATCTCCTTCTTTAGCCCATTTAACTTTCGCCTTTTGCCTCCATAATTGTTCCTCTTTTGTCACCATCTTTTCGAGCTTCAATTTCAAATTTGATCTTTCCAACCTCAAGGATTCACAAAGCAATCCTGCAGCTTCTTTTCTATCCAACTCCGAAATTCTAAACTCTATCTCTTTCTTCTCCTTCCGAATATCCCCAAAAACTTCTTTATTCCACTCTTTTAATTTCTTTTTGACCCATTCAAGCTTCTTCATAAACCTATAACCTTTCCATCCCTGAAGATCCACCTCACTCCACCATTCCCCCATATTTCTGCCAAACAAAGGATGGTCCAACCAAATATTCTCAAATCTAAAAGGATTAGGACCCCAACTCTTGTGAGAAGCATCCAACAAGATAGGACAATGATCAGAAATAGCTCTCACTAAAGCATTTTGCCTAATCTTCCCCCCCACTAACTCTTCCCAATCGCTCGTAAATAAAAACCTATCAAGCCTGCAACAAACCACACTTTGTCTAAAATTTGACCAAGTAAAATTCGAAAAGTTCAAAACAGGATCGATGAGGTTTGTGTCTCGAATAAAACTATTAAAATCCTTCATGCTTTTAGTCTCCCTTCCCCCTGTTGATTTTTCAGAAGGGAATCTAACCACATTAAGATCTCCGCCAATACACCATCTCGGAGAGCATAATCCGTATAATCCTGATAACTCCTCCCAGAACGCCCCTCTATCTTTTTTCTTATTCGGGCCATAGACCCCTGAAAGCCACCAATCTCTACCATCAGCCCCTAAAATATTAACTGAAACCGAAAACTCTCCCGAAACAGAACCCAACACCTTTACACTCTTGGAATTCCATATCACTACAATACCGCCCGATCTACCTTCCGAAGGTAAAAAAACCCACTCCTTAAATCTGGCTCCCCAAACGCTTCTAATAATACTATGATCCACTTCCTGTTTTTTTGATTCGATTAAAATAACCACATCCGGATTGGCCTTTCTAATTGTCTCTTTAATCATCCTTCTTTTTTTCCAACACCCCAAACCCCTCACGTTCCAACTCAAAATCTTCATAAAATCTCTACATGACCCTTATTACTGCTGCCTCCTCCTTTTTCATAATTCAATCCCCACTGGAGATTCTGCACTTCTCTGCTTCTTCTCTTCTTTAAACCTGACTCCACTAGAGAAGATTTCTGATGAGAAAGAGATAACTGCATCTTTTTTAACATTGATCTGAACACTTCTCCCTTATCTATATCTATTAGCTCCATCCCCCTTACTTCTTTATCTCTTTCAGCTTCAGTTTTCTTATTTTCTGCCTCATCTTCCTGAAACACTGTCTTCTTCCTCCTCTGGTACTGTAAAGGAAAACCAATCTCCTCTTTTTCTATACATCTCAAACTGCCAGCATTTACCTGTCCCCAGCTCTGCTCGTCGAACAGCAAAGACAGGTTCTGGTCTTCTTCACTGTTATCTTCTTTCTGAGAAAAGACTTCTTCTGGTCGGCTTTCCACAGACTCGCTATCCGAGTCCATCTCAAAAAAATTCTCCTGATTCCATTCCCACTCCTTACCCTCATCTTCTGCGAGTTCTATTGGGAAAGCCGCCCCAACCCCCTTGCTCGTCGTTTTCGTCTTCTGCCCCCATCCTCGTACAGTTCGAACTGCAGCACTTAGGGAATAGCGATCTAAGAGTTTCCTTCTCCTCATCACCCGAGACCTCTTCTGCCTTCTTATCGTCACCTGTAGACTTCACTTCATCGCTGTCTGAGTCGATCGCATAGAGAACAGAGGCTCCATCAGCTGCTAGACCCACCGACTTAATGCTGGAGTTATCTGGGCAACCCGACTTAAAATCTCTGAAGCAGAAAAGGTGCAAAGGCTTCGGGCTGAAGAGTCCGACCTTGGGCTCACCCCCTACATCTGTAGGCCCACCCTGCTTCTTAAGCCCAAACTGCTCTTTAAAAGAGTGGCCCATCTGCTTTTTATCCCTGGCAGCTGCAGCCCATAACCCATACACCCTTTCAGGCCCAGGGTCACTAGATGCCCCTTTTACTTTTCCCTTAAGACGGGTCCGGTCTCTTATCTCATTTAAACCCTCTAGCCCACCTACTACACAACTGTCCTTTACTTTCCCCTTTAAAGCCCGACCCTTATCCTCCACCACCTGCCAATTTTGCTCCTTTTCCCTTTCGAGCACCTGCGTTTTCTGCAACTGTTCCCGCACAGTCCCAACTTCGTGAAGGCTCCTACATGCAACACCTACAGCTGTCGTTTCCTTAAAATGTCTATGATTCTGGTCAAAGTCTTGCTGCTGCTTCAACTCTCCCTGGAAAACACTCTCTTCTCGGATACCATCAAACCCCACTGTCATCCCCTCTGCCCTATCACTGACCCTATTGTCTCTTTTCACCCTCCACCTCCCTACTGGTTGCTTCTTGACAGCTAGCCCATTTTGAAATTTTGACTTATCCCACCACCATCTGCTGCCACGTGCACCATCTTCAACCTTGTGCCTGTGAGCAAAACTCGAATTGTCTCTAGAATGTATAAAGAACTTCGATACAGGTCTGATTCTAATGTCCAGAGTGTTATCTCCATCCTTAATACCTATTACGGCAGGAATAAAACCATCTTCCATCTTCCCCACTTTGATCCTTGCCTCACGTAAACACTGAAGGAGCTCTGTTCTTTTATCAACCTGAATGAGTCCCCCACAAAAATCTGCAATTGTGCAAAAGGACTTTCTGTTCCATAAATGAAATGGCAGCCCTTCAATGGCAATCCATCCTCCCCTAAACTCCAATCTTTCCTTAGCACAATTACATTCAGGACTCCAATTCTGTAAATAGACACGCCCATCTCCTTGAAGCTGACATTTCCCCAACTTACCAATTCTGTCAGCTTCCTTATGATCCTTACAAAAGAAGATAGCCTTATCATCATAAAAGGGTTTCAGCTCCACCAAGAAACCTAAGGATTTCGAAAACTCCTTCTGAATACTGGTCCATTCAACCCAACCGTCCACCTTGGTACATACCACTGCTTTGGTCCATTCCCCATACAATAGGCATTCCGCGAAAGAGGCTTCTCTCAGACCTGTTTCTATCTTCCTTATCCCACTGTCCCTTTCGCCATTCACTCTAGAAATAGCTTCACTCCTCCTCCCCCTATTCCTATCATTATTCTCCTTCACCGATCCTACTTTCCCAACTGAAGAGAAGATGCCTAAAATCAACTCAGCTAAATCAGTCCACCCTACGGCATTGAATCCCATTGGAATAATGATATTTTTCAACCCCGATTTGTCACCAACGAATGAAACTTTTAAGAAAGCTCCATTGTTGTTTTCAAATCGATTAATCCACATTTGAAGCATGTTGAATCTACGGATGCGGAGGAACTTCCTATCATTGACATTTCGAGCTGCTTCTAACAAATTGTTCCCTAACCAGAATGCACTCTCCAAACCCATCTTCAACTCAAAAACACCATGACTACTCCTCTCAAAGAGCTTGATGACACTACCAGCTGACAATTCATCAAACTCTAATGAAAACAACTTGTTCTCAATCCTAATTTGCCTAGCTAAATGGGCATAACAACCAGACCTGCCCATACTTACTACAAAGCGATCCTTAAAGATTAAAGAACAATTCTAGAGAGAAGAGAGAGCATTTTCTCTCTCTATTCACTGCAAATGAATTATTACCTCAGAATCCAAAAACTCTATCACTGTGTACTAACCTTTAGATTGGTTATAGAAAGAACATTTTTTATTTCTGTACTATGTAGTCTACGAAATGTGGATTAGCCCATTATTAGAATAAGGTAGAATTCAGTAACCTGTAAATATCAGTGTGTTCAGCTCTGTGAGTTCTTGAATTTAATGATTTCAATGATGTGGTTTTAGAGCTATCATTGCACAATTCTTGTCCTTTTTCTTTTATTTGTCTTTCTCTTCTTCCATGTGCTTTTCCTTTTCTTCTTTTCTTAGTGTCTGCAATTTGCTGTCTGGTTTGTTGTTTAAGTAATAGTTAGACATCATGTAGTTATTGGCTTTGCTGTCTGTTGAAGTTGTGATTTTATGGTTCTGTACCATTATAGCTTCTTTTTTCCTTTTTTTTTTTTCCTAGAAAAAAAAAAAAAAAATCTTCTGTGCAGCAAGGACAGTAGAATTTTAGCAGAAGTTGAAGTAGAAGGCTGTAGATTTTGCTTTTCTTGGAATAAGACATTAATTTAGCTTCATTTTTAGTCTTCAGTTTAAAAAGAATTTTCAATTCTTTCTGTTGTTTACTATTTTACTTAATGTGTCACTGAATTATTTTACCTTGATTTTGTAGGTTTTGAATGTGTTTTGCAATAAATTGAATGCTGGCTCACTTTTTGCCCTCTTCCTAGTTTTAATACAATGCTGTGTGCTACATGTCTTGTCACCAATAATGTCACTAGCTGCAATTCTATGTCATGGTATTCTACCTTTTCTGTCACCTATAGCACATTCTACAGCCAGACCACCCCCTTCGTTTTTCAAGACAACCCCTAGGATCAAGGCTGTCGTCATAGGCGTGCATCTGACGACAGCATTTATTTTGTAATTAGTGATTATGTTGTTTTGAACTTTATCAACGTGAAAAGTGAAAGTGTTAGATATTACAGGTTCGTTGAGTATCTTTTTTTCTGCTACGTATTCAAAAATAAGTTATATGAGATTGGTGTATTGAGGTAAATGTTACATGCTCACATAAAGTTTCATTTCAAGTCAATGAATAAACTACTTAGTTGCAGTATCTCATAGCAAACATGTTCTAGTGATGCCTCGACTCACAATCTAACCTTTCTTTTGACGGTTCCCCCTTCAACTTGAAAATATCAATTTGTGAGCCTCTAGTTGTCTTCATTGTGCATGGTTAAACCATTTCATTTATTCTAGTTTTCTTTTTTTTTTCTTCTTCTTTTTTTATTTTTTTTTATCTTTTTATTTTTTTAGTTTAAATCTTGGTTCCTATCAAGGCTGTCATCACACATTTATTCTTGTTCATCGTTTCCCACATACCATCGTTCTTAATTCATTTACCCTTGTTTTTCTGGGTACATGTGCATACACCTATATAAAAATCTCATCATACTTGATAATCTTTTACTTCACATTTCTATACAGTGTGGAATTTGAAGGTTCCAGTAATTACTGAATTTTTCACATATGCTATCAGGTTGTATTGGTGGTTGTGATGAAACGCTTAAACAGTTGATAGAGATCTGTGGAACCGGTTCTCGTATTCCAGGTACATATGCATGTTTATGTAGAGTAATTCCTTGAACAAGGTTTGTTTAGATCTGTAGAAAAATTTCACAGGCATTATAGTGTTATGTGGTTGTCCCAACTGTTACGGAAAAACCTCTAATTACATGTTTGATATATTTGCAGCAGGAGGGCGAGGAGCCAACAACACATTCAATAATGTCCAACAAAGTAATACTAGGCAGCGTGCTTGCATATACTGCCAGCAAACAGGGCACCCCTCAGGTGATTGCCCTTCACAGATTTCAGGCTTTCGAAATACTCACTCTCATGGAACGAACCTGCAAGGTAATATGACTGCTGAAATACATTAACACCTCTCATTTTTAAACACTGGAATGAACCTGCTAAGTGTTGGAGAGTCATAATTTGTTTGGAAGTTCATTAGTTTTATTTAATTTTGTTAGAAGCTTTGAAACTTTGGAGTGTATGGTTGAATTCTATGTGAAATTTTATGCAATTTTTGGTCATATTAAGAAGGTTTGCTGGTTAATTCAGTGTATATTTATTTACCAGTTGTGTTTCAAGCTTCTAGGCAATTATGTCAAAATTCAACCTTAGACTTTAATGTATTTGGAGTCAATGATAAAACTGAAATTCTTGAAGAATGTTAGAGAGTTTAACGTTTTTATTTGGACCCTCAGCTTGTTTCAACTTTTGGGCCTAGCCAATAGTTAATAATATGGTATTAGAGTTAGTTTCACCAGAAATACTTGGGTGAGGCCTTATGTGATTATATATGTATTTGTTATCGGTTGTCTTATTTGTTTTGTATTTGTATTTGGGTTAGTCCACATGACAGGCTGTTTGTTTGAATATGAGGGAGACAGTGATTAATATCATTGTTTAGATCCTGAAACAAACATTTCATGTTTTGGGGCCTAACAATTATTTAAAAAAGATCTTTCCTTTTCACTACTCTCTCTCTCTCTCTCTCTATTTAGTTTTCTTTTATTAGTCTCTCTTAATGCTTCCCTCCTATTTTTCCCTTTAAAGAACTCCCATCTATTTGAGATGACATGTTACCTACGTGCCTTCCTCAGATGGCATCCCTTGGAAGCTGGGTTTAAGTTTTAATGTTATGGAGATCATAAAATTGTTTTAATATTATTGCAATTAATGTCCTGATTGATATTATTTGGGACCATGTGCAATCCAGTCTTTTATATGTTTTTTAGGCTATGTTAAGCAGAACCTGGCTTACACTCCATAAGCATTGTACTAATCATTTTAAAAAATAAAATTTTCAACTTGTTACCTGCATTGGTACTGAATTGTTTCCTCAAAAATTGATTTGTATTCTAATGAACTATTTTATTTATGCAGGAGAATCTTCAATACCATGTACCTCATGTGGAGCAACATGTGTTCTTCGGACTGCAAATACAACAAATAACAGGGGAAGAAAGTTCTACTCATGTCAATCACAGGAGTGCAATTTCTTTCTGTACGTTTTGCCATACCTTGACAATTGTTTTGTTCTAGACAACTATTTGAACTGGATCAGTAAAATTTTATTTGGTTCCTGTTCTTGGTTTAAGTGGTTCAGCTCATACTGAATACTCGGCCACTCCCCGCTTTTCTTTTTTCGTTTTCTTGCTTTCTTTTATGCCAGATGCTATACATCTTTTGGTCTTGAATGGAAGAGTTCTGATCACCTGTTGATACAGTTTTGGAACAAACTTGTATGATTACAGTACTAACTGTGACAATACATAATGTGGTGGGAAAATGAACAATATAGATTATGTTTCCTTCATTGGGTTAGTTTCTTTACATAAACCAAAAATGTTATAGTAGTTGGCTGTATTTTGTTTAACTTCAGTGATTGGAATCAAATAAACTCGGGGTAAGCTTAACCAGAGATGCAGACTAACAGAAGTTGAACCTTCAATTTGGTCTGACTAGTTCTTTCCTTCCACCTTCTTTTAAAACTCATTAGTACATCCTATTTACTGTAATGCAGTTGGGAAGATGACATCAACAATGGCACCAGAGGAAGAACTATGCCACATGGCTCAGCATCTAATCCCAGCAGGAGAGGTGGCCGTGGCAGAGGTAACCAAACTAGAGGACGTGATGCTGATATGACTTTTGTTTCCGCAACTGGTGATCCCGTATCTGGTAGAAGATGTTATGTCTGTGGTGATCCATCGCACTTTGCAAATGCTTGCCCAAACCGTGGTGCTTGATGCTCGCGAAAGACAGATCTCCAGGCCTATCTGGTTGTTTGAAGGCTGGTGGCATTCTCTGATACACCAAATCGGATTTGCGACCAACTACCTCTGTAGCTCTTGTAAATATGCTAAATTGCAGAGGAAATTCTAATCTTTTATCTTCTGTTAAATTTGTTTTGTATTAGAGCGCATATAGCAAACTGCGTTGGAACTTCTCTTGTCATATGGTTGTAGAAATAGCATCAGAATTTCATTTTCACAGCCCCTTAGAATGCGAAATGTACACTAATTTTAGTCTTCAACATTTTCTTCCTCTGTTTTCTCTCGCTGATTCTCTCATCTGACTTGTTTCTTAGTCATTAGCACTTACATTCTTGCAAAACCAAATATACGATAATCTCATGAAATGGTACTAAAGTACTGTTGAGTTTGAAAAATGACAGTTATTGAAAATCCGAAATGGAATATTATGGCATCTAAAGAGTGAATTACAAAAGTACACCCTTTATTATTAGAATGTCTTTATTCTCATTTTATCTCTTTGAGCTTTGGACAAATCGAAGAGTTTCTCTTCTCCTCTCTTAGCTTTGGATAGGTCAAATCACTCTTCTTCCCTCACTTTCGCACTCATCCTCTTCACTCACTATTGCACTCAGCTTCTTCACTTAGTCATTAATCATCGCTTTTGCTCGCTCAAGCCCCCTCACTGAAACTCACTCGAACTAAAACCATAATTCTTGAGCACAGCCACAGACAATTCGTTTGAATGTTGTGTGAACATAGACAGTTTTGTCTTAAAAAAGGTCGAACAATTAGTGTCTCTATGACTCATTTTAATAGCTGAATATGTTTTTCAAGCTCTTCAATACTTTAATTCCATATATATTAAAAAAAGAATTCAATCAATCATGAAGACAAACAATAACAAAAACAGTTGTAGCTTGGATAAATAGTTGAGGGTTGTTATAGGAACAATTTTGTTTAAAAAAAAAAAAAGAAAAAAAATTCAAATCTTAATAACATTGGGGCACATATCGTAATACTTTTATGGAAATTATTCAATTACTTTTGATACGTTGTACATTTCATAGGTGTTGGGTGTTTTTTAATATAAATTTAAGTTATTAAAAAAAAATAAAATAAAGAATCGAACATGAAAGTTCATTTTTCAAAACTGAGAGTTTAAGTGAATACTAGATTACCTTAAAGGGATAAATAAGTTATTAAAATTTTCTCTTTATCAACGTTAAACACTCGGCAAAATTATGAGCCAAATAAAATAAAAGAGAGTGATGAGAGAAAAGTGTGCACAGTAACATTTACAAGAAAAATCCTAAAGAGGTAAAACCATGAGACTAAAAACCCTCAGCCACTTTTGAAAGAAATTATATCAGTAAAACATAAGTTATAAATAGTGTTCACAGCAGCCTTTGCCTAGCTATCTAACACCTCTCTAGCTCCTAGCAGCTCGATCCCGTCCTTCATGAACTGGATTGATAATTTCGCCTTGTCTTTCAAATTCTCTACAACATCGAATTAATTTCCTTGACTTATATGCAAGCGAAACGAACTTTCCTCTTTGATAACCAAAAAAAGCAAGGCCGCTATTTGATTGAATCAATCAATGCACACAAACACGATTTGTGTGAAAAATAGAAACCCCGTAAGGTTTGGATTTATGCCAATATACAACCTAGGAGGGGGGTTGAATATGTTGACTAGAGGATATTTTTGACAAAAGGTGTCAATTAAACTCATACAAATCAAAGGGTTTAAAGTTCTGTAAATCTTAAAGACCTTTTCTTTTCTTTTACATCTAATATCAATTGGCTTAAGGTTGGGCAAAATCAATCGCTAACAGTATGATTTAAAAGATAACTTTAACAATAAGAGGATTTATCCCCATATTATAATTTGTAAATGAAAGTAAGATTCAAACTTTTATTACAAATACAAAAATAAAGTTTACAAATCTCTTAAAGTTATTATGAACATATGTGTTTGGTACATTATCATATTTGGTAACATACTGCTCATCCAGTATTTATGCTGCTAGATACAAGAAAATACATCATTCAATTTCAAAGTCTACACAAACACCAGGAGCAAAGGAGCCCCACACGCAGGCAGAAGCTCTGGGCACATGAAATGACACGTGGTTTGATTCCCGTTACACGAAAGTTATGACGAGAGCATGGATTCTGCACTTTTTTTTTTCTCTCTGTCTCTCTCTGTCTTGCAAGTTTGCAACTTCAAAAACTTTTTAATATAATAAAAGCTTTTAAAACAAAACATCAAGAACAAAACAAACGAGAGAAAATGTTAAAAACAATGTCATAAATCTAAAAAGCAGTTATTTGAACGAGACTTTTGTTAAACATGTCGTTTAAATTTCTTAAAAGAAAAACTAAATTTAATTGAGAAACTGATAATTTTAACTTATTACCTTTTTTTTGCAACAAAGAATCCCATAACTAAAAAAGAAATGAGATACTTTGTCTTTGGTACGTATGTTTTTTAGTATTTTGATTAAAGAGATATGCCCTAAAAAGAGACTATTTGAAAATTTCAATGAAATATAATATAATAATGAAATAATCCTACTTTTTTTTCTTACAATTTGATATAATCACTAATTTATCTTTATAGTTTTAAAAAATTTTATTTTATCGTTTTTAGTTACGATCGTTAATGAAGCAATTAAAATTATCAAAATATCTTTATAGTTTTATCATTTTATATTAATTATGAAACTTTGATTTTTAATAACAATTTTAACTATAAGAGGTCATGAAGTTTGATAGAGTTGCCCCAGTCGACTGTTTGTGCTATATTTAGTGTATGATACATCCGATCAAAAACAAAGAACACTATTTCGGAAAAAAAAAAAGAGAAAAAAAAAAAATGCACGATCTAATCACACCCATAACATCATATCAGATCAGATGTAGCCTTAGTTGATATTGGGGCCACCCGTACAATCAATGATTTCGACCCGCTCAGATTGGTGAGGTGATGGAATAATTGGAGGAATCAAAACATTTAATTAATTCTTTAATGGCATCAGATAATCGGATGTAGATACAGGTAGAGTGCATGATTGTTGCATAGACCTGCGTTGCACAAAAAGTACACCGACCAAGTCCATATGAAGGCATGGTCAAGGTAGTAGATAAGTCGGTCCGGCTACAAAATGGCAGGCTTGCGGGACCCATACGTATGTCAAACTTGCCATCGCCTGTCGCGTCACATCACTTGATGGGATTCCTTCTTTTCCAAAATAAATTTTTTATAAAATAAAAGGATAATCCTAATTTTTTTTTTCTATAATTTGAATAAATATCAAAAATTCTTCGTCACAATTAAATGATTTTTCAAAGTTAAGGAAGATTTTGATTATTTATTCAAACTACAGGGAAAAATTGAGATTATCATTAAAATAAATCCTACACTTCTCATATTATACCAAATTAAATTCTCTTATTAAAAATTTAGGAAAAACGATCTTCTTTTGGTTTAGTTGTATAAATCCCCTTAACTTTCATATATTGTTGGATACAAACCAAAAATTAATTCTCTTATTTGAAAGCCTCCCCTAATTGTAATGGTGGTTAAACTCTCATTAGGGTCATCGATAATAAAATTGTACACATAAAAGGTTTTAAAACTCGTTACTCTCTACTCGATCGGTGAAATAATGAGTAACGAGTTCTCGATTACTATACGAATATTCAATTTGACTGTCGATCAATGATTTGATAGTCAAACTGGGTTAAGTTTATAATTTTTTTTTTTTAATCTTATAGAATCAAAATATAATTATATTAACACAAAATATTATAAAACATATCTTATATAATCTTAAAAGTCACTTTAGCACAATCACATAATTAAAATAATGATACAAATAAATTTAAAATTAAAATAATAATATAATGATTTTTTTAAATTGGAGAATTTTATATTAAAAAAATGGAGAATTTTAGTTTTTCAATACTTTTGACTATTGACCATTAGAATTAATAGCAGCTCTTTAAATACAAATGTTATTTCTGTTGAGTTTTCGAAATCTCAAAGGAGGTTCATGTCATTATAGCCAAAATTCAGATATTATTATAATTTCATTAATCCTAAGAGGTTTATGTAGTTTGCTCGAATATTTACAAACATAAACATAGAAACCTTCACTCTCTAAAACATAGAGTTGCCTCCAAGCCTTTCACCTCTCTCTCTTCTATCTCTTTCTCTCTCTCTCTAAAATCTTGACAAATGATAGCAAACTTCTTGTTAAATTGCTTGCGCGATGGACATCACTGTTGTTGAAATATACTTTTAACAACATACAATAAATAATGTGTAACATATCCATTGCAACACATTTTAAACATCTATCATAACATACAGGTGATGTTGTATTAAATATCTATTGCAATAGATAAAAAATATTGTTATACAAGCCTGTAGCAACATAAAGTCTTTATAGTAACACACACCGAATATCTATCACCAAATATCTACTACAACATATAGTTGGTGTTGTCTTAAACATTTATTGCAACTGTCAAAAAATATTGTCATAATTTTATAGCAACACATAATGAATGTTGTTATAGATATTTATGGCAACATGCATTGTTAGTTGTTTTAATATTTTAAAACAACACATTATGTCTTACCATAAACGCCTAAAACAACATGCATTGTCTGTTGTCATAAACATGTAAGACAACTTGCACTATGTGTCATGTTTAACAATAGCAACATACATTATTTGTTGCGATTATGTTGAAGACAACATTTATTGTATGTTACGAAGGCCTGTCACATTTTTGGCAACACAGATTTCAATAACATACAAATATGTGTTACTAAAACTTTTGCCAACACATTTTGTGCGTTGCGAAAGGCCTAATTCTTGTAGCGTTAGAACACTTGACTTCCTTATTTACTTGATAACATGACATGTGTTTTGTATTTTGAACACCTAATCTATTGACAAAGTGAGAGTCCTCTGTAAACTTGATAGCCTTATTTTCAAAAAGAAAAAAAAGAAATCTTACTAGAAAAAATGCATAAAATCACTAAAAACATTAATACATAATCATGACTGCATAACGTTTTGACTATGTAAAGGAAGAGGAGGGATATCAAGTTGAGTTCCTCACAGTTAATAAGCTATGAAACAATTTGAGTTTTTTTTTTTTTTGCAATGGAAGTCACAACATCTACCACAATAACATGGTGATTGAGTGAATCACCATGGGTGTACATCACGTTTTTAAATGGGTTTGTTATCATCGCACAATCTTTCACCTGATGTTTTTGTTGTCATCCTAGTCACAGTTGGTCAAACCATCCTTCATATTGAAGCCAAGAGAAGGCAGTGCAATGATTTCTTTCATCAATTCGATTTGTCTAACTTATTTTAGTTCTTTCTCTCTGTAACCACCTCTTACTCTCTCTTCTCGTTAGTTTATAATTGCTCAATGGGCTTTGTTTGGTTTGTTTAGATGTAAGGATATAAAATATACGCCATATAAACTCACAACTTATTAATTTGGTGACATTTACAAAACCAAATATATAAAGAGTGCTACTTAAAAAGTTAAATACCAAAATCCTACCAAGCGAATATATGTTAGCCTCATTTTAATTAATATCAATCTATTTATTGAGGAAGGCAATATATTTGTCAAAAATCTTGCACTTGTTAGTTATCAATGTTCTAATTTTCATGAACTTTGAGCTCAAACATGACTCTTCCCTTCTTTAGATGATGAGAAACTTAAGGATTGTTTGTTTTTTGTTCATTTATCATTCAATGGATTTGAATTAGATTCATTGAATTGATTTTTTTTTTTTAATGTGGTCAAGGAATGCAAAAAGAAATATAAAATAAATAAAATAAAATTTTTAAAATTTTGACTATTACTAACTTCTCATCATATAATCATAATTAAAATACCTTTTTTCCATAACTATCATTCCAAATGTGGTTGCTCAATATTTTTATAATTGGCTTATTTTCATGTCAAAATACTTTTTATGTGTAATACTAACTTAATAGTTAGTTTAGAGTTTAGAGTTGAATATATTATATGAAGCTCAAGGTTCAAGGAAGCAAAACATGAAGATTTTATGAGGTTAGCAATGCTCAAAGAACAATTGAGAAGGAAATTTTATATTCAAAATAATCAGCCAATATAGGCTTGCATTCATGGACATTCATGTAGTGTATGATGTCTTAGAAACTTGACCATGTAGTATTTTCACTCATAGGTATACTTTATTACATACACTGTGTCTCTTGAATACTATAGTTGGTTAATTTTCTATCAGTTTAAATTTTGAGATCTGATAATAACTAAGACAGTTCAAAGCCTGGAGGTTTTTAGTTTAAATTCTTTCTCTCTTATTTATCTCGAACTTCTGTTAGACATATTATAATGATAGGGAGCGTTTAGCATGTATCTGACATCTGTCATCTATTTACGTTACACGTGAAGAGACATGTCACGTGTGAACTGTTGGGTTTTGTGCCCTAAGAGCTTGTACTTATATAAACGGTTTTAATAAATAATAATAAAGTATTCATTTTATTTAATTTTTATATTTTGCAAAAATTGTATATATCATGAGAAACATCCTTGATTACTGATGTATTTTCAAACTAAGTATATAAGTGTTATATACAAGCAGATTTAGTTTGAGAGAAGTAATCTAAAGAGTCCGTAGAAAGCAAACGAAGCTGGGTACTTTGTTTGTGGTAAATCTACAGTTGCGGTTTATTTCGTATTTGGTACAATACATTTATACAAGATTATTCATGTAGTAACATGAAAATGGAGGCACCTTATATAATAAAGATTATATAGGACTAGACCACGATAAATATGAATCTCTAATTAATATCCATTAAACTTAAAAATTTATATTTATTGACTAGATGATCATATATGAATTGATCTTAATTCTGAGTGTATTATGAACTCCTGCTTGTTGAGTTATGTCCTTTGATTTATATGGGTGAGATCAATATAGATGTTCGATCAATAACTTCGTACTTTGGGGATATGATTTAATAAGTAGCTGAGAACATTCTATACAATAGTGGAATCCACTCCTTTTTGCGAGAAGTAGAGAAATAGTTCTCTTAAGGGTTGATTCAGGTCTTGAACAATAAGAGCGCTCAACTTTCTGTTCATATATAAACAGAAAGATAAATTCATAAGTTGTTATGAATATATTATTCATTAGAGAATCAATGGTACTTAAGGATCAAGATATAATTAGAGGGGTATAACATACATTTTGACTTAGCTTTAATTATGAACTATTTGTGGAGGATCAAATCATATGTAGTGATTATATCAATGGACACTGAAAATTTCAGATTGTATAAAAACATCTGCAGTTTTGAGAGTACAATCTTAGGTTTTTAGTGGAGTAACTCTAAGATTAATAATAGTGAATTATTTAATTAAAAAGTTCAATTAATAATTTCGATATTATTGGAGCTCAAAACTATAGGTCCATCGGGTCTTCTTGATAGCTCATTTCACTATAAAAAACGTGTATATAGAATATCGTAATTGGATCGTCCAATTATAGTTGTTACATAAGTAGCAAAATATGTGTTCACTTGGTATTTGAATAATATTGATTATTCAAATTATTAATTAGTTAATTATTAATTATGAATTAATAATTATTTAATTAATTTTATAAGAGGTATTGAATTCGATTCTTAGAAGTGACCGGGTATAAATTAATTATGAATTAATTATAGGTCATAAGTTTGATTTCAAAATATAACATGAGTTAATTTTGAATTAATTATGTTATATGGGTAAAAGTTTAATTTTAATAAACTTGGGGTTTAATATTAATTTTGATTAATTAAAACCCTAATTTGTTGCCTATAAATAGAAAAGAAATAGTCTTCTTTTCCTAACAGAAGTTGTATTTTTGGTTTTACTCTATGTTCTTTGAAACAGAAAGAATTTTTTTCTTTCTATAGAGAAATCAAAATCTATTCTCACCTCTTACAAATACTATTTGTTCTTTTGAGAAAAGAAATCAATAGAAAGTGGGCACAATTCTATATAATTGTGACCACTCACTTGTTTCTTAGTGTAGAGTCATATCAAGGAAGGCAAGGTGGTGAGCAATCCACAGAGATCAATACAAAAGGTACAAGATTTGTTCTTTATTTAGTTTTATTATTTTATTTCATTGTTTTATGGATCTAGGGTTTTTGAGTTTTCTAAAAATTTTTAAAACTCCATGTTCCGCAAATTTTTGGTTTTATAAAAACAATTGTTGCTTTTTTCCCTTCATGAACCTCAAGTTTTAAATACTATAATTAGGTATTTTTCTATTAACTTAAACTGTTGAGTCAAATGATAATTAATACACCGTGTGTTATGATGTTCTTAAGTTTTCATATATGAGCTACCTTGTTGGATTTCCATTCATCCAGGGAAGTTCTCCAAAGACATGTTAAGTCACATATCATTTGATTTGCTTCCTAAATATCAAGCTAATTACTTGATCATTTTTCAAATTTAAGTTCTGTCTAAGGAATCCGTACATCTGCTGTTAAGGATTTTACATGAAACTATTTTTTAAGAAAAGCTTTTGCACCAAAGTGTTTTGAACTATAGCTTTATATTAAGTGTTTTTAGGCTCATGTTGAAATCGTATTGCACTTTGACATTGTTTGGTAATGTTCTAAGGAATCCGTACATCTGCTGTTAAGGATTTTACATGAAACTATTTTTTAAGAAAAGCTTTTGCACCATAGTGTTTTGAACTATAGCTTTATATTAAGTGTTTTTAGGCTCATGTTGATATTGTATTGCACTTTGACATTGTTTGGTACTGTTTTAATGGAGTTTTTTTATTCCATAGAAGTTTAAGTCAACATATTCAATTCGCCTCTAGGTTGTGCCTTAGCATAAACACCAACCTTGCAAGTTTGCCGTATAACATTTGTTCAATTCAACATGTAATTAATTTATGTTCAGTTCATCATGGAACTTATATTTAGTAAGGGTATTTAGGTCCTTGGAAAAGGAAACTGGTTACCTATGAATAATGTTTTCAAAATCATGGTTATTTTTTCATTTTTTTTTTCAATTCACGTTGGCAAAATAAAAAAAGTTACCCCATTGTTACTGTTTTTGTCTCTGGTTCTTTGTATTATATAAATAAACTACATAGCTACTAATATTAACAACAATAAATGACTTATTTTCAAAATTTTATCTTTAAAAAGTAAGTTGTACAACATATTGAAAGCGGAGGGAAAAATTAAAAAATATATATATGTTATTTATATTTTAAGTTTTAATTTTTGTTCAGTTTTTTAACAAAACCAAGTATTGTTTAATTCATAAAAAACAAACAAACCAATCAACCCCTGATTTAACACAATTAGGGGTGGGTAACACCATGTTCGGATCGATTCCGATCGGATCTGATCCGAACATGGTAACTTTGCGGATCACCATTTTTGGATCCGAATATGATCCATCAAGGGGAAGGAACCGATCCGATCTGAACACCTAGTTTGCGGATCGGACCGGATCGAAACACCTACTTTCAATTTCAACTTATGAACATCTGCTTTCAATTTCAACATGCTTTCATTTTTCAATTTAAATAAGAAAAAAACCAACATGGCTTGAAAGTTGAAGGTCCACATCCACAAAATAAACAAAACAAACAAACCAACAATCCATATGAATTTGAAACCAATAGTCCACATCCAAAAAATGCTAGAAATAAATAAAATAAACAAGTAACATGAATCTCAAGCCAACAGTCCACATCCATAAAAAGTTAAACTCCAAATTAAACCATAACAGTCAACATCCATAAAATACATAAAACAATTCACATCCATAAAATAAACAAAATAGTCCACATGAATCTCCATAGAGTAGCTCCAAGCCCAACTCCAAAGATTAGCTCCAAAGTTCACAAACTTGTTTGTAGCCCTTCAAAAAAAATTTATTAGTACACAAACAATAAACAAATAATAAATGAATAATGATATAAAAAATAACATATACTATACAATCTTACCACTAACATTTCAAACAAAATCCAAATCCATTGAAGTTGAAACTTCATTTGCTCTATCCTTAATGAACACTACATCAAAAATTAAGAAAAATAATGCAATTATAAAGTATTATTTATATAAACATAAACATAAAACACAAAATGTAAATGCTCAACAAATAATAAATGAATAATGATATAAAAAATAACATATACTATACAATCTTACCACTAACATTTCAAACAAAATCCAAATCCATTGAAGTTGAAACTTCATTTGCTCTATCCTTAATGAACACTACATCAAAAATTAAGAAAAATAATGCAATTATAAAGTATTATTTATATAAACATAAACATAAAACATAAAATGTAAATGCTCAACAAATAATAAATGAATAATGATATCAAAAATAACATATACTATACAATCTTACCACTAACATTTCAAACAAAATCCAAATCCATTGAAGTTGAAACTTCATTTGCTCTATCCTTAATGAATGCTACATCAAAAATTAAAAAAAATAATGCAATTATAAAGTGTTATTTATATAAACATAAACATAAAACACAAAATGTAAATGCTCAACTAAACTATAAAACTTATTACTTTCAATGGATTGATAAAGCTGAATATTTTGAACACTATTATCGTCACGCTCCGCATGCTCTTCTAGATTAATGATTTCGGGCATCGGATCTGAACCTTTCAACCAATTCTGATAACAAATCACTGCCTCAACAATTTTAGGAGTCAATGAACTTCTAAATGGATTTAGAATACGACCACCCGTGCTAAAAGCGGATTCTGATGCCACCGTTGAAACTTGTATTGCCAACACATCCTTTTCTATAGTTGCCAAAGTTGGATACTTGGTACAAGAATTCTTCCACCAATGCAACAAATTAAACATCTTGTTATCCATAGACTCACATTCTTCCAACAAATACAAATCCAACTCAATCTTCTTCTCCACCCTCTTGGTTCGTTGTTTTTGTCTGATCCCCCATAATACCGCTTCTTTACTTATGTTTGCTTTGCTAGTCTAAGTCTGACCATCACCACCAATCTCAAGTACATCACGAGAACCAGAAGAGTCATGATGATAATCTCCATTCTCACTAGATTGCACAAATTTATAATAATCATACAACTCTTCCAACAACTTTTTTACTTGTGCAGTCATGGATTTTGCTTCTACCTCAGGATAGAAAGTTTCCAACTGATATTCAATGTAATCCAATTTGTACCTAGGGTCAAGTATTTGAGCTACCAACAACATCATGTTAGCTTTATCCAACCCCCCCCTCCCCCCCCAATACTTAAAAAACTTTACCCTCATGTTAGAGGTCATCCTTATCAAAAGAGGATCAGTCAAACTTTCCAATTCATTGATTCTTCGAAATGCCTCACACCAATTTGAAAAATATTCATTTGCTATCACCTGCAAAGAATCATTGAATCTTAAAGTAATTTGATAAAAGGTCTGTAAGAAACGAACAAATACCATAGAACAATCTCAATGCTCCAAAGTAGGTGGCCCAAACTGCTTCTTTCCATCATCGCTTTCTGAAAAGTAGTGAACATAATATCCATCCTCCTCCTTCAACCGCACTAAAGCTTTTCTTAATTTGTTAGCACTCTCTAACATCAAATATGTTGAGTTCCACCTCGTAGGACAATCCATAGATACCAAAGCTGACGACCCAATCATCTCATCTTCAACACATTTTTTAAACCTCGCCAATCTAGCAGGAGAAGATCTAACATACTTCATTGCATTTTGAATGCCTACAATCGACTCATGGATATCTTTCAAACCATCACCCACAATCAAATTCAATATGTGGGCACAACATCTAACATGCAAATATTTTCCTCCTAAAACCGTTTCATGCACATCCCAACTATTCAATCTCCATATCACATAGTTTAAGGCAACATAATTTGTAGATGCATTGTCAATGATAATGGTGAAGACTTTTTTAATACCCCATTCTTTTAAAACCCTTTCAATACACCTCCCAATTGATCCCCTTTTATGATCTTCTATCGGAGTGAAGCTCAAAATCCTCTTTTGCAAACACCACTCATCATCAATAAAGTGAGAAGTCACAACCATATAATTAATGTTTTGGACCGAAGTCCAAGTGTATGTGGTTAGACAAATTCTCACATTACTTTCCTTGAGCTTTCTCTTCAATTCTGCCTTTTCATCAAGAAACAACTTGTAAATATCTCTCACCATTGTTCTCCTAGATGGCATTTTAAATCGAGGGCACAATACTTCACTATACCTTTGAAATCCACTGTTCTCCACAAATCTAAATGGCAATTCAGCTTTTACAATCATCTCCGCCAATCTTTTCCGACAAAACTCTTGATTAAATGTATATGTAGTCAAATTACTACCAAATCCTTCTAATTTTTTTTGTTTCACTAATGTTTTTTGAGTTGTATCAACCTGTTTGGCTTTGAATGCTTTACACCTAAATTTAATATGCTTGTTCATGTTTGTGGTCCCATTAGAGAAGGATTCACAAGCATATGTAGCTCCATAATGTATACACCGAGACCTTCTTCTACCTTCCTTAGTTTCGAATATCTTAAAATGCTCTCAATAATCTGACTTAAGCTTATAACTACTTTCATTCTTCATCGTCTTCTCTATTTTTTTTGTCACTCCAAGATTTTGACTTTTTCCAATTGAACTAACATCATCAATATCAAATTTTGACTCCTCACCACTCTCTATACTTTTCCCCATCTATTCACAAGAATCACAACAACAATAACAAACAAAAACAACAAACAGAAATGAGAAAACAACAAACACACATATATGAAAAATCAGCAACTGATAGTCTGATTAATATATATAACTTAACAACAAAAAACAACAAACACACATATATGATAAATTAGCAACTGATAGTCTGATATATATAATAACTTAACAACAGAAAACAACAAACACATTACACACATATATGAAAAATCAGCAACTGATAATATGATATATATAACTTAACAATAGAAAACAACAAACAGACATAGAAATCACCACACCCAATCATGTAAAAAATCAACCTAAAGCAGCAAATAGACTCACCATGAGATGAGAGCTGCTGTTATCGACAATGAAGAAGCTAGAGGTGAGGCTATCGATGTTGGTGATGAGAGCTCGGAGTCGGAGCTGCTGAGTGAGAGTCGTCACCGTCGCTAATGGCGATGAAGAAGGTTGCTGGGCGCAAGCTGAAAACGCAGCTCAGGGCTGTCGGTTACTGGTTGTTGGTTGCGATTTGAAACTGCGAGGGGCCGTCGCTGTCAGCGCTGAAGGATTGGGTGGTTGCTGGTTGCTGCACTGAAGGACCTGTCGCCGTCACTGTTAACGCTGAAGAAGGACTAGGTGGGTGGGGGTTAGGTTGCGATCTGAAACTCATGATCTGCCGTCGTTGTCAGTGCTGAAGGACTGGGTGGTTGCTGGTTACGATTTGAAACTGAGAGGGGTCGTCGCTATTAGCGCTGAAGGACTTGGTGGTTGCTGGTTGCTGCATTGAAGGACCTGTCGTCGTCGCTGTCAACGATGAAGAAAGACTGGGTAGGTGGGGGTCGAGTTGCGATCTGAAACTCGCGATCTGCCGTCTTTGTCAACGCTGAAGGACTGGGTGGTTGCTGGTTGCTGCGCTGAAGGACCTGTTGTCGTCGTTGTCAACGTTGAAGAAGAACTGGGTAGGTGGGGCCTGAGGGTTGGGTTGCTGGTCGGCGGTCGCGATCTGAAAGACTGAAACTGAAAAAGGCGGACCGGGTGAGAGGCGGTTAGACAACTTAGACTTAGGGTTTGATTTAAGTGGGCTTTATATAGGGCATGCAAAATTACGCATGTACCCCTGTTCACGGATCAGATCGATTTTGAGTATCTAGATCCGAACCGATCCGTAAAATATGATGTTTTGATGGATGCCGACCCGAATACCCTATTTTTAAACATGTGATCCGATCCGAACACCCACAGATCGGTTTAGATCGGGTCGTTCGGACCAGATCCATGTTCAAATGCCCACCCCCAAACACAATTGTTGTCATTAAATGAAAACCAAAGAGGAAATTTGACAACATGCAATTTAGCCAATTATTTTATTAGCCATCCTTAATTAGAATAATATATCTCTTTAACCAAAATTGGAATTTAACTATCGTAGGAGATGTCAAACAGATTCCATATATGGTTTATGTGGTATTAGTGAACCTCAAATCATGTTTCATAATTATTATTCTTTACATGACAATAAATTGCTTTACAATAAAATGATTTATGATTAAATATCAACAACATATCATATCTACTTTAGCAATGGTTGTATCTATACATAGGTTCTTGTAGAAACCAATCAAACCATATATCTCACCAAGTCCTTGCTAGAAAAATTGATTAGAAGAATAGATGGTACAATTAAAATGGAAATTCTAAAGACTCTTCAGATTACAAATACTTTGCAGCAGGAAAAAATTAAAATAAAATAAATGAAAACATTTGTGTGCCCATAATAATTACAACTTCTTGAAGATAAATTTGTTACTCATCCTCTAAGTTATTCAACGTTGGTCTCCTTAGATACAACAACACCAACTAAAATCATTGATAAACTGAACTATATCTAAATCTCTATCACTTTGGAATCTATAACTAGGTATAGTGTTTGAGAGAAAATAAATTGAAAAAAAAAAAAAAAGATTCTCAATTGTCTTTAAAACAACTAGAAAGGATGTCAATTTATAGTTTTCATGTGGGGCTATTACAAAATTGATTTAAAATCAGTCATTAAACCGAATTAATGGTTATGCTTTGAAAATTCAAATTTACTATTAACACTAGGGATTATAATTTGAATATTCAATTTTTCAATTTATGACAATTAAAACTGCAATTTAATTCTACAGTTAATATTTGCAGTTGCAATATGAAAAATTAAACCTGCAATTTAATTTTACAATTACATTTTTCCAAATTCAATAGTTGCATTTGTGATACTTAATCTAACAATTATATTTTGAAAATTCAATCTTCAATTCAACTTACATCCAACCAAACACCATTTTTTTAGGAATCTATCTTGATCCATCGCAATCAAGATCTGTAACTCATTAAAAAATGGGTCCCTAAAGAGATGTTTATCCTATTTTTCCAACAATCCTCCACATGAATGAAATTAATAGAGGAGACAGAAGCTATAACTCAAAGAACACTTATAACTTGGTGATCGAGTTCAACAGTCAGATTCTGCATAAAATAAATAGGTTTTGGTCTTTAAACCTTCCTTGTGAAAATATATTTTCTTTACAATTTAATTAGTAGACTCGATATCCTTGAATTGTTCTACCATTTGTGTAAATATATATACCTCACAAAAAAAATTTTCCTAACATAATTCAGTTCTCATTATTATATTCGTTTTGACCATGAACATCTCTCTAGTTCTACAAGAGTTTCTAAAGAATTGAATCCACACAATTCTTTTTAAAAACGATCCCACTTCTCTCTCACATAGATGATCTCTTAATTTAGAGTAACCCGCATTATTCCGCTTGGATTCCCAAAGCATAAGGATCATTAAAGCATAACTTATCCTAACTCCTCTAGGCATCACTATTTTATCATAGGAATGGATAAGAGGATTATCTCTAATGGATAGGAGGATATCCTCTATAGTGATACAACCAAGTCCTTACAACTAGGTTATTCTATTGAACCTAGATAGTGGGATCTCCAGTCATATAGATTGAGTTTACTTTGTAATAACTTATTATTTCATGGGCTTCAGTTCCATTCTCCTCAATTATTTTTTAACTAATTCTCTATTTAACCTTTTGGTTAGCAGATCAACAATATTTTGACTTTACATAGTCAATAGTAATAACCTCAGTTAAAAGTAGTTATCTCACGGTATTATGTCTACGACGTATATATCTAAACTTACCGTTATACATATTGCTCTAAGTCATTCCTATTGCAAATTGGCTATCACAGTGAATGCAAATTACAAGAATTGACTTTGCCCACATTAGAATATTCTCAAGAAAGTGATGTAATCATTCAACATCTTCAGATTCCACACTTATCCACATAAGCTTTTATGAATATTAATTTTTTTCATTAAATTTCTTCATATTAAACTTCATAAAGTTTGAAAACTATCATATAGTGATCATATACTGGATGTAAAACCCAAAACTTTAGCTACTGAAAAATAATTAATTTATCGATGAATAGTATTTTCGGATGGAAAGTGTCAAAGTGAATAGTAAGTTTTGAAAAAATGGACCTCGTGAAGTAAAAACTTCGAAATTAATATTAGAATTAATCAAAATTAAATCGGAGCAAAGATGAGTTCATTCGAAGAGATTTTGAGTAATTCGGAGCTTATTGGACAAAAATACCCTTTTTGGAGAATAATAGGTATTAATGAATTTATATCCATAAGAATTTCTTTTAGTATGAATTGGAGAGAGAAAATACTCAATTAGAGTGTTTTATGGTCAATTTGAAGATTTAAGGGTTATAGAATATTTTTGAAATTTATTGGGGTTAGAATGTGAATTGAAGTTATTGGAGGGCCAAATAGATATTTTCCTTACTCACGTACACCTGGATTGTGTGTGAGTATTACATATAATGAGATTTCATAAAGAAGCACAATCCATGTGAAACAAAATAGACCAATGAGAGCTTGACACTTGGAATCCACTAACTTGGAAAAGTCTATATAAAGAGGAGTTGTCTTGGAAATAAAGAGAGAAGGAGCCAAGAGAAATTAAAAAGAGAAAGGAGAGGCTTTCGACCATTCTTGAGAGAGAGTGTGTGTGTATGACCAAGTACTTGACATATCTGATTTATTATTATCTGTTGAGAGCTCGTTGAGAAAGTCTAAGAGTAAAACAAGAAGGGGACGCTACATGAGAAGTGGAGCTTGGCCAAGAGGACGTCTCTGCCAAGAGGAAAAAAAGTAAGGTAAGCTTGCTGTCATTGAGGATCTTGAGTTGATTTTGGGTATGTCTAACACCTACAAGCAATTTGGATTGAAGGGGAGCTCGCGATTAAGAGTGCTCAAGAAAGGTAGTAGTTTTACTTATCAGTTTGGAGCACTGTTGAGGGATTTTTAAGCCATTTGAAGTTATATGCGAGCTGAGGTAGAGGATTCACTCATTTGGAGTTGATTTGACGGTATGAGTGCCAGATCTCATATTCATTATGTGAAATGGAATGTGTGATATTAAGTCTGAAATAAGTTGATGATGCGAGCTGTCATGTATTAGTTATGAGTGTATTAACTGTTAAGTCGTTATTTTGGAATGTGGTTGTTGGTGTAAAACCTGAAAAGAGTGTTAAAACGTTGTTTGTATGAGGTTGGGTCGATCTAGGCTAGAATAGCAAACCACCAGTGAGCTGGAGGTTATGAGCAGGGTAATACTGCAGTCCATTTCAGCGCTTGTCTGAGTTGGGCAAGTGGCAGCAGCTTGCAAAAAGGGCGAGCTTAGCGAGCTAGGTAGTGCTCATATTCTAAGTCGAGCTAACTAGGGTAGCAGCTCGCAAGGCTGAGTTGGGCTATGCCCAGTCCATAGCAAACTTAACCAAACTGAGCTAGGTGCAGCAGCTCGTGAAGGGCGAACTGGAATAGTGAGGTAGCTCGCAAAAGAGGCGAGCTGGAAGGAGCTCGTTGTCAGGCCAAACGAGCTGGATAGTAGCTCCTAATGGACGAGCTGGCAGTAGCTCGCAGCTCGAGCTTAGTCCGTTATAAATTGGAAGGTAGTGTTTTGTATATTGAAATGTTGAGTTTTTCGAATGGATTGTGATGACAAAGATATAGCAATTTGTATTCAAGTGTGAGTGAACCAGTGAGCTAGCAAAGGACACAGAGGAATGGATATATACATTGGAAAACAAGTTGTGAGTGTGGTTTATTTCAAAGCATTCTAAAAGTTCTTAAATTGAAATTAATTATGACACTTGTTTACTTTTAAAGTATTATATTGAAATGATCTATGTTTGCATGTCTCCAGTTTTGTATTTATATCGCATGTAAGTTTCTAAATTATATATTATCAATGTTTATATACTTAAGTAGTAAAGCAATTTATTAAAGAGACATGCCAAAGAATATCTTTTAAGCAAAATCAATGTATTTTCAAGATAGAGAGAAAAGAAAGTTTAAGTAGCTGCAAATATTTATAATGTCTATGTTTTACCTTAAGCCCCAAAGATTACTGGCTGAAGTACCGTATGCGTATATGACAAGAGTGATTGGTAGAGTCACTAACTATAGGGGGTTTTAGTCAAAGTCAGTCAGTCGCCCTCTGCACATATATGGTAGTGTAGATATGCCTGATGTTAGGGTGGGTATTGCGATCCCTGAGATCGCTCATCAGTGACTACACAGAGAAATTTCTCCAATCCTAGTGGCGTGTACGAGTTCTGTTATTTGTATGTACAGGTACCGTCACAAATGATAAGTTTCCCTAGGTTACCAAATCAATCAAGTTTAAGAAAGAAAAACACGTCATAAGACGTGAGATTGCAGATATCGAGAAAATTATACTATGAGAAAGATTTATGAGTATTATTATCATTTTCAAATAAAAATTACTTTTATATATTATGCTTGATTTATATTTTATCAATTCAAGTTAAAGTATTAGTTTCCTTAGAAATCTTTTGGGAGGTGTATTCATATTTTGAAATAAGCTTCAAAGTGGATAAGTACCCACTCACTGAGTTATTACTCACCACTCGTTTCCTTATTTTATAAAAACCCTCCCCAAGTGCAGGTGCTAGCCAAAGATTAGAGGGCGCTCCGTCGGGTGTGCACGAGAACTGATACGTGACGCTACTGCACTAGTTGGTTAACTTTTGCACTATCATGTATTGTATATCTTTTGAACATAATATAAGTTGCATAAACTATAAATTGAGAATCCCTAATTCTTGTATCACGTATTATATTTTGTGAACCATATATGCACTTTGTTTTATTTAACTTTAGTGGATTTCTTTGTTATCTTGAATGAAATCGTATTTATGATTGATTATGGGTTTGGATGAGGGCTTGAGGCTCGAAAGTTGGGATTGGAATACTTTTAGAAGTGCGCAGGTTTTCCTTCACGTTTTACAGGGTGGATTTTTCATAAAAATGACCATTGTGCTGCCGAATTTTAGTCAAACTTGATTTATAACCGTATTTTGAAAAAGTATTTCGAAAGAGTTTCATGAAAGTTTTCAATGAAAGAAAAAGGTTTAGCTTCACAAGAACCTTTCAATTGGTGTAGATCCCGTCTGGAGAGCCACCGTGGGGTTACCAGACAGGCTACCTAGTATATAAGAAAGAAGGGTCTGTCACTGGAATAGTGCACATAGTCCATGAATAGTATACTTAGATAAATTCTTAAGAAAGAAAAGTCGGTCATAATGGATACACTTAAATATCAAATATTTCCTAACCAGAGTCTTTCCTAGACATACACTTTAACACTATCTCACTTATTTCTAGCAACGAATTCATATTCCATTATGGATATAGTTATATATGTTTGTTTAGAGGATTTTCATAACTCGTTGACTATCGTTTTAGACGTATACACATTGTACAAAGCATCAGCCAAACCATTCATAATATAATTCCTAAAAAGGGAGTTTGAATGGTTCCATGCATTAATGACACTAATGAGTTGAATGTTTATCTCACCATTTTTTTTTTCCTTAGAAGCATCTTCCATTAAGAACCTCACAAGGTTTAGGGTGATCAAACAACATCTTTTGTTGCCATATCATGAAATTCAAACCATTGAATTTCTCCAGTTTTTCTAAATGGTTCATAGAAACCAAAATCAGTACCATGGGATTATCCAACTGTGCAATGGACAAAGTTATTGTCGCAGGTGCACTCATAAAACCAAGTAATAATAGTCTTTTAATTAGGTTTTAATTCTATTGATTCTGCAATTGTAAAGTATTAATCTAAGAATTAATGCTGCAAATTCAATTCAAAATTGAATATGACTACAGTTACATAATTCAAAAACTAATACTGTAGTTACAAATTCAAAAATTAATTCTATAAATTCAAATAATAATTAATGGTTACAATTATTCATGTCTGCAATTACAAAATTCAAAAACTTAATTTTGCAAATTTAATTCAGAATTAATCATATTTGTAGTTACACACCGCAATTGTCATTCGAAATTGCATTTATTCAGATTTTTTTCATCAATAAATCTTTTAGTTACGACCACAGTTAACACCTTGCAATTGATTTCATTCAAATGAAATCAATTGTAAATTTCAGTTATAATTGCAATCTAAAACTTATTCAACTTAGAAAATGTTTATTTCATTTCAACTTTAATGAAATAATTAACTTATTAAACCGACATAATTGCAACAAAATTAATTATAATATTCAATTACAATTATCATTCAAAATTTAAATAAAATTATTTATTTCATTCATAACTGAAATGAAATAAATAAGTTATTAATCCAATTCATTATTTCATGAAATCAATTACAATTATTTGTTTAATTCAAAAATCATAAATGAAATAATTCAAATGATATTAATTGCAATCAATCTATCATTATTTCAATCAAATGAAATACTTAATGGAAACTAATTTAAATTCAGATGAATTTAAATTGCAACCGGTGATCTTCGAGCTTTAATTTCTCATTCACCCAAGAACCATTTTGGATTTATAATCACATCAATTCGATGTCCTCACGAAGGAGAGTATGATCACCTTGATCTTCCAAAACTGAGATTAAATCTCAATAAAAATGATTCATAAAATTGGACTTTAATGTCTCAATTTTCAAAAAATTGACTTAAACAAATATTTTAAAAGTCAATTATCACAATTGCTTATTAATAAGCAACCAATTAACACTCTTAGGAAAATTTAAGAATATCAACCGATCTAGATATTCAATTTTCCTTAAAATCAAAATGTTTTTCAAATTATATTTGGATCCAAAAAACTGTGTTTTTTTTTTCAAAATTCAAACCCAATTTCTTTGAGTTGATTTTGAAACCAATTAAGAATATCAAAATTTTGTCTTAAATTCAAATCCAACTAATTAGGATTGAATTTCAATATTTTGGAAATTAAACCCAATTGGTTTGAGTCAAATTTCCAACACTTTTCTTACTTAATTAAGAATATCAATTTATTAAAGTTGAATTCTTTGTCAAATCAAGTTCAAGACGAAAATATATATATCTTATTAAAGTTTCAAAATGACAACCACACTGTTATCACCACGGTTTTAATAAAACAAAACACAATTTGTTTAATAAAACAAATTGAAATTCAATCACACTACCTTAGTAAAATGATTTAAATCATAATCGTTTAAGCAAACTAGTTAAAAAAAAAATTGATTTTCTTTTAAACTTATTATACCAAAAACAATCAAATTTGTTGCAAAACAAAATTGCAACACACATTTTCTCTATTATTCAACAAAACAATTTCACAAAAAAATTTGTTTTCTTTAAAAAAAAAAAAAAAATCTATTTTAGATTTTTTTTAAAGAAATTGTTTTGAAACCAAATCCATATACAATGAAGAACTAGAGATTCAGAAAAATTTATGTTGAAGCCCATAATAACTACGATATCCTTAAGATAAATTTGCTACTCATCCTTTGAGTTATTCAATATTTGTCTCTCAGAATACAACAACACCAACCAAAATTGTTTGGTGAACTAAACTATATTTGAATCTCTATCACTCTTAAATCTTATGATTAGGAATAATGTTTGAGAGAAAATAAACAAAAAAAAAAAAAAGATTCTCAGTTGTTTTCAAAACAACTAGAAAAGATATCAATTGATAGTCTTCATGTGGGGCGTTTACAAAATTGATTTAAAATAAGTCATTAAGCTAACTCAACGGTTATACTTTCAAAATTCAAATTTGCAATTAATACTAATAGTTACAATTTGAATATTCAAAATTTCAATTCATGGTAATTAAAACTACAATTCAATTCTACAATTAATATTTACAGTTACAATTTGAAAAATTAAATTTACAATTTAATTTTACAGTTACACTTTTATAAATTTAATAGCTGCATTCATAACACTTAATCTAACAATTATATTTTGAAAATTAAATATTCAATTTAATTTCCATTCATCCAAGCACTATTTTTGTCATGAATCCATCTTGATCCATCTCAATCAAGATCTCTAATCCAATAAAAATGGGTCCTTAAAATGGGTGTTTATCCCATTTTTCCAATAATCATAACTCAAGTACTCTTAGGAGGGTGTATTCAATTTAGAAGAATTGGAATTTATAATATTTTAAAAATTTAGACGTATTCAATCTATATTTAACTAAATTTTATTGAAATCTATGTATATTTTATCTATATTTGTATAAAATCCATTGAAATCTAAACATATTCACTTTAGATTTATATGAAATTCAATATAATTTAGGTGTATTCAATTCTGATTCATAAATAATCCAATGAAACCTAAGTATATTAAAAAGGTCATTAATTTCACATATCTTATTTAAGTGATAAATCTTTAGATTTTTTTAAGCAAAGAAAAAAAAAATGAAACATCTCAAAATCTCTACCATAGTTTTCCTTGTTTTGCTCCTTACCTCAGGTATATTTTGATTTTACTATTTTTATATTTTCTTTCTTTTTCCTTCATAAGAAAGAAACATAAAACCTTTTCTTTCTTTTAGTGTTTTGTATTTTTATTTCTTAAACAATTAGCATTTCATATTTCAATTTATCAAATACCAATGCAATGTTGTATTGATGTTTCGAGAGGTCATAACTTTTCTTTTTCGTAAATTACGTACATCTTCTTCTGTAAGTATAACTTAGATATGGGATCATGTAGAAATTTGTTAGTTGTCACAAACAGAAATTTTATAATCATGTTAGCAACATGCCATACCGCAACAGAACTTTAATGAATTGTACTACCATTTAATTATTTTAGCCATAGTCTCTATTTATTATCTAACCTATCCCATCTTCTAAGGTTGTAAAAATCGTTGCTCATTGTTCGACCGGTGAAGCAACAAATAGTGATATCTCGATTATTCAGTGAATAATTGACGATTAACTGGGATGGCAAAAAAAAGAGGAAAAAAAAACTCACTAGCAGCGATGACAATAACATGATGGCACGAAGGCAAACTGGTGAGCATGAAAGAAGAAGAAGAACTGAGCAGCAGACCATAAGGAAGATCCCAATGAACTAAGAAGAAGAAGCGGAATTGGGAAGAAGAAGAAAAAGTGAATGGTTGATGGCAACTATGACATTTCTCAGTGCTAACGGTGACAATGACGATGATGACAACGGTGACCATGACGAATGGAGGCATAGTGGTAGACCGAATGGGGGAAGAAGAAAGTTTAGAGTGGAGGCAAAGTAGGAGATCGAATAGGGGAAGAAAAAGACTCTGAAAGATGAGAAATAAATGAATCTCTAGCCTTTTAAACTCTGCACACCAAAATGACATCATTTTGGTGTGACAAAAACAACTCCATTTTGGGTAAATTAAAAAAAAAAAATAAATCCAAAATGGTGTCATTTTGAACACATCAAAACAATTCCGTTTTGGTGTCATTGATTTATTAAAAAAAAAAAATGGTCGTATCAGTAAGGTTGATTGGGCCGATTCGGCTCGAATACCCGGCTTGCCCGATTTCAACACCCAATCTTACTTAATCGAATTGAAATGGTGCTGGTCACTGATTAGTCGGTGCAAAATCAATCAAATTGGTCAACTTTTGAAACAATGATCCCACCATACTTTACTGTAATATTATCGATATACTTGACTTAGATTTTTCAACAAGAGAAAGAGTGAAATGTTTCTCAATTTCTGTTGTTCGTTTACTTATTTTGCTTAATACTTTAGGTAAAATTTTATTATTAATCTCTTTTGTATTCTTTTTTTGTTTCTGTTTAATTAAAAACCTTCTGTAAGTATTAAACAATTTGAATTATGAGAGCATTTTATTCTTTTAACCAATGTTCCAAAAATCGGCCATTTGCTGGTTAATTGACGACCAGCATTGTACTGGTTCGCTAACCCCTAAAATGAGGCTTGGATCTTCTTTTAAAAAAAATTACCATTCACCATTTTGAAACTGTAAAGCCCTACTATATGCCCACTCTCTTCTTACAATCACCCAACTTTGATTCCAATGAGTAGGATGATATCCTCCTCTCCACCACCAACTTTACTATCTCCTCATTATCCTTGCTAGTAAACCAAACCGACACCGTTTTGACAGGCTTAGTAATGACAAAAGAGCAATCCATAGTAGAGTATTGACGGTGCAATGTGAGTGGAATGATAATGATGATCTATGTATGAGGGTGAGAGAGGAGGGTGCGATGCTAATGAGGGTTTTTGTGAGAGGAGAGTCGGCATATGAAATAAGGGATTTTATGGTGATATATAATGAAAAATTATACACACCCTCCTAAGGTTTGATAAAATTATATCAATATCTAAGTTTGGGCCACTAATATTTAAAAAAATACCAATTTACTCCATCAAATTTCAAAAACTAATAATTTTTTTAAATAGTATTCGTTGATTACTGGCTGAGTAATCATTAAATTGCTAACCTCTACCTCACTGGTTGATTAACGAATAACGATTTTTGGAATCATGCTTTTAACTACATTTCATGATTTGGGAATTTGGTTTGCATTTTTTAATTAATTACTATATGCTTTATGATTTGCTTTGCATATATTAATGAAGGTATTGACTTTTGTAGGGAATGAAGTTGTGGATGGTCAAATCTGTGAGAAGATATACAATCTCTTGTCAAATTGCGAAAATGATATTTGTACGATAGCTTGTCATACAATTTACGGAATAGGAGATGACCGCGTTAAAGGAACTTGCGTTGGCACAAATTGCAAATGTTCTTACCCTTGTTAATTCCTTCTTTCAATTTATAGATTGCTATGAGAGTATCAAACTCAAAAATTAAAATTAAATAAAGATTAGTGACCTTATATTATATTTGCCTTCAAGCTCTTTCTCGTATCCCCTCTCAATTTCTTTTATTACTACTACTATTACTACTATTATTATTAATTAGAGGAAATGTAGACAATTTTCAATGTCTATTGTGAAAATATCACTGGACTAATAGTTTAAATTTAAGTGTCACTTAAAAATACAAACGGCACAAAATACCCTTAATGATTGATGCAAGGTGTTAGTGCATACCACTAAACCACCAAGTTACCATCAAAGAGAATGTGTTACTATTAACTAGTCCATAACTTTGCACATAGGCATTGGGTTGGTATTGATGCAAGGTGTATGTTGGAAAAGAGATGTCAATGATTGACAGATTCTTAAAAAGTCAATAATAGGAGCTATACCATGTTCTCAATAAGTTTTGTTTGACATGTGCAAGGAAAAAATCTTAGAATTGATGTTCCTAAATGTTTATACCTTTATGGTATGTGATAAACCCCGATCCTAGTTTCCTCGGAAAATTCATTTCCGGTGATCAGATAGAGAATAAAGAGTCCAGAAATAGTGCAAGGGGTCCAGTTAGAATTTGATTATATTTATAAGGCCCTGAGTGTCGTGCTAGGAAGAAATAAGAATTTTCGGTAAATAAGGTTCGGATCCAGAACGAATGGTGATTTTTTCGAAAAAGATCCGAAATTAGTGTTTAAGATTGAATTTGGACCTGGTTATATTGTCCAGGTTCATAAATTGAGATTCGATGGGAAACAGAAGTTTTCGATGAATAGTATTTTTCGGACGAAAATTTTTGAATGAATAGTAAAATTTT
Organism: Litchi chinensis; assembly: GCA_019925255.1. Taxonomy (NCBI): domain Eukaryota; kingdom Viridiplantae; phylum Streptophyta; class Magnoliopsida; order Sapindales; family Sapindaceae; genus Litchi; species Litchi chinensis. The sequence continues at coordinate 14,000,739 of CM034471.1, forward strand.
TGAAAATTGACCTTAATGGTCGAAAATGTCCAAAAATAGCAGGAGAGTATAGAGAAACAGAAACGGATCAAAAAGAAGACCATTTGAGTTAGTTTTAAGCGATCTAAAGAAAATTACGATATTGTCATTTTAAGAGATTAATGAGTTTAAACTCAATTGAAATTTTTCAAAGCATAAAATTGATAGATAAGACATCCAATTAAAGTATTTCATGATCAATTTGAAGATTAGATGACCATGAAATATTTTAGAATATTTTCCAGTCGAAGTGAAATTATATTATAAAAATGGCAAAATGGACATTTTAAGTTAAATATGCATGGATCACGCGTGAGCATAATATGCGGAAGTTTCAAGGAGTGTAACCCAAGTGAATGAGAATGGGTTAAAGAGAATATGCATAAAAATCGAGTATTTAAGCTACAGATACGTATAAAAAAGTTATCAATTTATTCAACCGGATTTCGGTTAGGAACATTTTTTTATCAAGTATATATGAGAGGTATTAGGCCGAAATTGAAGCTTATAAAGTCAAATTGGCCATAAGATGTGTGTAGGATATTTATGAAATATTTTTCGAAAAAATTAGGTATTGAAAGTTTTATTGAAATGAAAATTCGAATTTATACACCAAGGGGTAAAAATGTAACTTCCATGTAGGATTTACATGCATGAATTTATGAAAATGGTATGAGTGATTTACATGAGAGTGATGTTTAAAGAGATGGAGTAAGCCCTGATTTCTGTTATGATATATAATCAATATTTTTCGATATATCACGTAATTCGAAATCGATTTAGTTCTCACCTAGATTTATTATTTTATGGTATTAGAAATCTTCGAATTGAGTTACGGTCGAATCATATGCTTTTAGTAGTGTTATTTGAGGTTTATTATATTTTCGTATTGCAAGTCGGATGTCGTTTGGTTGACCCCGGTATGATTCCAAAGTGATTAAGAGTGATTTATGTGTTAATCAAGCGAGGTGAGCTCACGGAATAAAGTAAAAGATATTTTAATTCAATCAATAAGAAAAGAGATAAGTGACTTTAAAAAATAGTGGCTATGGATGTGCCACATATCATCAAGTGAATGGTTGAAGAGATAAATGAATTAGAATATGCCAAGTGGACCAATAGAATTAATAATTATATATTTTTGGGCACTAGTAAGATTATTAAAAGTTTGAGGTGATTAAATGAAATTTTCTTAAGGAACTAATTTATAATTGAGCATTAGTATATATATAAGTGAGTTTTTGTCTTATTTGAGACATTTAGATCGTGAAAAAGTAAGAAAGAAAGAGAGAGAGAGGCGGTGAGCCGAGAGAGGACCGAGAGAATGTCGCCGAGAGGGAGAGAGAGGAAGAGAAGGATCTGGTTCGTATTTCGCCGCGGTTTCTTCACGAAAGTTGTTCCTTGTCATCTCCTCTAGCTAACCCAACAAATTTGAAGCGAAAAAATCGCTTATTTGGTGAGTTATTTCAGTTTAAAGATTAAAGGTTTATGTGAAAACCCATCTCATCTCTTCTTTCTTTTTCAATTTTGAGTTTAGAGATGATGAGAGGGAGGTGTGAGGATGATTTTGGTGTGATTTGTGAGTGATTTAATGGAAGAAAAATAGGTGAGAAAGAGAGAGAAAGTCACGACCAAAATGGGTTCTTAGTGAGATCTGATTTTGTTTTGGATTCTAAGACATTAGATGGATGATTTAGAGGTTAGAAAATAATCTTATGAAGTTAGATTTCGAAAACGAAAAGTTTAGGATCGATTTCGGAGCTAAACGGACGAGTTGAAGGACGTTTTCCGAAACCCTTCTAAACACGTTCGTTTAACATTCGAAATCATTTATTTAATCAAAGTTGGGTGTTAGAACACTAGAGAATTAATTGTTGAAGTTGTTGGACGTTCGAAGCGAAAAATAATTTTTACTAGTAAGCGAAATCGAACGAATTTCGTTCCGAGCTTCCGACAATGAAATTGAGTATACTGAGGTATTCTTAGGAAAGAATAAGTAGGATTCATGTAGAGAAAACAGATTTCGAAAACCTCAATTGAATAGAAATTGAGATCCAAAAGTTTAGATGTTAAAAGGATATTAATAAAGATACATGAGATTTTTATTGATTTTGAATGTTATTTGAATGAGTTAAGTGACCCTAAATAGATATTTGATGTTTTAGGGTAAAAGCGGAGAGTTCCGGAGACATACGAAGAAGGATCAGATTTTATCCGAGGACATGTTGTGAGTTGAACTACAAGTTTTTAAAATTTATATTTTCTTAAAGTTTATTGTAAAGTTAAAAGAATTTATTATAAATAGTTATTCATTTATTAATTGAATTTATATTATAATTCTAGCATAAAGCTTTTAATTTATTATTTATGTATATGAGAATGTGCTAGAATTAAAAATTTTAGGCTTACTGTCTTAAGATTTAGAATATTTTAGTGTATTAAGAAAAAAAAAATTTAATAGCATATGGTTTATCCTAGCCCCAGTTTAGTACCTGGTCGAATGTCCTATGCGTGATACGGTAGATGAGAGGAAGTCAGTCAGTGAGATTTGAGTCTAGTCGACTCTTGTGTGAGCGAGATATGAGTGATCCGTATACACGTATAGGGTAGTGTAGTCGGTCCGCAGCGTGGGCCCGCTTTCAACGACTACACATGGTAGATTCCCACTCCTAGTGGTTAGCTAGATTTTATATGCTACCACGCCAGGAGTAGATATTCCCTGGGTTACCATGTAGGCGAGCACTAGAAAAGATTTCAGAAAGTGTTTTAGAAAAGAACTTTAGAAAGCATTTTAGTTTTAGAAACTGTTTTTGGGAGAATATTTTATCTAGAAATGAGTTTTAGTTTATATAAATTATATCACTCACTAAGTTATACTCATATTTTCTTTAATTGTTTTTCTTAAAAATTCTCCCACAAGAGCAGGAGCTAGTCGTCCAGCTGATGAGGTTCAGTCAGACGTGTAGGCGGACAAATAAGACGACACTTACTACATATATATATTTTTGTTATTTTGATAATGTATATGTTTATAAATATATATATATATATTTGTAAATAGTTTAAAGAAATAGTGGATGCATTAGTTAAAAATGTTTTATTAACGTTTTATGAATTTCAGTTTTCAGATTTTATTTACTTGTTTGTAGTTATAATGTGAGAAAAGAACCGAAGGCTCTGGAAGTTGAGAAATTGATTTCATATAAATGTTTTTATAAATTGTATTTGAAACTTGTAGGGTGATATAGTTTAGAAAACAGACGGCATGCTGCCGAAATTTTTATTAAAAAGCGAAAAATTTTTATCACTGTCACATTGTAAAATAAGTTAAAATATCTAGCTAAATGAGTTTCTGGTGCCCTGACGGAGTTCCTTCGGACTGAGCTTAAGGTTCGTGGGAATTCTTTCAGGGTGCTACGGGATCTTTCTCGGGTCTAGAGGAGAGATTCGAGAAGGGTCCCATCAGTAGGTATTGCAATTCTTAGTGTAAAGAGTCATGGCAACTAAAGACATGATGAATGTTTTTGGGAATTCTCGTCAAGAGAAAGCTTGTTAGGAATGTGACTAATATTCCTAAGATAAAATTTAATTGGTTCAAAAATAGGACAATAAAGTTATTTTTGGGCCCATAAGATACCGTTGGAAAGCTTAGCTCGTCTAGAATCCAACACCATAAATGGCTTCAGAAAATGAAGCCAAACACACTCTCACACACCCAAAGAATGTGTGCGGGTCAATTTTGGATAGAAAATGGCTGATTCTAAGGTTTCCTATTTTAATATATTTCTGATTCCTTTGGGAGTAAGGAAACATGTTTTCTAAAGAGTTTAGGGTTACTTAATTATGACCCCAGTAAACTCATATTATAAATAGATTCTTATTCTTTGTTTGCAACATACTATAAAAAGAGTTGGAAAAACAATATGAGAGAATAGCGTTGGCTATAACTGGGGTTTGGGTTCAAGAGAGTATTTTATATAGTTATAAATAATTTTCTACATAATGATTATTACGGCCATGGTTTTCCCCCATTTAGGATTTCAATGTAAAAATTGTGTTGTGTAATTGGATTGAAATATTTTCTCTTATCGTTATTGTTTGCTTGTTGTTAATACTAAATACTGGCTTCCATGATGAATTCTCCCAACATCTTGAAGTTTAGGGATTATAGGAACCTATTTTTGATCAAGACACTACCCTATTAAGGCAAAATATATCCTAAAGCATATGCAATTTTTACATGTCTTGAACTGAATTCATTATCTTATTATTCATCCTTCTTGTTTTTTTTTTTCCCCTTTTCTAATTTATCTAACCGAATTAAAACTCTAAAATATTTGTCTCTATTGTGCATGTAAGGACGGAGACAAAAATCTAGAATTGACAAGGTAGATTATATTAAAAGTTGTGGAAATTACAAAAAATGACGATTCTAGAAAAAAAAAAAAATTGTTTTTAACCCCTCAAACAAATTAATTGTAGTCTATATCCAAATTACCTATATTGCTCTTACATACCTTGTTCTCCTCCTTCATCGCTCATGATATGAGGTCTTTAGCTTCCTTTGTTGATTGCTTGAGTTTTGTTGAGATTTTTTGAGGTTTTTTTTTATGATTTTTCGAGCTTTTTTGTGTTTTGGATGTTGAGCATTGATCTTTAAGATTATATTTGGTTAAATTTGGTTGGATTTAGCTTGAAAATGAAAATTTCTGATGAGATACAATATCAAGATGATGACTAGATAAAATCGGTTTTTAAGTTCACTTAAAAACTGGAATTGGTTTTTTAAGTCCTTTTTTTTTTCAAACTCAAGATCTCTAATAAATTAATTTATAATTAATTTAAACCAGAATCACTACTGAAAATTGAATTCAAGACCTCTTATAAAATTAATTAAAAATTATTAATCCATAATCAATAATTAACCAATCAATTATTAAATAATTTGAATAATCAATATTATTCAAATACTAAGTGAACACAAATTTTGTTACTTATGTAACACCTGTAATTGGATAGTCTAATTATAATATTCTATATACATGTTTTTTTATAGTGAAATGAGCTATCAAGGAGACCTAATATATATAGTTTTAAACCCCACTAATATCAAAATTAGCAATTAAACTCTTTAATTAAATGTTTTACTATTATTAATCATAAAGTTACTCTACTAAAACCTAATATTACACTCTCAAAACTGTAGATGTTTTTATACAATTTGAAATTTTCAATGTCTATTAATTTAATCACTACATATGATTTGATCTTCTACAAATAGTTCATAATTAGAACTTAGTCAAAAAGTCTGTTTTACCCTTTTAATTATTTATTGTTTCATTAAGTATCATTGATTCTCTAATTAATAATATATTCATAATAATTTATCAATTTGTCTTTCCATATATAAAAAGAAAGTTTAGCGTTATTGTTGTTCAAGGCTTAAATCAACTCATAAGGAAACTACTTTATTTCTCGTAAGAAGTGGATTTCACTATTGTATAGAATGCTCCCAACTACTTACTAAATTATATCCCCAAAATATGGAGCATTTACACTGATTTCTCTCATATAACTTAATAACTAAGAGTCCATAATATATTTAGGATTAAAATCATTTCATATATGATCATCTAACTGATAAATATGAATCTCCAAGTTTAACGGATATTATTTATAGACTCGTATTTATCATGTTATAGTACTACATAATCTTTATTATATAAAGTTTCTTCATTTCTATGTCGCTATATGAACAGCCTTAAATAAGACTGTCATACTGAATACTATCATACTACATACGAAAAAGACATAACTTAATAAGTAAGAGTTCATAATATATTTAGGATTAAAATTATTTCATATATGATCATCTAACTGATAAATATGAATCTCCAAGTTTAACGGATATTATTTAGAGACTCGTATTTATCGTGTTATAGAACTACATAATCTTTATTATATAAAGTTTCTTCATTTCTATGTCGCTACATGAACAGCCTTAAATAAGACTGTCATTCATACGAAATAAACCACAACTGTAGATTTATCATAAACGAAGTACCTACTTTGTTTACTCTCTACAAACTTTTTAGATTACTTATCTTTGACTAAATCCACTTGTATATAATACTTATTATAACACTCTTCACCCGATTCTCATTCAGATGGAAACCCGAGTCGGAGGATGCTACCTTAATCGGTGTATTCGTTATTAATTTACATATATGCACTACAATTTTTTTTTTCTCGAAAATCCGGTACAGTTTCCTCTGTTTTTCTGAAAAACCCAAAGTTTTAAAAACCTGTAAATTTCAAAGAAACACTTCTAAAATACATTCATTTTCTCAACTTCCACTTCGGACTCTCCGTCCGACTCTAAAATCACTTCGCTACACAAACATTTATAACCACAACATTTAATAAAAAACATATTCATCAAAATTAAAAACAAATCAAATGATAAATAAGAATTTTCTTTACAAAATTACTTTACAAACCAAAAACCTTTTTCTACCATTGATATACATTCTCATGTATAAAATCTTGTAAATCCATAGACATGTACATACATTTCCATATATTTAAACACCACTGTGCAATATTAAAAGTAAAACTATCAAGGATGGAGGGATGTGACTTGCAGAAAGCGCGACAGCTGTCTTCTCGTCTATCCTTATCTACAGTGTCCAAATTCAACCTACGCGTGGAAAATCTAACGTGCTAAGTATTTCTACTTAGTGGGTGTACACTAAATTTAAATTTTATCAATTTCAAATATACAAGATTTTAAAACAAGATTTCATAGATATCAAATATTTATAATAAATCATAAAGAAAACAATTTACTAGTAAATGCATATATATGAAACGCCTAAAAGTCATTTTTCAAATCTAACCCTACAAAATCAAATTTCACCAATTTTCACATATTCGTAAGGAAACGAAATAAAAATTAAATACCATTTTATTAAAAAAAATTATAGTGTTGTCAAACAAAATTTCCCTCATCTCAAATTTTATCATTTCATCAAAATTATGTTATTGTAACACAAAATTTCACAATTTTCAAGCTTTTATCAAAATTCATAAATAACTCAGTCTATTAATAATTGCATGTATAAAACACATGAAATTTATTTTCAAGCATATTAAGAATCAAACTTCTAAAATGCTCAAACTTTTATTAAAATTCACAATTACGTCAATTTATCAAGAATTGCACATATAAAACAAACATTTAAAATTCCTCATTTCACAAAAATATATCATAGTGTAACACAACTTGTTTTTAAGTTTTTCTCAAAATACTAAAATAATACGTAAAGAATTTACTTTATTAATAAAAACACATATATATAAAAGACGTTCTCAAACATATCAACACGATTTCTTTCAATTTCTATAACAAATCTCAATGAAAGCACATACTAACAATTACGTACATAAACTCATAACAATCGTTTTTCAACATAGTTACACGATTTTCATGTAATATATATATATATATATTTCTCAGATACAAGTGGTAAATCATTATTTCACAATTTTCGAACTTTTACAGATAAATTTATAAAGAATTCAAATTTTCATTCACTGCACGCATAGACATATTTATTTTCATTTTCAAGCATGTCAGCACGATTTTTCTTTAATAGTATTCAGCGCCCTTTGTAAACATTGACACGATACCATAGACTGGAAATCGGGTTTCACGTTTTCCTCGGCATCGGACACTCGGTGATTACCCGCCGGGGCACGTTTCATATAATACACAAATTCTAGGACCGGACACTCGGTGCCTCGCAAGGTCCATGAATCTAGTATCAATACATATAAGCGAATCGGTGCAGTACTGCTAATATCACCCTATTGGCATGCCAACTATCAATCTCCACCTACCAATGTTCAGGTTTACTCGAACCCTTATAATTTCATTTATTATAAAAAATTTCATGTTTTCACAACTTTCCTTTCTCAACAAAAATTCTCATTCGGAAAAACTTTGAACACTTTTTCAATAAAAGAATATCTATATATTTTTCTTATTTATTTAAAGTATCATTATAAACATCACAACACATCATTTTTCTTTTAAAGTTACTCATCAAATCTCATCAAAATTGTTGTGCCCTTTTTCCAATATACATTCGGTCAAGGCACTAACGTGTTTGTTTCTTTCCGTTTCTTTTTCGTTTTCATTCGAAAGTTATTAAAAATCATAATCCAATACCATTTGATAATAAATTATCAAAATAATTTCACAAATCCTTTAAATTCCACATTTGGTCAATACTTTTTCTTTCACAAAATTTTTCAAATTTTTCATTATTCAATGTCACAAAATTCATCATGATATCACTTGCACATAAAATGCCACAAAATCATTTATGCTAAAATTCATACATAGTCACGAATCGATTTAATTAAAAATTGAACAAAAACACATACTTTTTCCCAGACTTTTCAAATTTTAATTATCAAATACTAAAAAAATTTATTCATAACATAATTCACACATATTCATGGAATCTATTTAATTAAAACATAATAAAATCATATACTAAATTAAACAAAACCTCTACTAATAAAAATAAGTTTTTAAAGTAAGTGTACACCAACATTTTGAGCCATTTCTATAGTTTATCCACTTACATAACTCCTTTGATTTTCTTATCATCCTATATTCACCCTAAAATCACACAAAATTTAATTTATAATTCATAGAAAAATAAACTAATTTTCTGAAATCTAAATTCTATTAAAATAAATTGACTTATCTGAATAAATCGAACACGCAAAAATTTTCTTTTCCTTCTTCTCTCTTTTCTTCTTCCCGGTTTTTTTTTCTTTCTTTTTTTTTTTCCTCCCTACTGCTCGCCGAACAGCTCTCTCTGCGTTTCCATTGTTTCTGAAGACACATATACATATATAAACCCACAGCCACCGCCTCATGCATTTACTTCTTTCTTTATTTTATTTTATTATTTTCTTCTTCCTCAACCGGCACCACACACACACACACACATATATATATATATATATATTTTTTTCATCACCGTCAGCCTTTGCTTTTTTTTTTTTATTAAATTTTTTTCTATTATTTTATTATTATTATTTTTTTCATTCAATCGGCAACAACCACACTTTTCCATATATATATATATTTTCTTTTATTTTAATGGGACCCACCACCAATAATTAATATATATATTTTTTATTTCAATGGGTCCCACCATTATTTAATATTATTATTATTTTATTTAAAAAAAATCAACACACCCATTGATTTTTTTTTTTTTTCAATACATGTAAATTTTTATTTTAACTCCTATGACCTTTTTCCTTGTAACCCAATTTCTTTAATTTCTTTTAAAAATATCATCTAATAGGATATTTATCCACAAACTTCTGTACTTTTAAAATTGAAACTGAACCAAATTAATAACAACAAATTGAATTTCAGTTAATCTCTTGGGTCCAATTAGATTGGAGAGTTACAGAAATGTCATCGTATATATCTTTTACAATTAAATATAATCATGCCCCTTTTTAACTTTTCACAAATTCACTAGATCATCTCCAGCGATTTCTGGATTGTTCCATTTCAATCCGAATATCCTTCAAAAGTGTCGTTTGAGGTTCTAAAATATTTTTTAAGCATTTTAATACTCATTTTGACACTTCTCTAAATTTTTAAATTTTTCGAAAATCTTTCCGGATATCCGATCGGATTCTAAAACCACTTTATTTTACTTCAAACGAACTCATTTTTTATCCGTTTCAGTTTCCTTAGACTCCATTACTTATTCCAGAGCTGTTTGACTTCGAGGTCCCTTTTTTTGAAAATTTACTATTCACACGAATACTATTTCGTTTGAAAATACTATTTCTCCCGAAAATATTATTCATCCTGATATATTTTCATTTCTTTTAAATAGAAAAATCTGGGATGTTACACTTATATACTTAGTTTGAGATTACATCAGTAATCAAGAATGTTTCTCATGATATTCACAATTTTTGTAAAATATATAAATTGAATTAAATGATAACTTTATTAATATTTATAAAACCATTTACATGATTACAAGTTCTTAAGACACAAACCCCTAACATCTCCTTGTTTAAAACTATTGACCAACCCAAAATTCATTTTTAATTTTGGTTGCAAAAATGGATAGGTTCTATCTATTTGGATTATTTTTCGATGTTTGATAGTGTTGATTAATAATGATTTGTGTGAAACATTTCTATTAAATCACATGAACGACTCTTGGATTTCGCTTCTATTATCCATTTCCATCAAATATGAGAAAAGAGGTGTGGCCTTTTCTGGTAACATTTTCTTTTCTGAATTCACATCTCAAATCTTGTTTGGGAGATTTACTCATTAATTCTATGAGTTCTGACATTAAGAGAGTCATGGTCTCTATTTTATCATGGCCCCTGTTTGCATTGTCAAGTATATTATCTTTGAATATGTATTAGTCATGTATATCAAAGTTGTTATATTTGTATAACAAAATGTACACAGTGAAAATTATTTATACGGTTCAAATTTAGTTAATAAGTATAGATTCATTATTTTCATAATTTAGTTAATAAGTAAAAACTAATTATTTTTTTTATTGTACTAGTTGTTGCTTTGTGTATAAGGTATATTAAAACTATAAGATTGAAAACATTTGTATATGCTATTGTTGTGGGTATATGTGGGACTGCATAATTGGGTTAGTAAAAACCCAAGGGACTAATCCAATGGGTTGACCTAATAGATGAAAACCTAGTTCGTCAATATCCAGCTCGCAGGAATGAGCTCGCAGATCGCTATGACAGTTCTCAGGTCGCTAATCAACTACGGTCAAGGTTGTCTTATATTCAGCTTGAGGTCGCCCAGAGTAAGGTTTAGCTCGCAGCTCGAAGTGAGTATTCCAAAATGACAACAGCCCAAATTAAGGAAGATTCAACTATCAAAGTTTGAAATAAAATCAAACTCTTATGTCGGTGGAATCTATCCTTAATATAGTGGATACCGATTTTGAAAGTATAACTAATATGGAACTCTTTCCTATTTTATTTGTACTCAAATTGTAATACTCTACATTATAAATATGGGTCGAAAATTCATTATAAAGAGATGAAAAATAATAAGTAATAATATACTGTGATTCTGCTAAAACAACCAATGAACACAGTCATGGACGTAAGCATTTTTTTGGGCCGAACCACGTAAAGATCACCTTACACTCATTGCTCTTCCTCGTCTCTTTCTCAGTTGTTTTTTGCTTTTATTTTTCTTTATTTGCAGTATTGGATCAAGAACTTGGGTCGATCAGATTCAGATGTCAATAGCTATCAATTTCATAAAGTTAGAATTTGGGTGAAATTCCCCTGAGAAGTCAGGACATAAAGTGTTGTGATTTGAAGAAATAGATGGAGTAGATAAATAAGCTTTTTGGTTAATGTAATCGTTGACAAATATTGACTAATAGTGAGGGGAAGTGTTTGTACATTAACATTGAAAGTCATTTTTAGTTCAAAAAAAAAAAAAAAAAATAGAAAGTCATTTTTGCATGTAAATTAATAAACCTCATGTAGGCTATGTGTAAGTTCCATTATTGTAAATCAACTATCAAATTGTATAAGAAAAAATGAATTTTGAGATATTATTTCTGGAACAGCAGAATTGCAAACAAACCTCCAAAATATTATAGAAACCAAATATAACCATCTACTTGAATGTATAGATTAAAAAAAAAAAAAAAATCTATTTAGTTAATTGACTTAAATTTTATGAAGTATAAATGAAAAAATTTCATTTTCATCCTTATGCTATTAGAAAGGTACACTTTTTTAAACACAAATTTAGTTTTGACTCCCCTAGTCCCATACATTTTAAAAAATGATCATTTTAGTCACTTTGACTAAAGATATGACGGTCAACATTAAAAGAAAATAGAAAAGGACAATTTTGTTTTTAACTATTTATAATCTCTATAAAATTATGATTTTACCCTTATTTAAAAATTTAAAATTCTAATTAAAAGATTAAGAAAGTAAATTATAAACTAATAAAAACTTAGCTCCATCATCCATCTCATAGATGAATGGTGGAGATCAAACCATAAAATCAAAATATAAAAAAAATGAAAAAAAAAAAAAAACCCTAGTTCCAAGTTGGAACTAGCTCGACCATCGATCTAGTTTGAACTAAATCGACTTCGATGATTTATCGAACCTAAATGTCAGCCTGGGTTTCAAAACCCAAATTAACATGGATCTAGGTGTTTCAAAATTGAAACCTAGAATGGTATCTAGGTTCAATCAACCATCAACCTAGTCCTAAGTTGGAACTAATTGTCGACCAACGACACTCTGCGTCTAACTTGAAACCAGATTTTTTTTCTTTTCTTTTTTTTTTCTTTTTTTTTTTTTATATTTTGATTTTGTAGCTTGATCATCACTGTCAATCTCATAGATGAATGGTGGAAATAAGTTTTATTAATTTTTAATTTTTTTAATTAATTTTTATCTCTACCACCCATCTTTAGGATGGACGGTATATATTTTTTTTTTTTAATTATAATTTTAATATTATTTATATATTTATTTCTAAAATTCTTAAAAAAAAACCCTAATAGAATGACAAAAATACCTCTTTCCTATTAAAGTTGACAAACGTTTCACGAAGACAATGAACTAAAATGATCCTTTTTTAAAATTTGGGACTATGGGAGTTAAAAGTGAATTTGCATTTAAAAAAGTGTACATTTCCAATAATGTAGGCATGAAAATGAAATTCTCCTAATATAAATATTAAGATTCTTATATAAATGAATCAAAAGCATTTAAAAATTAAATAAATATACATATATATGAATTATAAATTGACTAGTTACAAAATTATTAAATAAGTGATGAACAAAATATAAAACCTTCAAAATTAAATAATATTTAATATAGAACAAAAACTGTGAAGAAGACGTGCTTTTAAAATAGACTTGTGTCTATGAGTGTCTCCTCCTTATATTTTGTTTACTTTTAATTATTCATATGAGCTTATTGTTTAATTATTATATTATGTATGTAAAACCTTTTCCAACTTTATTAGTATATTTTGAATTTTTTATTTTTTAATTCATTTAAATAGGAAATAAGCTAAATGATCATATTGAATCATAATAAATTAAAGTTAACTAATGGCGAATTAACTGGAAGATATGTATTTTTTGTTGATTTTCCAAATTATAGGATTTGATTTGGTATTTATCAACAGTGATGGGGGTTATTCACAATTCTCCTTCCAGGAACTATTGATTACTCCAATAACACCATGTAGCCTATGAATTTGATGGATAAAAATATCATAAGAAATGCAATTAATTAATAGGGCCCGGACCTCCAACTTTAGAGGCAAAGACACATGGAAGATTTAATAATGTTGCATGTAAAGAAAACAACGAATACACCGTCCAGATTAAAAGGCAAATGCAAAGCCACATCAATCAGTCTATTAAGACTGAGATAGGAATATTTTGCGTCCCATCTAATCAATTACTATTTTATTTTCATTCCTTGATATATATATATATATATTTTAATTATCGACATTAAATCGAAACATTATCGAAATCGATTGAGATAAGATTTCGAAGTACTATATGAATCTCTACTCTAAAAATAAGAGAGGATAATGAGATTTTAAAATATGATATAGATTTTTATTTTAAAAAATGAGAGAGAATAATCCATATAGTATGGAAAAACTACCCATAAAATGAGAGGTGCGCTTAAATCAAGCAGGTTTGGTGAGGCGTGGTCTTATCCACCAAGCCGCCTCTTCTTTCTTTTTTCTTTGTGCCTTGAAGCTTCAATTTATATTATTATTCTATCTCCCGTTTCCAACCTCGAGTGAACGCCAATAATAGCCAATAGGCGGTGGTGAGTGAGGACAATTGAGCTTTATTGCTTTGTTCAATGAAAAGATCATACGTGTCACTTGATGGTTATTTATTATTATTATTTTAAAATATTTATAAAATGATTGAAATTCAGAGAATAAATTATTCGAATCCACAATTTCGTAGTATAGACGTGGGGAGTATATTGCTTGTTTTGTTTACTTAATTTTAATTTTATTATTATTAATATAATGTCTAGCAATAATTATGTTATGTTTCAAATAAAATTTTCACCATGTCGTAGGATCCTTATGCGCTACTGTATCCTCATCTTAATATATGTAGTATAGTTTGATTGGTAATTACACTTTAGTAAAGCTAATGTCATAATTTTGAATCTCTCTCCCTTAATTTAAAGGAAAAAAAAAAATCATCGTCTTAATATGGTTGTTACAGTTGTGCAAAGAAAAAAATTGAGATTAAATTTTGAATCTCATACATACTATAGTTTTAAATTTATTATTATAAAGGATAATCAACATATTAGCTCATTTGTATAATATGACTTGTTTTTGTTTTCATTTTAAACTGCAACTAATTTCTTATTGTACTAACATTCCTGACTTCTTTAAAGGAAATTTACTTGCTAATAATTCATTAATTTCGCATAACATTCCTGACTTCTTTAAAGGAAATTTACTTGCTAATAATTCATCAATTTCGCACACCACCTCTTTGCATTTTAAATTCTCAACAAAAGCTCTTACTCATTCGATATTACCTTTAAAAAAATAATTAATTTTCTCTTAGTAATATTAAAAATTAAAATTATTCAAGTGTGTAAAAAAATCTTAGTTACAAATTTGTGATATAAAATTTAATATTTCATTTTAAGTAATGTCCTAGTGTTAGGGACAGTTTGATTTTCCTCTTAACATTGAGTGGTAATGTGTTCCATTCAATTGTTTTGTTTGAATTTTAAATGATAAAATCAATTAAATAAGTTCTAAAATAACTTGCTTATAAAAGTGAAAATTTTCGTTTTCACTTAATCAAAAGGTAGTGAAAAATTTTCGCTTTCACTTAACCAAAAGGTATTAAATTAAATGTCAGATTTTTACTTTCTAAATTATCCTCACTAATTGGGTGCATTGTGTGAGAAATTAGATTGAACTACTTTTAAACGAACATATTAGATTACATTATAGGATTGAATTACGGTTATATATGGGATAGGATGAAAAAAAATACTATCTCTTGTTTAGTGCAATTTAGAATTGGACAAAAATAATTATACTTTACACATAAAAGAGTGTGAAATTTATTAATATATGATTGCATAAATTAATTCATAAAATAAAATCATTTTAAATCAATTTAAAGAAAAATAAAATTATTCTAAATATTTTAAATTATAATTAGGTTAAGTTGAGAATTTATTTAAATGAACTTTAAGATAAAATAAAAATTTTAATTTTAAAATATAATTAATTTTAAATAAAAAAAATTATTTTAATTAATATTTAAAAATCACTTTTATAAATACGTTAAATTAAAATTTAAATAAATTAAATATATAAAAATATTTTGTATAAAAATTTTAATAAAATAAATAAAAATATAAGAAAAGAATAATAAACTTTATTTTTAAATAATGTCGAAAAATATCACTTTATAGATATGTAACTAGATAGTCCTACCTTTTCTGGCAGGATGGCAGGATGCATTAGTCCAGCCAAATGGACTAACGCAAAACATAGGACTGCATTTTATCTAGTCCTGTGTTGATATCAAACGTCGAATTGAATATATTGAGATAAGTCTAATTCCAGTCTAATCACAATTAACAAACAGAGCCTTATAAATAGGAGAAAAAATCATTCTGGTCCCTAAATTTTAGAAATTGATCAAATCATGTTTTGTAAAAAGATCAAATCATCTTTAACATTTCAAAAAAAATATCAAATTAGTCATTCTAATAAGTTAACTTTAGGTCAAACTAAATGGACGATATGATGGACAAGGGTAAAATTGTTATTTCAAATTACGCTTCTAAGATGATAACATGTGTACAAAGTAAATGAATTGAAGAAAAATGTAAATGTAAATTAAAATAATAAAATAATAAAAGAAATTAAATCAAAATTTTAATAATTTAAAAAAAAAAAAAAAAAAAAAAAAAAAAAAAAAAAAAAAAAAACTTAAAACATGAAAAAAAAAAAAAATTGGAATCCAGATCATTTAGAACAAGGCATGCAATTAAGAAAATTTTAAAAATAATAAAAATAATAAAATAAACAATAAAAAAAAACTCAAACCCATTCACCAAAAAAAAAAAAATCTTCGCCACAAACACCAAGTCTTCACCATAAATAATTTTAAATATCACTTTGATTAACTAGATTTTTTTATTTAAATTTTAAATTTTTATTGAATTTTTTGTTTTTAATTTAATTTCTTAATTGTTATTTAATTTTTTAATTAATTATTTAATTTATTTCAAATTTAATTATTTAATTATTATAATATTTAACAATAGAGAGGGATATAATGGTCTTTTTATTCATTTTAACGGAGTCCAAGGGCAAACTAGACTTTTTATATCTTTCATTAGGTTTGACGGTCAGTTGACTGACGAGAGAAATTAATTTGACATTTTTTCGAGATGTTAGGGATGATTTTATCATTTTTTTGAAATATAATTAAAAATTTGACTATTTTCTAAAATTTAGTGATTAAAATGATTTTTACTCTATAATTTTAGCTACTATTTAATATTTAAACTGTAGTTACTTCTAGTTCAAAATATTTTTGCTAGAATTCATCACTGTTTATTGATCTTTTGCTTTATTTCAATTATTTCAATTTCTTGGCTTATTTTGGTAAATAGTTTTTTTTTTTCTTGGTATAATTTTATTATATTTATTTTAGAACTTGATATCTCTTTACTTGTTCTTTAAAGTGCAATTTATTGCTTTATTTGTTATTTTTCTTATGTATTTTGCGTATTAATTCTAAAATATACTTGTAAATTTGTCAACAAATAGATCATTATTTTTTATAGATTCAATTGAATAATAAATTCATATTTATTGAAGTTCCATCTTTTGTGTATGTCTATATGAAACAAACAAAATTCAACAAATAAAGAGCAATGTTACTCCCTTTATGTACATGCTAGACAGACTTAGAAGTGGCATTGGGCAATATCTGTAAGAAAAAAAATGTAGAAACTATTTAAAATATTATCAATTTCTTTGTTTATTAGAATGATTTTTCAATAAAATTTCAAGACTATTAATTTCCACTTTTCATTTTCAGTAGGTCACACTACAGTAATAAGACTCGTTGACAATAAGTAGCTACATTTAGGGGTCGTTTGTTTTTTTGTCTGAAGACTGAACAGTGCTGTTGAAGACTGAAGACTGAATAGTGACTAAAATCTGAAATCTGATAAACATGTTTGTTTTTTTTTTTCCTTACATCTGAATATATAATAATCTTGTTTGTTTTTTAAAGTTAAAATTGTCTGAATACTAACAATTTGACATTTATATCCTTTTATTATTAGTTGTTAAGTAACTTTATTTAATATGATACAAATGATTATAATAAATTATTTAACAAATATTAAAACATATATATATAATATTTTGATTCATTATTAAAATAAGATGAATTATTATAGTAGAATCAATTAAATTTATATATTCAGATAAAAATAAACAAAATAGTCTTAAATTGAATTAACCAAAAACACTAATAACACAGTGAAACTTTAACAAATAAATATACTATGAGTTACTCCACAAGTAGATTAATAAAGAAAATCAATAAAAATTCTTACTGAAATTTGATTAGAGAAATATAGTAATCCAGTTATAGGAAAATTTGATGTTGAGATGTTTAGAGTTTTTATTTTTCAATATTTTTTGTTAAAGCATTAAAAGAAATTTGTATAATGTAAAACTATGATAAATTTGGAAATATGTTATTTTAGGAAGGATAAATTTGGAATGATATGTTTATAAAATCATTAAGTGATTTTGTATTAAGTGAAAAGTCAAAAAATATAACTTATTTTTTTAAGTGGTTTTTGGGTTGTTTTAAGTGGTTTGATCACTTAAAAAAACAAACAAAAATCTCTTAATTGGTCTAATTAAGCACCATTAAGTGTTAAGTACAAAAAACAAACAACCCCTTAGTGGTCTTAAAAAAAAAAAATTCAAGAAAAGTAATTTAGATAGCATTAATGAAAATAACAAAAGCAATTATTGTTCATAGCTTTGGCCTATCCGTTGGCTTCCTTGAAGCTTACTAATGGTGTAAGAACACCTCTTGACACTGTTCCTAGCTCATAATGCTTCTTATTGAGAGTTTTCTGAACCACTTTTAAGATACCTATCCTAAAGCAACTGGGAAGCACCAATATCTGACATTGTCACTAGTGGTAAGGAGATCTATTTGCACATTGAAGGCATCCAGATGGTAATGAGGATCATTATCTCTCTGATACTAGGTGATGACGGGCATTTTAAAGTGATAAGGGAGAGACTTGTTAACGATCTCCTCATTGAGCGGGTTTCTTTCATGAAAGCGATCCTAAATTGCGTTTCCGGGCCACTCGAGCAGGGTTATCTTCCTAAGAAGCACCTATAGGTCTAGTTGACTACCTTGCGACCCTCTGTAGCATTCTGGTAATACTCTGAGTTATCACTTACAGAATTGTGACTTAGTGATTCTATTCAGATCGGCCTGCTTGCTCAGATGATAGATGTTATTTCTCTTGTTAATGTTCATCATAAGAAGGTCTTACGTTTTAAGAGAGATTTCCCTGTTGCATATTATTCATCGGTGGTGGTGCTTTGGGCCCTTGGATTAGCTTCTGGATGATTCTTGTTAACGCTTGTATGGCGTCTTCCACTGCATTTTGTTGCTCTATCATAGCCATGAGGTTTGGAGTGTCCGCTTGTCCAGCAACCACGTTAACATGAGGCAAATTCTAAATGGCTCCTCTTTCCTGGTCTACAACGGAGTCCTGGTTCACTTGGATATGATCATGACCCACTTCTTGTTGGCTTCTAGCCCGTGGTGTCTGCTTCACTGAATCTGTCTCTGCCTGTATATTTGAAAGATCGCCTACCCGTGCACTCCTACGTGAACACTACTTTATGAACGAGAACTTTTAGCCATTAAGTGTTGATCGATGAGCAAAATCAAATGGTGAAACTAAACACAATTGGAGATACTTCCGCCCTCCTTCTAGTGTCAAAATGTTAACCAATAAAATCAGTCAACACACAATTAATTGTAATTTGGACAGTGTCAATGAAAATAACAAAAACAATTATGGTGTGAAACAACGGAGCAAAGATATAAAGGCAATAAAAAAAAGGAGACAAGGAAATTTTGAACATGATTTGACTATATGATTTGAAGTCCACGTTCACGATTTTATTATTGCAGTGATGGGAGAATAGAGAAACAAAATTTCGGTGTAGGGCAGTTGAAGTTGGATCCATTTTCTCTGGATGAAGGACCCTCTTTATAGTATTAGCATTCCATGTGCTTATACAATTAGGTTACTAAAATGTAGGAAAGATTAAGATTTCATTTTCTAATTGATATCAAACTATTTTAAGTATAACGATTTTGAGTCATACTGCAATTCCGAAAATTTCCTAGCTGGCGTAGTTTTTTGTTTGACAAAGATATCTTTCTATTTTTGGGATTTTGGTGAAATAAGGAAATATGCAAATTTTGGCACTTCGAGCTACAGTGGACACAAGTTGCTTCTTGTATGAGCTACTCATTACTTCATTGCTGGTTAGAATTTTTCAGTTTCATTGGTTCATGCTGACGTTGCAGATTTTATAGGCTTTCTAACAATGTCGTCCTAATAGATTTCTGGTTTTCTTAGGCCTTTTAGCTTTTATTGGGATCAAGGCCCAAATGCTGTTTTTTAGGCACAACACATCATCTTCAAAAGCTGAAATAAAATTTAGATGATCCATCTGCATCGTCAACGGGAATTCTAAGGTCTTATGGATAATCCATTGCGCATGCATGTTACACAATTAAAAATGTGATAAAAATAAAGTGACGCTATTTACAATTGTTTAAGACATTATACCTTGTGTCCATTGACTATCTGGTAGCGGGAATCATGTCGAGTAACTGGCAACGCCTTCACACTGGACCACTGGCGCAAAACCATGCTTATGCTATCTAATGAAGTAACTAAAGAAATATATTTTTTGAATTTAGTTCGTTAATTAGATGACTTCTCTTTATGTTCTAACTCACATATGACATTGGTATAAGCACTTGGTATCTTAATCGATCTGTTGGAAACGAAAGAGAGAGATAAAAAGAGATAAAAGTTAATTAAAATCACATTTTCCATTATTATAATTATAATAATATTAATTATTATTATTATTATTATTATTATTATACTTATCTAAATATGCATTTTATAAGTCTTAAATCAAACTAATGACATATCATCTTTTAATAGGGATAGTCGGTTACCTCCTTTTTTATCAAAGTATTGGTGGTTCAATTCTCTCTATCATAATTAATTGAGATTATATTGGAATTTTTCTTGAAATGTATTTACTCTTATTGTATAAATGATGCTACATTTTTTAGAAAGTTTTTCAAATTTTTTTGTCAAATAATATGATAAAATGATTTATAACAATTACTTTAATTATAAGATAGTGTATTGATAATATGGTAGTTACACATAATTTTACTAAATCATTTAGATAATAAATTTAAATAAAATTTTGAGTAGTGTAGCACTGCTCATATTGGATTCAAATGTTACTTTTCTATTTAGTTTTGTTGGACTACTGACGAAATGATGAAAACCATTGTTATAAACAAGAAAAAAATAAACACATGGTGGGCATGGTGACATTATTAGCAGGAGTGTGAATATGATAAGCAGTAGGTACACTCCTTTTAAAGTAATCGCTTGACAGTGAGCCAGTGACTATACTTAATTCCATAAATATAGGACATATTGTGTAATTAACCTTTTAAAATACTACTTACGACTCAAATCAAGGACACTATTATCAAGCTACAAAAGCACTCCATCTCTATGCCACTAGGCCAAATTGGGTGGAGGTGTATATGTCCTTAACATGACCCATTGTTATTATATTCAACTAAAATACATTAAAATAATCTATTTTCTAACTGTTGTCTTGATTCTTTTACAAAAGCTACATAGAATTATTACATTCAGTTAATGAAAAAAAAAAAAAAGTATAACTTGTTGAACAAAAGAAATTAGTTGAAAAAAAAGTGGGTCAATTTCATTTGTAAAATACCTACACATGATTCTCATTATCACCATATCTTCGACATAATTTTATGGTCATAATAAGCAAATCCATGTTTTAGGGATTTTAATAATCAATTCCGTTTTAAGATGATTCTTGCCAAAATATAGAATATAAATGCTTGAGGGAAAAGCAAATTAAAGTGAATCAGTTTATGAAAAAAGCAGAAATGCTAGCCTCACACTTCACTTCTTTTTCCACTAGCTCGCTACCTTGCGTTGAGTAAGACCTGGAGATATGCCATCCATATGTCCTCATTTGAACCATTTTTAAATTTTATTTTACGGGGTATTCGAATATAAATATTAATTGTATTTTAATTTATGAAGTGATAATTAATGTGTATCAATTTATTAATTAATCAATCATAATTTTTTAAAAATATGTTAATGTTTAAATATTTAACACTATTACTACAATGAACAATATTACCTAAAAAAATTTGGTTAATTAGGAAATATATCAATCCAAAGGAAGAAACAAATGGAATGGAATGCAATAGTACTGAATGATGATCCTTTATCATATAAAGTTACAAAATTAAAAAAATTATCTCATCAATTGATTATATAATGTTTTACAACTTTTTTACTTAAATTATAGAGCGCTAAATTAATCTAATTAAACAATTTAAATAATTGGATTTGATTTCAAAGTGTAAAATTTCTGATATTTGATGTATCAACTCCAACCATTGAAAATATATTCATCTCCAACCACTGAAAATATATTCGTCATTTTAAAAGGTATAGCATAATTTTGTATAAAAAAAGAGTGATGATTAATTATTTTGTACAAATGATCCTTCTACACTTTAAAGGTTCAAGTTTAAAATACTTTTACTTCATTTTCTGGATAAACATGTACAAGTAAAAAAAATACGTATATTTTTTCCTTTTGGATTAATACCGAAAGTTATACATTAATGTATTTAATGAATAAATATAATTGGCATGTGTTACCAAAAACCTTTATGTGTTGATAGTGAAAATTGGTTTATCCTTGTTTCAAAAGGAAAAAAATTGGTTTATCCTCAAGGAAAGCAGCATTTACACTCTTATAATTACCACAGTGATTTGATTACAAAATGGAAGTAGTAAGAATCTTAATCATTTAAGATCATACTAGGAATATTTAATATTAAGAGTGAGAGATAATTCTTTACTCATATGTGCAGTTATTTTTAACTTTTTTTTTTTTTTTTTGAGTTAGTAGGACTTATCTAAGAGATAATCGAAATTAAATTGATAGGACAGTGTGATATAGTTCAGATAATCGACTCTCATACTGTTAGGAGCCACCCACACCTAAGTGGGAGACAACTTATATATTTTTGTTGAAGTGAAATTTTTGTTGCATAGATTGTTGCCTCTAAATACATTTAAATATCATAACTTTTATTAAATATATTTTTTCAATATAAATTCAGAATTGGAGATACTTCAAAAAAAAAAAAAAAAAAAAAAAAGGAAAAAACAAAAAAAAAAAGAACTTGAGGGATAACCTTATTATGAATTCAATATGTGATGTGAGAGTAGTTCTAGATATAATTTAGTTGTATAATCACACATCTATATAAGGTTGAGATTCTAACCACAAATTCTTCTCCCTCAAGTCAACTTATTTTACCTCCCTCTTGTTTATTAGTACCTAATGCTTCTTAGGTCTATTTAATTAACCACCTCAACTGATTTTACCTTCCTCATGTTCACTCACCACCTAAGCTCTATTTAACCACCTCAACTTATTTTACCTTCCTCTTGTTCACAACCTAACCTTCTGAGGTCATTTTGATGAATGCCTATTGTTACATAAATTCAATTTCTAATTAGCAAGATTATGACTTACTTCTAATTAGCGCGATTATGACTTGTTTCTAGTTGGCAAGATTGTGACTTGAAAGGAAAAGAAGACGAAAGGTTTAATGAAAAATTTTAATGCCCTCTACCATCACATTTGTTAGTGTTTTGATTCATCCTTTTAATGATAGGACCATTTGAAGTTTGCACTTACCTTTTCTTTTCTATTTAATTATCTAAATCTATAGTGCTTCATATATACTCAAATTTTATTAAAATTTAGTTGCATTTGTTAGATATATATGATGAATAAGATTCATTTTATTCATTTATTTTTATAATTTAATTAAAAAGAATTAGAAAAAATTTTAATGTTTGATTCATCTTAAAGTCATCTTTCAAATTTAGCATTGCATTAAAAACTCCTTATTTTAGTCCATATTTTAAATTTAAATAAAAGAAATAATATAAATCGAATCAATAACTCTAATAAAATATTTTAAATTTGGTAAAAAAACTCTTTGTTTGGGATAAAGTATGTTTTGGTAACTTTTACAAAGTGGTTTTGATGGTGTATAATTACTTTAAATTTGAATAATGCTAGACTTTCCAAATTTTCTAAATTTTAGTCTAAATGATGTGATAAATTGATTTATAACAATGACCTTAATTATGAGAGAATAAATTGATGATATGGTAATTATAAATCAGCTTACCAAATTATTTAAATAATAAATTAGAATAAAATTTTGGATAGTATAACATCACTTTTTTATTTTGGTCAAATTTTAAGAAAGCTTGAAATTTGATGGTGTATAATTATTTTAAATTTGAATAATATTAGATTTTTTAAATTGAAGTTCAAATGATGTGATAAAATTGATTTATAATAATGACCTTAGTTATGAGAGAATAAATCGATGATCTGGTAATTATAAATTAATTTATTAAATTATTTAAATAATGAATCGTAATAAAATTTTAGACAGTATAACATCATTTTTTTATTGCGGTCAAATTTTAAGAAAGTATTTTTCAAAATAATTTCTATTTATATATATTTTTTCTGATTATCTGACATTGAATCTGAGGTATGATTCTGCTTTATCATCAAGCCACTCCGATTTTTTCCTATGTACTGGTTTTCTTGAAAAGCGGAGTCTGGCTGGGAATTTTCAATGTTTAATGGGAGAAATAATTATTAACTAAACAGTAAAAGACTCAAAATGAGAAAAAAATAGTATAAATCTCATGTTAACATTCTCCTGAGGGCGACCGCACTGTAAATTTATTTCCTTGTTTTGTTCTATAGTTCCATTTCGTTCACGACAAACTCACAACTCAGTCTTCACTAAATCCAAGGCAAGGCATCCAAATATCCAACAATGAAGATGTCAGAGATCACAACAATCATCCAACGGTCGAGATCAGATCACAAGAAAAACCACACAAAATCACTGAAAACACCATAGCATTCCTCCAAGACAGTTGCTTAATAATAACAATAATAATAATAATAAATTCTCTGATTATTTCCGACATTGTTATATTCCCCACACAACAAGAAGCACGTACTTCAAGGAAAGGAGTGAAACAACAACACAAGCACGGAAAAAACATACTTTATTTAGAGAGAGAGATAAAAAACGTGACGTACCACTCTGGCCATGAAGTTGACCGGCGACGCCGACGCCGACGCCGCTGCGACGAAGGTGGTGCTGGTTGGAGTCAAGTTCGACCCCGAGAGTAGAGAGTTGCTGACTTGGGCGCTGGTGAAGGTGGCCGCGTCCGGTGACCGCGTCATTGCTCTTCACGTCCTCGACACCGTCACTGGTATATATATCATATATGTATACACACACACGCGCACTACATTCGATGGTTTTTGTTTATTTTTTAATAAATGTGTCAAATTTTGTAGAGAGCACAGGTTCGGTTCTGTCCTTGGTGAAGACGTTTGATTCTATGCTGGCTGTCTATGAAGGTTTCTGCAATTTAAAGCAGGTTAAAATTTCACTTTTCAAATTATTTATTTATTTATTTATTTATTTTTTAAATAGTATGTATATATAGAGATCCTAATTTGTTAATTTTTGATAATTTAAATTAGGTTGATTTGAAGCTAAAAGTTTGTAGAGGGAGGTCGGTGAAGAAAGTTCTAGTAAGGGAAGCGAATTTATACGGTGCTGCGAAGCTAATTATAGGGGCTTCCAAGACTCATCATCCAATTCGCTCGTCGTCGCCTGTCGCCAAATATTGTGCAAGAAAGTTGCCGAAATGTGTCGGTGTTTTCGCTGTTTATAACGGCAAAATTCTCTTTCAGAGAGAAGCAATTGATTCTCCTGATGATAATCAACACGTGAATCATGTTCGGTTAGATGAAAACTGTGTTGCAATAGAAGAGATATGTAATAGTACGAGTTTGAAGAGGAATTGTAGTTACTGCGATTGTGAGTCGTCTTGTGATGACAGTGAGGATAATTCCTTGGCGTTGGTTCCGTACCAAAGGAGCGAGTTGCCGCGGTCGAGACCGGGTTGGACATTCCTTCGTTGGGTGTTTTTACTCAAGGATCATCAACAACCGGCGGAGAAATCTAAGAAAACGTCTTTGATTCGGTGGGGACGAAGGCAGCCAAGCGGGTCTACTTCTGCTGTGGTGTATCCTGATCAGAAACAGAGTGAATGTTGTCTGGATGGAGAGAGTGGTGCGATTGTGCCTGTTGGGGAAGTGGAAGTGATTGGTTCTGGTTTGCGCTCGCCTCCTCGAGAGTTGGAGGGTTTACATGAGAGATTCTCATCCACATGTAGACTATTCAGCTACCAGGAACTTGTGTCGGCCACTGCTAATTTCCTGCCTGGTTTGGTTCCTTTGTCTAATATATATGTGTTTGTTTTGAATTGTGACTGATTTTGGATGTGTTGGATAATTGTTTTAGTTCTGTGCTATGGTTTTCAGAGAATATAGTTGGTAAAGGTGGACACAGTCATGTATATAAAGGATGCCTTCCGGATGGCAAGGAATTTGCTGTGAAAATCTTGAAGCCATCTGAGGATGTGGTTAAGGAGTTTGTTTTGGAGATAGAGATTGTTACCACTTTACACCATAAGAACATAATCTCTTTATTTGGATTCTGTTTCGAGGACAATAAGTTACTTTTGGTTTATGAGTTTTTATCAAGAGGAAGCTTAGAAGAGAACCTTCATGGTAAGATTTCCCTGTGGTGAATTTACTCCTAGAAGGGTTTCCTCTTTTTATGCTGTTCTTAGCATTTAAAGCTTTATTATTTTTAATTAAGGTAACAAAAAGGATGTGAATGCATTTGGCTGGAGTGAGAGATATAAGGTGGCTGTTGGTGTAGCCGAGGCTCTGGACTATCTACACAATGGTTGTGATGAACCGGTGATCCACAAGGATGTGAAATCCTCTAATATTCTTTTGTCAGATGATTTTGAGCCGCAGGTGCAATATGTTCAACCATGCTGCATGATTATGCTTGGTCTTAATTGGGTTAAACTTCCTATACTCATTTATAATGTCTTTTGGTTCTTCAGCTGTCAGATTTTGGACTTGCTAGCCGGGTATCAGCTTCTTCATCCAATTTAATTTGTACTGATGTTGCAGGAACTTTTGGGTGCGTACTGCTTTTTTTTTTTTTTTTCCCCTTTCTCTTCCATAGTTTCTTTCTTCAGATATTGATAACATTGTTTTTCTCTTGCAGTTATTTGGCCCCTGAATATTTCATGCATGGAAAAGTTAGTGACAAAGTCGATGTCTATGCATTTGGTGTTGTACTTTTGGAACTTATTAGCGGCAGAAAGCCTATAAACAGTGAAAATCCAAAGGCCCAGGAAAGCCTCGTTATGTGGGTATGTTTTATCTCTGTGGTTAATCCTCAGCCTTAGTAAATGTGTTATGGACAATGCTTTTATCTCGTTGTAGCTTAAAGATAAATTGAAAGAAATCATACCATACCAAACAAAATAAGCTATGTTAATATTTTCATATGACTTTGGAATTCTGTTGTGCAACTCTATTCATGAATTAATGTTAAATATTTCATTAAGTTCTGAATTAAAAATGACACATTCAAGCTATGTGCACATAAATGACAGTTTAATGCATAATTTTAGAATTTTTCTATCAAATTTTTTTTTCTTTTACCATAGGTTCCTCTTATACTTCTGAGTTGTAGTTCTGAATTTACTTTGTTTATTTTAATGATGAATTGATGATGATAGGCAAAGCCAATTTTGAAGGATGGCAAGCTTTCCCAGTTGCTAGATCAAAGTTTGGAAAGTGATTTTGATATCGATCAGAATCATCAGATCGAAAGAATGGTCTTAGCTGCAGCACTTTGCATAAGAAGAGCACCTCGACTTAGGCCTCAAATCGATCTTGTAAATTAAATTTCTTATTGAAGTTGGATATTTTTTTAATATATTTTTAATTTATTATTATTTTCATTTTTCTTATCATGTTTGATTTATTACTCACAACAGGTTTTGAAGCTCCTTCAAGGTGATGAGGAAGCAGTAAATTGGGCAAGGCAACAAGTCATTGCACCAGAAGAATTTGATATTAGTGATGGTGAACCAACCCCAACTAATTTCCAATCCCATCTTAACGTTGCATTACTAGACTTGGATGATGATTCACTCTCCACAACCACAAGCAGTGCCGAGCAACTTATCTCAGTAGAGGATTACTTGCAAGGGAGATGGAGTCGCACATCGAGCTTTGACTAATCATGGATTTAGTGGAAAGCAATGATGCAAGTCAATTTCCCCTATCTGCGTGTATAGTCCTTTCCTGTTTGTTGATGCCTCCAAAATTTTGGTTCAATCACTTGAAACTTAGTCGTGGAAGTGAGGTGTATAATTTGGAAGAGTTTGGCCCCCTCCTTGACTTAGAGGTTGTGTTGTATAGTGCCCATGTTTCTCTGGGCTCCTTTTCTTCTGCTTCAGAATGCAATTGCATTCTGTAAATTGTATCAGAAGGTTTGGAACATGGATGCATTCACATTTAGTTCCATTTGTGATTCACATTGTAGTACTTTTTATTTTATTTTATTTAGATTCTTACTTCTAACAAAAGTGATGTATAGATCTGAACCAGGAACAATTAATTTCGACTGGTTTCACTTTTGAAGCTTTGTGATGCTTTCTGTAATGGAACTGTGATTTTAGATTCTTGTTTTTTCAAATTGGCTTGTGGAATGAGGAAATCTGCATTGAATTTACTTATCATGATGTTGCAGCATAATCCATTTAGATTGATGATGGTGATGGTGAAGTTGACTATGTAGATACTGAAGAGTGGGCAAAAGAGCAGCAAGAGAGTCTAATTGATAGTTGTTTGCCTCCACCATGGCCTCAAGGCTAGTATCAGCCATGATGCCAACCCTTGTTCAATTGATGGGTTCATTGACAGCACGATTCTTCCTGGAAACACTTCCAAAATGATTGTGCAGAAGCCAGCCTTCATAATATGTTGCCACTGGTAAACTAGTGTTGATGTCTTAGTGTCCAAAGGTGACATATCTACTACCACAGTATATTTGCTTTTAATCTCTCTTATTATTAAGCTACTTTGCATTGAAGTTATTACTTGGTTTGATATGCTAACTCAGGGAGCTGCATAAAAAACCCTGCTGTAGAATATAGAATATGCTGTTTAATACTGTTAAAAAAGATGCATCAATATTACGGTCTTAATGAAATATGGTGACAATTATATCATTGAAAGTTTGGAGGTTGTATGCTTTATGAAAAAAGAACATGAGTGTCTGGCAATGATTAGTTAAGAAAATTTAGGTATTTGTGGTTGCAAATTTATAAGGGTGTGGGGTTCGCTTGAGAAAGATATACTTGAGAATGATTGTTAGTATACATGCATTTATTTATTTTTGCTAGTGGTGTCACTTGTCCATCGTGGATAAAGTATTAGATTTGTTGATACTGGAATTCTTGATAGGTTTTGCTGCATGATTTTTCTTGAATCATTATGGGATAGTTGCTGTTTAACAGACTGGATATGCTAGAAATTGATTGGACTGTTAAATTTTGTTATAATTGATCTCAACGATAGCTTGCGGGGAGATGCAGAAAAACAAATTGGTTACAATGAGGGTATGTGATTGATTCAAGGCTGTAGGATTGCTGCTTTATTTTTTAGGTTTTATCTACTGTTTACTGTTGGCTAAAAGTGCAGAAATATGAGGTCACAGTGAGAGGCTTGTGGGAAAGGGGTTACACGATTCTGACATATTCATTTGTATGTCTTACCTAGCATTAGTAATCGGTTGGAATTTTCTTGGTTACATCAAATTTATATCATTCATTTTTTTTTTTTCCTATTTAAACAGGGAACTGTTTTCTTTGTATGTTTTAGTGTTTTCTTTGACAGATCTCAGTATTGTGGGATTTCTTTTCTTTAATGTAGGTGGAACCACAACAGAAAAAAATCATGCATATCTGTCTTCTGCATGGCAACAAAATCATATTATGCAGCTCTTGGTTTCACTTGCAGGAAATTTTTAATATAGGGTTGGTTGTTGGGCTAAAGTAGAACCACTGCTTGCTAGGATGGTTGTAGCTTAGAAATGGCAGCTGGGTGTTTGGTATTCTAGAACACTTAATACTGGCTTTTGGCTTCCAGATAACATATGGCATGGTGCTGGTGATAAAGCATTTATACTATTCATCGTACTCTAAACATCTTAGTTGCTGAGCTTGTGAAAGATTGACTTAGTTAGTGTCTCATGCTCACCACAGTTCAAGTATTCAAACTTAGTAGATATTTATTAAGTCATGCAAAGGGTACTTTATTGTTTATCACACGAACATGGTATTAATGCTGAGCCATGTCTTGCTGCCTCTTGAAGATGCATTACTTGATGCACCCTTCTAAAGAGCAGAAAACGAACTTGTTTCATGTGGTTACAGTGAGAAGAATTTGATCGGACAGTCTGCATTATTCTTGTCAAAGCTTTGCGAAAAATTTTCTTTGATGTGTAGGGTGAGTGCTTGATTTTTCTTTTTCGTTTGTATTGTTTTCTTCCTCCACTCTTATGCATTCCTCACTGTTTATGGTTTACAGAGTCCTTCTATTATGTGTATTTTCCGAACTCACTAAATGGGCTGGTAAAAGCCCAACTTAGGCCCAATAGAAGACCTAATAAAGTCAAACCAATTAAGGCCTATCAGACAAGGCCCATATTTCAACTACAAGTCCAATGAGCTTCATAGCTCGCCCAACAATCTTCTCAGCTCGCAGTAACGAGCTCGTCTCATAGCAAGGTTGTAGCTCGCTATACGCATAGTTCGCCATACGTTTATCAGCGAGATCCAGCTCGAGGTCGTCATATATAATGAGTAAACAGTTCGTTCAGAGGGCAATTAATACAATATCTTCCAGAACAGGCAGTTACCTAATCAAATAGCTATTCTCTCTCCAGAAACGGAAGTTAATTCAAATTCAAACTCAGTCAACATTATCTCGGATTTTAAGGAGTAGTTTCCTGATTTTATTGAAATAGATTAGAAAGTGTAATTAGTTCATGATTTTCTTCCTATTTTGTTGCTTCCTAAATTGTAACAATACTTCCCCTATAAATAGGGGTTAAAATCATTGTAATAGGACACAATTGAATATCATACTGTCACTCTGCAGAATTTAAGAGAGACAGCCGTGGACGTAGGCACACTTGTTAAACCACGTTAAAAATCCTTTGTCTTTTTGTTTGGTTCTTGGTTCTTTATTGTTTTCTCTTGATTTCTGTGTTTTCTCATATTGATTACAGGTATTGGATATTGAATACTTGTCGACTGAATTTCAACGTCGACACCTTCCTATTAGTTTTCTTAACATTAGTCCATCATGATTTCATTTTCTATGATCGAGTCAATTTGTAGACGACAAGGCTGAAAGTGATTTTAGAAACATAAAAAAAAAGTTCATTCAAGATTTCTTTGGAGTGACATCTATTAACAGACAGCATAAATAACCATAGATAATAAAGAAATGAGAAGAAGAAAGAATTTAAGTGTATATAGAGCCACCCATTAAATGTCTTGCCACACCTAGTTTCTCAAAACACCATTATAAAAATTTAAAACTCAACAATTTTCTCTATGCACTTCTGATAATTCTGAAAATAACCCTATTTCCTATACATTAACTAATCTCTTCTTCTTTATCCAAAATTTTCCCTTTGTTGTTTGGTCTTATAATATTCTCTCTCTCTCTCTCTCTCTCACTTTTTTTTTTTTATCCTCCTTTAATTTCTTCTTTTTCTTATCGAATCTCAATTAAAAGTTAATAAAGAGTAAATCTTAAAAAGAAATTTAAAAATTCTAATGAATAACAAAATTTTAAGATGCTTGCTAATGAAAATTAATATTCACTTATTAGAATATTCCGTTCTCGTCTTGGATCTTAACAATCTAGTGTACTTTCATTTTTGATCTTGTGAATATTGGTCTTAAAACATTTTAATAAAAATCGTCATCTTTTCATTCTCTCATTTTAAAAACGAAGAAGGGTTTTGATACAAAAACTTTGTATATGATTGTTGATCTTGTTGATTTGATTTCAATAGAAGAGATTTATCTTTCGTTGACGAAGTTTGGACTCTCTCCAGACACTTTTTGTCACAATGATGTAACATGTTTCACAATTAGTTAGAAATTGTTTGAATATTAAAACAGTGATGATCAATTTACATGTATGGTTTGGAGAATTAAGAATTAGGTAAATTGGATTCAACTTTCTATGGTTTGTTAAAAACAAACCGACATAACTAGACTTTCAGTTTCTGCATCAAATAGTCTCTTTCTACTTTGCATTTTTGTACTACTGATAAGAGTTTGCTTGATTGTGATACAAGAGATATGTTGTAAAAGAAATTATAGTAGTAGTCCTTGAGAAGAATCAGGAAGTAGGATAATTTCGCAATAAATACTCCATCTATATAGCTAATCGTTAACGTAATTGAATCAATCTATAGCTAAGTGACAGCAAGCATTGACAACGTCGTCAATTGTAATTATCAGTCCTAGCCATCATCTTCAATAGGTATGGGGGTTCACTAACTAGTGGCTCAATTAGGTGGTTAACAATTGAAGCATAAATATATTAAAAGAATTAGTTAAAATTAAACTGTAGCAAAATAGTACCTACTGCATTCAGATCAGATAATCACACAAATTAGGTTGTAACAGCTTTGGCAGTAGCTTACCATTTTCAATCTAACACTGCCTAAATGATGTTTTCTTAAGCAATTGTCACGTGAGGTTGACAGTGCTCTTCTTGACTATCACCATCCAAGTCCAAAGAAGGATACGGTGTCTTGAGAGGCAACACTGTAAGCATAACATGTGAGAAATCTAGAGGCTGAAACTTGGACGATACATGATGGCGACACCGACTTGAGTGGTGATATTGTAATTGTATTGGACTTGTGTGTTGGGGCATCAAATGTATGGCGTATGTTAAACATTTTTAATGTTGGAAAGATTATATGTTTGTTTCTCGTTTCATGTCACTTTCCATTGTGAACATTAGATTGCATGTCGGCTGAAAAAGTGGATTTATTACAAAAGTTGAGTTGTCTTGTTGAAGTTGTTGGTAGCATATCACGTGATAGATATTCATATACTCAAGAGGTCGATTGTGGATAGTTATATCATCCTTTCATCACCCTTGTACGTATTTGCCTGTGAAACATTTTGATAGTAGGAACATATCGTGTGACTACTATACTAACAGGTGGGAAGAAAATGATTTTGGTATAGTGGTAAAACTAAAATCCACTCATTTAACTTATAAAAGGTTGTAAATTCAACTCACTAGTTTTAATTAATATGGATAATATTCTCTATATATGTAGATTGTCCTCTTTCGCTTTTTAAGAGTTGATCTTCGGATCGTGTCTCAAAGTCATATCGTAGTTGGTTTCGATAGTCTTCTAAACTGATCTTAATAATAAAGAAATTAGGTGAGTGTGAGAACATACGTGCTATTAATGATAACATACATATTATCCTTCAGCTTTTAATCTACATGCTAGACAATCAACGATAACATACATATAAATGCTTAATTATCACACAATTGGTCATCCCTTAACAAACTTGTCGCCCCTATTATATGCGCACCGAACTAAACTTGTTTTCGTCAATTGTGCATCTGGAAATTGTAATAAAGAGTTCGTGTTAGTACCTGTTGATTGCTTCCAAGTTTATTATTTTGTTTATGTGGATATTATTAAAATTGTCCAAAAATAAAAATAGATTTGTTTTTGGTGCACAAGAAAAGTTACTCATTTTTTATTCTTGAAAAAAAAAAAAAGGTTAATCATCTTTAGCTCCAAATGAAATTTCATTCTCTTGGACCGTTTTTGTCATGTGGAAAGATTACAGACTAAAAACAATTGAAATTTCATTTGAGGCTAAAATCGAATAACCTCTTGTTTTGCTTTAAGACAAAACTTTGAATTGTTTGGTCAAAGATGAATTCTTTCTTTATGTTATTTATTATTGTTGAAGTTTGGAAACGGTCAACCCAGAGATTCTGGGGCCCAGACTGCGAGCGAGGTAATTAAAAAGTGATAACGATGATAGGTGCGTGATAAATGAGCAGTAAATGAGGTTTAAGGTTGGTGGAGTTTAATTAAGGTGAAGGAATGTTGGTCGTGGCAGTTGGGTGAGTGTAATGAGGTGATTAATGAAGTCAGGAGGGAGAAGAAAGAATACAAAACATAAGGATTTTTACGTGGTTCGGCGACTGCGCCTACATCCACGGCCACTCTGAGATAATT